>OX637576.1:7068818-7807651 GCA_951800085.1 Comarum palustre
AGTTCCATAGGTGGTACACTACTCGACTCTGCCATGTCCACTTTCAATATTCATGCTATGTTGACTTGAACTGCTAGCTAGTTTGTAAAGGTTTTCAAGCATATCTGTTCATAGATATCTAAAATTCGATCAGCAGGTTGTGCCTTGTTTTTTTGTTTTTTTTTTGTGGTTATCGCAATGTATAATAGCCTTGTTACTCTACTGAGGCTTAAATATTTACACTACTTAAAGTGCTGTCATTGTTTACTGTCGTGTAACTGGTAAAATACGAATTTTCTATTGGCATATATGTTGAAATTTAATTTCTGCAACAGTGATTTATATATCGTAATTGATCACATGAAGTAATTTTATCTGATTCATCTTCCTGATGCAGTTTCAACATTTGGAGCTGTTTTGGACATGGTAACAGACAGGTTCTCCCTCCTTCCCTCCTACCCGCATGGTGTTTGTTGTGTAATTTTCTACACTGACAATATTCTTATGTTGCATCTCAGGATAAGCACTGCATGTCTCTTGGTAATTCTTTCACATGTCTATCGGTGAGACATTTTCTTTTTATGTTGCTGTAACTGTATATGTATGTTTATCTTAGCTTCTGGTGGCTTTCATTGTAGGCCTGGATTGATTTTCCTGTCGTTGCTTGCCTTAGATATTGGTAGCCACTGGCTGCAGATGTACAGGTTCTCCATCCTCATCATTTTATCAAACGTGTAATTTTGGCCATTAGATCGTCTACAAAAATTTAGTTTACTAATAGTGCAAACCCTTTTCCAGTACATTTCTACTTGGCAAGGCTAGTCACAAAGATGTGAAAGACAGCACTAATTGGCTTTTCAGAGCATACTATGGGAATCGGATGTTTATGGCTTACTGTTGTGTGGCATGCGAGGTAATTATAAATGTCTATCTATCCCGCTTATTTTTCTTTTCTTCTCTTTTCAATAGTTGCCACTCCTCCTGATCTGACTTTTCAATTTACAGGTGCTTTATATAATTCTATTTCTTGTTGCAAAGAACGAATCTGAGAATTTGATTGAAGTAAGTGGTGTGGTTTTTGTAGAATACAAAGAGAGAGTTCCAGATTATTATGGTTTCTGAACGTTTTCCTCTCAGGTGTTATTGGGTCTTGCACACCATATTACACCTCTTTCTGTTCTAGTTGGTTTGAGTTTATTTGGATGGGCAGTCAAACAAGCAGTCAATTGTATACAGGTAATGAACAATGACTCCTTGATTTTGGATATCATTGCTTTTTGTAATCTACCGGAAAATGAATGTTGAGTACTTGAGGTCCAGCCTCAAACAATAGATCTACATATTTGCTCATCAGTGTTATGGTTTTCTGAAGTTCACCATCCGTGAAGAAATCTACGATTCACATCATGACCAACTTAATGCTTAATTTATTCTAGTATAGTTTATAGATGGGACTAGTGTGCTACATAAGTGTTGAAGACTGATAGTGAGGCGATAATTGATTTATTTTAATACCTCTAATATATAGTGGTAGTAATCCTCTAATATGACCATCACTAATATCATCCTTGTTGGGGAATGACATCAAGATGGTTGAAAAGATTCTGAATCAAGCATAAAGTTTACAAATTAGGATTTACAGTTTATGATAGCATAAGTTTCCAAGACTTTGTTCTCATGGACGCGTAACTTTTATTTGGTACACTCAATAAAATCTGTAGTCATCCATATTTGAGATTTCTCTGTAGATTGCCTACCAAGTATTTTCATTGGTGTATCTGATCAGATTCAAGTTTGTCTTCTAATTCTTTGTATGTAAATTTCATGAGTTCAGTTGAAGACAGCAGCAGACGTGTGTGTGCTTCATGATATCAACAAGAAGCACAGCTCATAATGGTTAGCAAATATGACTGGAGGTGCATTCTACATTCAGCTTTACTGACACTATCAGATGGGTTTGCTTTATTCTTGTGACTTGTGAGACATACTCTGATGAAAAATTTATAACACCTTTCTCATTGGTTTTATTCTTTCGGATTGAATGAGCACTAGATTGAGTACTCTGGTGACTTAATTTCAACCTCAGAACAAAAATAACTCTTGCTAACAGAACAAAATGTACCTAGAGAGAGCTCCAGGACTGTGGCTTTAATTGCCATATATTCACTGAAGCAACACAGTTGAGGGATTACATTTTGGATGTGGTTGCAGTTCTAGTCTTTTATCCCACGTTTAGTTCAGATTCTTGCGATGTGATCATTAGCTGATTTCATTCTGATGGTGCGATAGATATTCAAGTAGAAGAAAATCAAAATTCTACCCATTTTATGCTAGTTGCCAAATTCAAAGAGATCACAGTCTTCTACAATTTGATGTGTCTTATGATCAAACACTTCCTCAATTTTCCCCATTGTAAACTTCCCAGTATCAAAATTCATTATATGCAATTCATCTTTCCTGTTGGTTTTAGAGATCTCTTTAGGATCACTCTTCCTCAATTTTGCCCCAACTATTTTTGTAACCAGCTTGAAGTCCTCCCCCAACACAAAAGATGGACTGAAACTCTTATGTTCGTCTTCAAATTCATTCTTTTCAGTGAGCGATAATGAATAGTACTCTTAATTTTCAGTGAGCGATACTTCGTGTATTATTTTTAAAATTTTCTCTTTCAAAACAGAGTTGCAATCAATTCACTATAACAAGACTCGGTTTGAGGGATCGTGTTTCATTGGTTTGCAGTTTTGGGATATCGCAGTTCTAGTTCCCTTGTAATTCCAGTCAAGTTTTTCATTTCAAAGTTACAAAATCACCATGTTGATTGTTACTGTTTTCATCCTGATGGTGAAACTAGATATTGAATCAAAAATAAAGCCAGTTATTTCAAGCTGCTTGAATCAAAATAACCAAAATGTAGTGCAAAATTGCATTGATGATTGCAAAGTAAAAATAGATGGAGACAGCAGTTGCAATACTACACTTTTAAAGTTGCATACGCTTATGTTCAAGGTGAAACCTCAAAGGCTCAAAGTTAGCAGTTGGGCACTGAATCATTGCTTGGTGAGGCATTAGCAGTCGAACAATATTCAGCAAATTTATACCTTGACTACCGATGCAACAAGATAGAACATTATGTAGATAACAGTTTGAGTTGACCATGTAACACAGCAAAGGATGTCATGCAAATCTTTAAAGCAATCTGATTTCTACCATAAAGGAAATACAAACGAGGAAGGGGTTATCGTCTATATTCAAAGAAAGCTTTAAAAACAGAATAGGATGGTACCATCACTCTGAATAGGTGCTTTGTAGTCGAGATTTCGCTCTAAATAAATCGAATAATCCTTCTAAGATCGTTATCTATAACTTTCGGGGAGAAGCCTGCAAAATATGAATCTTAACCGGGTCAAAAAAACTAATACAGGCTATACCCAAATAACTGGCTGATGATGATGGAAAATCCAAGGGCAATTGCAATCAGGGATGAAGCCCATGTCAGTTTCTCTGTTATTCTAGGCACTCTGTCCTTTAATGCCTGACTACATGAGCCAAGAAAAACTGTGTAGCTTCCCATGGCAACCACAGTCCCAACTAAGAACATAACAAGAAATGCAGCGCCAGCAACACGAGATGGCAAAGCAAGTGCAGGCAACACCATCATTAATGCATCTGGCTGCAGCCCATGCACAATTCCAGTGGCAAAAGTGGCAAAACCAATCTTTTTCTTCCCAACAGTTGGATTATCAAGAGTTTCATATACACTAACATCACACTCACCATTCTCCAAGGCAACACAAGGGCTCGGGACTTCTGAAGCTTCCTTAATGCCCATAGCGCCAATAACTAATAGAGTAAGCCCAACAACTCTTGTGCCCCAAGTACGGATAATTTCAATGTGTAGCCGGTCCTTTAGTAGCAGAAATAATAATCCAAAGATAACCTGGCCAGCATCATGGCCACATCCCCAGAGGGCTCCAACAAGAGCACTTTCAATGCGGGTACGCCCAATTGAGAGTGGAGCCAAAGCAGCTAGGTGGTCAGGCCCTGATAATGTGTGCAAGCAACCAGCAAAGAAACCGGTCCATGCACTACTAAGTAATTCAGCCTGGATGAGTCTTCCCCCGACTGCAACAGCAGCAGGACCACCTGTTTTTGTTGCAGTTTGAAAATAAGCAAGCGCGGCTGGTGCAAAGGCAGGTTGTACCAAGACCATAATCAGAGCAGAAAGTGCAACAAATGCCCCAGTGGTGATGGCCTGTCCACATTTGGAAAAAAAAAAGCGTTACCTGGGGAAAAAAAGAAACATTATAGGACTCTAGTGGTCAAATGTTAAGGGTCAATCTAGAGATTGGGGTTTGTGGATACCTTTATCATTTGAATGTGAACAAAATAGTAGTAGCAAAAGTAGTTGAAAACTATAATTACACCGGGACAGATGCAATTACACAAATGATGATCATTGGACAACAATAAAACTTGAGTGTAGAGTTTGTCTTCAGTCAAACTCATTCAATAGGAGTTGAAGTCAACTACGTTCCTATGGCCCCTACCCATTATTTCTATCATAGTGATCCCCAATTAAGATCCCCGCTAAGGAGATAAGCAGAGCTAAAAGAGAGAACCTACTTGAACTGCGCTAAGGAGTAGGAGATATCAGACTTGTAAAGATCCCTAATTTCAAGACCGTACTTACCAATACTATCAATGTTGTCAAATTTTGAGTAAAATGTCTGAAAAATCCTTGTATCAAATCTGAAAAGGGTTCAAAATCTGAAACATAAACAGAGCTGCACTGATTAGCAAAACTATAACTACACCGGGACAGATGCAATTACACAAATAATGATCATTGGACAACAATAAAACTTGTGCAGAGTTTTTCTTTGGTCAAACTCATTCAATAGGAGGTGAAGTCAACTATGTTCCTACGGCCCCTACCCATTATTTCTATCATAATGATCCCCAGTTAAGATCCCCGCTAAGGAGATAAGCAGCTAAAAGAGAGAGCCTACTTGAACTGCGCTGAGTAAGGAGATATCAGACTTGTAAAGATCCCTAATTTCAAGACCGTACTTACCAATACTATCAATGTTGTCAAATTTGGAGTAAAATGTCTGAAAAATCCTTGTATCAAATCTGAAAAATGTTCAAAATCTGAAACATAAACAGAGCTGCACTGATTAGCAATCACTTAAAATCTTAAATGCAGCATCCCTTGCAATCGGTACAAGGGTTAGGACACTATTGGCCATTAAGGTACAGTGAGGACACTGGTAATTTGCTGAATTACACACTTAGCATGAACCTCAACTAGCTATCGAACTAGGTTTAATATTACCTAACAGATAACATCCGACATCCCAACCTAATCAGATTTGATAACTTTAAAGACTAGTTTCAGGCACCTACACTGATCGACAAGCCATACATCTATGGTTTCCCCAAGTTTTCTCCTTTCTGTCCATGCCTGTAGGCAACAATTTTTAGCCTGTGTCTCTTGTTCATTGCTGTGCTAAAAAAGCACAGAGATTTGAAAGGGCTTCCAAAGGTAATTTTCAATTCACTTCCAGAAGGTCTTCAAATTTAAGATGTTTAGATGTAATTTGAGATCAGAAAATGCATAATCTTTGAGGACCATAAAACTAAGCTAATACACACAAACAATGGTGGAAACACTAATATTGGATCTTCATGTCAATCAATTGCCACAGTTTCACAAACATATTATCAACCCAATTGTTTACATTTTCAAATTCACCAATTTCATAAATGAACACATTATAAACGTTAAAGGATCACCCAAATATATCAAAAAAAAAAGAAACCAAAATCAAAATCACATCATTTTTTAACATTTTTGTTTTTGAGATGAATACCTTGCGTTGCTTAGAAGCTCCATCTGCGATCTGATTAAGAAGATGGGTTTTTGGCTCCGACCCATTTGGCCCAGACCCGGCCCGGTTCGAAGAGAGAGACGGCAAGCCCTCCGGCGAAGACGAAGAAGAAGAAAATGGAGATGGGTTTAGATGTTTGCAGGAAACAGAGGCGACACGTCTCAAACTGGGCAGCTTTGAAAATGGGAAATTGAGTTTGGAGGAGTCGAAACGGGCGAGGCGGTGGTGAAAGGAAGAGGGTTTAAGATGGAGTTTAGGGGTCGGGGTTGAAGAGGACAGAAGCCTTTCCATGGCTTCTCAATCCTCTGTGGGTCTCTCTCTGTGAATGCGTGTAAAAACCAAGTTGGTTTTAGAGGTAAAGAAGTGGAATTTGTGAGAGAGGAAGATACGCATGGACTCTTATTGGATTTATATTTGGGGTTTTACACAAAACAGTGAATATTCTGTTTCAAATGTGTCATATTTTTCTCTCATAATAACTTGCCTACTCTTGTCAACCGATTCCATGATAACTATAGGCTTTGAATTAGTTGCCAACCCAACTACATCAATAATACAATTTAAAAAAAATATTAATAACTCACATCAATTTCGTTAGCCACAATTTTCATTTCAAACTCGAGAAAAATTAAGGAGTATATGTAAACCATAGTTTTAACATACTATTACTTAATAATGTCTCGTTATAATCTGAAACTACAGAATCATTACTCGAGTTTGTTGAATGTCTCGTTATAATCTGAAACTACAGAATCATTACTCGAGTTTGTTCTCAACAAACTCGAGTAATGATTCTGTAGTTTCAGATTATAACGAGACATTATTAAGTAATAGTATGTTAAAACTATGGTTTACATATACTCCTTAATTTTTTTAACATAATATGATTTCAATATACTGATTAACAATTAAATCACTTAAATAGCATACGTATTACGATTGGGTACATTCATACCAGAACGTGGGTCGCTGGCTAAACCAGCCTTGTAGGTAACTCTGGAATGTCCCCTTGAACAAGTAGTAGCCTTCACGTTTATTCTTTCACTTTTCCTCCCACCTTCCTCTTCCTAGAGCCCCAAATCAATGAACCGTTCCATTTCTATTACATCTGGTATTTGTCACAAAGAAATCCCCTCGATCCCATTGCCATTATTGATTTAAGTGACCATCGACTTGGGTTTTAATTAGAGGTGTCGTATGATCACCTCTCTTCTTCCTCAGTTTTAAAATTCCAAGTTCAACTCTTTCAGAGCAGTTCAAGGGTAAGATTCAGATTAGACACCTTATTAATGGGGTGGTTGCTTAGTGAAAGGGGCATTCTTTGTTTTGGAAGTCTATTTTGGCAGGTAATATTCGCTTCAAAGTTGGAGGAACTTGGAATTTGGAGCTTTCCAGTATATTAATTGTGTGAGGTAAGATAAGAGGATAAGTTGGTCCTCCCTGGATTTCAAAGAGAAGCTTCAAATAAAACACATATCCAATCCAACCCTCGATGGCCCCTCGCGCCTGACACATAAACGCCTCATGCCAGTGTGCTCCCGGCACACGCACTCTTTGGCCAATATTGCATACGATCTTTCAAAATTCAGGAGGAACCACCAAACATGAATATTTTAACGAGGATTAGTTGAAGATTTTTTAGTAAATTTTATTTTTCAGTCTTATATTTATATTTTAATCGTTTCATTTATAGGTATTTAAAAGTAGATCATTTCTACAAATTATAAAGCATGTTAAAAATCGTTAAATCATTCATAAGTGTGATTTACTAATTATGAATGAGAACGGATCATGTTTGATAGATTTTGTTCGTCTATTAATTTGATCTAGTTCGTTACCTTAATAATCACCGATTTGGCTGAAAATTTGTAGAAGTGATCAAATCATATATAGGTCGGTCCTTACACAGGGCAGCCAAAGAGCATGCACTAGACCCGAAACGAAATAGGGCACGAAATGATTTCACTGCCATCAGTTTATTGAGTAATGGAAATTCCTGTCTCAATTCTGAATATATAACCGAAGCAGTTGATTCACCAAAAAGATAAACTAAAAGTTGTTTTGGTTTCTCACTAAAACTCCACACGTGTGGATATGCTTTTTGTGGATTGGGATCGGCTCTTGTTCTTTCTATTGAAAAGCATACATAATTATAGAAATTAATTAAATGTGAATACAGGGCACAATTTTTCAAATGATTAATGGGCTTGAAAAAAAAATCTATATGGTTTGAATAAAAATTTTAATATAAGGGCACAAGTTTTTTTCTTGCACCAGGCCTTAAATATCACAAGACCAGTCCTACTCATATGGACTAAAAACAATGGATGAGATCCCAAAAATATGATTGAAAAATGGGTCTTTTAAACCAATGTTTTAAAACGATGAGGCGAAAGGCGAGACATTTTTGTGAGAGCCTCACGCCTTAAGGTGTAAAAAGCGTAAGCTTCACGATATAAAACGTATAAACAAGGTATTTGAATATAAGAACTTGTTCCAATGAATACAATACTAGGAATAATCAAGAAAACTCAATATCAATTGTTATTTTCTCATAATAAGCATAACTAGATGTCTAAATTCTTGTGCTTGAACAAATTCATCAACATAAATGAAATCAAAGTCATAAACTTGAAAAGTTGAACAACCAAAACACAACTAAAAGTTAATTCATGCTTCAAAATCATCATCATCATCCTCATCAACTAGAAGATCACCACCCAAACTATCATCATCATCACTATCATCTCTATGGTGCTCATATAGGGAATTAGTATCTTCATAAAGATTTCTTCTAGCATTATCGTCATCCATAATCTTTTCAAGAGTACGCATAGATTTTCTTGAAACATTTCTTTGACATATACATAAATGTGATAACAATCAATTATAGAGTTGACAACTAAGTAGCTAAGAAAATTATAAGTGCATAGACTTTTACTTACTTGAAGTTGACACTTGATTAGCTTTTCGTTTGTATAAACTAATAGGCTCATCAAGAGAAGGAGTAGCCTCACGCGCGAGTTGTAGACTCATGAGGAGGATCTCTACTCATTAGAGTATTTTGGTATGCACCTAATGGCACATTCCTAACTGGTTCATCATTCAATGTGAGATCTTTCACACAATCCACATGCCAATTAGGATCGGCGAGAAGAACCGGATCCTCTATTTTTATTATCCGCTCATCATCAGATTCTATTTCTTCAACTACAATATGATCAGTCATTGTGGCATTCCTTCTTATAGTCATATCTCTTAGAGAAATATTATATTTCACATACACTAAAACATGAAACCTCTTATGCTCAAGTCTATTCCTCTTTTTTGTATGAATCTACAATCAATATCAATATATTAAAAATCAAGTTCAACATTTCAATAAACTAGCAACCATTAAACTCAAAATTATATAAGGCTAACTATTTCAAAAGTGCTCCAATTCCTCTCACACCCCAATGCACTATAAGGGAAAGAACGCGAGTGGCAAACTACATCAACTTCGGTGTTTGTGTCTCATACTTCTGCCACCAAAACACTAGGTACATAAGACAAAAGGACAATGCATCAATAATGAAAATAATATTAGCATGTGGTAAAAGAAAACATTTTAAACAAACAATAAGTTCAGCAAGGTATAGTAACAAACCGGGTGATGGTTTTTTTCTTGTAGACAATGCTATGAGGGTGGGTTTATATGACGGATGTCTTCCCAATCTGTATGGCTACCATGTTTACTAGTATTATCAATTCTTTGCTTGTACTTATCTGATACTTGAATTATGCATTTCATGTGTCTCCCAACGGCAGGTTTGTGGGAAACTTGCTAAAAGGGCAGACTGTTGGTGTGATTGGAGCTGGTCGTATAGGATCTGCATATGCCAGAATGATGGTAATTTCCTTGGTCCAACATCATGAAGATTTGACTAGATAGATATGATCCTGGTTGCATAATACTTATTTTAGTCTAGCGATTAAAATACACTGACTGATTAATATGACCTTGAAGTTGGAATTAGTTGAGCTAATTATTAATTGTATTTAGATAGTTTTTTGGAACCGCATAATTGATAGTCTGGAGAAGATTTACAAAACTATTGGTACCCATCCATGCTCCACTGCATTTAACGTGCAATCTTCTTCTGCAGTGCTTTCATTGTTGAACTTAATGTTGGGAAAATGACATATAATTTTGACTGTGTGATGGCTGTGATGGATAAATTGACTCAAATGCACACCACATATATACTGTTCCGATCACAGTACTATTTGCTCATCTTTAATAGCCTGCTCCACCATAAGGGTTTCTCTTCTTTTGCAGGTTCTTTTTAGGTTCTCATTAATGATCCTACTCACTGGTTCATTCCATATCAGTCTGCTTTATTAAGTATGCTCATGGGATTTTATGTTGATCTCAACAGGTTGAAGGTTTCAAGATGAACCTAATTTACTATGATCTCTACCAGGCTACACGACTAGATAAGTTCGTGGCAGGCATGACCCAGTCACCTTTTGCATAAATCATGCTCCTGCTATTTGCTAATACATGTTTGTCCTGTTCCAGCTTATGGTCAGTTCCTACAAGCCAATGGTGAAACTGCTGTGACTTGGAAAAGAGCAGCAAGCATGGATGAGGTGCTCCGAGAAGCAGATGTGGTATGGCACATGTGCGCAGGCGCACACACACACACAATCCCTTTGTGTTTCTCATTTTTTCTCTCTTTCTTTGGGGTTTTTACATTGTGGTTATTGATTCTCATACTAGATAAGCCTTCAACCTATTCTCGATAAAACCACTTATCATCTGATCAACAAAGAAAGATTAGCAATGATGAAGGTGGAGTTTGAACTTCTTTGTTTTATTTCTAACTCTCATGTGACTATTTACACAAGTGAATAGTTTAATGTATCTGTGTTGAATAATATACAATATATGTCTACATGAAGCAGTCCTGGTTAACTGTAGCAGAGGGCCTGTGGTTGATGAGGTCGCTCTTGAGGAGCATTTGAAACAGAATCCCATGTTTCGAGTTGGTCTTGACGTCTTTGAGGTACATAGAACCTACGTGATCGGTTGAATTCTGTTATTTTTCAGACAACATCTCTAACATCTGGGGGATTCACCAATGTTGATTCAGGATGAGCCCTACATGAAGCCTGGGCTTGCTGACATGAAGAATGCTATCGTGGTTCCTCACATTGCTTCAGCTTCCAAGGTATTATGGATCAGCATTGTTCAAAGTTTGAATGGTTAAGAGATAACGACTTTTTTATTTTCTTTCTTTTCATCAAGTTATTAAACCAAAAGTATCTGTTTCTGGATGTTCCCTTGTTTATGTAGTGGACTCGAGAAGGAATGGCAACATTGGCTGCTCTTAACGTCCTGGTATTTCACTAATATGACCATTTCAGAATGAAGAAAAGAAAATCATGTTTAACATCACATCTGAAATAGCTTACATCATTTAAAGATGGGCAGAAAAAAATCTCTTTGGCACCAAAGTACTAAAACATTTACAATGCTATGGTTTAGGGGAAAATTAAAGGATATCCAGTTTGGTCTGATCCAAACCGGGTGGAACCATTCCTGAACGAGAATGCTCCACCACCAGCTGCCAGTCCTAGCATTGTTAACGCCAAGGCCTTAGGTAATAATATATATAAAACTATCAACGATGGTATGACACACCAAGTCAATTCTTTGCTGAAAACTCTTTCACTGAAGGATTACCAGTTTCAAGGCCTTGAATGTTGATGTAGAGGGCTACATTTCGAGCTTTCCTGGTGCAAATAGAATAATTGTTATGCATGGAAACCGGGTTCTAGATACTGCATTTAACCGAAGTTCTAACAAGAGTTGTATTTTTGAATGATGAAAACGTATATCTACTATGCTGTCGTATAAATACTGGTTTCAGAATCCTGTTATATATAAGAGGCTGTTTATATATGTTTCAATATATCTGCTCAGTTTGGCTAGAGAAGTTGGCATCAGCTGGTTACTTATAGTTGAGGGTTTCAAGATTGATGCAACTTTGGTTAGGCAGCAAGTTCTTTTGAATGTAGTCCACTTTTGTTGATTTTCATTTCTAATGGTGGATTGCCTTTCAAGTTTAGCATGTGTTCGGCTTTCTCCGGAAAGTCCAAAGTAAAGAAAGGGGTAAAGAAATCTGAAAGACCTTTTGGTACACGATTATTGTAGTATTATATCTTATTCACATATTACAGAATGAACTTCAATGTACAATAAGGAACGAATTAAAGGCAGGAACAAACTACAAAACGCGAGTCTCAACCTTGTATGACTTATTTCTGGTAGTTTTTAACTCATAACACTAGGTAAATGATCATACGTTTGATCATTATTCATAGGAGAAAGGGCCTCTACAGTCTTATGCTTAAAATGGTGTAAATTATTTCCTGATAAAGAACTGGCCAGGAGCAGCACCAGCCTTACAACGCTTTCAGCACCTTCGTTGGTGGTTAAGATGCCAGAATTGCAGTTTACATCTGTTAGGGCAGACACATTTGATGTTATTAGAGAGATTCCGCAGATCAAATCACGAGAGTTATTACAGCAATTACATACATCAAATCCAGGGAGTTATTGCAGATCAATCACACAGCAATTTCCTCCAACACTCTAGACAGCCATTGTACCTACTGTGTACTTTTAGACAGTTTCGATTCAATTCTATAGATGTGTGTAATGTCATCACAATTCAATACCTTTAACTTCAATTCTCCCTTATAATGTCAGCTACCTTGCTGTATATATGTGTGTAATTGTAGCAATTGTCGAAATACAATTCTATAGACGTAGAATATTAGGTAATTTTTTCGCCAGAATTCTAGTGTATGCAGCAGCTTTTTAGATTGCATAGGTTGAAAAGTATTGACACCACTCACGCTAGCCTTTGGTTGAAATCTTCTAGTAACGACTCTTTTTTTATTACATGGAAGCCAGAAGGCAAGGACAAGAAGCCTAAAACACAACTAATCAAAGCTTGGAAGAGGTGAAGAATCAACTTCCAAGAGAGAAATAACATGAGTAGGGGGAGAGCTAAAGAATCTACATCCAGGCTCAGTTTTACGACCAATGCTTGCTAACAAGCCACTGAATTACTCTCTATGTAAACATGAGTAAGGGACACATTCAAATCCCTACTGAGAAACTCCTGACAATTTGCCACAAGACTGCAACAAGGATTAAGATCAATCACAGGATGAACCTTCAACTTCCAAAGAATTGCACCACGCTGCCAAGCCATCTCCATACCTTTCAAAAGACTCTAAAGTTCAGCTTCAAGAACTTGTCCAATACCTAACTTGGCAGAGAACTCATTCAACCAGTGGCGGATTACCGGATCCAGCCCAAGTGAGAATTCAAAACTGAAAAAAGTGCATTACAAAATGGAGATCGGTTCAGCTGACTATGTCTATGGTATTTCTCTCATCCCTTCGTTGGTTCTAGTCCCAGTGAAGGCAATTTGTGCTTTTTTTTTCGTTTTTCTTTGTTGTTTCCCAAATTTCTTCTCCTCATTTTCAAATTTTGTTTATATTTTCTTCTACTTTCACTCAATTTTTCTTCCTTTTACTCTGTTTTCCTATCATTTTTTACCTACCCAAAATTTGTTTAAATTGTTTAGATTTAGCCCAACCATAGTTCACATCCTGGTTTGACCACTGCATTCATCCGTTCCCCTATCATTCTGAATTACTCCTCCATCACAAATAATCCTATTATTTTTGTGTAAGCTACTATCAACATTTAATTTCAACTAATCCTTAGGTGGAACATGGATAACAATAAGGATGACATGGAGTGCGTGTGGCCGGTAATACTAATCCGCTCTGATACCATGATATAATCTGAGTTTCAACTCCAAAACATATTGACAATAGAGAGAGTAGTCCAAACTCTTATAAACCCACATGAAATGTCTCATATTCTTGATGTGGGATAGATATCTCAACACCACCAGACACCGTTGTGGAGGCTTTGAGTGGTCGACCTTATTTGCCTCAAAGTAATCTCTAGTGAACTGGTGAATAATTAAGAAAGGCCAATTTGGGAGTTTGAAATTCTCATAATAAATTGAAATTCTCATAATAAATAAAGCTACATCTCTATTTCCATATATGCCAAAGCCTCGTAGCAAAAAAGCACCACCAGGGAACTTCGTATTCTAGTAACAGACTCTATTCTCTCTGTGTTAGGCTCTAAACATCACTTCATACATCTTTAGACTTTAGGCCATCCATCTGGAAAATTCTGAAACATGCAACACATGAAAAACAAAAGAGATGTATAAATTAATGTGCCTTTCTAAGAATATTGCAATTACATATTCACAAGTATCAGCAACCCTTATACACAACTAGCAGAAAGTTTGATTTTCTTGAGAGTAGCACTACTAGCTCAGCAGTACTGCCACGCAAGAAAATGGAGGAAATACAAGACTACTTGATTTGGAGATCATCATCATCTTGAGGACCATGCCCAGCAGGTGATCATCAGAAAAAAATGGTTTCTTGGATGGCATCTCAGATTTGGATGGCTATATTGAAGCGCCGTGTGGACATCCTAGTAATTAGTTCAATCTTCAATTTACAAGTACTACTTAGTATTACAGTACTAGCGACTTGATTTCTTAATGAAATTTTCTGTAAAATTTCATTTTTGATCACCATCCCTTGTGATAATGTTTAAATCTCCCTCCATATGCCATGCTCATCAGTTCTCTCCATCTTTTGGTTACCAATTGTTTCATTTTGTTTAGTTAATTAGTACCCACAATTTACTATATATTAATCTTTGATTAATGTTTATAAATAGTATCTACAGTGTAATACCGATTATGACCATGGTTTAGATTTGTGAAATTTCTTAAATGCTCATGTGTTGGCTTTTTTTGAAGCTGTCAATTTCTTTGGGTTTTCTTATTTTTTTCAATATAAGAAAGAGAAATTGGATTTTTTTATAGTATTGGAATACCAATTGGAGTTTGTTTTAACAAATTCAATATTACCTTTGGTTGAATTTTAAGCTAATTTATATTTCTTATCTTATTAATACAAATTTTATTATGCACAAACTCTAGAATACCTGCACCAAATAATTTCTTTATATTATTTGTATCTCTTTATTTTCATTCTGATATGTTCTTAATTTTTGTTACTTTTTGTTGCAACGTTTCAGAAGATTGTCACATGCTTAAAAAGGTAAAATATTTCAGAATGCTTGACATTTGGGGCTTAAAAAAGCAAAATATTTCAGTATCCGGTCAAATATTTTGCTTTTTTAAGCCCCAAATGTCAACCTACATCCTGGCACTGCATAACCGGATTATTGGGAAATTGACGTGTTAAGATGCAGTGGTGTTCACAATGGCCAGTAAACTGACCAATATTATGCTCAAAAACCGTTCAGGTCTATGAAGTACACAGCGAGAAGTCTTTTCTTGAGCAAAGATGGAAGCATTCATTCATGTCTGTTTATCTAGGAGGGTAAAAAAATCAAATATCTAGGAGGGTAAAAAAATCAAATTTAATGATTGAGGCAAAATAAACCCTGTGTTCAGCTCATAATGGTACACTCTAGCCTCACCAGTTCTTTACTGGCGTACATAAACAGTATGTTTGGCACTTGTTCTCATAGTAACAAATAGGACACCAAGAAAAAGTTTTCTTACAGCATAACGCCATCATCACAAGGATATTAAGAGTAAGATATTGTTCTGATGTATCAATGCCTTCTCCATAATCCTAAGCCCAGCAACTAATTGACATCACCGTATTGTTTCTTCCTCCCTCGGTCCCTCTTGTAATGAGATGTCAAAAGTTTTTTTTAAGCAGATACAGAATGCATCTGTGTATACTCCTCACATGCAACTTCATAATCTACAGAACCTGCACGGAACGCTTAATCCATTATGACTTAATGGAGAACAAATTATCATTAGTAGAATAAGAAAACAAACTACAGATCCTTACCAAAGAGCTTGGTTACAGAAACTTCCATTTAAGAGGGGATACAAACCATTAGCCGCCAATATGTATCATCGGCCTATTTGCTGTCTTTGCAATGTCGAACATTCCAGCATGAGAAGCTTTCTTCCTCTTCACCTAAAGCATACATAAGAAGTGATAGAAAACATTTAGGAGGGCTGAAAGCTGAATTGTAGTAGAACATGATACATAATACAACACTAGACAGGAACATGTTTGAGGCATAAGGCATTATTCAAAAATAAATTTGTTGTACCGCTGAACCAATTATTTCTGCTAGTTCATGATCATCAGCACCCTGCCTAAGGGGATCTCTTAAGCTGACCTGCATAGTAAACATGTGCAGTATAATTAGCATAGCAACAAAGTTATAAACGAATCCTATTGCAGATATAATACCAAAAAAGCACTCCAAGGAAATTCCATTCAGTAAGAAACAGGTCAGTTCGCAAAAGTCAAGTCTACCACCACCTACAAGATTGTTGCAATAGATAAAAGCTTCACCACCTCATTATTTTTCTGTCTTTAAAAGACGCAGGGTCTCATATATCGAAGGTCACATGGAGAACTACTAATCAGTCCTCTAAATGCCGGAAACATATTTGAGTTGAAAGAAACCCATCTAGAATGTAAAGTGATGGACATCCAGAAAGTCGAAAGTCTAATGATCATAACCTTTTGAACACAATACTTATCAGTCTTCTTGATTAAGTGAAAACATATCTGGATCAGTCTTCATGATTGGCAATCAGACAGTATATAGTGCCACTTTTTATCCTTTCTCTTCTTACAACATAATAAGATACAGAATAATGTGATCCTTTATCTATCATATCATTTTAATTCTGTAAACTGAGAAATGAATGTGGTTCATAATGGGAGCTAGCAATTACATTTTGTGGAGTTAGCAACAGTTTATCGTTATCAAACTGAAATTAAGCAGGCTTAAGGGTCGACTAACAATTGCATGGGGTGCATATATAAAGAGTTTGATATCTATTTGACTCTGGGTAGTGGATACATAATTGTGACAGTTATTACACACAGAGCCATTTGTCTTCAATTAATTGTTTAGATCCCATACTACTCACCAGAAACTATGCCCAGTCTTTACCAGCCCATCTGATACCCGTATATGCTTATGTTCATATCAACTTATGAATGAGAATGCGAGGTTAATAAATCTGATTAGGTATTGGTTGTGTTCAAAAGGTTATGAAGCATTAGACTTCCGACTTTGTGGATGTCCATCACTTTATCATGATAAAGGCCTCAGAATTTGGAGGTTTGAGCTATCAAGGTAATAGACATGAAAGCCTACAAATTGGAAGCTTCTATAGCCAGAATACCAACTCACATCATCACCTTTATGTTGTATGATAAGGTACACATGGTTGCGGAAATCATCCTAATTAATCACAAAACTGGCTCTTCAAAACAGTATAATGCTACTGGTCTACAAGTCATTAAAAGTAACAGAAAATCTAATTCACAATGATGAAACAAAAAAAAACAAATCCTCAATAAGCAAGCATGTCTAAATAGTTGGAGGCACTGTGGCAGCAAAAAGCCAAATTGGAAATCACGGCAAAGATCACAACATTACAATACTTGTCAAATGCTAATAACAGGAAAAAGTGCAGACATGCATATGACTGACCTCTGAAGGACCAAACAAGCAAACCTTGAAGTTCCCATCAGCTAAGAGTCGCAATCTATTGCAACCAGCACAAAAATGCTCAGTCATTGATGTAATAAATGAAACTGTACCAAGATAATCATCTATCCTGAAATTCTTTGCAGTATCAGTTGGGTGATCCTGAAGTCTTTTCAGGCCTGTAAAACGTGTTGCCTGTTCACAAAAATAGTAAGTATATCAAGGAACGCACAACAGTAAGGGAAACATTCAGGAAACAATCAGTAGGATTATCCGTCAGAATTCTACCTTACCACTTTATCCAACATCTCCACGTAAGGTACAAGTTTCTTAACATTCCATACATTTCCATCAAACGGCATGAACTCAATGAAACGGACGTTAATTGGCTTTTCACGTGTCAGCTCTACAAAATCGCAAATCTCATCATCGTTGAATCCACGCATTACAACACAATTCAGCTGCATAAGAGCATGGGAAACATATAAAGATGCACACATTGTAAATACAGCAGTAGGAATCATACTTGATAAGCATGTGCCCCATCAGCAAAACCAGAAACCACAACAGATATCAATCATAAACCCTTCAATAAATACATGAACTACCTTAACAGGATTATAACCGAGGTCGATGGCAGTGTTAATGGAGTCCATAACCCTTTCATGCCCTTTACGCCTGGTCAGAAACTCAAACTTTGCAGGGACCAGGGTGTCTAAACTAATATTGACAGCACTAAGGCCGCATTCTTTCAACTGGGGAAGCTTCCTTGCAAGAGTAATGCCATTAGTAGTGACAGCCAATGTCTTCAATCCCTTCAAGTTAGACAAATGTAAGCATATGTCAAGGATATCTTTCCTCACGGTAGGCTCCCCCCCAGTCAAACGAATTTTATCGACGCCGGAATTCACAAAGAGACCAGCCAAGCGAAGGAGCTCATTGTGTGAGAGAAGGTTGGAATTAGGAGTGAGGTTGACACCCTCGGCCGGCATACAGTATTGACATCGCAGATTGCAACGCTCTGTCAAGGAGATCCTCAAGTACGTGTGACGTCTTCCAAAGGAATCAATCAACATATTCGAAACAGGGTTGTGCTCTTCCGGCAACTCGGCGCAACAAGTAGTTCCATAGGGGGAGCACTGATAAAACGTTCAAATGAGGTGGACCCAATTCATCAAAGTGTATGGAAACGAGGAGGTAAAGAGAGAGAGGTACCAGGAGAGAATGGAGATTTGCAAAGCGTGTACGCAACTGGGGAAGCTTTAACAGATGACGCTTCATCATCTTCTTCTTCAGAGGAGGAGGAGCATGAATGAATCAAATGAAGAGTACAAATTGGCTACTCCTGCCTGCTCCTGCCGACTCGAAAGGCCGCCTAAGACGACTAAGCTACGATTTCGATCCTCTCTGTCCAGAGATGCTTCAAATCTCGGTCGCAATTTCGTATAAAAAATTAGAAAATGATATGAACAACTTTTCACTCCTCGTAATTAAAATGCCTGATTTCTAATTGAAATGTCAAATAGATATGAGAATATGACGCTTAATTTGTAAGACAAGAAGACACATTATTTAGTCATTAAAAGCATAATTACGAGGAGACTATTCAAAAAACAAAAATCATCTCAATCAATTGACGTTGTGCACTTGTGCTTTCTATTTGATCTTCGTTTGCAGATTGAAGAGACTTCTTCCTCAAACTCCAAATTTCACGCCCCGACCTGAGTTTACTTACCTAAACCCGGGATAGAACGTGCGAGACCCATCTCAAGAGAGATTTCCTTGAAATCCCCGTTGAGAAGGGATAACCATTTACTCAAACCATTTTTCAACCGTCCAAACGACACCGAAATAGACCTCACTAAACCTGAGGTTTATCCCGGATACCGAATTGGATTTCATACTAATTACTTTAAAGGACCTAAGGTCTAAATATTATTTATGACTACACCCGAAACCCGGTCAAGCTGCCTACGTATCATGTGCTTAGGGATCAAGCCACACGTAGCTCTTACAAACTTTAACTTCATAACCAGGAAATTTCCATTTTTCTATTTAGCGGTCTCTTTAATAAACCCGCTAAAAGTATTTCCTATCGTAAACCCGGACTTCAACCCATCTATTGGGGTAGCATAATAAAACTATTTATTCGGATTATTCCACGACACATTCCAAACCTATAAACAACATTCAAACACATAATAGTCACATAAATAAATAAAATGGCATCCACGTAAATAATAAATCTATCATGGGCACCAAGGTTAAAACAACTCAAGGGGCATCCTTGTAGTTAATAACTTAAACTGTCAGGGGTAGTATTATCTTTTTGGCTTTAATGACAGTCCGGTAATTATATAAAACTGCCATGGCCTTTATGGTATTTCAGCCTCAATGGCATCCCTATAATTATCTCAAACTGTTAGAGGCATTTATGGGATTTCAGCCTCAATGACATCAGTGTAATTATCCGAAACTGTCAGGGGCAGTTCCAGCATTTCATCCCTACGGTAAATAGTTAAATATCAGATCTATCGTAGTAAAACCTCAAGAATTTACCCCTATCTACCATAATCGACAACACCGCCGCCAGCTCCGCCACCAGCAGCGGCCGGCCGACCACTGGAGTCTGGCCAACCCAGAAACCTTCCAAAATTTCACAGAATGATCCTCATGTCATTCCGAACATCTTTCATGAACAACATTAACCTCATTTCTAACTCTAAACAGGTCAATTTATCAAGAACACATCAAACCCGATTTGGGGCTAAAAACTCTAAAATTTCTAATCCAAAATTCAACACACGACAAGAATCGAGCTACAAGCTCCTAGAGTATTGTTATACTCCTCAAGAGGATCAAAACCATACCTGGATTGCTCGAGATGGCGGCTTGAGGATGGAGAAATACGACGAGACTCAACATTGTGTATACAGCTCTTCTCCACGTCGCTGCTCCCTCACGATGGCGAGTTGCATTGCACAGCCTACCTAGAAATCATCTAAGGGTGGAGGCGAACCAAACGAGACCAGAGCGGCGGCCTCTAGTGGCCTGACTGCGGATCACTGGGGCACGAAATCTCAGGTAGAGGGAGAGAGAGAAAGTCTAGTCGGAGAGAGAGAGAGAGAGAGAGACTAACGAGTGTCGTTACCGGGTTAATGATTAACAACCTGCAATTTAAAACCCTATCATTGTAGTAACTGCAAGTAAAGATCGTTCTAGCCGGGAAAACTAGGAAATGATTAATTGACGAATTAAAACAAATTAGCAATATTCACAAATATAATATAAAATAAACATACAAGCACAATTTTGTCACAACTATACAAGTATAAACACATAATCAAATCCAAAAGTATACAAATCGGCAATATACAAATATGCATACTATACAAATGGCATTGAAACATAAATATTAACATATAGGCATTCCGACATGAATATACAAATAAACTGAAAATTGTTTACGAAATATATACATATTTACACGTTATCATGGGGGAATTTTAGTGATTTCTAAAACGTTCTAGAGTCCTAAATCTAATATTTACAACGTTAGTCAATCAGTTATTAAGCACATAATCATAACAAGCACCGAATAGACAAACATGCAAAACCTAAGCAAGATTAAGATGCAACATTTATGTTATCATAGACTCTAATTAATTCCAACTATTAGACTTCTCATATAAACTTAAGACCTACAATCGCATGATCTAAAGCCTATATATGTGTCATCTTACTCAGTGCCTACAATCGTATGACACTAAGACAAAATACACTGACCGAACAAGAGTCATTGGAGACATGATCCTAGGTATGATGTCACTCATCCTAATAGCATGTAAATTGCTTACCCTAACAACCATTGGCAGTGCCTAAAAATCAAGACCTACAATCGCATGATCTTAACCTTAGAACACCACGACATGTTAAACTCCCTCCTTAGGTTCATCTGGTACCTAGACTACCCTCAGGATCGATTACATGATCAGGTAAGGAATAAATCAATTAGACACCTATTACACACATAAATATAAATAACTTAAACTACGTAAAGTCCTAACATGCATACTATATGTTACACAATCAACAAGTTCATGAAATAATCACAAAGAAACATAAACATGTAAATCTTATAAAACCATAAAAATCTAGAAATAATATATGAAAATAAAGTACTGTTCACAGAGTAAAAATACAAGCAAATTAAGGTTTTTCATGCCTAAAACCTACCAAAAGGTTCGGCCTAAGGTGTGGAAGTGATCGGCAGCAGCTTGGTCTTTCTCTGTGCTTGGGAGGGTTTATAGGTAGAGCTTGGCTATACTATGGCTTAAACAAAGATTGACTCACTTAACTGAACTATTACATGTGTATTTATAGAGAGAAACCCTAGCAAACTCGACAGCTTCTTGTCCACATCGGATTGGGCTTTTTGCTTTTTCTTGTTGCACTAGACTTTGACTTCTTCAATGGCTGACTAGGATAATACTTCATGGACTTATTTCTGAATTTTTGGACTCCCCTAAATGTTAAGGGATCAATGAAGGACTCCCTAACACATTTTGGGTTCTATAGGACAGCTGAATCCCATCCATAGGCTCAGTAGAACAAGTTATCCTGGTTTGACCGGGTGAACTTTCCTAGCTTCTGTTTCGGCTACTCCTTGGTGATTTCTTCGATTCTGCTTCTTCTAAACAACTTCTCATATCTTTATTAAGCTCCTCATCAATTATTTGGCATGCTTGGGAAGGATTTTGGTGAAGAAACACACTCACGAACTCGGTAGACACTTTCAGCAAAATCTTTCATTTTTTCAGCAGACTGACCTCCAGCCATTGTTCTATCATAACTCCTTCCTCAGAACTTGGATTGATGCGATTCAAAAAGATTCCGAAACTAGACATCCACAGATTTCCATCCATATAAAGCATATCTCCTGGTTCCTCCTGGATCGTCCGGGGGAAATTTTTGAAGTTGAGTTATGGTTTCTGAAAATCCTCTGTTTTTGTTCCGATTTCACATGCTCTCAGCCTCTTATCTTTCCATGCTTCATTTGCTGCCTTCCATAAGTCTGATTCTTGTTTCATTAAGTCCATATACATGTCACCTAAACATTAAAGAAAATTAATCAAGTAATGGCAATGTACAAATTAACAGAATCGTAAGAAAAAATCATGATCACTTCATAAGTCAGCTTTTAACAATTTAGTTCATAATTTCTCAACTTTACACACATTTTAGCCATTGCTCTACAGAAAAACCCTTATGATAAATACATACAAATACTACACTAATAATGGATAAGCAAAGCATAAATGAGGGTAAATACACATTAAGAACGTAACATAAAATGCTCCTATCAGAGACCCCTATATATATTCAATGGTCCAGATTTGATCTTCCATAAATCAATGGTCCAAATCAACTAACAGAAAGTTATTGTGAAACAGTAAATGAATATTTTTCTATTTACTATTTACCGCATAGTAACTATACCTTATCCTGAATAACTTCTGCACACGAACTCCGATTAAATCATAGGACATACCCATGAGTTCGTATTAATGTCCTCTACAACTTCCTCGAAGGAAGTACTCCAAATTCTCGACCTATGGCAAAGTCATCTTTTTACAGTAAAGTAAATAACATTTATCATTCCCGTAAACTGAATAAATCCATATTAAACAGCCCGTAGCTCTAGAAAATATTCCAGACATACCAGATGACTCGTATTAATATAATCTACCACCTCGGAACATTAATTCTATCTTCCCCCAGAATCGAGAATACCTCGATATTAAACTCGAATATTAATTCGGGGAGAGCTAATAGCGCAGTTACAACCCTCTATAACCCACCTGATCTTGGTAAAATGGTAAATTTTGAGACGAGGTGTTATAATCTACCCCCTTATAAAAATTGCATCTTCAAAATTTCCGCTAAGGGACATGAAAATATTTGTCATACCAAATGACACCATTCTTTACTTTACCAACAAATTCGATAATATATCATGACCGTCTAGAGTGCAGCCAACGCACCACATCCAGCGGCGAATGCTCATTCCCCTAAGTGCCTAACAGATCTGAAGCACTAGCACATATCTCTCAATTATGCCTGAAGATCGGCCAATAAGGGCTGAAACTGCGCTAACATTCGAACCCTCGTATCCTGATAGAAGTCCAAAAACAGTCACTAAAATCTCAATGACTGAAAGATACTTTCATGCAGCTCAGGGGTAAAATCCTGCATAAGAAAAATATAAGATGCTAACACTCAATTTCTTCCCAAAACAGGATGTAATCCAGTTCCATGTCATGCACCTTTACAACATGGAACACTTTTCACTCAGCTGAAACTCTTGAGACATTCCTGGATCCCCTTATTAATCAACCTCTATACAATATTGGAGCTACGACTCCAATGATAAACCATTACTCTTGATCTCATAAATCCACATTCTGGCTCCATCATTTATTATATAGACTTCCCATTCAGGGATAATCCAAGCCAGCATAAAAGAAAAACCAAACTTACGTCTACAAATAGAAATCCTACAAGGACATGTCTTACCCAGGCCAACACTCATATGGCCTAAAAACCTGCATAATAGGGTCTCTTCTCTAATTCACTAAATTAATTCCTCATGCACATATGACCGCATATATGAACAAATTGTACGCAGGTTCACCATCCATACCTACGACATTAAGCAGATAGACCAATTTCCATGCCGACTAACAATGAAGATTTGCCAACAAAACATTCAGATGTCATTAATAGACTACCCTGATAACAACTTTCAAAATTTGGAAAATCATGGACAGCCATACCCTTGCTCCATGATTCAATGTGCTTTGCTCCACCATCATCGCTTCCATCATTTTTTGCGTCCGACACTGCGTATATATATCTACCGTTAATTTATAACTCGGGAGCAAAATCATTTCTCAATATATATAACCATCAACCCAAAATCTCATTCCTCGAGAGTAGATTTTCTTCTAAGAGATACCCCGATCTCTTTTACCAAAATCAACCACCAGACATCAGCATGATATACAATTCATGAGCTCACTGCAAGAAACATATTCTCATTGCTCTGTGACCCAATCTCACAAGTGATCACAAGAAAACCTAACCGCCTCCAAAAATACCTTTAGAAACCTGGAGTACTTGACTCCTAAATTTTTATATGCCATATATAACCAACATGGACATGTCAGCCTCCTAGGTTAGGGTTGGAACTTCTCAGACGTGGAAAGCTTTAGAGTGAGTGGACCAAAAATCAATGCTAAAAATAATGGTTCAAAACTATAAATTCAAATTTCATTTTCCCCCGAAAATAATCCAGGCCTTAAGCCAAAAAAATAAATAAATTTCCGGCCCTCGGCCAAATATAAATCAAATCATGGCCTGCAACCAAATATAAATCAAATCATGGCCTACAGCCAATATAAATCAAATCATGGCCTGCAGCCAAATATAAATCAAATCATGGTCTGCAGCCAAATATAAATCAAATCGTGGTCTGCAGCCAATATAAATCAAATCATGGTCTACAGCCAAATATAAATCAAATCATGGTCTACAGCCAAATATAAATCAAATCTGAAAAAAAATTTCACAAATGATCGATCACACATTCCAGGGTCAGAGCTAAGAGCTCTAGCGTACCTCTCAGTGAGGACGCAGTCCCGCGCTAATACTACCATCTCCCCTATAGGGAGAGGAGCGCAACGAGTGGCGCGCTTCCACTCTCCCGAACGAGGAGCGCTGCCCGCTAGAAACAAACAAAACATATGACGACCCTTCATAACAGTAACCCTCACAGGCTAGGGTCGGAGCTAAGAGCTCTAGTGTCTCATCTACTATCTAGTGAGAACACAAATCCGGCATACCATCCACTCTCAGTGAGAACACATATCTCGCGCTTTCACTTCGTCGAACGAGGAGCGCTAGGTGGGCGCGCTACTACTCCACCGAATGAAGAGCGCTTCCTGGCATGCTTCCACTCCACCGAATGAGGAGCGTCACCCACTGACTAGCTATAAACATCCGACGACCCTTTATGGTGAAATTAAAACAAATCCCCGATATATAAATTCAGACCCAAAGCCTATATATAAAACCCAGGAAAATGCCAAAAATTTAACCCAAATCCAGGCAACATGCCAAAAACAATGCAAACCCGGCAAATGCCAAACATAGAAATCCTAGTAAAACATCGGGTCTAATTCCCATAAGTACGACGGGTCTTTCCCGTCGATAACCATTCAAAACCCAAATGAAGATAAGCGAGCCGAAATCCATAAATCAAATGGATATAAACAAATAAAACCCTCCACTGAGGCGCTCACAAAAACCAAAGGAATCGAATATATACAGAAACCCGGAAAATCATCCTTACTAAAAAAACTTTTAAAACAATTTAAGTAAAAAACCATGTCATGCATTTCTTTAAAATAATTCAAATGTCCACTCACCATACTAGCAACACGTCTTATGAGCCAGGTACGGTACTCTAACCGTCCTCAATTAATTATCTCATCATCAGTAACGTTCCTCATGCTTGTATACAGTTTCCTGACCGTAATAACTTAGGCCTCTTTGAGCTTACTTTTGGGCTTTGAAACATTATGTAATCTCTTCCTCTTGAACTAATCCAGCATCTCAATCTCATGATCACCCCCGATCATTCTCAAATATAATTTCGTAACACTAATGTGTCGACAAAAGTGGCCCTACATACTCCCTTAACCCATCGATCAAAATGTAGGACGCGAAACGACTTATCAAACAGTCTAACACCCCAATTTTCCTGGTTTGACTAGGAAAAGTCAATGATTGACTTTAGGGTTGACCAAGTCTTTCCTTGTTTGACCAGGAAATTGACCAAGACTTTTCAACTAATAGACAATGATCAAACCCTAATAAGCTCGATACTCGACGATTTATAAATTCGAATAACATTAGGAGCACTTTTAAGCCTGTTTGCGCCCAATACTTTAACTCAAAATCACTTTTCTTAATCAGGCTCGATACTAAACTTACGAGCCTTTCGACTTTTCGATCCAACGAAAGTCAATATCGACATCTAATTGCAATTGATGTCGCCAACTTTATAATTACATTTAACATTACTAATTAGACCCTAGATGACAACCCTTGCCACAAAACATAAAAATAAATAAAGCAACTAGCCTCACTTGGAAATCAATAACTCATTTAATCATTTCCAATGACTTTAATTACCCAAATCCTTGGTCCGAGATTTGAACCTATGCTCTGATACCATTTGTCATGTCTCGACCTGAGTTTACCTACCTAAACCTAGGATAGAACGTGCGGGACCAATTGCAAGAGAGATTTCCTTGAAATCCCCGTTGAGAAGGGATAACCATTTACTCAAACCATTTTCAACCGTCCAAACGACACCGAAATAGACCTCACGAAACCTAAGGTTTATCCCGATTACCGAATTGGATTTCATACTAATTACTTTAGAGGACCTAGGATCTAAATATTATTTGTGACTGCACCCGAAACCCGGTCAAGCTGCCTACGTACCGTGTGCTCAGGGATCAAGTCACACGTAGCTCTTGCAAACTTCAACTTCCTAACCGGGAAATTTCCATTTTTCTATTTAGCGGTCTCTTTAATAAACCCGCTAAAAGTATTTCCTATCATAAACGCGGAGTTCAACTCCTTCGCTAGGGTAGCATTATACATCTATTTATCCGGATTATTCCACAACACATTCCAAACCGATAAACAACATTCAAACACATAATAGTCACATAAATAAATAAAATGACATCCACGTAAATAACCAATCTACCTAGGGCACCAAGGTCAAAACCACTCAAGGAGTACCCTTGCAGTTAACTTGAACTGTCAGGGGCAGTATTGTCTTTTTGGCCTCAATGCTAGTCCAGTAATTATACAAAACAGCCAAAGGCATTTATGATATTTCAGCCTCAATGACATCCTTGTAATTATCTAAATCTGTTAGGAGCATTTATGGGATTTCAGCCTCAATGACATCCCTGTAATTATCTCAAACTGCCAGGGCATTTATGAGATTTCAGCCTCAATGGCACCCCTGTAATTATCTCAAACTACCAAGGGCATTTCTAGGATTTCAACCTTAATGGTTTCCTTGTAATTATCCAAAACTGTCAGGGGGCAGTTCTGTTATTTCACCTAACGGTAAAATGGTAAAATACCAGATCTATCACAGTAAAAACCTAGGAATTTACCCCTATCTACCCAAATCGACAACACCGCCGCCAGTTCAGCCACCAACGGCGGCCGGCCGGCTACCGGAGTCTAGCCAACCAAGAAACCTTCTAAAATTTCACAGAATGATCCTCATGTCATTCCGAACATCTTTTATGAACAACATTAAGAACACATCAAACTCGATTTGGGGCTAAAAACCCTAAAATTTCTAATCCAAAATTCAACACACACGACAAGAATCGAGCTACAAGCTCTTAGAGGATTTTTATACTCCTCAAGAGGATCAAAACCATATCTGGATTGCTCGAGATGACGATTTGAGGAGGAAGAACTCCGGCGAGACTCAACACTATGCATACCGCTCTTCTCTACGTCGCTGCTCCCTCATGGCAGTGAGTTGCACCGTACAGCCAACCTAGAAATGATCTAGGGGTAGAGGCGAACCGAACGAGACCAGAGCGGTGACCTCTGGTGGCCTAACGACGGAGCACTGACGCATGAAATCTCCGGCAGAGGGAGAGAGAGAAAGTCAGGCTGGAGAGAGAGAACCCCTTATATATATCCAATGGTTCAGATTTGATCTTCCATAAATCAACGATTCAGATCAACTAACAGAAATTTACCGTGAACAGTAAATAGATATTTTGCTATTTACTATCTATCACGCAGTAACTACATATTATCCCAAATAACTTCCGCACATAAACTCTGATTAAATCATAGGACATACTCCCGAGTTCGTATTAACGTCCTCTACAACTTCCCCAAAGAAAGTTTCCTCAAATTCTCGACCTATCGTAAAGTCATCTTTTTACGGTAAAGTAAATAACATTTATCATTCCCGTAAACTGAATAAATTCATATTAAACAACTTGTAGCTCTGAAAAAATATTCCGGACATATCGGATGACTCGTATTAATATAATCTACCACCTCGGGACATTAATTCTATCTTTCCCCAGAATCGAGAATATATCGATATTAAACTTGAATATTAATTCGAGGAGAGCTAATAGCGCGGTTACAACCCTTTGTAGCCCGCCTGATCCCTGTAAAAGAATAAATTTTGAGACAGGGTGTTATACCACATACTGCTGCTCACTGAGACTCAGTACTAGCACAACTGCTGTCAAAAGTGATTAGATCGTTCAATTCCAGTGCTAGCTACGATCCCCTTTTCTTCAAGAATACAAGCAATAAATTATTTTAGTTTGTGATTCGTGTTGTTACAATTAGTCTGAAATTCATCATCATTCCCATGAGTTTTTGTCTACGTATGAATATCAGATACTACGAAGCATTGTGAGCTCGAGACTATCAACACTACTGGAAAAATTCTCGTAGCCGACGAAACTATAACTATAAGTGAAATCCTTTAATCCTCTTTAAAGAAAAGAAAAAAAATATCTGTGGAAAAAAAGAGCTCCCAGAAAAAAAAAAAACAGTTACTTTTAACGATGTTATAACGGTATGTACAAAAATTAGGCTTAACTTCTTAGTTCATGTACTAATGTGTTATTTAACAAAGTTCAGACACCTTAATTATCAGTGAAGCAAAGTTGGTGTACTGTTACTATAATTTTCTCTAAAAATGAGTTAACCAGCCGGTTTGATAAAACTACATCAAGATATGATTTGGTTTATAGTCCTTATTTGCAATTCAATTTTCATCAAAAGTTCATGTAACAAGTACATGAAGCCTAATAAAATAGACTAAGATGATCTGGTTGAGTAAGGTGTTAACTAACAACTTTGAGGTTATGGGTTCAAACCTCATTGACATATGTATGTAGAGTGTGTGAGTTATTAATAAAAAGATAAAAAAAGTACATGAAGCCTAATTAATGAAATAGACCAAGATGACCTTTACATTTTAATTTTCCTTCCACTATCTTTTCAATCACCCTCTCCATTGAACCTTCTTATATCCAAGGTTCTAAAAAACGTTGGGCGCTAGTCGAGCGGACAGCTAAAGACTAACGCCTAGAGGATTAATCAGAGATTAATCATGGATAATCGATTTTTTATTTTTATAATTTTTAATTATATTTATTACATATAATTATTATTTTAATTTTATTTATTTATGTATTACAAATAATTGTAGAAATAAAGGTCTAAAATGTGTTATGATAACAACAGATGGTATTTTGAGTCCAA
This sequence comes from Comarum palustre, assembly GCA_951800085.1. Classification (NCBI taxonomy): domain Eukaryota; kingdom Viridiplantae; phylum Streptophyta; class Magnoliopsida; order Rosales; family Rosaceae; genus Comarum; species Comarum palustre. Next base: position 7,098,765 of record OX637576.1, read on the forward strand.
AGTAGGTTACCATTTCCCAATCACCAAGAGCCACGTCAAGTCATATGACACTAAATTGGGCTTGTTATTCAACGAGAATATCAATTCATTGTTGTAGAGGATAACTACAATCATATACGGTTAGATCGTAACTTCTAAAAAATAATATATACAGTTCTATGTTTATGAGCTTTGTTGGGCAAAGCCATGCAAGAACTGAGACACTCTTCGTCTTCAACTACCTTGCTCTCTCTTTCTATCTCTCTAAGTTATAGACTTGGATCGGCGGACAACCAGGGAGGTTGCAATGTTGTACAACGACAGATGATCGGAGTGCCAGAGAAAGACATAGTGGAGTTGTCAGACTGCACACCGCCTCCTTTCATTTTGAGTTTTCGTCTCTAACAGCGACACAAAGTTGATCCCAATCGAAGTAAGTCATCCCACCTGCACTGCCTGCCCACCCACTGAGGCTGATTACTCACCGCCCAGGTCGATTACTCGTCGCCAAGTCTGATTTTTCGGCCACAAATCGGACAGCCGCCCAGACCAAACGATTAGCCTGAAATCAGGACGGGCTGTCGTCGTCGAGCACCTAGGCGGCCGCCCAGACCGATTTTTAGAACCTTGCTTATATCCCATAAATGATGGAAGTGTATAAATCCATGAATTTTAGCCTTGAAAGTTTGAGTTTATGTAAAGAATATGAAAATGAATTGGGTTATATATATATATACACATTGGGGGAGAATGTAATCATGCTTATTATTGTTATATTGATATGATAGGAGCTCTATTTATAGAGTCGCTTAACATACATTGGGTTATTCTCTTATATATTGGGATAAGCTCATATAGCTTCCTTATTACAAAGAGATAACATAAAGCCCATAGGCTTGACATAGACCAAGACCCACATATGGATCATATATCCTACAACACTCCTCCTTGGGTCGCGTGTTGTCATGTCAAATGGTGCATATAGTGTTGTCTCATCAAAACATTGACAATTAACAAAAACCATGTGGGAAAAACTAAACCTTGGTCGAATAACAAAAGAGTACATCACACCATGCTACTTGATCGAGAGTCCTCCATATGAAGCTCCCTTTGATGAGTAACTTAGTTGGAGAGACTAATGATCTTCACATAATCTTCACATGCTTCTTGAGAACGTCTTGAAGTTGTAGCATTGGTGGTAGCGACGGTTTTGTGAGCAGAAAGGAAGTCGTGCTCGTCGGATATGGTGGCAGCATCTAGGTGCATATATGCATGGCACTTCGGCAGTAGCATTTGACACTTGGCAGTTGTGCTCGGCAGCACTCAGCAATGCTCGGTGGTAGCGTCAGTGCACTACGCACAGCAGTGCTCTGCATATGTGCTAAACAACGCTCGCAGCTGGTGCACAGTGTTCAACAGCTCGGTCCCAAGACCAGCTAGTAATGAGATCCTTAGGGACATCGCACTTATTCGCGGCCCTTTAAAAAAAACTTTTTCGAGTTTTCTTTCACTCCAAACACTTCAACACTCTTTAAAATTTCCAAAATGATATTATAAATTAATATCAAAAATTCAAGGTATTACAACACGTGAGATAGTCGTCCATTCTCTCAATGTTATCCGAGGTTATATGAGAGGTCGTACAGCCACCTCTCAATTCGGAGGTACTCCCGGAGACCATCCTAAAGCTAGAAACAAAACCCTACAATCTATTAGAATGCGCCGTCGGGAGCCGACATTAAAATACAAAGTCAAAAGTGCAAAACCGGAAAGTACAACCTAGTCTCAACCTAGAACACAGCCACAACTATGACTTAACATGCATTTTCAGGTGTACAAATTAACCTACGCAGTATAGGGCAAAACATATGCAAGAAATAGGAGGCTAAATAACAAACAAAAAAAGAGAGACATACCATGTTTAGAAAGCAAAAATGTTGTCGGGATGCGAAACGGAAAACACTTCGCAATTGCAAAGACCAGAAAACAAACAGCGGTGCAGAAAGAAGAACACAAAGGAGAAAATCGAAGAAATAACAGAAGTGAGAGAGAGAAAGGGCAGGGGGATTTTATAACAGAGGGGAGGAGATGCCTCGATTCCATTCGCCTATAATTATTCTGTAACTACAAACAAGAAACCCATCGTAGTTAGATCTGACCGTCAGATGTCGCCACGTGTCCCATTCCGCAGTAGCTTTTCTAAAAGAAGAAAATGAAAAGACCCAACCACCTAGTTCCTCACCTCAGATAAGTATCATAGAGATAACATCAGAGCGAAATTCTCTAACCTCAGATAAGTATCAGTGTATCACCAAGATAACACCACAACAGAATTCCTTCACCTGGGATAAGTATCACCGAGATAACACCACAACCACAACGGAATTCCCGCACCTCGGATTAGTTTCACCGAGATAACAAACCGAGCGGAATTTTCTCATCTTGGATAAGTCTCACTGAGATGGCAGTTTCACCACCAAACTCGGCTAAAGTAGAAACCGAGGTATCTTCCCTTTAAAAACCGAACCAGTGGCTTGATAACCCATGGGCGGCTTTAAACACCTCGTCACTCGAGTAGAAACACAAGATATGAAAATGCTCGCTACCTTTGTCCATAACATAATGTTCACCCGTTCAAAACACATCATGATTCAGAACTTAGAGGAACTTGTAGTCAGTAGTCGGTGAACTGCCTCTCCAGCCCGTATACCAACGCGTAGCCCATCTCGGGTACGAGAAGTCAGGCTAAGCCTGGCAAAATCAGGGGTCGGGGTCGGGGTCGCGGGAAAGAGGTTGGGCAAGGGCATGACAAATAACACCAGAAGGGATATTTTTCCCACATCGGTTAGCAAAGAGGCAACATCCCCAGGGCCATAAATATGGCCCATCCACCCACTTTTCAGGTATCATTGAATAGCCCTCAGTATTTACGCTTATACTATTAAAATACTGACTTCTCCATTGAAAAGGGAAAGACCAGAAAGTCTCGGTTGTTCCCCTGTTTAAAAGACTGTTAAAGACTGGGATCAATCACCAAGGACACGAGCCGAATATATGAGGGCCCACCTGGGATCTTGCAGAAACACAAAACAATTATGAAGTGTTTGGTCAGCTCAAAACTAGCAGTTTTAAAGCAATGATAAACAATCTTTATCGGTTGGATCGATGCACAAGAGAAGGTGTTTGTTTTAGATGGTGAGGCTATAATGAGTGGCAAATTATTTGTTTGACTCTGTTACAACCCAACTCTTCTCAAATCTTAGTCTCAACATAATAGCTTCTAAGAAAACTCATTCCATACGATAGGCTTTGCCCATGGGTGTTGTGGTTTTTTTGGATTGGGTGGAGCAGATCTGGTTCTTCCATGGGGCTGGCTTAGTGGGCTCAGGCCTAGGGCTGGTGTTGGGCCACTTTTGGTCCTGTGCTGGTTTCTGGTTTTTGTTTAGGTTTAATGAGTCGTCTCTCCTCTTTTGAGTGAGGGTTTGGGTGTCATGTTTTGGTCAGTATGTTACTTCGGTGGCGTTATTCCTGGGGACTATCGGTTTTAAAATCGATGTGGTTTGGTTGTCAACATGAGGGTGGATTGCCTTTGCAGCGACGGTGGTGATGCAGTGGTTTTTTTGGACTAGGTGGAGCATATCTGGATCCTCCATGGGGCTGGCTTGGTGAGCTTGAACCTAAGGCTGATGTTGGGCCACTTTTGGTCCTGCGTTGGTTTCTGGTTTTTTGTTTAGGTATAATGAGTCGTCTCTCCTCTTTTGAGCGACAGTTTGGGTGTTGTGTTTTGGTCAGTATGTTACTTTGGTGGCGTTATTACTAGGGACTATCGTTTTTAAAATCGATGCTGTTTGGTTGTCAACATGAGGGTGAATTGCCTTTGCACGTGGTCTGGTGATATTTGGGCACGGTGTTGAAGAAATTGAATTAGCTCGAGTCAGTGCTGGTAGTGAGGTTGTATCGTTACTCTTAAAACTCGGTAGCTCTTTGTGAGCGTAATATTTGGTTAGAGATTGGGCTCTTTCGGCTCATGGCACTAGTGGATTATGGCTCTTAGCCGACGAAACAATTTCGTCTGCTAAGAGGAAATTCCGTCTCCTAAGATCTGTAGGCTAAGACGCGTCGCTGAAAACCCTAGCCGGCGAAATAAATTTTTTCGTGGACTGAGAGACAACCTAATCGACGAAAATTCTGTCTGCTAAGGTCCGTCTACTAGGACCTTAACCAACAGAATGGTTCCGTCGATTAAGTTCATAGTAGACAAAATTATTTTAAAATAAAAACAAATTAATAATCATCGTAGCCAATGAAATATTTTGAATTACGTAAGTCAAACCCCTAAATGCACGGAAGTAGTCATTTGACCGTCTAAATTACGTATTTTGGCCGTATATTCAACTAAAAATAGTGTCAAATCGATGAGAAACAACCAGTGGTATAAAAATTTACTAAAAAAATAACCCCCGAAGATAGGGCTACCCGTAGAGAGAAAGAATGGTAAATTGCGTTAACTGCAACTAGCGGCACTAATCACGAAATATGAATATTTTTGTTGACTAAGAGCTTTCTTAGCAGATAAAAACAACCATGAACATAGATCTGTCGGCTATGAAAGGCTTAGTCGACAGAAATTCCCGACGACCTTATTCCGTCGGCTAAGAAGTGCTTAGTCGACGAACTATTTGACCTAGCTGACGGATCTAGTTCCGTCAGCTAAGAAAATCATAACCGACTGAACAGTTTTGATTCCGTCGGTTAAGAGTGATAATCCACTAGTGTGGAAGTTGTTTTTGGTGACGGACTCGTAGCTATGGATCTTGATAGGAATGTGTTTTGTGGTGTAGTCGCCATAGCCGGTCATTGCAATATGTTGTAGTTTATTTATTTGAATAAAATTCTTGATATTTTTCTGAAAAAAGTGGTAATTAAGAAAGGGTAAAACACAAGTCTGGAATCTTCGGTAATTTATTGTAGATGAATCCTGACCGTCCAAAAACTCATCCTTTTCACTCAGCCGTGGTCACTATAAATAGCATCGCTTTAGGGTTTGCTCTCTACACTCCAACTGCGGCAAAACTCCAAATCCCAAATCACTCTGAAACCCTAGCCCCCAAAACGATGTCTTCTGAGAAGAAGATGATCACCCTCAAGAGCTCCGACTACGAGACCTTTGAGGTCGACGAGGCGGTGGCTCTGGAATCGCAGACCATTAAGCACATGGTGGAGGACGGCTGCGCCGACAATGCGATTCCCCTTCCCAATGTCACCGGTGCTATCCTGGCCCGGGTCATCGAGTACTGCAGGAAGCACGTCGAGGAGGGCGGCAAGGACGCCGAGAAGGACAAGTCCGGCGAGTCTCCACTGAAGACTTTTGACGCCGACTTCGTCAAGGTCGACCAGAATGTTCTGTTTGACCTCATCTTGGTTCGTTCCGAAAAACCCAGAAATTGAAATTTAGGTTTAGGGTGCTTATTGAATTTTTAATGGAATTTAAGGTTTACTCGTTTATAATAAAGGCGTACTAAATTTTGGGTAATTCTGGGCTTTGCATAATGGCTAGTAGTTGTGTGAAACTAGGGTTTTTGTTTTGCTCATGTTTGTTTTGGTTGATGAATTACATATTGGTGCATTTTATTGACTTGGTCAATCATGTCTTTCAGGCTGCTAACTATCTGAACATCAAGGGCCTTCTGGATCTGACTTGCCAGACTGTGGCTGACATGATTAAGGGCAAGACTCCAGAAGAGATCCGTAAGACTTTCAACATTAAGAATGACTTCACTCCTGAAGAGGAAGAGGAGGTTCGAAGGGAGAACCAGTGGGCATTTGAGTGAAACCAGGGGCTTTCTTCTCAATGTTGATATATGAGATGTTGATAGGAATGTTGATATAAGTACTAGCTGTTCAGAGCCCCCCTCTAGAGATTTGAGGTTTGCTTTTGTCTAATGGAATGGCGTTTTTCTTTTTTTAGGTTGCTTAGACTCTAAGATCTGCAAACTTATTATCCAAATTGTTATGTGGATTTTATTATATTTGTCGTCTTATGCTTTTAAGATTGTTGCTCTATTCTCCTATTGTTTGAATGCTTAAACATTTGATGCCAAATTACCCCTCTAGATGCCAGATGCAGCAAGCTTTTTTACCTTTTCCTCCTGCTTCTGAATACCTGAAAATTTGTTGCCTCAAGCTGTTTCCGCAGTTTTCCCAACTTACCCATTTCGTAATTGAGGATATTTATAGCAAAACTGCTTCATTCTGTGATCATGTTCCGGCCTCTTTTTTTGTGATTAGGCCATCCATGTCCTCATCAGGCTCTTGGTTTTTCCTGCAGTGCTTATTGTTAATACTACCTGGTTGTCTGCCTATGTTCCCTATATTGTTAGATGATTCTCTGAGAATGGCAGTTGGTAGGATGATAAGTATCGCCATACGCCCATACCTAGCAAGCAGTTTCTAGAGAATCTTGTTGTCTTGCCCAGTAGCTCAGAGTATCAAACGGGGCAATAAGCCTCAATACTTTGAAACCTCAGCCTAGAACAGCTTACAAGGCCCTGGCCACTATGTTAATCCAAGTTCAGTCTGGTACCCAGTGCTCATCACCCTACCCCGGCAAGCCTACCTCAGTGCCTGGCACTTGAACAGAACCAGAAGCCTTTTTCCATGACCACCTTTAAGCTCCTTGTTAACCATTCTGGCAACATTGTCTAGCTAAACCCTAGTTTATCAACATGAATTTTGTCTCTTGATGGGGTTGTCAAACCGGCGGCTTCAGATCAACACCACACACCGGTACCTTCTACCTTCTCCCACACTAGTTTCACCAACCCAACTCGGCATCTTGTGCAATCTCCACTATCTTCTCAACATATCCGAGTCGAGCAAAACAAGCACACATGCAAGTGCTTTGTTTTGCTCACGCCCACCCATCCCTTGTTCAACAAGAGTAGAAAATGGTCTTGATCTCAGTGCTCCGGGCTGTCGTGTACCCTAGACAGATAGTCTGCTAGTGTTCTTTTATTTCCAGTTGTTCCTACCCTAGACAGATCTCGGTACCAAGGTTGTCTCTTGCTTTATTTTGATCCGACCCTTGCTCATACACAAACCATGTACTTGAGAAACAACATATCAAGAGCATAATACAATATGCATATGCACAAGGTACATATCTGCTTAAGCACGAGTAGCCACCCTTACATTGTCATAACTTCAATTTCTAGTGGTGCATCCTCTGGGATGTACCTGTATCAGGTGTATGTATAACAAACCTGCAACTTGTCAAGAACTCAACTGACACTAGCTCACTGGTACATTGATATGTTATATTCTGATCCATTTCTTATAATTTATAAACATTACTCCCTCATGCTACTACATTTCCTTTCAAATTGGAAAGAATACATAGTCAAAAGTGCTCAGTTGCTAATGAACACACTACTATAGCTTATACTAGAAACAAGAACAATCAAAGAACAACAAATCAAAACTGCCGGAATTAATACTACCTGAAACTCCTGAGGAGCAGAACCACATCCAATTGATTGAAGAACAACGTTTAGGGCAGCTGTGGAGGTGGATTCTGAGGCCATGATTGGGGAGCCAATGCCATATCTGCAGAAGCAGTGGCTGACAAGTTCATGTTAGAAAAGGAGCACGACATATCTTTAATCTTGCTAAAACAACTGCTAGCAGTCGAAGAAACTGATCCATTAGGAGATTTCAAAGCTGATATGACTCGGAGACAATCAGCTTCCACACAAGTAAATAGTGAGAAGAATAGCCTCCGCCAATAGAGCTGAACCAACAGAGACCAAACCATCACACAAGAGACTAGTCGGATTGCCGAGTAATCCTGCCTGATCACAAACAAGCTCACGGTGCCAAGTTGCATCTGTGCTGATTTTGGATGCTCCACTGGGTGGTAGCCAAACTGAGGAGCAACGAGGTTTCCAGGTCCCTGAATGCTACTACTGCAGAATGCTTGATGAAAAGACTCGATTCAGGTATCCAAACAAGAGATTTGTGAACATGGAACTTGGTATCCCAAAGGATGGCAAACCAGGAGCAAACGCCAAGTTGCAAGTGAATAAAGCATGCTCAATAATTTTACTATATGATTCGCAAGGGACCTTCAGACCTGGAGAGATGTTAATAATGAAGATTCGCAAGGGAACTCTTCAAGTATTGGCTTCCCTTAGGCTTTCAATGGACTTGAAATTGCAATCCAAACATTCTTCATGCATAATCATTATTTTTTCAGCTACCTGTTCAAAATCAGAGGCCAATTTACAGTTACAACAGATTCCACTAGTCATAAAGACAAAACAGCTAAGCTAAATTCCACTGTTACAGATTCCCTACTGGTCTTAATAGAATTAAAATTACGATCTGAACATTCTGCAAGCATAAGTGCGTAACTTATGAACCTTCAACTACTTGTGCAAATCTACTTGCATAAACCATTAAGATACAAACTGCAGGTATAAACCATTAAGATACAAACTGCAGGTAGAAAATTGTACTTGAGCAAATCTAAAGTGGCATAAACCATAAAGATACAAACTGCAGGTAGAAAATGGCACCCCATACATCAACCAGCCTTAAGCTTTCAACAGACTTGAGATGCAATCTAAACATTCTCCAAACATTGTTTATGCATAATTACTAACTCTACACATAAATTCATAAATCTGCAAAATTAACGGAAGAAAAGAAAAAACCATAAAACAGAAGCACAAGATTGCATCCCCTACATCCACCAGACAATAAAACAGAAGCACAAGATTGCATCCCCTACATCCACCAGACAATCATTTTCTTTTCAGATCTGTATGCCGAGAGAATCAGCTGACTAAAGCCATAAATATGTTCATTTAATGCCAGTAAAAGTTTATAATAAAAGTTTGATTTTCGAAAGATGACGAATCAACCAAGCACAGAAGGTCAGACATACTGAAAGTCAAGTACGCTATCTACAGCGGCAAGTATATTATTCTCTGGTTCCCACCACAAGCATAGCACAACAAAATTTATTCCTAATACAATCCATAAAGATACTATCAGACATTGCAACATGGCACCCAATAAAATGGCGTAACAAAACATACCTCCTAAATGCTACCATCCTCTGTCATAGTATTGAGAGAAAACATAGCTTCCTTGAGCATTTCTTCCAAATCATCAATATAAAGAGGTTCTGAAAAATAATGCAACACATACCTATTAGAACCATCACACTAATAACGGTAAGAAAATTTCACATAAATGTAGTACAATTCAGTTGGTTCATTGAGGAGGGATCGATTTAAAGAATTTTCGGCATAAATATCGAAATTTACAGACTGAATTTGAAGGAAAAGGTGAAAACCTTGAGAAAATCAATGTTACCAATGGAGTGATTGACCCAGGAGACGATATCGGAGACGAGTTGCTCGGCCTTTGGGTGTGAGTCACTGCCGCCCCACTCGTTCTCGACAGCCAATTGAAGCGCTGACCACCGAGACAGAACTAATCCGACGCCTTCATGGGAAACCGCCGCCTTTAGCTTTCTCTCAGGCTCCATTTTCAGGGCAGTAAAGCCCTAAATCACTGATGGTGGAAAGATTCAATCTATGAGTTAAGGTTGGGTTTTGATATAAACGAGAAAAATTAAAGTAAAAAAAACGAGCTGCTTCTTTTCTTTGTTTCCTCGGCATGATTACATGGATTCCATTATTGCAAAAAAGAAAAAAAATGAAAAACACACATACAAATGCTACGCAACAGGTAAGTAATGAAAAAATAATCATCAGTTCAGTTGAGTATTATTATTAAAAATCCTTTATTTTAATATCTTTAATTTTTAAATACCTATAACTTAGTCTAAATTTTAATATTATGCTCCAAATATGATATCAGGTGCTAATGTGGACCTGACAAGGAGGCTGTACATACTAGTATTGACTCTCAAAATCTATGAAACGATCAAAAATAACCCTTATGACCGTTTCCTTTATGACCCTTAAGAGTTATTTTGGTCATTTTCATATATATTGAAAAAGCTAACACTAATAATGTAGAGTCTCTTTACCGGTTCCATATTAACATGTGACATCATATTTAAAACAAAATTAAAATTTGGACCTATAGACATTTAAAAGTTAAGGGTACTAAAAAGTTGGATTTTAAAAAAGAAGACTGAAAACTAATTTTAACCTCAAAATTCAAGGTAGTAAACTAAATTTTTTTCATAAATAAAGTATCACCTTAAACATAAACTACTATAACAAACTCCCCCTTAACGTCTGTATCAGTGACCTTAACACCTGAAATGTATTCATACATGACAAAATAAACACATTTGTTTGCACGTAAATCAAAACATACACATTTATGTTCCAGAAAAAAAAAAAAAAAAAGATTCACAAAAACTAAAAGAATCACCACAACATTCCTACAAAACCAAAGACTTAAATCATCCATCTATCCATCATCAATTCTAGTTTGATTTCTTCTCTAGTCTTCCTCAAAATAATATCAAGTGTTCAAGGTCAACCTAGCATTTGACAATCAAGCGAGTTGTCTTAAGAGCAACTGCCGTAGAATCAGACTGCCCAGTGTCCATTACAGATGCCCCTTGATAGAAAGAACCAAAAGAAGCAGTGCTTCTCTTTCTATCATTCCTGTTGTAGACTAAGGCATTTCAGCGTTCATTCGCCAAGCCAGTCAATCTTCTGTTTCACAATGTCCCTTTACAATTATCTCTTCTAATTATAATTGATTCCATTAAATCGACCCACTTTCTCCTATTAGTCAATCCTCAAAAGACAAAGTAACCTTAATCAGGACCATCCTAATTCAAATAAAGGGAACAATAAAATCAAACCTTAATCAGTACCATCGTAACTGTCAGGACTCACACCGGGTTAAACCCCTTTAATCCAGAGTAAATCATGTGGGGACCATCTTAAGAGAACTTCTTACTGAAACCCCCTTGAAATGGGCAACCCTTTCTACAAACCAGCTCAGCACTTCCATGAATAATTTAAATTAACCCCCAACTCTTTGAGTCATCCTGCTCCCCAAGTCACATCTACGCTTCACTGGCCTATTCAACTATCTAAGTTGGGGTAACCAGAGCAGTCTACATGAAAGTTATATCTAAATCAATATGCAAGCAACATCGGATTAATTGACTATGCCCGACTTCGGTAGGCGCGTTTTCCTCTCAGGAATCCTGCAACACTAGGCATTTGAAAACGAAGGGGGCAGGGGAAAACATTTAAAAACATTAGCATGAGTGGACAAAAATCAAATATGTAAAAACAAATTCCTTTAATGCTATCCTAAGAATTTATGAGAAACCATTACGCACGCCCTATAATATGTTTTTCCAAATTAGATAATAACATGAGGTAATTCAATACGGAAACACATTGGTTGAAATAATAGTAAGTAAGTGGGAGGAGGGGTCTGATCATACTATGAGACTCCCTGGGCTACTAGTAACCATTTTTATTTACTTCATAGTCTATGACCAACTCAAATCTGGATGAAGGTCTAAATGACCGGCTCGAATCCAGATGAAGGTCCAGATATCCCTGACCAGCTCGAATCCAGATGAAGGTCTATAAATCCTGGACCGGCTCAAATCTGGATGAGGGTCCGTGTCACATCCTGATTCTAGAATTATTTTATAGTTGGTTACTTTGGTCTTTTACCATTTAAAGTAGCTGTTTAACCGTACAATGATCGTAAAGTTGACTTTTCGTTAAGTCAAGAATTTGGGAAAACTTTCCTCATGAAAGTCGTAGAGGACATCGATACGAGTTCGTGGACACGTAGCACGCTCAAATCGGAGATCATATGAAGAAGTTATGGTCTAAAAACAAAAGTTACTATTCATAGTAAGTAATATAAAAGGAAACTTACCCGAGGTGGAAAGTAAAAAACAAAAATCATAAATTTTTCTCTCTCTCTCCTCTCTCTCGACGCAAAACACTGCCAAATCTTCTCTCCGTCACCGCGCCGCCGTCCGGCCACCTTAGGCCGCCGCACCGGTCTCAAAATGACCACCTTTGAGTCTACTTCAATTCTAGGTAAGCCTTTCGACTTATCTTGTTTTGGATTGAGAGAATTTCCTTGTTGAATGCATAGTGTACAATGTTGAGTCTAGATCGGATTTCTCCCTCCTTAGATCACCAATTTAGGAGTTCTTTATATGATTAGAATGGGTTTTAGGAGTACTACTCACCCATAAAGTTTGGTGAATTGATTTGGAGTGTGGAGAGAGAATCGAAGATTTGAAGTTTAAAAACAAATTTCGGGTTCTACTGTTCATCACGTAATTGACATAGTTAGAGGCCGAATTGGCCTTCGAGTTGAACTAGAAAGTTGTTTCAAATGACGAGACGAATCTACTGTTAAAATTTGGTGGTGATCGGAGGTCGTCGGAATTTTGGACAGAATTTTTGCCGGCGGCCACCGCCACTTTTTGGGCAGTTTTTCATGCCCATTAAATAGTATAAAATGAGAGGAGTCTATGGTTTAAATTTGTTAATTTTTGGAGGAGTTTTGGTTAGGTTTTGGAATTTTTAAAGTTTAGTATTATTTGCGGATAATTATTATTATTCCGACCATTAATTATTGCCAGCTAAGGTTTAAGAAATATTTTTAAGGACTCCTAAGTTATTGAGGAAGGTCGAAGATTTTTAGTTGACAATTTGAGAAATGTTGACCGAATGAGCGAGCTGTACGCTTATAAATGTGTACGCATATGTTATTTAATATTTATTCTAGCGTCCGGAAAATTAATATTAATTGTGGAATAGGACGCGAAGAGGCTCGTGTTGTGGAGACTTCGCTTGAGCAGAATTCGGGTTTTCGTCAGGCTAAGACCTAAGTCTGTGAGTGGACCTTTATTTTTAAATATATTGAATGCAATATATTTTATTTAGTTTCTCCTTTATTTATGAAATTTCCTCCACGTTGTGTTTTATGGTGATTTTGGGGAAAAATTGGGAATTTAATACTTTTTGAAGATAAGTGAGCCGGGAAAGAGGTTCTTACCTTTCCCGTGATTTTAAAGGATTTTTCCCAGAATATGGTTTTCAATTGTTATCACCATTTTGGGTTATGGAGGGGGATTATTTTTAAAAGGGGGAACTTGACTCTTGGATTTATTGATTTAAAGAAAAGTCAGGGAACCGGTTTCGGATGCCTGGAAATGTTTTAAATCCAATGTATTTTGGAGAAAAGTCATGGGTGTTTTGACTTGGTTTTCGATTTATTTACCATGAGGTTTTTAAGGATCTTCAAGGAGATGTTTAAATGTATTGCTAGCTAGCATGGACCCTCTCCAGATGGAGATGGTACCCTTTCTGGATTGTAGCTGGTCAGAAGGACCCTCCCGGATAGAGCCGGTCAGGACACTCTTCCATGGTAGCTGGTCAGTTGGACCCTCCCGCATAGAGCGGGTCATAAGACCCTCTCCGATTGAGCTGGTCAATAGACCCTCTCGTGGATAAAGTTGGTCAGTTGTTTTCTTGTGGTTATGGTGTTAATACCCCACATCTTTAATTATGAATTTGAGCCAAGTGATCTATTTTATGATCTATTTATTCATTTTCTATTGGTTGCGTGCATGTGAATTTTGAAAAATCGAAGAGAGAGCATGAAAATATTTTTACCTTTTCATATTTGATTTTTGTTCACTCACGCTAATATTATTTTTTCAATATTTCTCCCCTGGACCCTTCGTTTTCAAATGCTCAGTGTTGCAGGGTTCCTGAGAGGAGGTCTCGCGTACAGAAGTTGAGGTATAGTTAATTAATCCGCTGTTGCTCACATATTGATTTAGGTATAACTTCCATGTAGACTGCTCTGATTACCCTAACTTAGATAGTTGAATAGGATAGTGAAGTGTAGTTGCGACTTGGGGAGCAGGATGGCTCCAAGAGTTAGGGGTGGATTTAAAATACTCATAGAAGTGATGAGTTGGTTTGTAGGAAGGGTTTTCCATTTCAAGGGGGTTTCGGTAAGAAGTTCCCTTGAGGTGGTCCCCGCAGGATTTACTTTGGGTTAAAGGGGTTTAACCTGGGGTGAGTCTTGACAGTCCATATAACCACACTACTCTTTGCACCCAAACTTTTACTCTTCACATCCAAAACACCTTGGCTGCCATCACCTCCACTGCTCACTGCCGAGATGGCTTATCTGCTCCTCTTACTCCTCCTGCTCTTCACTAAAACCAAAGCCAGTCTCAAACAGCAAACAACACAACAATAGAACCAAAACTAAAACCAAGAATCTGTCCATTACCTCCTCCTCGGCTCCTCCTTCCCTCTCCACCGAGACCAAGCCTCGGGTCTCCTCTGCTGCTCCTAGCTCCAAGTCTTCTTCCATGCCTCACTCATACACGCAGGCACCACAGCGGCCTAGAGAAGAAGAGAAGTCGTCAAAGAACTGAACACAGGAAGAGAATGGCATATTAGGATCGGGTTCAAAACTAGAGCTTAGTGAACAAAGGACATGAGGATTAGAGGAGGAAATTACCAATCGGGGTTTGGAGCTTCATCGGTGGAGCTGCCGGCGACGGAACTTGCAGTGAGACTCGGATGAGAGAAAACAGGGGATTAGGACCCAAACTCAAATCGAAGCTTAAGGGGGATCAAAATTGAAAGAAAAGATAAGAGTTTACCTTGAGAGGCTTGAGCTCACACGAAACGGAGGGGATTGATCGGAATCCCGTTTTGGGGGTTTTCGGTTGACTTTCTGATTTTGAGAAGAGAATGAGTGCAAGTGTGATTCGTTGGGATGGGTAGAGAGAGGAGAGTGAGAGGAGTCTGGCGGTGGTGGTGTGACGTCCGATGGTGGCTGGAGTCGCCATCGTCGGGCAGAGGACGGCGGAGCAGGAGGAGAGCACGAGTTGACTGAGTAGGGAGGTTTTGACTGAGTCAAACCTCTCTCCTCTATTTAAAGAGAAATGGATGGTCTAGATTAAATCTGGGAAATATCCAACGGTCCAGATTTAATGAAGGGTAAAAGTAAATCTGAAATGGTAAAAACTTATTTACCAGAGTGGTAATTAAAAATTATCAGAAACTTCAGAAATTCACAGAAAATAGACAGATGCTCCGAAAAATATTCTGAAAATACCGGGAGACCCGTGTCTACACGGACTACAACATTGATCCTTAAAATGAGGAATCTGAAGAGTTTAGAAAAACTCGAAAATGAACGTGGTCGTTAACTTCTTAAGTTACCGAGTGCGACTTAAACCTCAGTAACTCGTCATAAACCATGGTAAAAACGTACGGGCTCTCACAACGTCATAAGATGGAACTTGAAAATGTGATTGTCACACTAGAGAGAATGTTAAAAATGGTAAACACTGGTGGGAGGAGTGCTTTCTCAGCCTTAACAGGAAAGGGTTTAACGATGAGGCCGAAATCGGCAAGCCCAGTGCTGCAACCTGAGTCGGATGCAGGATGGTTGAACTCTATCCCAATTGGACAGGGAGAGTCTATTATGACCACTGATGAAGCTACTGTTGTTCGTAAATCATCAAGCACACCAAGCTTAAAAGATGAGGAAAATAACAACACAACATCAGTTTTGGCCAACTTCAAGGTGGAGCTTGAAATAAGACTTGCAAGCTCTTTCTAGTGCAACATCTATCACCCGATCGATTTTTTATTTATGATACAATACTCTTACATTTAATTCTTTCTCCCAATATTTATGAGCACTGGTTTCTCAGCATTTTTGAATCGTATGCTTGCTGATGGTGTTCATGCACTACCAGAAGAAGGATTTTAGCCGACGAAAAAAAGGCCGACATATTAATTTTTCGTCAGCTAGAGTCCACTTTAACCGACAACAAAATCTTTCGTCGGTTAAGTTAAATTTTCGTCGGCTATAATCAACTTTAGCCGACGAAAATTTAATTTCGTCGGCTAAATTAATTTTTTATCGGCTATAGTCTGTAAACTTTAGCCTATGAAATATATAATTTCGTATGATAAAGTGTCTTACATTTGCAGATCTAGACAGCAGCTCATTTGAAAAAAACGGGAGAAAAAGTTTGGGTGTTGTCGAAATCTGTCCAGAATTAGTTTGTGGAGCTATATATAGGTATGCATATGTGTATATATGTTGATTTTGAGTTTTATTTTAGTCGATTTAAGAGTTTTATTTTGAGTTGATGAATTTTGAGTGTGACTGAGTTGATTGATTTTGATTTGATAATATATATGAAGTTGTTGTTAATAAGTAGTAGATATATATATATATATATATGTCAATTAATTTAATTATAATATTGTGTCGATGGTATATATGAATTGAAGTTAATTGTTGATGATATGAGTTGGTTATGATTTTGTGACGATGTTGATATATAATATTGTTATGTAATTGTCAAGTATATATATATGTGCTAATTATTAATTTGTTATTAATTAGTTGTAGTAGAATACTAAATGATTTGAGATTTTATATATAGAATTTAATTAATTAGAGTTATACATATATATATTTGTTATATTTTCAGTATATGGATAAGTGTTTGATTTCCCTTCCAAAACAGGACAAAATATATAATAAAGAAGTTATTAGTTTTCTTGAATATGCATTAGCTAATGCTAATAGAAATACAATTTTCTATTGCCCGTGTACGAAATATCAGTGTCGCAGCGATATGCATCGATTTACGATTGATAAAGTATGACAGCACCAGAAAAGTAAAGGGTTTTGGGAGAAGTACACATGTTGGATATATCATGATAAAACATCATCATGATCGTATGATTATGAATAATTTTCTGAGACGGGCAGTACATCCAACGATCCAACAACGGTTTTCATCAAGCCGTAGCAGGACGACTCAGCTAGAGTCAGAAGTTTAGAGACTATGGGAAGAGCAAGCCGCTCATGCCGCCCAGATCGCCAGCCATACAACCTATACTGACACCTTACAGGAGTATAATGTCGCGGTATATGCCTCCCAACAGACCCAACATCAGTAGATGTTCTAGTACTTACAAGAGTTTTTAGCTGCCTAGCTTCAGAGACTTCCAGCTCCGCCCATGCCTATGCTTATACCGCTACCTCAACGGCAGCAACCTCCTCAGCAGCAGCAACCCCTAAACGCGGATATAGATTTAGACGGTATAGATTTTGTGTAGTTAAATGATTATATAGTTTTATGTGTTTATGAACAATTTATAAATTTTTTAATGAAGAACATGTTGTCACCATTTTTGGTGTTGTTGGTTATATGAAATTGTTTTGGTGTATTTTACAGGTTGCTTGGAATGATAATTTATAAATTTCAGGGGGGGTTACTGGAATAGACTTATAGCCAACGAAACTTATCATAATTCGTCGTCTATAGTATTTTTTTAAGGTTTAGCCAACGAATAATGACAAGTTTCGTTGGCTATACTAGTATTTAGTCGACGAATTTCGCTATAATTCGTTGGCTATATTTATTTTTTTATTAAATACTTTAGCCGACGAATATATTAAATGATTCGTCGGCTAAAGTATCAGACTATGATAGATGAAATTATGTTTCGTCGGCTATAGTATGAAACTTTAGATGAAATTATGTTTCATCGGCTATAATATGAAACTTTAGCTGACAAAACATATAAAATATTCATCGGCTAAAGTTTTAGACTATAGCCGATGACAAATTCTAGTTCCGTCGGTTAAAGTCATAGTCGATGAGTCTTCCCGACGAAACCATAATCAACGAAGACTCGTCGGCTATGACTAATTTAATTAATAGGCTGACAAAAAATTTTTATCGGCTAAAATTCTTGTCCTCGTAGTGATGTATTGTTTGGTTACGATGATACTTTTTCGATGTCAGATCAGCCTTGGCAGGTGAAATGGTTGAATGCTAGGCTATTGCCTTGTTGTGTGTTGGCTTGTAATACGTACAAGCAGGCTGTCTGTAATGCGAAACTGTGTAATGATCAAAAGGAAGAACAAAGCACAAGGGGTTTGTGTTCATTGCTCTCTGACATCATATCATATTGCATTTTGATTGAATGAGTATGTTATCTAGGAAAACAATTGTCTCCATATCCAGACTTTTGCATTAGTAAGAACACACGTGGAAATTGGAAGAAGAAAGCTCACACTAGAGACTCCGATGTCTATAAACAACATGGTATGTTATCACTATGAACACTAACAATTCTCAATAACAAAAACGATGAATCAAACCAAATGCAATCCGATTTGGGATCAAACAACAGTGTTCAATTGATATTAAACATCAACATCTGACCAAGAAGAGCATATAGAAAAATACACCAATATTAAATCATGGGGTATTGACCATTCACTACAAAATCAGAAAAAAATGCCAACTAGGTCTAAAGAAATTTGACAGTGTCTATTCCAACTTTTCATGCATAAATTATTATTATACCCTCATTCTCTATGCAATGACCTTCGTCTCCTCTTCTCTTCTCCATTTCTCCAATTTCATAACTCTCTCTC
Organism: Comarum palustre; assembly: GCA_951800085.1. NCBI lineage: Eukaryota > Viridiplantae > Streptophyta > Magnoliopsida > Rosales > Rosaceae > Comarum > Comarum palustre. The sequence continues at coordinate 7,117,233 of OX637576.1, forward strand.
ATCTACATCATCTCTCCGGTGAGGCTCGCCCTCGCGCCGCTTCTTGTCCAATGCTCCTTCCTTCTCGTCTGTATCATTTAGTTCACCTCTTCTCTATCACCTCCGCCGTCAGTCTCTTTGCCTTGGCCTCCATCTGCACCACCTCCTTGACGCGATCGTCAATCCCCTCAAACCGGGTTTTGTACACGATCCTCGATGGCGACGACGCCCGGATTGCACCTCATAGCTATTAGATCTGGTTATGGCTTGTTGAAAAAAATATCTTGTTATAGCAAGGTGATGTCGTCATCTGATATGAGGTCATGAAGTCCTCTCTTGTATGCTATTTTTCTGCCTTTTGGTAGTTTTAAGCTATTGAAGTTACATTCTCATCGTGATTGAAACATTACTACATTACTACCCATTTCAATCTCTTTCTGTTCTTCTTTCTCTTTTTACTTTTAACCTCTTTCAGTTTGATTTGGTGTTCAGATCACGAAACCTTTGTTTTTGTTTGAAAAGAATAACTGTGGATGTTAGTGGAATCCTTTAAAATGCAAAATGCCCTCTTCTTCTAATAGTGAAAGTGTGAAACTACGGCTACTGCCTCCTACTAGAAATATATAGACTACAACTCCTTTAATTCAAATACATCAACTTCTTTCATTCAGTGAAATCATACCATGCATGATGTTTCAGTTACTGTTGGACTAAATAGAGAAATTCAGAAGTGTTTTCTTTTCTATGGATACATATCAAAATATATTCATATCCAGTAACTCTGTGACTCAAAACACCAAAATCAAGTTTACTACTCCTAGTAAACTTGGTTTTGGTGTTTTAAGTCTGTTTTTGGGAACAAAAGTAAGTTTACTTGGAGTAGTAAACTTGGTTTTGGTGTTTTGAGTCTAGTTTTTGAGAACATAAGTAAGTTTACTAGGGGTAGTAAAAATTGAATGTTTGCCAGGGTCAGTAATTATGGCCACATGATTTCGGTCACCAAAGTCCCGCAACCTGTGACCAGAGTCTGACGGCAGGTGACCGGAGTCGATGAAATTCCGGTCAACCTTTCTCTCTCTTGCATTTAAGGGATGAAGGGTATAATGGTACTAAAATAATATAGGTTCTTAAGAGTTTAGACCTAATGGGCACAAATTCTCTTTTGAAAGTTCAAATGGTCAATGTTTTAAAAAAATGTTGAAATGGGAAGTAAGGTGCCAAATTTTGTAATAAAGACGTTTTCTCTTAAATCAAGTCTATCATCACCTAAAAGGCTAAAATTGGGTATTACACAATCAAATCTGATCAATTCATTCAGGCGGTGCTGTGATTTTGGGAAGATGAAGGGTGATCAACATGGTGGTGGTGATGGTGATCGTCTTTGTGGATTGGAGACTCGGTATCAAGAGGCTGGGCCGAAAGGTCCACTTGATGCACTCTACTGGAAAAGGATACTCGGCGATGGCCCTGGCGGTGGAAGCAGCAGCTCTTTGGATAATCAGAACATCTAACAACAGCCACAACAACCGAAATTGGAATCCTCTACTCAAGGGACATAGGAAATGCGCCACAAATGCAAGGAACAACAACAGCTAATGATCAATCGATTAACAAGACTCGAGATGATATATCAAATTTGCAAAAAAATCTCTTCGGAGATGCATCTGAAGAAGCAGCTAAGAAGGTACGTTTTTCCATGAAGGTACGTTTTTCTATGTGTTCGGTGTCAGTGATGTACAACGACGTGGTGCAGACGACGGTCGGCGTCACGTCGACGGTGTTGGAGGAAGAGAACGAGAGGAGAAAGAAGGAGAATAGAGAAATTGAACGAGAAAGAGGGAGATATAACGATCAAGAAAGAGATGATTTAAGGTTATTTTTGTCATTTGCCCTTTTAGGTGGGTCTCATCATAGCCACGTCAGCAAACAGACTGTTCCGTAACAGAAATTGGCCTCAGACCTTTTCTTAATAGCGAAATTAAAGTTTGTGTACCACATTTGTATTTTTTAAAGTATATGTACCGCTTTGATTATGTTACACAAGTTTGAGTACCGGTGATGCATTTAACTCTATTTGATATAAGGTCGAGATTGCTCGGTTGGCATACAACGGGTTTGTAAAGGTGAGATAAATTTTGGATAATACAATTTGAGTGATGAAGAATAGAAAATGTCTTTTGACATGTAGTGCCATGTCTCGTTCATCCATAGGTTGGAGGAACATAATTTTTTTTACTAAACAAAATTTCATTAATAAACTGTAATTACAAAAACAATCACAACACCCATCATGAGATTACAACTACTAGCAAATAACTCTTATCTCGAACTACTTGTCCACACCCCAAATAAGAGAGACTGATATGCCAATAAATTGAATGAAAGTTGAATTAGGCATCTAGTAGAGTTAACTTGACCAACATATGTAACAATTACTAGGACAAGAATTGGCCATAAAGATAAACCATTGGACGAGCTGTCCAAGATAGACTAATAATATGTTTGATCAATAGCCGACAAAGAATAGGTTCTTGAAATAAAGTCAAAATTATAAATGTCATCAAACGAAAAAGGAGAAAGAGAAGAGAAAGAGTTAGAATACACAGGGAGTACACAGGTGCAGAATTGTGACACATGGCAAACTGTCATTGGCAGAGAAGGAATCTGAAGGACATCGTTGAAATTTCACATTCGACGGCAAATCTCCATTCGACGCCATCTAGGTATCATGTGGGTGGGGTAAAAAATCAATTTTTTTGAAAGAGAAAATCTGGGTTTGAAACTTGATCTGGGTTTGAGACTCGATCTGGATTTAGCGTTGAACATCAATTTGGGTTTGGCTTTGAGCATCGATCTGAGTATCTGCAAATTAGTTGGCAGCCACCTGTAGAAATGGAAGCTTTGTATGCAAACACAACTACATAAACTGATCGAAAAATAGCATACATTCTTATTCAACAAGGTAGGTCTTATATAGCCTGCATTTAACAGCAAATGCTGAAAAACAGCAACCAGTACGCAACAGAAGGAAAGATTCAAAAATGTAAACAAACTCCTAACAAATTCCTAGAGACTAGTTCATAATCCTAGAGACTAGGTCATAAACAAACTCCTCCTGAAATCTTGGATTTATTGACTGATACCAAGCTCGGATCCTAACAATCCCTCCCTTAAACTAAATGCAAGAGGCAAATTAGTTTATTTCAGCAACATTGCAGACCCCTAACATGCTTCTGAGTCTTTGAAAAGTGTCCAGCTTCAAAGCCTTTGTCATGATGTCTGCCAACTGATTGGTACTTCCACAGTGAACAAGAGCAATTGAACCTTCATTAACAAGATCTCTAAGAAAATGGTATCTTACATCGATATGTTTGCTTCGACCATGTAACACTGGATTCTTTGAGAGTTTGATAGTAGAGCTATTGTCACAGTTGATGTAGATGCAGCTCTCTTCTTGTCCCAGTTCTTTCAAAATCTTCTTCAGCCACAAACCTTGACATGCACACATAGTTGCTGCAACAAATTCTGCCTCAGTTGTTGATAATGTCACAATTGGTTGTTTCTTAGAGCACCAAGAGATAGCTCCTGAGCTTAACAAGAAGACATAACCACTGGTGCTTTTCCTGTCTTCCACATCCCCAGCGTAATCACTGTCTGTGAAGGCTGTGAAATTATTTTCTCCACTCCTCTTGTAGTAAATTCCATAACTCATGGTCCCTTTTAAGTATCTAAGGATCCTCTTTGCTGCTTGTAAGTGAAGCTCAGTAGGTTTCGACATAAACCTGCTTATCAAACTGGTCACAAATGTGAGGTCTGGCCTAGTTGCTGTTATGTACATTAGACTGCCAACAAGTTGCTTGAAGTAGGTCTCATCAATCACAGTTCCCTCCTTGTCTTTGCTGATCTTGAAACCTTGCACCATGGGACTTTTAACCTCATTGCTCTTTATCATTGCAAACCTTCTTAAAATCTCCTGTGCATATCGCTTTTGACAGATGAAGATACCTTCTTCCTTTTGTAAAACTTCTATACCAAGAAAATAACTCATGCTTCCCAGATCACTCATGTCAAACTCTCTCATCATAGAATTTTTAAACTCAAGCATCATATCGTCATCATTGCCTGTGTAAATTAGATCATCTACATATAAGCTTATAATGATAAGTTTACCTCCATTTCCATGCTTTGTAAACAGAGTCTGTTCACTCTCACACCTTGAGAAACCTTCATTAACAAAGTGATTCTCTATACGACTAAACCAAGCTCTAGGAGCTTGTTTCAATCCATACAGAGCTTTGTGTAGTTGATATACCATGAGTTCCTTGCCTTCTTTTTCATATCCTCTAGGCTGATCAACAAACACATTCTCACTTAATTCTCCATGTAAGAAAGCGGACTTGACATCGAGTTGATAGATCTTCCATCCTTTCTGAGCTGCCAATGCCACGATAGTTCTCACAGTGTAAAGCCTTGCCACTGGTGCAAATACTTCAGAAAAATCAATCCCTTCCTTTTGTGAATAACCCTTGGCTACGAGCCGAGCCTTGTGCTTGATCACAGCTCCTTGCTCATCGTGTTTGGTTTTGTAGATCCATTTTACCCCGATTTTCTTAGGTCCTTTTGGTAAGTCTGTAAGAGTCCAAGTGTTGTTTTTCTCAATAGCTTGAATTTCTGCATCCATTGCTTGTCGCCATTTTTCTTCTTTTATTGCATCTTCAAAATAAAGAGGATCCTCAACAGAAATGTCTTGCACCATATGAGCTTCATCTTCCTCACTCAGCTCTTCACCACTAAAGTAATCATTCATCCATCTAGGAGGTCTTCTCTCCCTCCTTTCCACTGCACAACTACTCCCTGCTTCAGATCTTCTTAACTCACTGTTAACTTCACTGGACATTTGTATTTCCCTATTTCCACCTTCTTCTCTTTCATTTACAGCCCTCTCACCTTCTTCACCTTCACTTACATCCCTATCACCATTCTCTGCATTATTTTCTCCTTCTACTCTATTTCCTGAGTCCTCAACACTTTTAGAACCCTCAAAGGCTTCATTATCATCACTCCACCTTAGCTCTGTTGATATTTGTTCATCATACATCTCACCCCAACTCCACATCTTATCTTCTTCAAACACTACGTCTTTACTCACTACCATCCTTTTTGTATCAGGATCAAACAACTTATATCCCTTGGATTCCTCACTTACACCTAAGAAGATACATGGAAAGCTTCTGTTGTCTAGTTTACCTCTGTTCACTTTTGGTTTATGCACATGAGCAAGACATCCCCAGATTCTGAAATGATCCACAGAAGGTTTTATTCCACTCCATGCTTCTTGTGGTGTAACATCCTTGACTGCTAAGGTAGGGCACCGATTTAAAACATAGAAGGTCCATAATACAGCTTCAGGCCAGAAGGAAGTGGGGACTTGCTTGGCTGACAACATTGATCGAACCATGTTCATCACAGTTCGATTTCTTCTCTCTGCCACGCCATTTTGTTGTGGCGTGTATGCAGTAGTAAGCTGCCTTTTAATTCCCTGCTCTTTACAAAACTTGTTGAACTCATGAGAGGTAAATTCACCTCCTCTATCTGTTCTTAGACATTTGATGAAAGCTTCAGCTCCCTTCTCAACCATCTGCTTGAAATTCTTAAAATGTTCTAGTGCCTCAGACTTTTCACATAAGAGATATGCCCAAGCTTTTCGACTGAAATCATCAATAAAACACAGAATGTACCTCCTGCCACCATTTGATGTGGGAGATATTGGTCCACAAATGTCTGCATGCACGAGCTCTAGGACTTTGCTTGCTCTCCAAGTATTTTGTTTTAACATGGCACTTCTGTGTTGCTTCCCATTTAGGCAGTCTGTGCATGTGATTTTTGAATTTGCAAGCTGTGGCAGTCCATGAACCATTTTCTTGATATGCAAGGTTCTTAAACCTTAGTCACTCAAATGTCCATATCGCTGGTGCCATAAATAAGTTAAATCAGAGGAGCTTGTGTGCATACATTCTTCAACTTGAGTACCAGATCCTTGAGTTTCTGCTGTCAGGATAAACATACGATTTGTGCTCATTTTGCTTTGAGCAATCAAGCCCCTGTGTGGATGATAAATACTGCAAGTGCCCTTTTCAATCGAAATTTTCAAACCTTTCTCTTGTAACTGACCAATACTCAATAAATTGTTTCTCAAATCAGGAACAAAATACACTTCCCCAATAGTGTAAGTAATACCATTTAAAACAAGCTTGACAACACCTTTTCCACCAACACTCATTCTAGAATTATTTCCAAGTTTTACTGAATGTTTAAAACTTTCATCCAGACTTGAAAACATACCTTTGTTGCTGCACATGTGATTTGAACAGCCAGAATCCAAAAACCAATCATCCTGTCTTGTATATTTGTGCAACTCCACATAAGACATCAACAGCAAATCATCTTCCTCATCCAACTCAGCATAGTTGGCTTCTTTATTCCATTTCGGACATTCGTACTGGAAATGGCCGTGATTGTGGCATCTGTAACATTGCACCATTGTTTTGTTGACAAACTGCCTGCCCCTTCCGCGACCTCTACCTCTGGAAAAAATTCCACCTCTACCTCTCATGAAAGTCCGATCTTCTACTTTCAGCACTTGATCACCTTCTTCTCTATTTACCCTTTTGAATTTCTGCTCGTGTACTACCAATGAGCTCTGCAATTCATCAATGGACATAGTTGAAATATCCTTTGCTTCTTCAATTGAAATGACAACAGGGATGAACTTATCTACTAGGGTTCTTAAAATCTTCTCCACAATCTTCTCATCTGTCACTGCCTCACCATAGCTCCTCATTTTGTTGGAGACAACCATTACTCTTGCAAAGTACTCCGTGATGGTCTCTTCCTTCCACATTGCCAGTATCTCGAACTCTCGTCTGAGTGTTTGAAGATGAGATTTTTTTACCTTCTCATTTCCACCAAACTTGAGTTTCATAGAGTCCCAAACAATTTTGGAGGAACGACGATCCAAAATCTGCTCGAAAATGGTTCTGTCGATAGCCTGGTAAAGGTAATGCTTGACCTGATAATCTTTGGTCCTAGCATTTTCAAGTTGTTCTTGCTGTGCATCTGTCAGCAAAGTTCCTGCTCTTGGCTCCTCAAAACCATTCTCCACCAAACTCCACAGACCTTTCGCACGAAGCAAATTCTCCATGAGTTCGCTCCAGTGATCATAGTGACCACTGAACTGAGGGATCTTTGTCAGACCCTTTTCTTCACTCATCTCTCTGTGCTATTCTTTCTAAGCTGCTGCTTAATTCTATCTAGGCCCAGTGGGGGCTCTGATACCAGATTGTAGAAATGGAAGCTTTGTATGCAAACACAACTACATAAACTGATCGAAAAATAGCATACATTCTTATTCAACAAGGCAGATCTTATATAGCCTGCATTTAACAGCAAATGCTGAAAAACAGCAACCAGTACGCAACAGAAGGAAAGATTCAAAAATGTAAACAAACTCCTAACAAATTCCTAGAGACTAGTTCATAATCCTAGAGACTAGGTCATAAACAAACTCCTCCTGAAATCTTGGATTTATTGACTGATACCAAGCTCGGATCCTAACACCACCTGCCCACATCTATCAAACACACCCCTTCTCTTTCATCTGTACCAAAGCTTTAGGATCATTGAATTAGCAGTTTGTGAACGACCAAGAGATGGGTTATAGGATTTCAGATCTATAACTCACCATCGAATCCAATCTTAGAGACGCCTTGTAGAAATCGATATCGGCCTGAGATGGGTCAGCATCGGAGGTGGAGGAGGTTAATGATAATTTGGGATCGAGATAGGCAGCGTATGGATCGAAGAAAGAAGAAGGAGAAGACATGGTTGGGGTCGGAGACTGTAAGTGTGGGCAGTGTCCGGTTACTAAATTATATCGACTCCGTCTGGAGTACGGCGCGGGTATTAGAGGTTTTGTCATATCTGAAGATAAGTTCACGTGCGAGAATCTAGTGAGACGATGATGAACACAGAAGAACGAAACCCTGTGGCCTCGGCAGTCGTCTCAGTCAGAAACTGTCCCGCTGCTGATATATGAGAAAGTCAAATATGAGCATGAAATATTAAAACGTATACACACAGAGACAGAAGCTGAGACAGTCACAGACCACCAAAGTATTTAGTATTTCTTCCTTTTCTTTTCCTACACCAAAAACCAGACACTGTTCATTTCAATAATCAATATATAAAGGGAATTGAAATTCCCACCCCCTACAAATGAAATCCCCATCCCTTTTGATTTTTTTATTAATTTTTTTCCTCACTGACTTTTGGATTCCGAAATTGCCCTTAACCTTTTTTTTGACTGTTGGCTGACTTGACTCTATTCCTTCTTTTTCTTACTTTTCTTTCTGGTAGGGGAATTCACATCAAGCAAAAAAAAAATTACATCAAGCAGTCCTGTTTCCAGTTCTCTAAAACTAACTAGCTTCATGAATAGAAAAGAAAGATGTGACTATGCATTCATGATACTCCAAGAAGGTCTCTCACCCACGTCAGCAGAGAGAAAGAAACATTTAGATGATACACAGCTCAAAGAACTCTATCGAAAAAGCATAAAGGAAGCTTTTATTATCATCCAAAAAAAAATCATATGTGAAATTTGACAATGAAATTTGAATTTTGTCTTTTACTGGTAATCTGCAAAGAGATCTAATTGCAAATAACATACTACTGGACTGGAAATATAGTCATTGTCTTCCATATTCAGATGACTTACATCAGTCATATTATGTTCTGCACAAGCTTGTTGGAGCTCATCGACTGTAATGTAGCCACTAAAATCCTTATCAATGTATTTGAAGGCAGCAACAAGAAGCTCTTCACGTTCTTGTTTGTTAAGATGGACACTAGCGGCTATGAATTCCCCATAATCAATAGCCCCACTACTGTCAACATCAGCCTGAAAAGAACCAAAACAGCTCAGCTCTGAAGCATTAACAAATTTAATAAATTTGGCAATCCAATAACAAGACTGAAGGCAGGTAAAATGCCAACATCATTCTATGTTTAAAAAGAAGAATCTATTTAAACAGAAGAATCTGGTAAAATGCCGACATCATCAAGAACTAAGAGAACCCTTTTATGGCTTAGTTTTTGCTTTAGCATAATGATTCCCAGGAAACAACTATAACATCATAAAGTAGATCAGTAGATTATGAACCCAAGTGCAGAATGAATTCCAGCTAAATCCACTTAAGCCCAGTTTTCTGGGTTGGTGAAAACAACATTGAAAATTTTTTGTTTGCGAAAAACAGTGGTGTATGAGTAGGACAAGGAGGACATACTGGTGTTAATCATCATAATTGGGCATTATATCATATCTCTCATGGGATGCGTCATTGCACATACTGGATGTAATCCAACAGTGAACATGGAATGTATAACAGCAATATGATTAAAAATTTTGCTTCGAATCTATGCGTTTCATACCTAAAGCATTTCCTATGAGACTATTTACCACTATCCCTATCATGTGAGGATCATCTTGCCCAAAATTTAAGAGCTTAACTATATCTTCTACCCGAGATTATATTCCGATCACAAAAATAGCAACATATATCGATTCGGCTTTGGAATTAGTCAATAGCATGTAGAAAGTACATAGAGAACAGGCAAGAAGAACAGACCTCCATGAGAGTAAGAAGAAGCCTCCTGGCGGCGTCGCGAACAGGCTGCTTAGCATTGCCGAGGCGCTCGACGACGGCGGGGACAAGCGCATTGAAATGAAGCTTGAGAAGGTCGCCGGAGAGGACGGTGGCGGAGGCGAGGGCCTGGAGAGCGCCCTGGGAGACGCATAAGTTGTTGTCCTTGAGAAGATCCATGCAGCAATCGACGAGGGCGGCGACCTCAGCGGAGGAGAGGCTCTTCCTGGAAGCCCCGAGAAGCTGGTGGAGGCGCTCCACTCCGGCCATGCGCTCCTTGGTGTCCTTGGCGCGTGCGAGTTCAAGCGCTTCTTCCATCGGGTGCGGACCGGCTCAGATCTGGGAGGATTTCAGGCGCCGGAGTTAGGGCATAGGCGATTATGTCTGGTGTGGAGAGCGATCGAGTCGGTGAAGAATGAGGGGGTGTGAGTGTGATCGAGTCAGAGTCAAAAAAGGTTAAGGGTAATTTCGAAAGCTAAAAGTTAGTGAGAAAAAAATTAATAAAAAAATCAGAGGGGGTGGGGATTTCAGTTTTGGGGGTGGGAATTTCAGTTCCCTATATAAATAACACCAACCCCACCCACAGAGAGAGAAAATCATGTCTGCCTTTTCTTCTTCTGCTTCGTGAACTCACTTTAATGTGGGACTGGGGTCCGTTCGGTGTGTAACAGGTCAGAGAGAGACCAAAAAGGTGGAAAGAAGTGTGGTGATTGATGATAATGAAGATGGTGGCTTTCTGCTTTTCTGACCTGACCTCCTTTTCTTCTTCTTCTGCTACTCTGCTTGATCTCTCTTGGTAATTTGCAATCCCAGAGAAGAGAACAGAAGAACCCAGAAAGGATTCTGCTCTGCTTGTTTCTACAGAGCTGGTTTTGGAGGTCTAGAATTATTTTATGTTTATTGTTTCTTTTTTAGATATTTTTTATGTATTTTGAGCTGGTGAAGAATATGCTTAGAAGTTTAGGTTTCCCACATGGGTTGTCTCTTGAAGAAATTCCCAGGAAAATCAAGGGTTGAAGTATTCAACTTTGCAACCAAAGTCTTGAGCTACAGGAAGTCTTACTGTTAATTTTCCTAACAGATCGTTGTCTTGTTGTAATCAAGCAATGGAGCAGCTTTCTTTGACCAGCTGAAGCTCCGGATTATCTGGATTTATTTGGTTTGATCGGTAAGTCAACTTAGTTTCATCAATTGCTGTAATCCATTTATAATTACGACACTGAAGATAATTTTGAGATAGAAAAATGAAGAGGAAAACTATTTATCATAAGCATCAGGTCCAAATTCTGACCCTTTCCATCAGTATGTAGAAATGAGGGTTCTCCAAGTTGAGGTTTTTTTAGGGTTAATTGCTCTAAATGAGGCTTCTTTTGATTTGCAATTTATGTTAATCGGGTGAACACAGGCTTAGATTTCTTGTGGTATGTAGTTAAACAATTTTTTTGATACCAGCTACTCCTTGCTATATTACATATGCAATAGTATGTATGCAATGTTGTAGTACTTTATCATGGGAGCTATGGACAACGTTTTAGTCGTTTCCACAATGTAGTAGAGTGTAATTAGCCTTTTTCTTTTATTGTTCATCTTCAAGAGAGGAGTTCTGGATCCAAAAGTTAAATTACTAAAACTAAAGTCTAGCACTTTAGAATTTGCCCTTTTTTCTTTTCCTTTTCATTTTTCTGTTGCTTTCTTTATCATTATATATCTTTTTCTCTGTGCAGATTATTTGGGTGGCTGAGGCACTTTTCTTTCCTTTTCTAGGCAGCTCTTAGCACAACCCAAGTGGAAAATCAGAGGATTTGAAGGAGACACATAATTGTTTTGGAAATCTTTTGCACCAGTAGGAATGTCATTCCGTAGCATAGTTCGTGATGTTAGGGATGGCATTGGAAGCCTCTCAAGAAGAGGTTTTGAAGTTAGGCTGATGGGCCATCATACAGGGAAATCTCATGGAGCATTAAATGATTTGCATGACCAGCCTCTTGTCGTTCAGAACAGTCGTTGGGCTAGCCTCCCCCCAGAACTTTTGTATGATGTAATTAGGAGGCTGGAGGAGAGTGAGAGCACATGGCCTTCTCGAAAGCATGTTGTTGCGTGTGCTTCAGTTTGCCGTTCTTGGAGAATAATATGTAAAGAAATCGTTAGGAATCCTGAGATTTGCGGGAAGCTTACTTTTCCAGTTTCACTAAAGCAGGTTCGATTCTTTTCAACACATTTGAATGTGATGTATATCTCGTGTTTGAATGTAATATGTTTTCTTTTGCCAAGTTTCCATTGAAATTAAAAGGTACTAAGGCTCTGGACAAGTTGCATACAGCCAGAGAGTATAGTCTAGAGCAGATGGTCATCTTTTGATGTTATATATGATGCTTACCAATTCATTTTCTTTGGTTTTTCAGCCAGGTCCACGGGATGGACTCGTTCAGTGCTTCATCAAAAGGGATAAATCTAATGTAACATACCACCTGTATTTATGTCTTAGTCCTGGTGAGTATGAGTATACTTTCCTGTTGTGTTGGCTTCACTAGTTTATCCATCCATAGTCATGCATTTCTAAATTTAGTCTTCACTAATCTCTTCCTCTCCCCTCCCCTCCCTCTCTCCTTTTCTCTAACTGTCAATACTTTTGTTTAGAATTCATATATTTGCATAATGTTTTCTTTTTGTGGAAGCAATGCATTTTGGTTTGTCATAGATTAGAAAGTAAAGGATAAGTGGGACACTAACTTTAGCCACCAGTAGGAAAATGTACCATATTTTTGCTGTGTAATCCACGTTGTGGTATGTAAGGTTCTGCAGCAATCTGATAAATTCATTAAGGACCTTGGAGTTTAGACAAATCTTCATGGTTATCTGGTCGAATCTTCATTAATCAAATCAATAAACCTCCATAATGGATAATGAAATTGACTCAGGCTCATTGAGTATAACCTTTTTTATGATCTCATGTAGTCTGAAAGCCTGTATAAACCCCGATTATTTCACCAGTTTGTATATCATAGTTCAAAGATGAGAGACTCACTCATAGAGAGAAGAGAAAAGTGCATTTTGAGTGACTCCAAAAGAGTGATTGTAACTAATCTTTGAAAGTACCCAAGTATTGGTACTGTGCTTGGTAGAAGACCCAAGTATGGGAAAATGTAATTTTGTATGTGGCAACTTCTTCAGCCAGAAAAAAGTTAAATGGTACATGCAATAACATATTAATGTTAAATGGCTTTTGAGGTTACTTTGTGTGTAGTGAAGTGTCAAAAAGTATTTCAATCTGTTTGGCAACAAGGTTTTATGCCTTGGGATTGGGATGAAACTTCCCTTTCATAGGAAAGTGACTTGACATTAGATTTTCCATTTCCTTTATCAACATTGGGGTGTTGAATACAACGACTGAAAGCATTTAGATAGGGGATAGAGTTAAATTCCTTGGTCAGTTTACAATGCGCATATATCTATGCATTTTTTTTTCTTTTAAAGAAAAATTAACTCCCTGAACTGCTTTGAGATGTTAACATTTCTGCAAGATTACAAATATGTTAGATATGGAGCGCATGTGGTTTCTCATTTCTAGTAACAACTTCCCCATATAAAATGTCCTATAAATCATGGGTCTGAGTATAACACTGGCATATATGCTTAGCAGTCACTTTGTAAAATTATTACTTGATGTTACCATTTTTGAATCACAAATTGCTATGCTCGGTTAATGAAGATCACCCATATATTGTTTTCCTTATCATATATGTTTATGAACACCCATATATTGTGAACATCATTCCTGTATGTCCAATTCTGTAGCTTTGCTTGTTGAAAATGGGAAATTCCTTCTTTCTGCAAAGAGAACGCGACGAACCACTTGTACAGAATATGTTATTTCCATGGATGCTGACAACATTTCAAGATCAAGCAACACTTACATTGGAAAGCTTAGGTGAGAACATGAATTTGGTAGTATTGTTTTTGTTTTTGTCTACTCGTTCAAAAACATTTCTTGTTAATTTGCTTACCGGTGGTCACCATTTGTGTTCTTCATTTGGTGGAAGCCATTGTAGCAGAGGTGAATGAATTATTCGAACCTTTCTTGGTGCCAAAAAAATTTTCCTATTAGACACAAATATCTTACCTCTTCATTTAGATCACCTATCCTTTTGTCACGTATTGAGTAGATTGAACATGGATCACAAATATGTCTTCTCTGCTGAAGTAGTCTATGGCAGGATGCACTAACAAGGACAGTTAATATATTTATGTTTATGTATTGTTTTACTGGGAGCTATTTTAATTTTTGTATGCGGGAGCTTTAGAAATTTTGATTTCAAGTAATCATCGTTTTGTTTCATGTCCCAGATCAAACTTTCTTGGCACAAAATTCATTGTATATGATACACAGCCTGCATGCACTTCTGAGCATATAACTCCCCCAGGAAGGACGAGCCATAGGTTTACTTCCAAAAAGGTCTCCCCAAAAGTTCCAACTGGCAGCTACAACATTGCTCAAATAACATATGAGCTAAATGTTTTGGGTACTCGTGGTCCACGAAGGATGCATTGCATGATGCATTCTATCCCAGTCTCGTCTCTTGATGTGGAAGGCAGTGTTCCTGGCCAACCGGAACTCCTTTCCCGCTCCTTGGAAGATTCATTCCGAAGTATCTCTTTCTCAAAGTCTCTCGACCATTCAGTTGAGTTCAGTAGTGCACGGTTTTCTGAAATCGGTGGGCCGCAGGATGAAGGGGAGGACAGCAAGTCAAGACCATTGGTTCTGAAAAACAAGCCCCCACGATGGCACGAACAATTACAGTGTTGGTGCCTAAACTTCAGAGGCCGGGTGACTGTTGCTTCAGTTAAGAACTTTCAGTTGATTGCTGCCATTCAGCCTGCCCCAAGTGTTGGTGCACCTACTCCATCTCAGCCAGCTCCACGTGATCTGGATAAGATTATATTGCAGTTTGGCAAAGTCGGTAAAGATATGTTCACCATGGATTATCGTTATCCTCTATCTGCATTTCAGGCCTTTGCAATCTGCCTGAGCAGCTTTGACACCAAATTGGCTTGTGAATAGAGAAAAGAATAAATGGATAGGTGGTAAGCAGGCTAATGACTAGATTATGTTTTTTTTATATTTTACCTGTTATTTGTTGTACCTTGTCTTTCAATTTTTCTTAAGATGGGAAATTGTTTTTTATGTTGTAAACACTCAATTGCTGCCTGGGTAACAGGGTATAACATGGTTCTGATACCAAATCTTAGAGTTGTTACCCATGACCTTCTGTCAATCGATTCATTTAATGGGTCCCTCTGTTTGTATTTCATTCCTGTACATTTAGTTATGCCTTCATTTTCACAACCCAATTCCCCTGTTAATCAATGGTAGTGACCATTTGATTCTGGTGCCTGGTGGATGTCACTCATGGTGATGAGAAAGTGGGTCATGCACTTCATTGCTTGATTGAAATCTTGTGATGCCAGTTTTCTTTTTAATCAAGTCAATTTTGAACAGCTCCGCATGGTTTGCGTATTATCTGGCTGACCTCTTCTTTTATGAAAGACCATCATTTTTGTTTTCATTGTTTCTAGAGGATGAAATTTAGGAGAGAATTGCAAACCGAATTGCCGCTTTTGATGCTTGCCGATTTTGGTCCACTTGTAAAGCAGAGGTACGAGCTCCTGCTGCGTTAAAAGCACCATAGGGATCTCTGATCACATCCATATTGCACTAGACATAGGTCTCTTCCGATGCAGTCCTTTTTATGCACAACTTGAACTGAAGGAATAGTTAGGATGCATGGACCAACTGATATTTTTCAAACCAGCCTAGCGTTGTTATTGCTGTCTTCTGGCATTCTAGGCTTGTCCTCCCATAAACCTGTGTTTCTATTACTCCATAATGCTCATTAGAACATCATAAACCTCCCAAATTGTGGAAGAGAAAGTCTGGCAATGCACTCCAACGTCCATTCTTTAAAAACAAAAAACCGAGTAATGGAAAATAAATTAAGCTGCAATGAAGCTGACCCCAATAGTTCCCGAGCTATGGGACAATTTGCCAACACGTTCTATCAATTCTGTTGGACAATCACATACAAGCCAAGAAGTGTCCCCCTAGTACCCCCGAGTTAACAGTCTCTCTGGCAGGAAAACTGTTCTAACAAGCCCTCCAAATACTTGTAGCCACTATTTAACCTTCCAATATAGTGCCCACTGTTTAAAACCATCACCTAGCAAGCGTCCACTATCTTGCTCGTTGCTGCATAGTATGCACTATATGCGATGAAGTCCCTTCTTATGAGGGTGCCCAGCTAACTTGTCTGTTGGTAATCTCAGAGCTCAAAGGACCGCTTCAATTAAGGTAGAATTAATTACAAAACACCATCTAAATTATGACGTTATTTTAATTTACATACCTAAATTTTGAGGGCATTTTTGCCATCTTAATAAATATATCATTTTTTCATTTACTTTAACAAAATAGTTTATTTTGGTGGTGTTATGTAATTAATTCTTATTTTTATTAGCTTGTAATTTATCTAATTATAATGAATTTAGTTTTTCGTATTTTAATTTATTTTATTTTGCTTAACATGTAAGTCCAAAAAATATACATACAGCTGCTGTAGTATTTCTTTATAATTTACTCAACTTTTATCACTACAGTTACAAAAACAAATATAATTTTAGTTTTTTTAGGTAAAATAACAAATTGTAATTCTAATTAATCAAATTGTATGAACATGAATAAAATCATAAAATAACAAATTGAGGATTTAAGAAGAAGAATTCAACCAATGGAAGTTTGCCGAGTTCCGTGTATCACATGGTGTCCTTAAGACGAATTACGGAGTCCTAATAGGTGCAAGAACCTCAATGCTCCTTGGTCTCCTAATATAAAACGACAATCAAGCTCAAGTTGTTGCACTAGAAACAAGAGTTTCAACAAACTAGGAAGTGTCTTCAAACTATCACTGAATTTTGAGAGAACTAAGTAGGAGTGGAGAAACTTTTTGGAGGAGAAGAAGTGTTTGTTGTTGGTGTGTTGAGAATGAAGAAGAGATCAACTATTTATACATGAGGGGACCTTGAAGCCACTTGAATGTCATAAATGAAAAATTATTAGTTACAACCTTTCATTAGTCCACTAACATGTCATTGAATTTATTGTTATTACAAAATCCAAACAGCCATGGAAGATGAAAGTGCAAAGACGTTTTATGCATTCAACTTTAGGTGACTATTCTCATTCACTATAAAATCATCTAATTAAAATGATTATTTATATCATTTTTCCAACAATTCCCCACATGAATGAAATAGGCGACCAAATACTCGATAGACTCGGTGATAGTTTTTTACGATTGAGACCTGCACATGATAGGTAGGTTATGAGCATTTGAACTCTCTCTTATGGAAACATGCTTACTTTACTAACTAAATAGTAGACGCAATGTCTTTGAATTATCCGTCATTTGTGTAAATGATGGCATGTCCCACACAAAAATCTCCATGGCACATTCTAGTTCTCATTATTGTGTCTATTTTGGCCTTGGACACGTGCGTGGTTCTACAAGAGTTTGATAAGAGTTGTGCTCTCAACAACTCACTTAGAAGCGGCCTCACTTCTCTCTCTCACATAAGTGATTTCTTAATTAAGAGTAACCCCCATTATTTCGCTCGGTTTTACCAACGCATAAGAATCATTAAAAGCTTTTTAGCTTAACCTCATTTGGTACGGGCATCACTGTTTTCATCATAGAAATGGACATGCGGTGAATCCCCACAATGATCCATCATAATCTCTATAATTTAGTTGTCCATTTTGAACCTAGTTCTTGGGATCTCCAATCAACTAGGTTGGGTATCCACTATAAAGATTTTATTCTTTTATGGGCTTTAGTCTCATTCCCCTCGATGATTTATCAACTAGCTCTCTAGTCAACCCTTTGGTCAGCAGATTCGCAATGTTTTCCTTAGATTTCACAGTCTTTAGAAATAACACCAGTTGAGATTAGTTGTCGAATAGTGTTATGTCGTCGTCAGATGTGACGAGACTTACCATTATACATCTTGTTCGGTACCATGTCAATACCTGATTGACTATCATAATGTATACATATTGCAGGCACAGGTTTCGTCCACCTTGGAACGTCATCAACGAATTGGCGTAGCCATTCAGCCTCCTCCCCATATTTGTCCAGGGCGACAAACTCAAATTCCATTGTGGATCTGGTTATGATCGTCTTCTGATTCTCCTCTCCTTGCTGGGTGAAATCTTCTTGTGGAATAGGATCGGTGCTTGTTTGTGACCACCCATACTAGGAACCGATGTTTGTATTGCCGATTCACCGACACCAACACTATCAATTTGCATCTGCATAAAATAAAATGTAATCATCATCGTCTATCTTTTAGTATATATTATAATATATATTGTATATCATAATTATTTCAGTAACAAAATTTCAGTAATATACCTAAGAAGATGAGGAAGAATTGTTTATTGCAGAATTCATAGCACCACGACCAACCAAGCCAATGGATGTTGAGGAACCTCTCTTTAGTGTCTTTGATGAGTTCATTCTAACTCTTTTCATCGTGAGGGTGTAACTATGAGCTGTAAAAGAAAATGAATGTTATATATTTCTGGAACATAGTTTCAATTTTTGCATATGTTGTGCAGGTTCTTTAAGATGGAGTGATCAACCACTAGAGTTTATAAACATTAATCATCATCACACACGCTAGGGTCACGTAGTGCCTGCTGCCTAAGTATCTTGGAATTGCTACGCCTTCCATTGCTAGCACTATAAAACAATACTAGACGAATGACGATTTACTTGCTACGAAAATATTTTAGTAGATTCTCTCTACGATCCCTTCCTTTTTCCCATTTCGTATCATTCTAAATGCTGCTAACTCATGAAATAGTCTACACACCTAAAACTGACATCATACTCACAAAATTTATTACTGAAAATGAAATTATGAAATCTTCGTACCATTCAATAACAATAAACGCGAATTGATTTAACAGAAAGAAAAAATCTTCGTAGCATTGGCATCAGTTTTCAATCTTCACAAATAATCCATCGACATGGGCAACTGCCCATCAACACAATCTGTACTAAATCTGAAAATAATCTCAAATTGATCTTCACCAGATTTTTTTTCGAAACCCAGTTTCATATAAAGTTTTTTGCTAGATGAATTTGATTGAGTTGGTAGTGGCCTAACTAGGGACAATGATTGGGCATGGGAGGAGCGAAGAAAGGGTTTTGATGATGAGTTTTAAAAGAAGAAGGAGACCATACCATGGACTTCGAGACGAAGCAAGTGGGAAGTTGGAGAGTGGAGGTCAGAGGAGGAGTCGCGGTCGCAGACGCAAGAGAGACTATCAGAGCTTTTGACTTTCTGAGAATGTAGAAGAAAAGTAGATAAAGCGCGTGTGACTCAGTTGCAAAGGGGGGTCAATTACTCATTAGGGATTTAGGGTTCCGCCAAAAAAGACCCCAAAATGGCATCATTTTAAAGGTTGACTGAACTTGGAGTTGTTGACTTCAGTTTTTTTTTATTTTGGCCCGTTTTTTTTTTCTGGTTCGGTCATTTCTGCTACGATTTGGTTTTAAGCCCATTTTTTTTGGTTTTCGGTCTCGAAGTAGCACCCCTATGTCAAAATCCCAAA
Organism: Comarum palustre; assembly: GCA_951800085.1. NCBI lineage: Eukaryota > Viridiplantae > Streptophyta > Magnoliopsida > Rosales > Rosaceae > Comarum > Comarum palustre. The sequence continues at coordinate 7,136,586 of OX637576.1, forward strand.
AAAATTGGGGTATATTCCTTCAAGAAACAATCATTGACAAGGGTTTGGTGAAGTTCATTATCCTTATATCGTAATTGGTTTCTTCTGAACAAAGCGACTTCTTGAATTTTGTCCACGATTAATGTTTCTTCTTAACAAAGAGACTAGTATCCCTGCCCTGCAAATCTTTTCTCCCAAAGGTAAGAGGGTTTCCCAGACAGGGTTGCCAACTTTAAAGCTACGAACGCTAGTCTGTTTATCATATGCTCTCGATATGCGCTTCCTTCCACAATCAAATTGTCCAAGCTTCAAACATATTTTCGTCAAAGTTAAGTCTCCATGTTCTTACCACATTGCTCGGATATAAGCCTTACCAATTAGATTCTCAATCTTTTTCAAAATTCTTATTTTTGTTAAATTAAATGCTACTAGAAATCTAGTAAATTGATTTGCGACGGTGAAGGTGACTAGCCAATTGTAGTGTTTTTTGGGTGATGCTACATGTACCTAGTAAATTTTTTAGTGTACCCAGCAAAACAATTTTTATCCATATACTTCAACTTTGACCCTTATCTAAATTATGTAAAACAACAGAAAAAAAACGAATGGTGTTCTCTAGTTCATCATTTATAATTTCTAAGTAGATGTTGCTTGAGATTTTGAAACCTCATCCTCTTTGTTCACCCTATCATCCTCTTTGTTCACCCTACTTGTTCATTTCACTCTACATCTTAATTTTCAATGCTAAATTTACTTATCCCATTCATCTTCTTTCCCAAAGTATTATTGTATGACATATTTAATTAAGAAATTAATTTATTTGTGAAAATATCTCATTTAATTTGTAGCAATAAAAGTCAATAATACTCTTTCTTAATTGATAAAATCATGGCTTAATTTATTTCTAATTTTATTTCTAAATTATCCTTAGTTTCGGTTTATGCCTATACCCATTTATGTGCAATGAATTGAGAATATAATGATGATATATATATATATATATATATATATACATACACTTAATCAGAAATATATATATATATACACACACACACACACTTATTATTTTCAAAGTTCAAAAGGATATTGTAAAGATTTTGATCATATTGAAATTATAACGCTAGTCGTTTTGTAAATTGAAGAATAAATCAAAGGATGAGTGAACTGTGAACAATCGACGAAGAAGTGTGAGGAATTTTGATCTAATCTACTATTAATAAAGCTATAAGAGAAGTTTGACAAAATCAAACGGTTAAATTTTGAACGGCAATAAATACCCTTAGATTAATTAAAATTTCATACTAATAATTGGTTAAATCAATAAACTGAAAATAAAAAAATAAAAAAAGATGTAAATCAAGCTAACAAATGATGAAATAAAAATACTTGTATATATTATTAGCTATAGTTTTATAATTTTAAATTTTACAAAATGTACTTTTAAGTCATTTTGATAATTTAATTTTTGAATAATTGAAATGTTTACAGAACAATAGAAATGAAATAAAAATAGAAAGAATAATAACCGAACGGAGACATCTGCTTAAATTTAGCCTTCCTGTTTTGTTTATATAACTCCCGTATCTTCCGGTGCTCCTCAGTTCCTCAGCCCAAGATCTCTCGGCGGCTGCTACTGCGCACATGTCGTTTGTCTTGTTTATTCTATACAAAAACATTCTTTCAAGCAAGGTACTTTTCCTTTCAATTCTATTCTTGTTTCTGTGAATTGGTTTCTTCCTTGCTAGATCCTTCGCTTGTTTCATGCCACTTCAGAATTTTTGGATCTGGGTTTTTGTTACTTGTAGTTGTTATTGTGTTTTGAGGATCTAGCTTGATGTTGTATGCTTCAGTTTCCTGTTGGATTTCAATGTTAAGTGCTTTGAGTTGATTTATGTGCAGAGGTGGTGGGTGTGTTTTGTTAGTTTTGAGAGGTAAGAGGTTCAGTGGTTTGGTTATGTGAATACAAATGCATTAGTATTTGGTTTGTTTGGAGTGTTGGAATTTCTGTAGTTGTAGGGTTTAAGCTGATGGATGATTCTGAATGAATTGTAGGTGGGCTTTGGAATGCGATATTGGTCATTTGATATATCGATTTGAGCTGAAGCAGAACTGGGTTGTTGATTTTGTGGCTTGTGTTGTCACTTGTTTTGTGATTGGAATTTTGTGGGTTGAGAGACCATGCCTTCTACACATAATCCTGCAACAGGTTCTTCTTCACCTTTGGCTTCGTTAGGTCGCTCCATTTGGACTCGGCGAGAACAGTTTCATCCCATTGAAGCTAATCATGAGACTAGTGCCCAGGAGTTAGAGCTTCAATCTTTTCAGAAACATGTTGCAGACCTATTCCATGACTTGTCGGCTGTTGGTGCTGATGAGCTGCTCTCTATTGCGTGGACTCAGAAGCTTTTAGATGTTTTCGTCAGCTGCCTAGAAGAATTCAGAGGTATCTTACTGAAGAACAAAGAATATATTTCTAAACCGCCCATGGATCACTGGACTGATGAATACTTAGAAAGGAGTTTGAAGGCACTTGACATTTGCAATGCATCTCGTGATGGGATTGAGAAGATTCGTATGTGGCATAAACATTTAGAGATTGTCCTGTGTGCCTTGGATTCTCGCCAGAGGGCATATTGTGAGGGCCAATTCCGTCGAGCAAGAAAGGCTTTGATGGATTTGGCACTTGAAATGCTTGATGGGAGAGACTCTGGCTCTGCATTTTCACAGCGGAATTGGTCTTTTGGGCGTCACAACACAAGAAAGGATCGCCACCGCCATACCTCATCAGGACATTCTCGCTCTCACTCATGGAGCACATCCGCTTCTTGGTCTGCAGCTAAGCAGCTGCAATCAATTGCAAACAACTTGGTAGCACCTCGTGGGAATGAGAATGCTGCAACCAATGGTCTCGCAGGATCTGTATTCACAATGAGTTCTGTGCTCATTTTTGTTTTGTCGTCACTTGTTGCTGCAATTCCTTGTCAGGATCGAGGTGCTATTACTCATTTTTCCATTCCACCACAGTTCCCCTGGGGTATCCCCCTAATTTCCCTTCACGAACGGATAATGGAAGAATCTAAGAAGCGGGAGCGTCAGAGCTCCAACGGATTGCTGAAGGAGATTTATCAGGTAGAGAAATGCACTCGCCAGATGACAGACTTCGCTGATCTGGTTCAATTCCCATTGACAGAGGAACAGAAAATGGAACTTGAACAACTACTTCAGGAGCTAGTGTCGATCTGTGAGAAGTTTAAGAATGGATTGGGTCCACTGGAACACCAAATACGGGATGTATTCTGCAGGATTATGAATTGCCGAACCGAGGGTCTTGAACTGTTGAGTAAGGCAACCAGTCTGGAATAACTAAAAAATACATAAGTTTATGAGCATGAAATGTACAAATGTGCGAATATATTTTGTCTTGCATATTTCCACCTTCTGCAAGGGGGAAGAACATGAGATGGTCAGCAACAGTACAAAAGTTAAGCAAGTTTTTGTTATACTCTTTAATTTCTGTAAGGAGCAGTATTTTCATCGGATCAGTCCTCGCTAGTAAGATGATTTTACTATGTTGGTTGTTTGTTCTGTGGCTCTTTTATCTTTAGTTGTCCATTCCATGTTAGTTATATCTTCTATTTTGTGACAGTTTGCACATGTTATGTTTTTGGACAGTCATAATTATTCTTTGATTTTGTTGGTTCCTGGATCTCTCTAGCATGGTATGTTTTGCTTTTCATGACTCGTCCACTTCAGAACGTTTGTTTGTGTACACAATCTTGTCTAGTTGCATGTTTCGTCCCTTGCTATATGCTGTAATGACTGTTTGATAGTGATAGCATGATCATGAAATTCCAGCTTCCATTGCACACTCTGGGCAGGTCGATTTTTGAGGTTTAGCAAAGAAAATGGCAACATCATACGACATTACAACCACCTGGATGATTGAACTTGCCTCATTTAAGGTTAAGGATTGGTTGAAATTTTCTAAAGTTGGGCGATTTTGGTCCGTTTGGAAAAACATAAATTGTTGTAGCTATTGCCGTATTGCTCCATGTTGGAGAAGTTTGAGGAAAGAGCCAACTACTCATGAAATGCGTTTTCGTTTTGATACATCATGCATAACTCTTCTCATAAACATCGTATACTAGCAACATATTGTATACTAGTAACATATTGTTGGAATTAATGACTCCAGCTTCTATCAGCTTGCCACTCGAGCAGTATAAGGGCAATCAAGCTTTCTGTAAATACAAGACTAGTAACAATAGACCCGAAAGATTATTGTCAAGGATCCTCCCTCACAGGCTGTCGATTGAAGTATATTACCATTAGCTGTACCGAAATCAATTCAATCTTGAGCGGTACTCCACATCTGTTCACAATTCCACTTCGACTACTGAAGGATAATCACCATCAGTTAAATTCTCTGCTCCTTTTGTATCTTTTAGCACTACATGACTAGTGAGCTCTAAGCATCTACATGGCTGAGCTCCAGGCAACTCCAATAAATAACTCTGATTCCATCACACATATTAGGTACCATATCTACCAGTCCATAGATTGCACTCTCCGAAGAACACGTGCAGGTCTCCTCTTCTCCACGACGGGAATGAGGTTCTCCATGAGCTGCATGTGGAGATAGTTAGATCATTTGCCAACACTTTTAAGATACACGGAAATATGAAGTCAGCAAGGTCACTACCATTATGTGGCCAAGTTACAACCAAATTAAATCAATGATTGAAATACAATTTGGAGTAGTACTTCTCCGACTACTAGTTTGAGTCGCAAGATATACCAAGTATACTACTTACCTAAAGATATGATTTTTCTGGTACAATTTTCTGGGAATGGAAAAGGGAGGCCATCATCAACAAACCATAGAAACACAGTAATACAAACTGTATTTAAATTACCTCGACAATTCTTATATGACTTCACGTCAGTTAATTATAGTTGGAACATTCATGGCCATTAAGTTGGAACATTCACGGCCATTAATTTCATGTAAGGAGTTCTAATAGCAAATCACTTAGCAGTTGGAAAGTAAAGTAACACAAGATAGTAGAAAATAAATCTTATGGGTTTCTTGACCATGCTCCTTAAAAAAAGAAAGAAATGGCCACATAACAGAGAAACATATCATTCCACAACATGTTGAATTGGATAAAGTATATTTGAAAATGTCGCCTCTTTATGTTTGGATTCAGGAGAATTACTAGCTGAATGACCTAAGGACAACAGAATGTGTAGAATGTCAATTAATGACCTTCAGGCACAGATGGCAGTAGAAGTGAAACCCAGTTTTTAATTAAAACAATCAGACAATGATATCAAAGGGTGAAACCTTAGGTTCCCGATACAGGCACAAATTTGACCTGAACAATTTTCTAAAAGCTTTAAAAATTACTTATGTTAACACCCCTTTAATTGTATAAAATATTATTTTTAAGAGATTGTTCATTGATTTGCCTCATAAAGAAGAAAAACTAGTACAATATAAAAGGCAAACAACACATACAATTCACCATTTTCCATGCTACAAGGATACACTCATACACATAAGTGCTTCACCAATAATAACTACACTAAACATAACATGCCAGCATCCAATTGTTTTCTAAACTTCATAATCATGTTAACCATATAAGATATTAGCAAGCTTATAGAGTTCCCCTAAACATTCACATGGAATGTCCCATCATTTTTTCAAAAGATTCTTTTAAAAGTTTCTTCTGTATCCTAACTATTAAAAATGGAATTATATCAATCAAGCAGCACATCTGAGTTTATTTCAATAGTTTTAGAAAGGATTCATGAAACAGCAAATAAGAAGTACCTTCTTCAACCTCTCCTTCTTCTGCTCAGCCTGCATGGAAAGATTTGAATAAACTCAGACAATTCAGAATGGGCCTTGATGAATCAACAGACATTACAATGGAAACAAAAACCAATATGACCAATGCGTGATCATTGTTCATAGATCATCAAATCACATATAAGCTATGAAATTATGAAGGAATCATAAGCTGCGTGGCTTGCAGATTACAGTTTATGGTTTAAGGTATGCCTATCAACAAATTGAGATTAACAACATGATGGAGGATCATACCTCTTCTCTCACGAGGGCCGCATTTTCCTCCTCCAGCTGCGTCACCAGAGCTTCCAGCTCATTCGTGTAAGCCTGATAACATTGGTAAACATAATTAAATAGTAACATAACAAACAATAATGAATGGGAATATTATCTCAGGATGAACCTGTTTGCGTTCTCTTGACCTGGCAGCGGATTCTCTGTTCTTGATCATCCTCCTCTGCTTCTGCTGCGTCGCTTTATCAAGAGGCGCCTCCTGCACAGCTCTCCTCTTCGTTCCTCTCACACCTCCACTCGTCGTTCCATTGTTATTTGAATATACCAATTGACCTTGCGCCGCCGCCTGCGGAGGCTGGCACTGCCCGTAGCCCATCGGAACCACCACCCCGACGTCCTCCTCCCTCACGGTCCCAGCTCTGGTCAGAAAACCCTCCAACGTCATCTCCGACAGACCTACGCCGCCACCGTCTGGACCCGCCAGCTCCTCATCCGCCTCCCCCTCCGCTGCCTCGTCGTCTCCCTCAGCTCCTCCTCCGCCGGCGACGATCTCCTTCCAGACCTCCTCCACAGTCCTCTCCGGAGCGGAGGCTCCTCCGCCTTCGGGAGGCGGCGGAGAGGGGTGGGGCTGGTCGTTGTAGATGTTCTTCAGGAGGTCGTCCATGGTGATGGAGTGGTGCTTGTCGACGTCGGCGATGAGAGTGGATAGAGAACATATAGAGGAGTCGCGAGGTAGATCCGAATTGGCCGTCGAGACTGATACTAACTTCGACGACGCCATCGTCGTAGCTGCTGATTATTTCAGAATAAAGAGCAACTGTTTCTAATACACTTGATCTTATTAGAGCCTGGGCTACTTGGGCTGGGGGCACGTAATCTCGTATCATTTAACAACGCCTTACGAATTTGGTATTAGAACAAACTATTAATCCATGACTCAAATGACCCAATTAAATACTGCATCTACGACAATCTTATCTGCTAAAAAACACGACAGTATTTCTTACTTGAGGGGTCAAAAATGTGAAAACTATGTTCCCAAGTGAGGTGACGTTTGGTAATATTTTCATACTTGTATTTTTATTTAGGGTTTAGGGTATCATTCGAACAATATCTTTCCTCACCACATGCGAGAGGCTAGCGCGCATTCATTGCCAATCCATTTTTTCTCCCCAAGTGAGAGAACGACAAAAAATGAGACATGATGCAATCCTCATTATCTGGGAGAACAACATTGCTTCAATACTTTGCCGAGGGACCAATCTGCTCTTAGCAGGGAGTCAGGGACTTCTTAGCAAAGAACTTTAACTCACCAACACGAGAAATATCCTAGCACTGATCCTCCAAGACATTCCGACAAGAATTAGTTTCCACTAGTCCGTTGAATCGCAAAGACTTTGATATCATCTTGAAGAGACTCTTCTTGTTTGAGAAGCTCGGGGACTATCGGGGCTGGGCGCCACAGTGGTGTCACTTATGCTAGATGACTTGGGTTAAACTCCCTAACCAAGAAGGTTCTTTTACTTGAGGACTTCAGAGACTTGTAGGTGTAGCCACCATTATGGCTAATGTGCATACACTACCAAGCATGAGTAACACCATCTTTGTGTGCTCACGATCCATGGTGGGATCCAACCACGATATGCATCATGAAGCTTGACATGCAAGCTATGCAACGATACTTGGAACTGGCCAAAACCTCATCAGAAAGTTACATTGTCAGCATCACCAACATGCTTTCACAAACACACTTAGAAGACTAAGATGAACCTCGATCTTGTCCCACATTGAAGACAATGTAAAGGACTGAGTTCATTCTCCTATAAAATGAGACTATTTTCCCTTTATTCTACACAAAATTACTACCACTTGTAATACTTTGAAAAGCCACCAAGACACCCAACACTTATTATATGTTAAGTGGACGTAGCCTTAGCCACCGACAACAAAGTGAACCACTCTAAACCTTATGTCTCCTTATCTTTACCTCTCTTATACTATGCTAATCCCACTATCACTACACACATAGATACATTGTATCAACACTCCTCAAAGTCTTGTAACTAGGGGAGGGCAAACAAATTAGTTCCCTCTGGTTGGTCCAAACAAATTTGGTTTGATTTGATTTCAGTCCAAATGAACACATCATAGGAGTTAACTATTGTGTTGTTTCTTGTGGTTATGGAGAATTTGACATAGGTTAATTCATTATAGATTGTTGGAGTTCTACTCCAACATATATTTTCTTGAGATAATTAGAGAAAAACCCAAAAAATCCATCATCTTTTACGATAAATCCGTTCACTATTTTTTATTAATTTACACTCAATGCAATAATTTAGCTTTCTTTATAGATTTTATTTCAGGAAGTTAAATTTGTCTCAATTTTTCCACTAACATTTTTGCGCTTATGATGTTCATTTTGTTTGTTTGAGTAGACCTTTTGTCAGATTAATGTTACTATATTAAGTAAAAAATCAATTTTAGAAATTAATATAATTACCGGTTAGGGTATAGGGGTTAGGATATAGGGGTTAGAGTTTAGGGTTTATGGAGAAATTAGGTTTTGGGTATAGGGTTTTAGGGTTTAGGGGTTAGGGTTTAAGGTTTAGGGTTTATGGATAAATTGAGTTTTGGGTATAGGGTTTAAGGGTTAGGGTTGAGGGTTTAGGGTTTAGAGTTTAGGGTTAAGAGGTTGGGGCAAAAAACCCGTATACTTGTGTTACGTTGTTTATAGGTGGAACCTAATATTTCTCCTTTACCGGGTTACAATTCAAGAAATAACGCATAAGTGGTCGATTATTAAATGTGCATCGTTTATTATGCTTGAAGTACTGTTTACAGGGTTAAAGCCCAGTCAGATTTGAGAAGCCACTCTGGGTCCTTTGTCAGGGCCCAGTTCATTGTAAAACTGAGGAAAAGCTAGGGAGTTTATTCCCACATTAGAAAAGGACAAAGTGCTGCCTTTAATGCTACTATAAATACCGGTGAGGACCTCCCGGTAAGAGGACGGACAACTTCTTAACTACTCTTGAGTTTTCTGCTTATCTGACAGTGTCTGACTTAAGCATCGGAGTGGCTTCCCTCGGTAAACCCGGGGACGCCCCTTTGACGTGTTTGTTCTTTACACAGGAAAACTCGGAGTACAAGGAAGTTCGCTATTTCTGGAACCGTGCAACCCGCTAAAGGGGCCGCGAGTTTACCCGGAAACAATTGGTGCTCTCGTTGAGAGCCGAACTCAAGACCTCCCGATTAATATTTTAAAGGACGGTGGAAATGGCAGGAGAACAAGATCCAACTAGGAGGCTTAATTTCTCAGGGGAGGATAACCCGGGGACCTCCGGGACCTAGTTTGGCCAAACATATTTGGCAGCAGCATTTGAGCTCTTGAAAAAGGACTTTCTCGCTCAGAAGGAGCAATCTACTCGAGAGCATGCCGAGTTAATGACGGTAAGGGAGCAATTAGCAACTATCCAGGCCGAGCATGGGCTTCTTCAAGCAACCTTAACTCAAAGGGCGAATGCCATGGGGACGTCAGCCAGACTTGCTGATATCATCACCCCAGAAGGGAATCCTCCGGGTTATGGAAACCCGCGAACTCTTGACAGTACATACATACCACCCGCTATTCTCCCAGCCACTGCCCACCCTAACCCAAATCCACAAATTATCCATCTCTCCAATCCTTTGTTTAATCACAATCTTACAGGACCTCCTCCACCTCCAGAGCCGTTGTTAAATCAACCACTTCCCCCAGCCGATGCCCAGACCCAGCTGCTTTTACAGTTGACACAAACTGTGACCCAACTTGAGCAGCGTCTTAACTCGGGAACGGGACCACAGCAATACCAACCCTTTATTACCCGTGCAAGCCCATTCTCCACCCGGGTTCAAGCGGACAAAAAGCCACCGGAAGTAAAGCCATTTAAGATTAAGAGATACGCCGGAACGGGGTGCCCGTATGCACACCTAGAGTTGTTCCAGTCTCAGTTGGATTCAACCCGGTTCACAGATGCCCAAGCATGCCATGCTTTCCAGGAAACACTCAGTGAGGAGGCATTGAGTTGGTTCCTCAAGTTACCGGCTTTGTCAATAGAAACCTATGGTCAGCTGACACAGAAGTTCCTGTCCCAGTTTATCCTGCTGTCTAGTGCCAACCGAAGCACCACTTCGTTATTCAAAGTCCAGCAAAGGGATGATGAGAGCTTGAAAGTTTTTGTAACCCGTTGGCTGTCCACGACTTCCAAATGTGGGCACTTGGACGAGTCAGTGGCATCAGAGGCGTTCTTACAGGCGCTCAAACCAACCCGCTTTGTGGTGGAGCTCAGGAAGCAGCGGTTCAGGTGCTACGACGATTTAATTAATGAAGTAACTCGGCAAGCTCAAGCCGAGTATGACACCTTCGGGGAACGCCGGACGAATACCGGGTTCACAAGCCAGCGAGCTGATGGATGGAGAAAGGAAGGGCAGAATAAGAGTGGCCAGGGATACTACGGCAAAGGTTCAAACAGATCAAGGGAGAAGCCAAGAGAAGCTCCATACCCGAGACCTCCAGCCCAGGAAGCAAAAACTCCTTACATTCCGCGATATGAAGTGTTAACCAATTTGACTGCCTTCTATGAAGAAATTTGGAACCGCCATAGAAATGACATTCCCCCAGCTCCAAAAAGGAAGTTTCCCAAAAGGGCAGGGCCGGACAACGGGCAACATTGTGCCTATCACAACGAGTCTGGCCACACCACCGACCGGTGCTTTTCCCTTCGAAACACCATTGAGTACATGATCCAGAACGGCAAGTTACAGCAGTATAAGTCACCCGCCACAGGTGTCAACCTGATTGAAGTATATGGGGAGATAATGACGATTCACGGGGGTGGCACCCAAGGGGTGTCCGGTCACCGGGCCAAAAGACTCTGCCCAAGAGGCCCGGAGTTAGAGATAATGCAGCTTCGTCAGGAATGCCGCAAGGAGCTGGTTCCTTGGGATACCGTGTCATTTTCTCAGTCTGAAGACACGCTGAAAATGCATCACAATGATCCTTTCATTATCACTTCAGATTGACCATTGGAGAACTCGAAGGGTTCTAATAGACACGGGAGCCGCTGTCAGCGTCATGTTCAGCAGTTGCTATAAGGGGTTTAAAAGAGGAAGAGATAAGCTCTATAGAAACCACGAGCCATTGATCAGTTTTTCAGGTGAGACAACTCAACCGTTGGGGTCTGATCAGCTAACGGTTACAGTTGGAACCGGGCACCAATCCACAAGAATTGTAGTTCCCTTCATAATTGTGGACTGCCCATCATCCTACAATGCCATACTTGGGAGAGATGCACTCTGGGGCCTACAAAGCTTTATAGCGGGTCATATGCTGCTTATGAAGGTACCTACACCCGGGGGTTGGGTTACAATTCGCGGAGACCAAGAAGCCGCTGTCAGATGCAACGCGATAGCAACTCAGTCCCAGCATGAGATGTTTTCGGTCGGTTTTTCCCTGTCCCCACTTGACAAACCCGATGACCCCAGGGATGACCCGGATTCTTTGCCCATCAGCTAGACGGCACAAAAGAAGAGCCAGAAGTATCCTGCCAAGTTCCCCCGGCCAGCCCCAATCGAAGCAACAGAATGGATTCAGATTTCAGAGGAATACCCGGAGAGGAAGATTTGCATTGGCACAGGCCTTGACCCAGAGGTCAGAACCCGGATGATTGAGCTGCTAACCCGGAAACAGAAGGTGTTCGCATGGTCATATGCAGACATGCCCGGAATTTCTCCAGAAGTTATGACGCATTCCCTCAATATTATCCCGGGTGTTAAACCGGTAAGACAGAAGCGTCGTGCATTTCGCGCAGAGAAGTACAAGGCCATTCAAGCAGAAGTTAAACGTCTTAAAGACATCGGGTTCATTGAAGATGCAACATACCCGGATTGGTTGGCCAATGTGGTGATGGTCAAGAAGGCAAACGGAAAGTGGAGGATGTGCGTCGACTACACAGATCTGAATAAGGCTTGCCCGAAGGATAGTTTTCCCCTTCCAAAGATTGATCAACTGGTGGATTCAACCACGGGCCATCCCCAGTTGAGCTTTATAGATGCATACTCGGGATTTAACCAAGTTCTGATGATTCCCGCGGATCAACAGCACACATCTTTTACAACAGACAAGAGGATGTATTATTACAAAGTGATGCCTTTTGGACTCCGGAATGCAGGAGCCACGTTCCAGCGCCTCGTAGTGGGCATGTTTGAAAACCAACTCGGGGATACTATGGAGGTTTATATAGATGATATGCTGGTCAAAAGCCGAGAAACAAGCAAATACCCGGATGACTTGGAGACCGTTATCGACATTGCCTTGAGCAAAGGAATGAGGTTAAACCCGGAGAAATGTGTGTTCGGGGTTTCAGGAGGAAAGTTTCTCGGGTTTATGGTCAGCGCTCGGGGAATTGAGGCAAACCCCGACAAAATTCAAGCCGTCTTGGCCATGCAACCGCCAAAAACCAGGAATGAAGTCCAGCAACTTACTGGCAGGCTGGTAGCCTTATCCCGGTTTATATCCAGGTTAACAGATAAATGTGCCCCCTTCTTCAAAATTCTCAAGAGTCAACACCGCGAGCGGATTACATGGCAGGAAGAGCACAATCAAGCTTTTGAAAAGTTGAAGGAATACTTAGCGTCAGTTCCTTCCTTATCCAGACCTAACCCGGGGGAAATACTCTATCTATACCTGGCGGTATCTCAAACGGCTGTCAGCTGTCTTGGTAAGAAAGCCGGAGTCTGAAGAACTGCCAGTCTACTATACTGGAAAAGGATTCAATGATCCTGAAACTCGTTATCCAGATATTGAAAAACTGGCCCTGGCCTTGGTTGTAGCAGCAAGGAAGTTAAGACCCTATTTTCAAGCACAATCTATCCATGTGCTCACCAACCAACCACTACGGCAGGTTCTGCAAAAGCCGGTGACTTCAGGAAGACTGGTCAAGTGGGCAATTGAGTTGGGGGAGCATGATTTGCACTTTAAACCGCGAACGGCAATCAAAGGGCAGGCAGCAGCAGACTTCATTGCCGAGTTAATCCCAGCAGATTCATCAGTTGCTGAAACTCTTCCTACACAAGTTGAACCGGAGAGTTGGCAAATATTTGTAGATGGATCAGTCAATCAGAGGCAATGTGGAGCAGGCATTACATTGGTAGACCCGGAGGGTAACATGTTTGATTATGCTCTACGCTTTAACTTCAAAGCATCAAACAACACGGCTGAGTACGAAGCCTTAATCAAAGGGCTCCAACTCGCTAAAGATATGGGCGCCCGGCATCTCCGCATACTAAGTGATTTACAACTGGTAGTGCAGCAGGTTAACGGCGGATTTCAGGCAAAGGAAGCACATCTTTCGTCCTATCAAAAGTTAGCGGCTTTCTTGCTGGAAAAATTTGACACCTTTGAGGTTACTCAGATACCGAGGCAGCAGAATGTGAGAGCAGATACTCTGGCTAGGATTGCAACAGGGGACGATTCCAATACCGAGTTTAAAGGCTTACTGGTCGAGACATTGGAGAAACCAAGCATCTCACTCTCCTTTTCTGAGATTTTCGTAGTGGAAGCAAACCCGCCACCATCTTGGATGGATGAGTTCATTAACTTCATCCAACTTGGAACCCTACCTGAGGACCCGGTAGCGGCCAAATGACTACGGGTTCGAGCGGCGCAGTATATTATCCGTGATGGGAAACTGTATCGACGAGGACATACTTTCCCTGATTTGAAGTGTATTACACCCGAGGAAGGAGACCGGGTTTTGCAGTCGCTTCATAGCGGGGTATGTGGAAATCACTTTGGAGCCCGTAACCTGGCTTTCAAAACCCTAAGAATGGGATATTACTGGCCTTCTTTGGAACACGATGCCAGAGTCGTCGTAGATTCCTGTCTTCAATGTCACCGATTTGCAAGCTTTCCCCGTGCCCCATCGGTCTCACTATCAGTAATCATTTCTCCATATCCATTTTGCATGTGGGGGATTGATTTCATCGGGCCTCTACCCACAGCTCCGGGACAGCTCAAACACGCCATTGTCTCAGTGGACTATAATTCCAAGTGGATAGAAGCTCAACCCCTGGCACGGATCGCAACCGCAAATGTTAAGAAATTCCTTTGGAACAATGTCTTTTGCCGGTTTGGAATCCCAGAGACGTTTATCACAGATAACGGGACGCAGTTTGACAATGATGAGTTCCGGGAATTCTTACATTCCAATGGGACAAAGGTGCTATATGCCTCCCCTGCACACTCGCAGACTAATGGACAAACTGAAGCTGTTAACAAGCTCATCAAGCAAGTTCTGAAGAAGAAGCTGGAGGACGCAAAGGGTTTATGGGCTGAGAAACTTCCAGAGGTTTTGTGGGCACTTAGGACAACTCCAACAGAAGCCAATGGGGAGAGCCCATTTCTTATGACCTTTGGCTCTGAGGCAGTGATCCCGGTAGAGATGGAAGTCCCGAGTGACCGGGTACAACTGTTTGACAGGGAAACCAACAATGAAGGCATCCGCCTTAACTTGGACCTCCTGGAGGAACGCCGGGAGCATGCACATCTCTGAAATATCAACAAGAAGCAAAAAGTGGCTAAACACTACAATTCCCGGGTTATCAAGCGCCCACTCAAACTCGGGGATTGGGTAATGAAGGAGGTTATCCCTAAGCCAACAGGATTCAAAGCTCCATGGGAGGGTCCATATGAAATTGTTGAAGTCGTGGGCCCGGCAACGTTTTACATCAGGGGTACAGATGGAGTTACGCTTCGACGACCATGGAACGCCCAACATCTACATCTCTTCCCCAAATAGGTACCAAGTTATCTATGAATGTCCAAATTTATTGTTTATGATGTTGTATATAAAGCCTTTCAGGCCCACAATGCATGAAACCCCCTACCGGGTTATGTTTATTAAACAGTTTGTTGAAGTGAATGCAGCCTTTAGCGGCCCTATTTGTATGCCTTAACCGGCATTCTCCGATAATCTCCGATAATCTCCGGTCTACATGACGTGAAATATTGCAAGCCTTAACGGCCTTATTTCACTGTCAAACTTGGCATTCTCCGATAATCTCCGATAATCTCCGGTCTACATGACGTGAAACATTGCAAGCCTTAACGGCCTTATTTCACTGTCAAACTCGGCATTCTCCGATAATCTCCGGTCTACATGACGTGAAATATTGCAAGCCTTAACGGCCTTATTTCACTGTCAAACTCGGCATTCTCCGATAATCTCCGGTCTACTTGACGTGAAATATTGCAAGCCTTAACGGCCTTATTTCACTGTCAATCTCGGCATTCTCCGATAATCTCCGGTCTACATGACGTGAAATATTGCAAGCCTTAACGGCCTTATTTCACTGTCAAACTCGGCATTCTCCGATAATCTCCGATAATCTCCGGTCTACATGACGTGAAATATTGCAAGCCTTAACGGCCTTATTTCACTGTCAAACTCGGCAATCTCCGATAATCTCTGGTAATCTCCTTAACTTGAAATATTGCAAGCCTTTCACGGCCTTATTTCAGTCTTTGAAAGTCCTAACAGACCCGTACAGCCCTAGCGGCACTTTTTATTAAACATGCCAAACCGGCAATATGCGTATATTTTGTCAACACTTGTATATTATGCATCACAAGTACCGGGTTATTCGACAGGAAGCCATAATTAACCGGTACGGCCCTACCGGGCCTATTGTTATTTTATGAAGATAACATGCCAGACTGGCACTATATATAAATTTTATCTACACTTGTGAGATACGCATCAACTCAACTTGTTATTTTACAGGGAACGTGTTATAGAAAGACATTCCCCCGTAAGGCCGTAGCGGCCCATGGAAGCCTTAACGGACCCATATATCCTAGCGGCACTATATTTATTCACATGTCAAACCGGCATTATATGTAAATTTTTGTACTGTGTATCAGGTTACCGTGTTTTGTCACAGGAAGAATTATGCGAAGGAAAATTTTGATTACTTCAAAAAAGATCAATTACAAAAAATAGCGAACCGCTACAGGTAAACTAATCTATTACAGCAAAAACAAAAAAGCTTAAGGCTCCAATTCATGGCGCTGCCGACCCGCTACCTCCGCCAGTGCTAGACCCGCCACGTCCTCCCCGGGGCAGTATGATGAACTGACCCCTACGGAGAGGTGGCCGGTTTCGAGGACCATGGTTTGCAGCCATGGCAGGAGTCGACCGGGAGGTGCCTGCAGCCTCGTCGGGTCTGACATGACCCTGGTGACCATCATAACCAGCCTTATCGAGCCAGCCTTGGCGAATCCCAGCGCTAACAATTTCGGCACGAGCCTCGGCCCTTGCCGTCCGCAGCTTCAGGTCAAACTCGGGGCTCGCCAGAAACTCGGAGATAGCAGAGTCCTTGCCCCGGGAAACTGCCTGGATTAAATCTCCTTTTTGTTGCTCAAAGGAAGTAACCTGTTGCTGCAGCGCCTGGTTTTGCTCGGTCAGCTGGGCTATAGCGGCGTCTTGAGCACACCGGTCCTCCCGGTGACCCTCGATGACTCTCTCCAATTCCGAGTTCTTGGCCACCAAGTCTGCTATTTTTTCTTCTGCCTTGGCCAACTCCGCACACGACGCAATGGCTGATGCGCTTGCGTATTCCCGGACCTGAGCCAGGCTTTCTTCGCTCGCCGTCACCTGGTCCCGGGCGGCCCGGAGGTCGTCCCTGAGCACTCTCTCTCGCTCGGGGATGCCTTCGTTTATGAGCCGGTCAGTTGCCAAGTACGACAACCTGACAGCCTACATAAAACAAATAACGGGTTAGTACAAAGAAAAAAAAAAGAAGAGCGGGTTAAGGAAGAAGACAAACTTACCCGCATCAGTTTCTCCTGCGTCCTCCGGGCTACAATCAACGGGTCCTCATGCTCCAGGACATAGGAGTCGGCGGCGCAGTTCTTCAAGTCCGCTACCATCCTCTGGATGGCCACGTCCGCCATTCCCGCGCCCGCCAACTCCTCCATTATTTCAGTAGTGTCCCGGTGCTGCTTTCTCTCCCTCCTCTCTTTCCTCTCCTTCCTTCTCTTCCTCCTCTCGGACCTCCCCGAGCTGGATGCCTCCCGGGTGCGTTTGCGAGAGGGAACGGGCTCCACTTCTTGAACTTCGTCACTCCCGTCACTCCCCTCCGGGTTCTCACTCCCTATCCCCCTTTCCAACCCTCCAACCTCTTCACCCCCGTCGTCATCCTCTTCGGTAAACTCCTCAGCGGGGAGCACAGACGAGGGAACCGCGCTCATCACCGGTTCTTCAGTCTCTTCATCGGCGACGGAAGATCCCCTTCCTGGTTCTTCAAATAACGGGTTATAATCCACCTCCGAGGGATTCCCTTCAACTTCCTCTCCCTCCTGGAAAACCTCTGGCCCGAGAACCTCAGCCAAGTACTCGGGGACCTCGTTGTAGTGCAAGGCGTCAACATGGAACTGCTGAACATCCCCTTGCTCGGCGTCTGGGCGCAGGAAAGCCGCTTTTGTCGTCAGGTCGATATCATATGCTAGACCCTCCGCCCCTTGCATTCGGATCTCGGCCCATACAGCTTTGTCCTCGAAGCCGTCATATATTCCCGGGTTCTTGCGTTTCGTGAACTCCATCGGGAGAAGAGCTGCAACAAAAGACATAACCCGTTAGACAGGAGCATGTGACAACAAAATTTGGAAAAGACACGAGACAAACCTGGGAGCTCCATCAACCGGCACCTGCTGTACACATACAGCCTACAAAGCCGGTACGAACTCCGGTCATCTTGACCCCCGAAGGCCCATAGCATCCTCCGGATCCTTTTCTCCATCACCGGCTCCAAAGGAATATCGGGGACGTCTGCAACACAAATAACGTATGTAAGTACAACTCGGGGCGGAGAAAAGAGACCCTAAGGGAGAGGACTTACTCATCAGTGGTTGGAAGTCACCCGGTACTTGAAGCGCGTGTCCCGGGTCTTGAAAGTTTCTTATCAAGAAACTTTTTCCCTCCAGGTCCGGCTCACGGAGGTTGGCAAGTCCTCGATGATCTTCTTGAAAACCGTTTTGGACTTCAGTTGGATGGTCCCACTGAAACCCGCCTTCCGGGAGTACTCGGCCCGGTACATGGCGTGTAACTCGTGATAGGTGGGCATCTGCTGCTTCAGCACCTTGTACATGACGCACAACCCTAGTAGCTGCCTCCACATGTTCGGGCCAACTTGCCCGATGGCGAAGTTGCTCGCAGCCAGGAGGTACTGCACCTCCACCTTTAGCGGGAGTGACAGGCCGCAGCGTAGCTGGTACTCGTGGCATAGCGTCCACCCATCCCCGGGAGCGAAGAACTGATCCTCGGGTTCTAAAGTCCGAATTTTCACAGACTCGGGAATCTTCCAGTTGCTCCTTAGCTCCACAATCTCCTCCGCGGTTAGTGAGTACCCGGGAGGGTCGAGAGCGGTCCTATCAGTGAAGGTTACTGAGGCAAACTCGGGGACGTGAGCGTCCATTGCGGGGTTCGTCATCTGCAAAACAAGAAACACGGGAACGTCGTCAGAAACCCAGATAACCCGGCGACCACAAGGATAAACTCACATAAACCCAGATTGGAACCCAGAAACAGTACACATAATCGATCCAGAACACTCAAAAACAACGGAAGAGGAAACAGTACCTTACTTGTGAGGGTTTGAAGGGCTTTTGAGATCGATTTGAGTTTGGGAATCCAACAAGCACAGCGACAACAGAGAATGAGAGCAAAAGCACAAAAAAGTTATCGGTTTCGAAGGTGAGACAAAACTGTCACCCTCAACCCCTATTTATACAGTTAAGGGCGTACACTGAAGGGACGTTTCGGTTTTTCGAGAAAATCGCCACGTGTCATGCATGCCGCGTCCCAAAACCGAAAAACTTTTCAGTTTCCCCCACTTCAAACTGAAAACTTTTCAGTTTCCCCCACTACAACCCGGAGACGTCGTTTTCAATTCTCAAAGTGAACGTGTCTGCGGGGTACCCTTGCGTACGGACTTGGGGGACTGGGTACACCGGGTCTGGATGATAACTTTGCAACCCGGTAAAGAAATGATTTCAAGTCCCCACCCAAGCGTACCCCTTGACTGAGGACTTGGGGGACTTGTTTATAGGTGGAACCTAATATTTCTCCTTTACCGGGTTACAATTCAAGAAATAACGTATAAGTGGTCGATTATTAAATGTGCATCGTTTATTATGCTTGAAGTACTGTTTACAGGGTTAAAGCCCAGTCAGATTTGAGAAGCCACTCTGGGTCCTTTGTCAGGGCCCAGTTCATTGTAAAACTGAGGAAAAGCTAGGGAGTTTATTCCCACATTGGAAAAGGACAAAGTGCTGCCTTTAATGCTACTATAAATACCGGTGAGGACCTCCCGGTAAGAGGACGGACAACTTCTTAACTACTCTTGAGTTTTCTGCTTATCTGACAGTGTCTGACTTAAGCATCGGAGTGGCTTCCCTCGGTAAACCCGGGGACGCCCCTTTGACGTGTTTGTTCTTTACACAGGAAAACTCGGAGTACAAGGAAGTTCGCTATTTCTGGAACCGTGCAACCCGCTAAAGGGGCCGCGAGTTTACCCGGAAACATACGTTGTTTTATCGAAAAACGGCAATGGCATTCATTTTGAAGAAACTTACAACAAAACAGGAGTACTAAGTGGCCTCATTAAACCCTCACTATCAGAAGGAAGAGTACCACACTCCAACTACAGAATAATTACTCGAGATCTTGAATTAGGATCAAAGAAAGCCAAACTGGCTCCATCAACCACCAATAGGTAGGATAAGGCAAAAGAATTGCCTCCCTAGCCACTCGATGCGTGATAAGTGCGTTTTACGCTATGTTTTTAATATGTTTTTACCCTCATTTGTACCTTGTTTATTCCTTAGTAATGTTGTTTTTACTTATATTGAGTCAAAAGGGTTTTTCTGTAGAGTAATGGTTAATATGTGTCTTTATACAGAAATTTGTGCTTAAGTGTTGTAAAACCGATTTTGGATAAGACTTGGTTATTTCTCTTATGATTCACCGTACCTTTACATTGTCATTTTTGAGGAATTTGGTTTAATGTGTAGATGACATGTATATGGACATATTATATCAAGAATCATGAAGATTGGACTCATGGAAGACAACAAGAGAGGCCATGGAAAAGGAGAAACTCCGAAACATAAGATTTTGATCCAAGCAGAAATTTTCAGAAACCATAACTCAACTTCAAAGATTTCTTGAGGACGATCCAGGAGGAACCAGGGAACGTGCTATATATGGATGGAAAGCTGTGGATGTCTAGTTTCTAAATCTTTTGGAATCGCAGCAATCCGAGTTCTGAGGAAGGAGTTATGCCAGAAATAATGGCCGGAGGTCAGTCTCGCGAGTGAAACTCTCTCGCGAGTGAAACTCTCCCGCGAGCAGAAATTTACAGAATCCTACATTAACTTCAGAAAATCATATCTAAAGATCCAGGAGGAATCTGAGGACGTGCCATATATCATTGGAAAGCTATGGAAGTCTAGTTTTCAGATCTTCTTGAATCGCAGCATTTGGAGTTCATATGAAGGAGTTATGATCAAAACAATGGACGGAGGTCAAGCTGCAAAAACTGGGCAGTTTCTGCCTAAGTTGTCACACGAGTTTGGGAGGATGTTTCTTCACCAAAATTCTTCCCAAGCATGTCAAAGGACTTAATAGAAGCTTAATGAAGTCATGGGAAGCTGCATTGAAGAAGAAGATTCGAAGAATGCATCATGGCAGCCGAAACAACCAAGTATGGAGCTTTTCCGGTCAAACCGGGAAAGTCTGTCCTTGCCGAGTTTGTCCATGATTTCGGCTGCCTATGAGCCCAAGAACTTGTGTATAAGGCCTACATGGATCCAATAACATGTAGAGGAGTCCAAGAAATCAGAAATCCAAGGTCCAAGTCGAAATCCTTGTCAAAGAAGAAAGAAGAAACCAAGTCCAAAAAGGATTACAAGTTCAACAAGGAAGGTGTCTCCTTGAAGCTCCTGAATTCTCTAGGGTTTCTCTTCGAAATTTTCTGTATAAATAGGACCTATGTACATCAGTTTTAAGTGTCTCTCAATTGCTCTAAGCCTTAGTATAGCCAAGCTCTACCTAAAAACCCTAAACACAGAAACTGCACAAGCTGCCGCCGCCGCACCAACCGCCGTCAATTGCTTTCATCCGCCGCCGATTCCACCTTCTACCCTAGCCGATCTATATAGGTAGTCTAGGTATGAAGTTCATCAAGGTTTTGTATAATAATCTACTGTGTTTTATCATGTTTTATTATAAATTATTTTATGGTTTTCGGTTTTATATGTTGCATGTGTTCTTAAGTTCTTCTTTGTGATTTTCTTGAAACCATGTGTGATGTATAACGTTCTAAGTATATTTTAGTTTCATGATTTAGATTAAGTTGTTGTATGTTCTTGTGTGTAGTATGTGTTAATTGATTAATCATCACCTGATCATGTAATCAAACCTAAAGATAGTCTAGGTCAAGACGTTTCTAAGGGGGGAGTTTAATAAGCCGTAGTAATCTAGGATCAAGTTAGGCATATTTGATAGTTTGATTCTAGTTGCTGCAAAGGATTGGCAGGGTGAGAGATTTGCATGTTGAATAGGATGAGTGACGCCATACCTAGGATCATGTCTTCAACCGACTCCAGTTCGTACGTGTATCTTGTTTAGATTAGGCATATTTGATAGTTTAAACAAGGTGACACATATATGTTTTAGGTTCAGGCATATTTGAAGTTCCTAAAAACACATGAGAAGTCATAAGAGGTTGAAATCAATTAAAACATATGATAGTGCGAGCATCACTATTTAATCTTGCATGAAATTGTTGTATGCTTATTTCGGTGTTTGTTATGTTGTGTGCTTGAGTATTGATTGACCATGTTTTGTAAATAAGTGTCTTTTATTTTCGAATCACTTCATATAATCCCCATCATAATTCGGTAAATATGTGAATAGTTTGTAAATAATTTAATTCTTTTTGTTCATAAATTTCGTTGTCATGTCTATGTTTTATGGATTGTATGTGTGTATGTGTTTTATACTTGTATAGTTGTGACAGAATTATACTTGTATGTTTATATTATATTTGTGAATGTTACTAACTTGTTTTGATGCAGATATAATCCTTCCCTAGTGTCCCCGGCTTGAACGATCCTTACTTACAGTTACTACACGATAGGGTTTTTTTAAATTGCACAGGTCAACTTTTGACCTCGTCAATGCGCCGCTATATTACAAGACCTGGGAAGAAAACACCTACTACAAAACTGTAAAGACTTGATCAATACCTTTCATGCCACAACTGCCACACTAGCACCCAAACCACTCCAGTTCGTTATCTTTTGCAACCTGCCCAACATGAAGAAATAGCCCCAAAAAGTCCATCTCCTTCCAGACATTATTCACCTCTGCTAAGAACGTTAGTTTCAAAATCTTCCTTGCACAAACACATTCCCAGACTGCATGCACTATAAATTCCTCTCCATAGCCACAACTCACACATCTATTATCCTTCCTAATATGCCTTCTCCTTAACAAAGAAGCACACGTTAGAATACCAGAGCATGTACGCCAAGGGAACACTTTAATTTTGTTCGGCAGTTTTAAATTCCATAAACGCCTCCAACCCTTATGCAACACATATTCATTACCACTTGAGCTTCTTGAGGCCAAACCTAATTTCCTATTGCGCTCATGAATTGCCACCCAATACCCTGACTTGATAGTATATCGTCCATTTCTGTTATAGTGCCAGATAAGCCTATCCATGGCTCCATTCTTTGGTAGAGGGATAGAAAAAATTGTCTCAGCCTCCCACGATAGAAATCTTTGTCGAATTAGGTCTAAATTCCACTCCTCTGATCCCTCATTAAGTATGCCACCCCCTGATCCCTCATTAAGTATGCCACCCCCTGATCCCTTCTTGCATTTTGAGAAAATTGAACAGGAGAAATAACCCGAAAACTGTGGGGCTGTGGAACCCATTTATTCTGTAGCAACCTGATTTGAATACCACCTCTTACCCTCCAACGCATCCAAACTCCTAAGATCTCCTTAGTCCATACCAAACTTCTCCAAATCAAAGACGCTCCTTTCCCCGCTGATGCTTGCAACCACTCACAATTAGAGCAATACTTTGCTCTCAACAAACGTCCAACTAAATAATGGGGTGATTGCATGATTCTCCAGAAACTTAGCTAATAAAGCTTGGTTGAAAAGTTCCAAATCTCTAAAACTGAGACCGTTATCCCACTTACTGTAACATAGCTTTTCCCATTTACACTAATGCATCCCTTTCTTACTACCTCACTTTCCCCACCAAAACACAGTGATTTTAGATTGAAAAGACTTTTGCACACCCTTGGGAAGTCAGAACACACTCGTAGTATAGTTTGGAATTGTTTGTGCTACAACTTTAATCAGTGTCATCTTACCGGCCTTTGAAAGGAACTTGCTCGGCCAACACACCAAATGATAGTCCAAATGTTCATTAAGTCTTTTATACATTTTCTTCTTATTTATACCGGCCATAGTTGGGAGCCCCAAATGCCTCTCATGAAAAGGAACTATTTCCACCCCCACTAACTGTTGGAGCTCTTTCTTGCGTCCCTGGCTAGTTCCCGGGCCAAAAGACACTGCTGATTTATCAAAGTTAATTTTCTGTCCCGCCGCTTCATACAAAGGGAGGATTTGTTTCAAGTTTACTACCTCCTGCTTCTCAACCCTCACAAACTCCAAACTATCATCCGCAAAGAGTAAATGTGAAACCGAAGGTGCCCCTGTACTGACCTAGACTCCATGAATCGAACCAATCATATCTGCATGAGAAAATAAGCATTACAGTCCCTCTGAACATAACAAAAACAGGTATGGGGACAAAGGGTCACCTTGCCTTAAACCCCTTGTAGGCCTAAAGTGACCAACTGGCTGTCTTTCCCATAGCATAGAAAAAGAAGTAATATTGCACCCACTGTTCTGCAAAACCCAACTTAAACATCATCTGCTCTAGAAACTCTCATTCCACCCGATCATAAGCTTTACTAATATCAAGTTTTAAAACTAAATTGATCCTCTTCTTTGTCTGATTGAGTGCATTGTTTCAAAAGCTGCTATCACATTGTCATGAATGTGTCTTCTAGGTACAAATGCACTATGTGAATGAGAGATCACTAAATTCAATATCCCTTTCATTCTGTTCACAATGGCTTTAGAGATCAATTTGTACAAGACCGTACATAAATTAATCGGCCTAAAATCAAGTATTTTTTGCAGTTCAGCTATCTTTGGAATAAGGGCAATTAGAGTATGGTTGACATCCCCCAACTCACCTCCATCATTCAACACATTTAGGAAAAATTACACACCTCATCACCTATAATACCCAAATACTGCTTAAAAACAAAACTAGATATCCATCATACCCGTCAGATTTGTGAGGATGCATCTGCTTTAAAGGCTCTCTCAATGTCTACTCTCACAAAGGGGGTGAAGCAATTTGTTGTTAGCTTGATCACTCATCCTGTGCTGAACCTTATCTAGAATGAGCTCTTGATGGAGACTTCCCCCCAAAGAGAACAACTGGGAAAAGTATTCCACAAAAAGCTTACTCACAACACTTTGCTCAGTTACCTAGTGCCCATCCTGATCGAAGAGACCTTGAACACTATTTCGACTATCTCTATTTCTTACAAAATGATGAAAGAACCTTGTATTACTATCTCCTTCTTTGAGCTAGTTCACTCGAGCCCTCTGACTCCAAATCTCTTCTTCATGTGTTTCTATTCTATCTAACTCAAGCAATACTCTTTCCCTCTTTTGTTGCGCCTCCTCAGCAGTGTTATCGAGCAACACTGACTTCAGCTCCTCCCACAGCTCTCGTATCTTTCTAGGAACGTTAACCACTCTCTACCGATTCCAAGAAACAAGCGACTCCATACATTGGAGAAGCTTCCCCCAACCCCAAAGCTAGGATTTCCATCTTGATTCCATGACTCCTCAATCACCCTCTTACAATCCTCTTCCTTAACCCAAAAGCTCTCAAACAACTTTCTGCCTTTTCGTCTTGACTTCACCAACTGATCTCCATAGGTAGTGAGAAAAATTGGGAAATGGTCAGAGGGTCCGTAGTCGACACGAGTGACCTAAAGCTGATTAAAAACACTGAAAGCTGTCGAGTTAGAAAAACCCTTTTCTAATCGCTCCAGAATCGATCCATTGCTCCAGGTATAAATCGGACCCTCAAAATTAATCTAGGTGAGATTACAGCAATCATTCGCCTCCCTAAAACGGTCGATTTGAGACTTCAGTCTCTCACCACCCGCAAATTTATCATCTACTTCCAACACCTCGTTGAAATCCCCCACCACTAACACTGGCTCAGAAACTCCCCCACTAATCTCTTCAACAGTTCCCATGAAAAACCCCACTCTCCAGCAGATGGGTTGCCATATAACCCGATTAATCTCGTAGACAACCATCCTTGGGTCACAATTGCCTCTATATGGCCCAAAGAGTGGCCCATTAATCTAATTGAAAGATGGTCCTTTCAAGCCAATGCAAGCCCACCACTATGTTTTCACTGTTTTTCTACTACATAACATTGCGAGAATCCCAAATCATTGCACATTCTAATCATCTCCATTTCCTTCTTAGTCTCCATTAAGAACATCACGTCGGGGTTGCGGGCCTTAAGTAATCGACTTAAGACATGGAACTTGTGCGGGCCCTCAATCCTCGCACGTTCCAGCTCAAAATAATCATTGTTCGTGATGAGCTCTACTCCCAGAGCCCATCACGGTTCTCTTAGTTGAAACTTTTTGGCGAAATAAGAACATTTTGCTTGGGATATCTTGATTTGACTCGGAACTTCCCTGACGACTTCCACCCACTCTAACCCCTCTTTTGGAAATGGGCTTCGGGTTGAGGCCCACCTTCTCCATTCCTCTCCAGCTCTGGGTCCTTCATCCCCACCAAATGGACGACAATGCCCTATGGGCTTTCGACCAGGCTGCTTCTGTTTACTCACACCCTTTTTGGGTTATTCCTTGCTTTGCTGGCCCAACTCTGCTCCTACCAAAAATACGGGAACTTCAAAAAGGCAATTTGCTCCCAAGATTTCTTTACCTTTTAAAGACAACGAATTCTGACTCGTCTCTTTGACCCCTGATTCACTTCCTCTTTTTGCACTCGCTCTCTTTCCCCCAAAATCCTCCATCTCTGATTCTCCCATTAAAACATACGTAATCTCAGCATCCTTAATAAAAACATTAGATTTTTCCATAATTTGTCCCTCCTCCTCCGAAGGCCGCAATCCGAAATCACACGTCTCTGCAGCTTTGGGTTCCACCGCCTTTACCCATCGATGGCGTTTTTCTGGCCTGAAAGCAAACTCAGAATCCCCTTCGTTAGCCACAACATCTTCCTCTCTTTCACGAACAGACCCGACCAGACTCAGAGTCGGGGCCGAGCACTTCCACCCTAACTTTGGTATACACCACTTCCTAGACCAAAACCACACCTTTGTAATTCTCCATCCATTCGAACACTGAAGACGTTCCGAATTACCGTTTTCCACCTTCCATAGAGAACTTGAACCTCTTTCGTGCTTTTCTTCTCCGGATAGCTGGAACTAACATGAGAGAGAAGTCCACAGAAGAAACAAAAGTACAGTAACTGCTCATACACCACCTTTAACTTCTGGACTTCTAATGAATCCACTCGAACTGTTACATATCGTGGCAGAGGAGAAGATAATTTCAGTTTGACTTTGATTCTCAGACAACTCCCCAGGAAATCACCATAACAGTCACTATCCGCCTTGCCATATTCTCCTAGTCCTAGCATGTTTCTGATCTTCATTCCCATCCCTTTATGGAGAAATCAAGTAGGGAGACCTCTAATTCTTACCCACATCGTACAACTGTCCAATCACACCTTTGGATCAACAGGCTACGACGACTTGTCACCGGAGGAATCATACACGTACACACCACTCAAACCCTAACTCTTCTATTCCCGTGAGAGAGAAACGAGAGGGACTCCACTACTAGATGATTGTACATTCAACTTCACTACATTTTTTCTTTAGTTCTCTTTTTGTTTCCGTCTCGATGTCCCTGCATCTACTCATTAAGAACATGACCACCACAACTTGTCTATGTTTAGTTAGTTTGATTAAGGAGTAGATGCCGGGCATCACGGCCGAAAGTGGTGAGGCAGACAAACAGTGATGAATTCACCATTGAAAACTGAGTAGGGCTTGAATTCTTTTTTTCCTTGTTGACTAAAGCAATAAGAAAATCGATAGTAAATTGATTACTAGAAAGAAAAAATTCTTAACATGGCCAACATATAACCTAAGGAATTGAAACCCTAAAGACTCAACAGATTCAAAGCACCATAGAAGTAATAGCCATTGTCCAATTTGAGATGATTATGCATTGGGAAAATTAAGGAGAAAAACAATTTAAGAAATAAGAGAAATGGGATGCAAAAGTTTAAAAAGAAATGAGAAATGCATGAGAAGAATTAAGGGACATGAAAATTTAAAGAAATAAGAAAATAAGATGCAAAACTATAAAGGAAAAAAGACATGACCCAGGTGAGCTGGGAAGGGAATCGGCAAATACACTAAAAACTAAACCCGGAACGTCAACTTTTGTGCAAGGAAAACGTATAATATGGTATTTATTAGGCTAAATATGACATGGGCTCTAGTCTAGTCAAGTCTGGACTGGATCCGAGACAAAATGTTGATTTGCTTCTCACGATACAACTTTAGTTATGATCATGGCACATCATATTGAACAAAGGAAATGTGATGTGGGAAGGAATAGAGTACACTTAATAAGTTGCTAGCAAAAACTTGAAATACATGTGGTAATGTGGTATGGGGTTGTAATTGTGTGTGTTTTTGGTCATCTTGTTTAGTTATCTTATCAACAAGTTAATCTTAATCCCCACAAAAAAAAGTAGAAGCCGCTGCCAAAAGCAAGACGACGACATAGAACGTAGTTAACTATGCAAGTAACTGGTCAGCTTACTATGTCACAAGAATGTACCGGCTCCTGTATTTGTAAATGGCAGAGCAGGTGGCGTGTACCATGAATGTACTGGCCCTTATACCTTCAAGCGTGAGCGCAGGAGGTCAGTACCAAGGAATTAGTAATTGTGGTCATAGAATATTGTGTATGGAATAAGGGACACACAAGTGATGTCTTGAGCATACACATTAGCATCCTGTGAATAGACAGACACAGAGAGGAAGATGTTTATCTCACCAACAGAGGAAACACGTCGGTAAGTATGTTATGTTTTTCTTTTAATTTGCTAGCATCAAAGAAAACACAGGGGGCATATAGATGGTAAAGATAAGGTATGCATTACAAGAGAAAATGTTTTTAATGAGGTTGAGAAAAAAATATAATAACTCCACTCTTGATTTTTTGTGAAAGATTTTTTTTGTAAAAGTAACTAGAATTTCATTTCCAACGGGAATCACTCTTCTTTATTTTTATTGTTTTTTTAAGAGTGGAGGTCTAGTTCAAATGATATTTACGTTTATTTCAGAGTCTCTTATTAAAACAAAAAACTTAACACTTATGTCAAACCTACACCGTTCAAGATCATTAAAAATAAATTGAAACTTTAGGTACCTTAACGATCACCAAATCATATAAAATTTTATAGAGATGATCTACTCATGTAGCCCAACAAACTAAATAGTGGAGATGCCGAAATTTGATCGGAAAGTTAGTGTAATAACTTATCCCTAGAATGAACAAAAAATGATCTCTCATTAGAAGGACCATATATATATATGGCTGGAAATATGTTTTCGGTCATTTGAATGTAATTAGGTACATTGCATGATGTATTTTGGTGTCAGAATTTCTTGAATTTATGCTCCTTTTGTGGATGCAATGGTAGTCTTTAGAATTTCTTAAGTGATCCTTCTTTTGAAAGTACAATATATTATCTAATCCAAATCCATTTAGGTACTGTTTATATGGTCATTTTTTATTTATATCCATTTCTGTATCGATTGAACTGAATCAGACGACAAATGAAAACATAAAAAACATGGTTTGAATCTGCTTAAATTTAGCAATTATTTGAATTACATTGATATTATCATAAGTCACACTTCTGTCATATACATGCAATGTTTCAGAAAGGTCATAAGCTTAAAAATGACTTGTGAGTCCATATCAGAATACAGTTACAATAAGAACCGTGGTAGGACTAATGATCACATGACTGTTACACATAAAAAGCGTGATGTGAATGAATGTCACAAGACACAAAATCTGTCAATACACTGTCAACATGTATTGCCATGTCATGGCTATCGACACCACACAAACATCGTTTCTACAATACATTAGATGACACAAAAAGACAAAGGTATGTGAGACAGTTAGACGTCGTTTTGGTCGTTGTGTGATGCAGTTTCTATGGTAGTGACAATGTCATTATAATTATTAAAAGTTTATGAATTAAAAAATTATTTTGAAGAAATGTAAACATGATGCGATATGTACCGTTCATTTACACAATTGCTTGATCAGTCATTTAGAACAAGTGTGTAAAGGCCAAAATGAGATCGATCACACCATATGACCAGAAGATCAAGCCCCTTCAATGATGAGGTTGCGGGGGCGGAGGGGAAGAAGGAGACGGTTCTGAACGGTGATGCGGAGGCCTTCTGTAAATGAACGGTTTAGGGTTTAGGGATCGAAGCCTCTTCTTGATGACAACGGGGGTGGAGGGGACGACAACGGCGCTACCTCGTATCCATTAATTGGTGAGGCTAGGTTTTGGAACTGGAGGGGCGTGGGACGCATGGCTGGGGTTTAGAGGCCAAGAGATGGATCAGACTAACTGGTCATCAAACGTCTGTTACATGAATAGGGTTTCCACATGCATGATAAGTACACCCTGATACACTTAAGAGACTCTGAAATATATATAACATATCATTTATCCTAAAACGTAAATATCATATTCGAGAAGGCCTCGATCTTTTGGCTTTCTACTCATGCTCATGAGTGCGGCGGCTGAATCACACACTGTATATAGCTCATACGAGTCACGAATGGTAAGTGTGCGTGGGAAAATTTCGGGAAAGGCAAAAGATAAACGGACACCCTAATCAAGAGTCATGAAAGATGATTGTGTTGTGAAAGAAAGACAAAAGATAAATGGACATTGCAATTTATTCTGTGAAGAGGCCCCCCTATCTTGTAGTTTAATAATAAACCTCTTTACGACGCTAAGGAAGACATCGTCATTGTTTTCGTTTCTTGTTTGCTTGCCTTTCCGGCCGCTCTCCGCTTAATCATCAGAACCTACGCGTGCAGCAGTTAATTTCATCTTCCTAGTTCTTATTTTTGTTTCGATTAGTCTAGGACAATATATGATGCACTAAAGAGTTCTAATATTAAGTCTCCCAATTTTATTTCTTCAACCACAAAAGTAGTAATGACTAATGAGTCTATATATCGACCCATAACACAGATATCCAGCTTAATTAATCAGGGAGGAAGCCAGTATATAGCTAGAGTGGATACACTAAGATACGTAGGAGATGCGATAACATATATATTGAAGCCTAGCTGCTAGTATAGGCCAGGTATTGTTAGCTTAGCTCTAGCTTTCGATCTCTAGATTGCAGTGATGGCAACTTTCATTCCAGATTGGCAGTGTCCGGGGAAATTGCAGATGAAGAAGTTCTGTCCTCTGGCAAGTCTGATTTTATCACTCCCAGTCTGAAACACTCTGGCATTTCCTGGAGTTGTGCTACATTTCTGGTACCCTACTTTGTTCACGGCTACAACATTGTGTACAGCAGACCCATAGTTGAAAACTACAACCAGCAATGAACATATATAAGCATACATGGGTAGGTTGATCTCTGTAGTCAATCATCAGAACTAAATTATTGCAGCTAGCAAAGCTTAAAGATAGTAACTAGAAATTACCAAGTGTGTCACCGGCTCGGAAAGTCTTGCCTTTCGGCCACCCAGCAACGTTGAAGGTCCATCCACCTTTGTCTCCAACAGTGTAGGCCGCCGCGTCGGCGCCCCAATCCGAGCTTAGCATCACCAACACAAACACCACAAGCACCGCCGCCATCGCACTGCCTCTTCCCATGGCCATATCGATCAGCTTCTCTACTCTCTCTCTCAGCTCCTCTCTCACTCTCTAATAAGATCTGTTTTTTTCACAGTAGTGATAGAGCTACTTAGTGAGTGTGAATGAGGGTTGATAGTCACACCCTTTTAAGGAAGTGGGTAGTGGAGTATTAGGGTCCCATATATTGTCTGCACACACCAACCAAAGGGCATGGGAGGATGGGGTTGTGCTAGCTAAGAATTGAAATTCATAATGGCCCTGGACCTATCACCCAGAAAAACTGTGCATACGGCCAACTACTCTTGCTTCCTTGACCAGGCTTCACCATAAGTATACGTACGTAGCACCCAGTCTACAAGAACTTGACTCGATCTTAAGTTTCGGACAGGTAGTAATTTATATCTTCAACCAGATCGACAACCAGTACTCGATCGATGTCTCGATACTCTGAACATAAAAGCCGGAAACAGACAGATTTCTATTGAAAGAAGTCAATTAGCTAGGGTCGACTTTGCTGGCCGCATTGTTTGACGTTCATGCATGGTTCTCTGTTAGGATTTAGGATATCCTCGATTTCAGTCTTCTAGCGATGTTGTATACGGGATGTTATATACAATCTCATATTGTTAATGTTTATGTGACAAATTGATTAACCAACGTTGGCAGTTTATGATTTTATGATAATTTTAATTTTATCATAAAAAATTAATTATGAATCGATTTTTGTGAAATATCGGGTTTATAATTTTAGGACAACTTTAATTTTGTCGTAAAAAATTAATTATGCGAGGACTTTTATGAGATGTCAAGTTTATAATTTTGTGACAACTTTAATTTTGTCGTAAAAATTAAATATGTGACGACTTTTGTGAGATTTCACTTAATATTTATGTGATATATTAATATTCCTCGCTAAAAACTAATTTGGCAACGATTTCCCATCTTATTTTTTATTTTACCTATAGTACACCTACATAACTACAACAATTACAACGGTTAAAGAAGTAAATTAACAAACAAAAATATATCAAAGGAGAAAAAGGTTATGTGTGAAAAGAGGAGAGATTTGAGTATTGGGTATATTCCTTTTGTACTATATGCAAATTCTACTTAGGTGTATTCCTTTCGGATAAGAAAAAATATATTTTAGCTTGCACTAGAAGACCCATTATATACTGACTAACTTTTGTTCTTATAAATAACATAGACAACCACGAGGAAGTTATAAACTTTAAGCTTGATTTGTGAAAACTAATGGGGCACTAATTCAAATTATCGATTCACCAATGCATATAAAGAAGGGGTTGCCTCTTTTGTTGAAGTTGCAAAACATAACGTGGATGGAAATAATCAAATCTCATGTTCGTGGATAAAATGCAATTTCACAAGTTCACTCCCTCTACATGTAGTGACGTCATTCAGAGTTAAACTATTCTGAGTAGCGCACAATACAAGCATATTTGACATGATGAGTGATCTTTTTCCAGATAATTCACATGTCAGAGATGACGAGCATGTTATATTAGAAGATGAAGACGACGACGCTGATCTAGATTATGCATCAGATAATCAGGATATTAAAAGGGACGGAGATAAGGATAACTACGATAATTTACTGTAGGACGCCGAACAAGAACTCTATCCCGGTTGCACTGAGGATTCAGTCTTGACATTTGTTATATATAGAGGGTGTACTTGTTTGTGATGTGTGATCATGCCACTCTAGCAAATCTTTTAGTTAGTAAAAGAAAATCTTTAAAATTTGGTTAATGTTTTCATGCCTATCCCTAAATTCGTTCAAAAACAGATAATTTTAAAAGGAATAAACTAGATTACACCCCCTCTCCTCTCTCCATCGATAAACATAAACCCTTCCGTCGCTACATGGTGAAGAGTGGATACTTTGCTGGCAAATTAGTTGTTGGGATGAACCAAAACGCTTCATGGTCTGACTCAGGGACGAAGTGTGGGAGATTATGGTGCCAGCTGTGGAGAGCTCAAATACCTCCTAAGGTACGCATGCATGTTTGGCGCTTGACAAAGGGAATATTACCCACTAGAGCTGCTTTGTTAAAAAAGAAGGTTCATACTACCAGAACAACTACTTTAGCTGACGAATTTCTTTCGTCGGCTAAGTAAAAAATTTTGTCGGCTAAGAAGTCGTCGAGAAAAAGCCGTCAGCAAAGACATTAGCCGACGAATTTACTGTTCATCATCGGCTAAAGTCATTTATTTAGCCGACGAATTTTTGGACCTTAGCTAATGAAATATTATTAAATTTCGTCGGCTATAGTTATTTCTTTAATTTATTTTTATTTTATTATTTATTTATTTAACTTTAGCCGACAAAATTTATTAAAATTCGTCTGCTATAGTTATTCATTTTATTTTATTATTTATTTAACTTTAGCCGACGAAATTTATTAAAATTCGTTGGCTATATTTATTTATTTTATTTTTATTTATTTAACTTTAGCCTACGAATTTTAATAAATTTTGTCAACTATAGTTAGTTATTTTATTTTTTCTTATATTTTTTCTTTTTTTATTTAACTTTATCCGACGAATTTTAATAAATTTCGTCGGCTGTAGTTATTTATTTTATTTATTTTTATGTCTTTTCTTTTTTTATTTCTTGTATTTTTGATTATTTTTTTCTTCTTTTTCGTTTTTTTTCGCCAGTGGTGGAGGAGGAGAAGAAGAAGAAGAAGGAGGAGGAGGCTAGGCCGAGAAGGATGGAGGAG
This sequence comes from Comarum palustre, assembly GCA_951800085.1. Classification (NCBI taxonomy): domain Eukaryota; kingdom Viridiplantae; phylum Streptophyta; class Magnoliopsida; order Rosales; family Rosaceae; genus Comarum; species Comarum palustre. The sequence continues at coordinate 7,170,596 of OX637576.1, forward strand.
ATTAGGAGGAGGCCAAGGAGAGGAGGAGAAGAAGGAGGCTAGGGCGAGAAGGATGGAGGAGATTAGGAGGAGGCTAGGCCGAGAAGGATGGAGGAGATCAGGAGGAGGCCAAGAAGGAGAGGAGGAGGAGGCTAGGCCGAGAAGGATGGAGGAGGCCTAGAAGGAGAGGAGGAGAAGGAGGAGGAAGAGGAGGAGGAGGAGGGGAAGGAGAGGAGAAGGAGAAGGAGAGGAGGAGGAGGCTAGGCCGAGAAGGATGGAGGAGGCCTAGAAGGAGAGGAGGAGAAGGAGGAGGAAGAGGAGGAGGAGGAGGGGAAGGAGAGGAGAAGGAGAAGGAGAGGAGGACGAGGAGAAGGAGGAGGATGAGGAGTTGCCGTCGGAGAAGGAAGATGAGGAGGGGGAGGAAGGGAGATGAAGAGGAGGAGAAGAATGAAAGATATAGAAAAAAATTCAAAATTTTAGTCAGAGATTTTGAAAATTTGAGGATACTTAAGCCAACGAAATTAGGGTATTTCGTCGGTTAAAGTTCCAATTTTTCAAAATCCCCGCCGAAAATTTTGAATTTAATTTATTTAACTTTAGCCGACGAATTATCCTAATTTCGTCGCCTAAAACCCTAAACCCTATACGTGTAGAAAGCTTCAAATAAAAAAAAAGTCGTGAAATAAGATATGACTGGAATGGTGAAATACGTCTATGGTTTTAAAAACATGTAATTCCGGTAAAGTCTCGGCGTCGATAGTTGCGGTCAATGCAATTTCCATTCTTTCACCCTAGAGGTAGCCTCTGGTGGTTATTTTTCATAAAAATTTTATACCACTGGTTGCGTCTCATCGATTTGAAACTATTTTTAGTTGAAGCTCTGGGCAAAATACTTAATTTAGACGGTCAAATGACTGTTTCCGTGCGTTAATGGGTTTGACTTACGGGATTGACCGTAAGGATCGAGCCTTTAACGTTGTCAAATCAAGTTGAATTTTTTCCTAGTCATATTTCGACATAATGATCATATGACATGGTCAGATTTTTGTTTTTCAGCATTGATCATTGGAATCACAACATGTCTACTAATATTGTATAACTTGTTTACTAAGTTTTAAGTAAATGTTATGTTTCAAAAACAAACCTTACGTAGAAACTACAAACACAAAAAAAGTCGTGAAATAAGATATGACTGGAATGATGAAATATGTCTATGGTTGAAAAATCACGTAATTTAGGTAAAGTCTCGGTGCCGATAATTACGGTCAATACAATTTAGAGGTTTGACTTACGAGATTGACCGTCCGGATGAAGCCCTTAAATTTATCGGATCAAGTTGAATTTTTTACCAGACATATTTCAACATATTAATGATATCTGACTATCGTATTTTTATTTGTGAATTTTGATGACCGGAATCACAACATGCCTACTATTTATCATTATTTATCCCAATGGGAAGCCCTATCATCGAGGGGTAAATATCTCAAAATTTTTAGATGGGCGGTTGCGTCTCATCATGGTGAGTTTGTTGTGTTGAAGGTTCGAACAAAATATCTCATATAGATGCATATATAGGCATTTTCATGTGTTAAGTGGTTAGAAAAACTCCATTTTGAAGCCTTAAACGAACTCGGATGGCCATAAAAGCTCATATGTCATGGTATTATTTATGAGTTTGACTTGTACTGCTATTCCGCTTCTAAATTGGTATCACAATAGTAAATCAGACACTGAAATATCCGTAGTGGAATTTTGTAAGTAAAAGGTATTTTAGCCGACGAAATACCCTAATTTCGTCGGCTAAACTTTTCAAATTTCATCGGCTAAAGTTCATAGACTATAGCCGACGAAAAAATTAGTTTAGCCGACAAATTTTTTTTTCATCAACTAAAGTTAACTTTAGCTGACGAAAAAAAATTTCGTCGGCCTGTTTTTGATCATTTTGTAGGCTAAAGTCTTTTTTCTGATAGTGTCAGCTCCAGAATGCTAAATGTGTTTTCTGTTCGTATAATGTTGAGGATAGTTTGCTAATTGTGACTTCGTGCCTTTTTGAAGCAGTACCATCTACGAATACAACCTCATGTCCACCCTTCAGTCAGTGTGGATACTTGGATATGGGATATGATTGAAATGCTGACGGGAGAGAGTTTGGAGACCTTCTTAATGGCCTTGTGGGTGATCTAGGTAGAGAGGAACAATGTGGTGTGGAAAGGTCAATATTTTAATACTGCAAACATGTTCTAATGATTAACTTCTCTTCTAAAGGAGTAAAAAACAATGCCATCGTTACATTAGTAGTAAGAAGAGGAGAGATAGGCCGACGTGGTCGTGCCCTCCTAGATGTCGACTTAAGGTTAATATAGATAGTAGTTTTGACCAGGAGGATGGTCATGGAGGTGGTGTGGTGATCATGAACCATGTTGGGGAATGTGTAGCAGTTTTTGTTAGGCCGTTTCAATATGTTGGCTCGGCTTATCAAATGGAAGCAGAAGCCCTTAGGGTGGGTCTACTCATCTGCATACAACAATGTTGGATGGATGTTGAGGTTGAAAGCAATTGTGTGAATGTGGTACATGCACTCCAAAGCTCTGATGAAGATCTCTCAATGTTTGGGAGAATTATAGAAGATCATTGTTGCAGGTATGTGAGTGTTTCTAGTTTCTTTTAACTTCAACATGTTGGTCGTGAAGCAAATAGTGAGGCAAATAGATTAGCCTACTTTGCTAGATGCAATAATCTTGATGTGTTTAGTCTAAAAGAGACACATGCTATATTCAGGATATACTCTATGAGGATCTGTGTAGGATTCCAGATGTAGCTTGGGGCCAGGCTCTACGCCCTTTCTTGATGCATACTTTTAATTTAATAAAATGGCCTGAGCCAATTTCAAAAAAAAACATAAACTCTTCCTCTTCATAGCCGCACACAAAGAAGATCTTCATGCTTTACCTTATTCTCAAACCAACGGGAAAAATTTGGAGTAAAAAATTGGTGAGATTTAGAGAGCAAAGAAAGATAGAGATCCTGATCAGGACTCTTCTTAAACCGAAAGGGATGTACGTCTATATAAAAAGGAGCCATCTGTATCATGTGGAGCATCAACGTTTAGACTCTATCAATTTTGAGTTTACAAGATTGAGTCTTTATTGATGTTTGCTATTTTCAATTCTGACATATTCCTTTATTTTTCTTCAATGATTTTGACTTGTGATTTTTTGTTTGGGAGAATAACCATTTGTACAAAATAAAAAAAAGTCAAACCTCAAACCAATAAATTAAAAAGTCAAATGCTCATTTTAATATAAGGTGTACTTACTAATGCCTAAATACACAAATCTTTATTAAATTTATAATAAAATAATATTTTTGAGACAATTTTACCCTTATTCTTTATACACACTTGGAGAAAAAAATGAGAGAGAATATTTTGTCAGAGCATCTCCAGTCGCCGAACTCCGGTCTCCGGTCACCAACCGCCGTACTCTAATCACCGGACACTGGAAGATTACTGGTATCTGAAATTTTGCTGGATTTTTTCTACTAGGGGAAATAAAGTTTTATAGAAAGTTTACTGAGACTACATCTACATTAAATCCAAGTCTACTAACCCCAGTATACTCTAAATCTAAGTCAAATAACCCTAGCATACTATAAAACCAAATCTACTAACCCTAGTATACTTCCAAATCAAATCTATAACCCCCTGTATACATCAAAACAAAGTGTACCAACCCCAGTATATTTCAAAACTAAGTCTACTAAACCTAGTATTTCATCAAATTCAAGTCTACTAACCCTAGTATCGACATTTCCTAGCGTCGGCGTGTAGACGACATGACCAGATCTGGATTTGACGCTGCTTTTCGGACTCAGTGTTGCAGCAACCGGCGAGGACGAGGCGGAGATTAGGTGGAGGGGAGATAAGGTCGTCGAAGATGGTGAAGACGAGGATGAGGTCGTCAGAGATGGTGGATACGAAGACTCTGTGAAAGACAGTTAGAGTGAGAGAGGAGATTAGAAGAGAAAAATCAACTTAGATGCGATTAATAAAGTTTACACCCTTAGTAAACTTTTACTAGGGTAGTAAACTCGTACAGATAAAACAAACTCGAGACATTGGTAGTAAATCATAAGTTTACTACCCCTAATAAACTTGTACCAGAGGTAGTAAACTTGTAAAATAGTATCTTCAAGGCCCATTATACATATTAAAACCAGTGAAAAATCAACTTACATGCAAAAAATAAAGTTTACTATCATTAGTAAACTTTTACTGGGGTAGTAAACTCAAGCAGATGAACAAACTCGAGCGACGGCATCGGAATCCAAAAGCGGAGGCGGAGATCTTCAATCTCGATCGGCGTGGCTAGTCGACGCTGGCTGTGGGAGGAGGGATGGTTGAGAATGGCCCTGGATCTGGATCATGCAGGCGACATCGAAGAAAGATCAAACTAGATTTCACGCTGATCTTCCTACTGGTGTTGTTACAGCGACTAGCGAGGAGGAAAACTGGTTTCCAACTGTTACGCCACCATCGACGATGCCAGAAGTTTTCTGATGATCTGATCTAAAGAGATGAGAGGCTAGGTCTGTGCATCTGTGCGTCGTCGAGGGGAGAGAGAGAACAGATCGAGAGAGGTGAGAGAGAAGATCAAGAGAGGTGAGAGAGTGAGAGCAGATCGAGAGAGGTGAGAGGGTGAGGGTGGGGAAGAGAGAGATGAGTGATAGATATTAAGGTTAAGGTTAAAAATGTCTTTTTATCAAGATTAATTGAAATGGATAAGTCAAATAAGTTTTCATTGAAATGGACTATCAATCCCTATAATTAATACTATATGGTTAATTATTAATAATTTTTTTAGACATTGTAGATGGCCTCTCAAGCTCCACAAGGGAAATCGGTAAGGAGGTCTGCAACTACTAATGCAACGACAAGACTACCCAACTCAACTGCGTCGAGAGGCACTACTAATGCTCAACTCTCTGTTGGAGAGCTACAAGTTGCTCAAAATGCTGTAACACATAACTCAAGGTAAAGATGTAATACATGATTTTTAAAATATTGGTTTAAGTTGTTGTGTTATTCATTTAATATGTATCAAGCAAAGACTTCCTCTACACCTGTTGTGCTGAGAAAAAACACAAAGGGATGATTGCCATGCTTACAAGCAATGGAAACAAGAGAGTGGAGGTGATATTTGATGAGGAGCATTGGGTCCCAATCACTCAGTTCAGTAATAGGTTGTTCGCTACCGGTATAGGGATTGTGATTTGAGTCGAGCTCCAGTATGTAACGAAGGATGGCACAATATTGATAAAGATGTTAAGAGGACATTAAAAGAATGATTGATAGTAAGTGAAAGATAAGTGTGGTTACATACATTAATAATATACTCTTTAATACTAAAACTCTAAACTTTTTTATTATTTATCAAGTACACTTTGATGATGATATTGAACATCCGAAAATTATACATTATGTGGTTGATAAGATACGTTATGTGTATACAGTAAGTGAACGATAACTGTGGCACACCTGCTCAAGGATGAGACAATCCTCCCTCAGAGGATTTATAGGGTACTCAGAGATCGATACACAACTGGTACTGGCATCGAACCAGAATATATTGTAATTACACTTTTATCATATATTATTATTTTAAACATTTTCTTAGACTCCAAACGTTTCATGCTCACCAAATCTTTTAACATTTGTAAAAAGGAAAAACGCATGAAAAATTCAACTAGTAGAAAGAGGCAAATGAAAACTGATTGTGGTGGGGCTATGCCTTTCATTCAGCATGCTTTGAAGACAACCAAGGCAAATTAAATGTGTTTCACGTTTGTCAATATAACGGTTTTCATGAATTTATATTAATTTGTGAGGTTTTTCAAAACTGTAGGAACATTACCAGAAAAAATACTTTAGCCGACGAAATAACCAAAAATAGGCCGACAATTTTTTCTTTGTCGGCTATACTATACTATAAAAGACGAAAAAATGTTGTTCTTTATTTTTTTTTACTTGTCGGCTAAAGTAGTTTAACAGACAAAAAAAATGTAGTCGTCTATTGTCGAAAAAAATTGTCGACTATTTTCAACTTTAGCCAATGAAATTTTGTCGTTAGCCGATGAAAATATAGACTTTAGCCAATGACATTAGACTTTAGCCGACAAGATTATTCTTTCATCGGCTAAAGTTCTTTACATTTATAGATCTGGGCAACAACGCATTTATTAAAAAAAAAAGTAAGAAAAACACAAATCCCTCTCAAAGCATTGGGTGTTGTCGGAATCTGTCAAAAATGAGTTTGTGAAGCTATATATATCCCGTTACACATATATATATATATATATATATATATATATATATATATATATGTGTGTGTTTTTAACAAGACATTTGATGACGCTGTAGAAAAGTATGTGCAACCTAGGGGATGGATGAGGAATGAAATTATGGAAGTTGTTACATCCCGGACCATCTCCGCCGTAGCACGATATTGTCCGTTTTGGGCCCACCGGCCCTCACGGTTTTGTTTCCAGGAGCTCTCAGAGCAACTTCCCAAGGGTCACCCATCATGGGATTGCTCTAAGTTTAGCAAGCTTAACTTCGGAGTTCTCATCCCCTCCAAAGCCACCGAGCTCCCAAAAGGCCTCGTCCTAGATGGGTGTCACCGATGTACATATATGGTACATCACCCTCTCCGTTGGTCGATGTGGGATGTTACAGAAGTGCTAAATGAATATGATTTTAGGCGGCTCAACAATCATTCTAATATAGTGACGGCAATACCTGACAGGCCCGACATGTATAAATTCTGGACACACAAAAACATATTCTGAGAACTCTTGTACTTGAATAAGTTGTTGATTAGACACTACCTAGATATTATGTACATAGAAAAGAATGTGTGCGGAAGTGTGGTGGACACAATGCTGAATTAGGAGGGGAAAACTAAAGACGACCCTAAGAGTCTAAGACACGCACTGATCTGAAAAGAATGGGTATACAAAAACATTTGTGGTTGAAAGAAAGGAAAAAAAATCTCTCAAACTTCTTACACCGTCAAGTCGGACTAGAAGAATGAAATTTTTTAATGGATGTGTCATGTTAAGTATCATTCAGGCTATGCAAGAAATATAGATCGGTGTGTTAACTTTCGGGACAATAAGATGTACGGATTAAAGAGTCATGACTGTCATATCCTGCTACAACGTGTCTTCTCTGTTTTCATTCGATCATACCTACCCTGTCAGGTGGTGAAGCCGTTAATAACGTTGTTATGATTTTTTTCAGAAGTTATGCGCTAGAGAAGTGAAAAATTCAGACCTGAGGCAAATGCAAGAGGACATCATTTTTATAATGTGAAAATTTGAGAGGATATTTACCCTAAATTTTTTTGACATCATGCCTGACCTGATGATTAATCTTCCTAAACAATTGTTGCTTACTGGTCTAGTACACTACACTTGGATGTATCCCTTAGAAAAGTGTGATTCAACATCCAAAGATCAATATGTTTTTATATAAAATTATTATTCAATAATCATAACACTTTGTAACTTGATAGGCAACTTAGAGACTACAAAGACTATGTGGCTAATAAATCTACACTTGAAGGAAGTATAGCTGAAGAATATCTTGCACACGAGTGTGTAACGTACATCAAGTTATATTTAGGAGCGTTAGAGGACCCTCCACAACATATGTCAGGAGATGAACCACAGTTCAATCTTTCTATCCTCTCCTATGATGTTAAACGTTATGGACAGTTGTCAAACTCGTACCAGTTGGAAACATATGAGCTAGTCATTGTCCATTAATGGGAATTGATTAACGGTCCAGAAGTTCAATAGTGGAAAACATTCATCTTTACTTTGATGAGGTTGCCAGGGATGTTGAGTACCACAATAGGGAGTTTGCAAATTATTTTTGCGAATGGGTACTGCTATATATCTATATATCAATGTTCATATTTAAAGTTAATGGTTGCTATTATTTTTTCTAGATGAACCATATACAATTTGATGGTCACCCAAACTGGTCACACGAATTGAGGATTTTGGAGATGAAGCTTATAACATCAAGAGTTTATCCGATGTGTAAGGGCAATTTATATGTGAATGCAGAGATGGCAGACAATGAACACATAATTCTGGGGTAATAGTGCATTGTGGGCGGAATTGAGTTGACTATTATGGTGTTCTCTATTCAGTAGTTGAACGAGGAAGACATGATAGTGCACTTGTTTAAGTGTAGATGGTTTGATACTAACCCTCGGAGCACAATGACCGATCCTTATGGAATATTTTCAGTGAATACTAATACAAACTGGTATGAAGATGACCCTTTTGTTTTTGCTACAGCAATAAAACAAGTGTTTTATCTTCATGATCTGGTGCACAAAGACGCGTGGAAAGTAGTCAACCATGTTGTTTCTAGAAACATATATAGTGCTACTACACTTGGAGAGGCCAAGGATAATGAAGAATATACTGCATATCAAGCACCGAACACAATTGGTATTCCTGAATCCTCTACAATTCACCTTAATAATGTTCGACCTGGTTATGTGGTTCGAATTTATGTCGAAGATGTAAGGCTTATTGATGTTGATCCAAATGACGAAGACAAAGACTCTAGTGATGAGGAGAGACACATATTACAGAAATTAACTCGGACACCGAGGAAGACTCAAGCGATGATTCTGATTATGAGTCTTAGTTGAACAAGAATTTGTGTGATTTATGAGTTTAGCTATTGACAAGAATTTGGTTTTCAATCCAAAGAGTGACGTCGACTATAACTTAGCCAATGACCTTGTTAATGAAAATGTGTGGAAATAAAATTATGGAATTGGCAGGTTTTAGGAATAGAAATCCAGAATCTGCAGCTTTTTTTTCATAAACCAGCAACTTTAGCAGACAAAAATGACACTTCTCGTCAGCTAAAATGAACTTTAGTCGACGACATGTATATTTTAGCCGACAACATGTATACTTTAGCAGACGACTTTTCATAGTTTAGTCGATGAAATGTATACTTGAGCCAAAGATATGTATGCTTTAGCCGATGAGTTGTCATACTTTAGCTGACGACCTTTTTAAGTAGTCAGCTAAAGTCTCTTTTCTGTTTTTAGATATGAATCCCTCTCGGTCTCTCAGTCGCTCTCAATCTAAATCCGCCCCCAGCTTCCTGCCGCGTCCTAGCCCGCCGCCGCACCCCAGCTCATGTCCCTGTCGGTCTGTTTATCCTTCTTTGTTTTTCTTTCTCTTTTGAGTATTATTTGGGTCTGTTTGAGATGTTTTAAAGTTTAGGTTGTTGTTTGAAGCCCTATCGATGCTATTTGAGTATTTTTATAGGTGAGGAATCTAGTCTAATTGTGGACTTGAATAGTTTGGCTGAGTGTATGATAAATATGGAGTATGATAATATACCTTAGGTGAATCTAATCAGTCCTGTGATGATAAATTGAAAAGTATATATAATTTCTTCATAAATGCAAGAGTTAGTATTCATCATGAATGTCTACAGAAAAAAGAAGAGATCAAAGGGCCAAGGGTCTAGCAGCAACAGTTCTGAGTCCACCTCTCACCACAACAACACAGACCACATTTTAGGGCCCTTTGAACTCTCGACGAGCTCAACTATTTGATTAGCCATTATAGCAGGGTGTAGTGGCCCACCAGAGACCACCATATAGCACGCCACAGCTTTGGCCGTAGGACAGCTCCCCCATGTCCTCACCAGGCTATCCTCAGTCTTCTCCCTCTACGGCTACCGCTCCTTCGGGTGTCCTTATACCTTCTATTCATCGGACAGCTTCTTCTACCTCTCTGGTTGGTGCTTCAGGTAGCTCTTCGTTTGGGGTACAAATGCCGCTGCCTCACCTCTTCATGCCCCATAGTGTACCTGTCGTAACTAGAGTCGATAAGCGGGTAATGTCTCTTCCAGGATAGCTTAGTTTTATTACACCGTAACAATCATAAATCTATATACCGTTTGATACGTCTCTTGTTAGTGCGAGGGTAACAAACACATCAGTGTCAGAATCGGGTAAATATTAAATAGTTTGGCTAATTAATTTATAACTTATTAATAATTTGTATATTTATTGAGGGCTTTTTGTTTTAATATTTTTACTTTGTTTTAAGTGACAAATACCACCGACAACAAAATTAAGACAAGAGATCCCGTCACCGACAAGGGTCTTGACAAGTCTGTCAAGATCATCAGGAAAGTGGTCATAGAGACAACAGAGGATAGACCAGTGAAGTTGGGGGCTAAGACGAGGTCCTACAACGGGCAAGTAGGGTGTGTCATACAGGACACAATCCCTTTTCTATGGGGATAGTGGTCCTCGGTGCCACAGTGTGTGAATGACATGGTGAATAATGCTATGTCAGTGAGTTGGTTAATAATCATTATGTACTTCAAGTGTTATTAATTACGTAATAATATATATATATATATATATATATATATATATATATAGCTCTTTTCTAATGAGGGATCCTTTTTTGACATATATGAGGGATCGGGGTTTACACCAACTTTTTGATTACAAAATCACATCTCCACCATTCAATATGTAGTTCTATATGAGTAGATCACTTCTGTAAAATTACATCCAAATTGATAATCGTTAAGGTGCTCAAAACAACGAATTAAAAGTTAAAGTATGAACGGTTCAGGTTTAGCAGATTTGATCCGTTAATTGATTTTAGTTAGTTCGAAGCCTTAACGATCACCAAATTAGATGAAATTTTGCAGAGATGATCTAGATATATGAATCTAAAGATTGAATGGTGGAGATGTTGATATGTGATCAAAAAGTTGGTGTAATCCCTAATCCCTCATATGTGTTAAAAAATGAATCTCATAGTGGAATGGTCATATATATATGACCATTGCAGGTGTGGTTTTTTGTTCCTGAGCACCTAAAATCCACATGGGCAAATGCCACTCAAAGAAAAAGGTGGTGAGAGTTATAATTTATATATTGAGTTATATTTTGTTGATCATATACTCTCACTTTCTAACATTTATGTTGCATATATAGGTGCAAGGAGTGGAACATTAGCTCCATAAGCATTGGAAGAAGCATGACAACAACAGTTCAGGTACCATTAGCGAGTTTATTTATAGGGAGTACGAGTGGCGGTGACTTCTAGTCCACTTCAACGACCCAAAATATGAGGTATGTAACATCATATTTGTGTTTACTTGTATCCTATTCGGTAAAATTAGTTCACTAATATTGTTTTAATATATGTTTATTCAACAAGGTCATTTGTGGAACAAACACAGCGAACCGGTGGCACAACATGAGTAACCATCATGTCGAGTCTGTTTGCCAGTTGGATAGAGGAGGTGACACAACAAAATGAAGTCAACCCGTACGTGTATACGTACAAGAAAGTGTATCATCAGTCCACCGAAGATATTGTAAGTCTTATGCCTTTATAACTTAACAAATTTTTTGTTTGCTAAGTAAAAAATTTCGTCGGCTAAGAAGTCGTCAGGAAAAAGCCTCCTGTCAAGACTTTAGCCGACAAAATTACTGTTCATCGTCGGCTAAAGTCATTTATTTAGACGATGAAGAAATTTTTGGTTGCTTAAAGTCTGGACTTTTACTGACGAATTTTTGAACCTTAGCTGAATAAATTTTATCAAATTATGTCGGCTATAGTAATTTATTTAATATATTTTTATTTATTTATTAATCTTTAGCCAACGAATTTTATTAAAATTCGTCGGCTGTAGTTATTTTTTTTATTATTTTCTTTTTTATTTAACTTTAGCCGAAGAATTTTAATAAAATTTGTCGGCTATAGTTAGTTATTTTATTTATTTATTTTATTTTTTTTAACTTTAACCGACGAATTTTAATAAATTTCATCGGCTTTAGTTAGTTATTTTATTTTTTATTTATTTAATTTTTGATTATTTTTTTTCTTCTTCTCATTTTTTCAGTTGTGGTGGAGAAGGATGAGGAGAAGAAGAGATCGAATGAGGAGGCCGAGAAGCTAGGAGAGGAGGAGGAGAAGGCTAGGAGAGGGAGAGAAAAGAAGGAGAATGAGAGAATGAGAAGGAGAAGGAGTTAGAGGAGGAGGAGGAGGAGAAGGCTAGGAGAGGGAGAGGAAAGAAGGAGAAGTAGAGGAGGAGAAGGAGTTAGAGGAGGAGGAGGATATGAGGATGGGGAGTTGCTGCCACCGGAGGAGGATGAGGAGGAGGAAGGAAGATGAAGAGGAGGAGGAGGAGGAGAAAAATGAAAGATATTGAAAAAAAAAATTCGACGGGGATTTTGAAAATTTTAAACTTTAGCCAACACTGCCGTGCACATCGAAGCCTTGGAGATACTAGGCTTGTCCAAGGTTTTGATGTGCACATTAGTGGGCGAGGTGTTGGGAAGGGCAGTGGCGAGTCTGGCTAAGACATCTGCTTTTGCGTTTTTTGGCTTTAGAGATTTGTGTCAATTTGAATGAGCTAAAGTGCTGGAGTAATGCCCCAGCCAATGCCTTGTACGACTTCAGGTTACTCTGAGTGACCTTAAAGTCTCTTGTGACTTTATTAACAATGAGCTGGGAGTCGCTGAATATTTAGAAATGTGTTGCCCCGAGCTCCTGGCATAGTTGAATGCCAGCTATTAGGGCCTTGTACTCGACAATATTATTGGTGGCCTTGAACTCGAATCAGATAATATACTCATAATCATTCTCTTTCGGGTCTCTGATAATGATGCCGGTACCGCTATGTTGGAAATTAGTTGAGCCGTTGACATATAGTTCTCAGACACTCTCGAGGTGCCGCATCCTCTGGGGCGTCAGTGGCTAAACGGATGTACTCAGCTATAAATTCAGCAGCGGCCTGTCCCTTGATGGCCTGTCGTGGCTTGAAGAGAATGTCAAATTTCCCAAGTTCAACGACCCACTTAACGAGGCGTCCTGAGGTCTCGGGCTTCTGAAGAATTTGTTTGAGTGGCTCGTTTGTTAGGACGTGCACTGTAAGGGCTTGGAAGTCAGGACAGAGCTTTCTGGTAGCAGTCACAAGAGCAAGGGCCAGCTTCTCGACAGCTGGGTATTGGGTCTCGGCATCGAGGAATCCCTTTCCCACATAATATACCGGGAGTTTGGTGTCAATGTCTTGGCCAGTGAGGGTAGCACTGAGTGTAGTGGATGAAACTGCGAGATATAGGAAGAGACTTCATCAGGAATAGGCTTTGATAGTAAAGGAACTATGACCAGATATTCCTTGATACTGTTAAATGCTTCCTTATGTTCTAGTCCCCACCCGATTTGTTTTCGAAATTGATTCTTGAGGAGTTGGAATATGGGGTAGCACTTGTCTATTAAGCGAGTAATGAATCGAGCTAAGGACACAAGTTTGCCCATAAGGCTTTGTACCTCGTTCTGTTTTGTCGGGGCCTGCATATCGAGAATGGCTTGGATCTTCTTAGGGTTGGCCTCTATCCCTCTCTCATTGACCATATAGCCCAAGAACTTTCCTCTAGCTACAGATATGATGCACTTCTAGGGGTTGAGGCACATTCCATGAGTTAGCATCTTGGAGAAGGCTCGATCAAGGTTGGCAATGTGGCTGTCGATATCAACACTTTTGACAAGCACATTCCATGAGTTAGCATCTTGGAGAAGACTTCCATTATATCCTCAATTTCTTCTTCGAACATGTCATTAACCATTCTTTGATAAGTAGCGCATACATTTTTGAGTCTAAAGGTCATGACATTGTAGCAAAATAATTCTTTATCCGTGACAAACGCTGTGTGGATTTGGTCTGGGGTGTCCATCTAGACTTGGTTATAACCAGCAAAAGTGCCAAGGAAGCTGAGGACGCGAAAGCCTGTCGTCGAATCCACCATTTGGTCTACCCGGGACAAAGGAAATTTGTCCATTAGACAAGACTTGTTGAGATTGGTGTAATCAACACACATTCGCTAGGTGTTATTGGGCTTAGGGACCATGACCACATTAGAGACCCGGGTGGGATAGAAGACTTCACGGATAAACTGGATTTTCTTAAGTCGCTGGACCTCGGCATGTATGGCCCGGTACTTTTCAAGGTTAAAAGCCATGCGCTTTTGCTTTACCGGGGGATAATCTGTAGAGATATGGAGCTTATGGGTGATGATCTCAGGAGATATGTCTAGCATGTTAGCATAAGACCAGGCAAAGACGTCCCGTTTCGATTGGAGAAAAGATATTAACTTCTGTCGGGACGAAGTGTCGAAGCCAATACCAATGCGGATCTTTCGGTCTCTTCTGCGGCTGCTGGCCCCTGTACATACTTTCGCTTCTTTTTATCTGGGCCGTACGGGCCCTCGCGAGGGTCATCGATGGGATTCGAGAGCTTGAGTTGCATCATTTCATAGGATGTGCGACTTTGCTGGACAACATTGAGGCTGCAACTTTTAATGGCAGCCTTATCCCCATGGACAGTAAGAATGCCTCCTTGCGGGTAAGCACCTTCATTAGGAGCATATGTCTGACAATGAAGCATTAAAGGCCCCATAAGATGTCGAGGCCAAGTATTAAGGTTTAGCAGGAGGGGCAATCGACAATAAGGAAGCGGGAAGTGATGGAGAAATGACATGAGCCTGTGCCGAGAGAGAATCAACCTATCCGAGTCAAGAGACTGGACAATGTCCCCAGAAAATTGATCAGAGAGTCATGGCTGTCGTAAAGCTTGGTCTTGTCCCAGCGCAAGCCGCGGTAGCAGTTGGCGAACATGACACGACCGTGGCCCCGGTGTCGATGAGAGCTCGGTGGTAACAATAATGATCAACATGTACTGAAATGATGAAGGGTTCATTGTGATGGGTATGGATAGTGTTCTCTCTCTGATTAAAGGTAACTTGGTCCCAAACAGGGGCTATAGTGGAGATACCTTGCTGGAGTTCCAAGATATCCAGCCGTTGTTGACACTGTCGCTTCGACCCGAGAGCCCATGACGTGGGTTTCGGGGTGCCGTCCGGGAGTGTCAGTATCTGGCCATGAAGCTTAATGGCATTGGCACCCGTGACGGGCGTACGGTACTGCTGTAACTGTCTATTCTAAAGGAGATGCTCGATGACATTACGGAGACCGTAGCATGAGTCTGTTGTGTGGTCATTATCTTCATGATATGTGCAAAACTTATTGCATGTGGCTGGGCGAGACTTCTTGGGCACTTGCTTTTTGGCAGAGAGGGAATAAGGTCTTTGTGATGGGGCACTTGCATTGATGCAGGAATTGATGGTGCAAATTTATTGAAGCCGGCCCTTGCAAGAGGTGAACTGCAGTGCATTGGAGCCACAACGCTAGATGAATACAGAACGTATATTGAAAAGGACCCAGCATTTGAAAGAAGATTCACACCGGTCCAAATTCCTGAATCAACTGTGGATGAAACCATACACACTTTGAGAGGGCTTGGACAACGATATGAGATCCACCATCAAGTCCATAGTGATGAAGCCCTGAACGCAGCTGTGCGGCTCTCACCGATACATCAGGTAGGTAGCCTTTTTAGAGTCTCTATAATCTGTCAGATGAGCCACACTGATACGTACAGATGTATATGTAGCTGGCTACTAAATTGCAGTCAGATGGTGCACATTTTGATTTGATCTGCACAAGCATGATCATTAGTTACTTGTTATGCAAGATATATCTCTCTTTCCCCTGTGAATATAAATCTACATTTTTCTGTTATGTTTCATAATTGTGTGTATTTCAGCGATCGTTTTCTTCCTGATAAAGCAATTGACTTGATCGATGATGCTGGTTCGGCATTAAGACTGTGTCGTCCTGAACAGGTATAAACCTCACTTTCTGGGTGTTATTTAAAAAAACATTGGATTTTTTTTAATTAGTTGTGAATTGTTGTTCTTATTTGCAGCTTCCTGTAGAAGCTCAAGAGCTTGACAATATTCTGAGGCAGATAACAAAACTGAAGAACAAAGCTATTCATGGCCAAGAGTTTGAGAAGGTACAAAGTTTCTGAAATTTTGTTGCTAGAATTCTGTATGATAACTATGCCTTTTGCAGTGAATATTAAGAGGGTTGATACTAGAAATAGTTGCAGTAAATATTATTGTGCATGGTGTAATTTTTTCAACTAAACCGACTCTTGGACAGGCTGCGCTATTACGTGACGCAGAATTGGACCTTAAGACACAGATAAGTGGGGCATTGGATTATATTAATGGTGGACGTAATGTTACTGAATTGGATATTCAACATTGTCTCTCCCGTAGGACTGGTATTCCAGTTCAACAAATGAAGCCGATCGCCTCCTCAAGATGGAAGAGACCCTCCATAAGAGGGTTATTGGTCAGGATGAAGCAGTCAGGGCTATTAGCAGAGCTATTCGTCAGCTCGTCTAGGACTGAAGAATCCTAATAGGCCAATTGCCAGTTTCATCTTTTGTGGTCCGACTGGCGTTGGAAAATCTGAGCTCGCGAAAACTTTGGCGACTAGCTATTATGGCTCTGAAAAATCAATGGTGAGGCTTGATATGAGTGAGTTCATGGAACAACTTTCTGTTTCCAAGCTCATTGGTGCTTCCCCTGGTTATATTGGTTACGAAGAAAGCGGCCAGCTGACTGAAGCCGTTCGTCGACGCCCTTACAGTCTTGTGCTTTTTGATGAGATTGAAAAGGCTCATCCTGACATTTTCAACTTGATGCTTCAAACACTTGAGGATGGAAGATTGACTGACAGCAAGGGAAGAATTATAGATTTCAAGAATACACTACTTATTATGACGTCTAATGTGGGAAGCAGTGACATTGAGAACGAGGATGGCAGTTACATACAAATTAAGGGCTCGGTGACAGAGATTGAAACACCACTTTCGACCAGAGTTTTTAAATAGGTTGGATGACACAATAGTTTTTCAGCAGCTGACCAAGTTGGGCGCAAAGGAAATTGCAGATATAATGCTGAAGGAGTTTCAAGAAAGGCTCAAGTCCAAAGAGATAGAGCTTCGGGTGACAGAAAGGTTCAAAGACAAAGTGGTTGACGAAGGATACGACCCAAGCTATGGAGCAAGGCCCTTAAGAAGAGCCATAACAAGACTTATGGAGGATACCATGGCTGGGAAGATGCTGGCAAATGAGATCAAAGAGGGCAACGCAGTTATCCTGTATGTCGATTCTGATATGAATGTGATTATGTTCATCAATGGCAGCAGCTAACAGAGATAAAGAAATAGGTGACTGAAAAATATCTAGTGTTTGGAAAATCTATTTTTGATTGATTTATGGTTTTGTGAAATAGTTTTAAATACGTTGAAGGCGTGTGTAGAGAAAATTCTAGTATACATATATGTATAGCATACATCAAACCGTGAGCCGTCCGACCATTTTCTTAAATCTGATCGGACGGTTTAGAGGCTTGATGTATACCTAGGCCTCATCATGGACCGGGCTAAGGCATGTCCGACCCTAAATTTTAGGGCTTAGGGTAAGGTAGGGCTAAGTCAAAGTCAACAAAATTTAGAGCCAGATAGTGTAGGGCCGAGGCTTGAATATGTAAGCCCTAGCCCGCCCGCCTTAACGGCCCATTTCGTTAAGACCAGTAGAATCACTCAAAAGACCTCTAACTTCCAGTAGATTTCGATCACTAGACTTCTAACTTCCATCAGTGGTGAAATTCAAAGACATTAACTAACAAAAGGAGCAGAAACTGCAAACAAGGCAGTGTACGTAGATCTAGCCTCAAAATAACTAGTCTTTTCTCAGAAATAATGACCATTTTCTCACAGAAAGTCTTATGACCATATTCATTGCCAAATTTCATGATGTTTCTGAGGCCCATACCAAATTATGGACACTGTTTACCTAGGACCCTAACATGGACTTTTTATTTCCCTTTACTGTGAGCTGCACAAAGGTTGAGAACCAACGCCAAAAGCCTATTTCGCACAAATTTTCACAGTTGCAAATATCTCAAGTTGACAGCTCAAGTTTACACCAGATTGACCAGACTTCTTCCAATCCACATCACTGTTTTCAGTTGATAAAACCTCAAATATAGAAGCACAGTATAATTTAAGTAAAAGTAACTTCTAGGCCAACTATCCCAGTTCCCATCCATCAGTATTACACTAACCATAGCATCCTGTACAGAAACACTTCGAATCGTAGTCCCTCGTTTCTTATTGGACACAATGTTCCAAGGTCCTCCAAGGCTCCAACAGGCTCAGAACTCCTTTTGGTCATGATTTTAGCTTCATAGGCACATCAACAGGAGCAGATTCTTTGCCATGTTAACAGCTCCACCCATAGGTTCCTCATGCAGTCACTTCATATGTCTCACCAAGCAGGTTGGCAGGTTGCCAATCCAAGTCAGGGCATCCTCCAAATGTTTGATCCAATATAAACAAACACGCATCAATTCTACCTATTTACATAATATAAAATAATAATAAATTATTGCACAAAATGACAGAGGTAAACAGAATGAAAACTAAGAGTGATGATCAGAGTTTCAGGAGACATTTACTCCTATAAATTGCAATAAAAAGGGAAAGAAAAGCCTCAGATGATGCACAAAGATGAGACACAAGGCACAGCAATCAAATGCTAATATATCCCAGAAAGCAGTGGTGGCCTAAGTCGTAATCATCCTTCGAGCGAGGGATCTGTAGCTTTGAAGACCTACATGTGTAAGATTGTCAAAATAATAGTATATGGAAAGAAAGGAACACAAGTACGCAAAGAACCAAGGTCATAGAACGACAGATGAGTCTATAGCTTCGTCCAGCCAAATGTGCTCTACCGATTTGGACACTAAATTCCGTCGTTCAGAAAGTACAGTAAATGGTGCAAAGTAGCAACCAAGACCAACAGTAGAGAGCACATATGCCAATAATGTCATCCCCTATATTGAGCACATATACTTGATAAGAGAAATTGTAGCTTTATATTTATATTACAGAAGAAAGAGACTGCAAGAAATCATTTAGAACTCTCATTGCTGGTAGAAAATTTTATGCAGGTTTTGAAACATAAAACTACATAGGATGACGAATTATGAAACCACAAAGTGAAACAAGGTCTTTTGATTTCCTTATCTCATCACAGATTCACAGGAGTCTCATCAAACGCTTGTCAAGCTTTTACCTTTCTGTAACAATCTCATCAAAGGGTTTTGATGGAAATCCTTTTTAGGTTGTATAGGAATGTAATGATCTCGACAGAGACAATAATCTGGAAGAGACCATCACACTGAGTAAGCAGAAAAACACGATAAGCAAATACTCGTGATGAATAAAAAAAATTAAAAAAAACTCATGAGTGACATGGTACAGTATCTATAACAATAACGATTTGGTGAGCTTTACAATACACAGCTTTTCTTTTTCATGATTCATCTACTCAGAAATTGAGGCTGACAACCTAATGTTCACACAAAAATGAAAAAGCGTCGCAAACAAGGACACGAAATCAGGCAGCCTTTAGATTCTAGTAGGAAGTAGCAAAAATTTTACAACCTCTTTGGAAGACATTAAGTGGGACAAAGGGTCGTTGCTTAGCACATAGAAGTTAACCGAGGGGTAGACATTCAACTTCTCCATGGGCTTGTACATAACGTAAGGTTGTGAGCAATGGAATTGTAATGCCATTGATTGATCATTCCCTCTTATCTTCTTCTGTGTCCTCTTCATCAGAATCTCCCGTGCTTCCAACACTCTTCACTCCTTGATTGACTAAACTGATATCACCCTCTGGCTTGCCCGCAGTTAGAGACTGAGATTCTTCGTCATCAGATTCTTCTCCTACCTTCTCAGAGTAGGCATACCTAGTATAATTGGCAGAACAAATCAGCTCAGCATCTTCAAAGTTAACTTGCTAATTTTGTAACATGAAGGCTTTTGTTAATGATCCATAAAATGTATTACACAGCCAAAGTTAACAGATACCAAATGTGATCCACAAAATAACACTGCAAAGTATTGAGCCAAAAAAATACCATTTGATTTTTGTGGGACTGAGAAATGTTGGCTATAAACTTATGGAATTTTTAAAAGAAATATTCCAACATGAACTCTAGGCTTCTGAAAAATAAAGCTATATACCACTGCAGAAGAATCTTTAAAAGGGCATATTACAGGGGGAAAAGTCCTTCTAAACTCTGTTTCTCACTCAAATTATCTAAAATACCTCACCCAACCCCCTCAAGTGCTTCACAAAACCCACTCAGTGCGACATTCATATCTCTCTGTGAAGTGTGCACCATCTCAATACCACTCATGTACATAGATTAGATTCTACACTGCATCGTACACTTCCAAGTAACATGTCATATTATATGTTCACTGGCCAACCAGTGGTTCAGGAAACTTGTCCACTTATAAATTGGAACAAAAAGTAAAAGAACAGAAATACAGGCATCTTAATGATTGCACAGAAATTGAGGATTATTACGCACCGCTGAGAGTTCTGAGATGGTGCCCAAAGACAGCAGATAACGCACAGCAATGCAAATGCAAGAATATCCCAGAAAGCAGTGATGATCCAAGCACTATGCCACTTCTCATTGAAGGGATCTGTTGCTTTGAAGTACACCTACACGTCCAACAATGTTAAATGGTATTGTTCAAAGCTCGAAGAAAACAAAAGTATGTAAAGGATGGAACAAAGTATCATAAGAACAATTTTTTAGACTAAGAAAGATAAAGCGTATTACAATTTAAACAAAAAAGGATTAGGTGAAAGCAGATAAGACCAACAATAGACATCAAACAAGCAAGTTTTCTCTTAGTGGTTAAACACAATTGAAGCATGATTGGAACCATAAGATGGATCCTAGTGTTCGGATCCATTTCAAAATACTCTCAAAACGATTACTAGTTTCAACAAATAGATAAATTAAGGATCAGTAGTGAGCCAATATGCTACCCTGTAAACTTTCTTATGAGGCTTCTATTGTCAGCATATATGCATTAATGTAAGAAATAGTATCAGATTGCTTGCCATCAATTTAATTCACCAGCACAAATATATACCCCCTCCTAATAATACCTCATAAGCTATCCATGTGACTGAGGCAATGACTGTCACTGCTAATGCATTTGAGAACTTCCTATACATATCCAACTTGACAGAGCTTCTCTTTGTCTGAAATGAATGTAGATTTTAGCGCTTCAAGAACAAAGAAAACAGAAAGTGATTTAAATGCAGAACTATAAAGTACAGTTTGATAAAAATGAAGTACCTGTAGCTGTTCTAGTGTTTTTGAGAGAGATGTGAAAATCCACAAGATTAAAAATGCATCCAAGAAAGCATCAGGAAGAACTAGAAATAATCTCGCTCTTCCTGATACATCATTGATTGTCCCAACATATTCAGTAATATTAAGCAACTCTGTGGCAAGAAAAAATGTCACTCCAAGCAAAAGCACCTTGGAAGTAAGACCCCCAAGAGTAGGCCGTACTACACCATAGCCCATAGAAACAGTGAGGATAAGGAGCCGGGAAACAGTTTTTCTAACAGCTCCGACGGTCACAACCAATGTCGTAAGGAAAACTGGCCTCATCCCTGTATTATTAAAATTGACATAGTCAGCGTACCAAAGAATCATCTCAAACAATCCAAGAGCAATCACAGCCGTAATGCAATGCTGAAGTTGCAGAATATCATTCCAGAACCTCACATACTGAACAAGCCAAATTACACCAATCAGCACATAAGCAAGTGCCATGAACACGTAAAACTTCATCAGTGGAGCCATTCGACCAGGTAGATAACCATGAGGACTTCTCCACACCGTCTTCCCACTCATTACCAATTCCTTCACCTTCGGATCACATGATACAAAAAACAAGTTATACATCCCCGTTTTGGTGATCGAAATCTCTTTATAATCCATCTCTTTGTAGAAACTCTTCCCTCCGAAGTTGACATTTAAAACAACAGGCCAACTAGCATCTGAGGAAGAAGGTCTCCTAATGACCTCCCCTTGCTTACAACCTTCCATCTTAGCAAGATCAGAGGTGCAACATATAGATCTCTGTCCTCCATAAGCAGAACCGCCGATATTATTCCGATCCGCAGCTTCGAAAACGATGACCTGTATCAGCCCATTGTCAGCTGCAGCCTCATTCCTCCAGAACGTGATATTCTCAAATCTGTTCCACGTCACGATATCAAACAACTTTCATTCGTGATCATCAATTGTCAATTGAAATGAAGAAAGCTGAAACCCTAAAATTATCAAATGAAGCAAACAAGGCTCTACGGATCTAGCAATGAAGAGTAGTACCGGATATACGAGCGGGAGGAGGGAGAGGCGGCGATTCCTTCGCTGCCGCCGGAGAGGAGGAAGGCGTTGCCAACTTCGCGGAAGACGTCTTTGGGGTAGATATGGATGGAGGCGTTGGCTGGATTGGAATTGAAGAGTAATGTTAAGAGGAGGAGGGTAAGAAGATGATGATGATGGAAACTGTGGGTGGTGGTAATTCGTGCGCTAGTTTTATGGAATCTGAAATCCATGACTGATGGAGTAGCTCTTTGGAATTTGGAGGGATTGAATTGGGTTATTGAGAGAGGGCTGGGTGGGACTTGGGGAAGACTGAGGAAGAAGCAATGGCACTGTCACCTCATTCTCATTTTCTAAGACTTTTTTCTTTGTTTTATAACGAGTAATGTTTTTATAGTAAACTATATTTTAATTACTGATCAAATTTCAGTTTACAAATACACCATTTACATATTATTTTATATTTTTAAGAACAAATATTAACAAATTAGGACAAATTAATATTCACATATCATCTGTCAGTATAATTTTTTCAAAATACCCTTCATTACATATCAACTGCTACTTTCAACTAGAAATGTGTGCTACTGACGAGTACCACAGTAGCACCCTGCTACTGTTGACCAGAAATATGTGCTACTGCCAAGTACACAGTAACACCACCGTGCTACTGTCAATTAAAAAGGTGCTACTGTTGACAAAAAACATGTGCTCCTGCCAAGCAGAGCACTGCCTATGCAATTGCATTTTCTTCCAGCAATTCTCCTGAAACCAAACAATGCTGCTATAGTCGAAACATTATGCTACTGACAACTAAATAACTACTGCTACTGCCCAATGTACAGTAACATAACTCATACGCCCAGATCTAGAGTTTTGAATTTTCACATTTAATCTAAAACAACGACTATTGAATTGAATCTGCATGAAGAGACTCGATCACCTTCATCCTCGCCTCCCTCACCGTTGAGTCCTCCCAATTGACCTAAAGAATCAAATCAAGACCAAATTTTATTCAATTTCAAATCGAATCGGATTAACAAAGGGAGCAGTAGCAACATGACTAGATCAGACTGTTCACCAATTTCTAAATAGGTAAAATAATTCCAAAACTAAAATAACTCTCCACAATAATAAGTAAGAGGATTAAATTTCATTTTAAATTTTAATACAAAATAATAACATATGGATAAAAATAGAGTTACGGTGTTGAAATACTATTTTACCCTCATATATTTAACACCGTTACAAAAAATTAAACGTCGTGTACGAAAATGTTGTCGCGTTCGTTATTTCATGTACTAATGTACTATTTTAGAAAGTTAAAAAACCTTAATTATCAGTGACATAAAGTTGATGTACTTTTATTAAAATTTCCCTTTTTTATATTGTTTGTTTCATCTTGTTGTTTGCTAAAATAAAGGATAAAAATGAAAGATCTAATGTTGTTGACATAATGAAAGTATTGATTGCATTTCTTGTATTGTTGTAATTTATAGTTATTTGTAAGCTATTGTGTTGTACTGTTTTAATAAATGTATTTTTGTTTTGTTGTTTTTTTTCTATTGTGTTTATCTGATTTATTTTTGGTATTTTTTGAGCTTATATTTGTCTATTCTTTAGGTGTCACGTATGCGAAGGAAAAAGAGTGATTCCACTAAGTTCTCTAATATTTCTTAAGAATACTTATGCAAACTCCAACAGTGTCAAGATATAAAATTAGAAGATGAAATATGTTGTAGAGAATGAGAATACCAAACCTTTTATGAAAGAAATGAAACCCTGAACCTATATATAGTATACCAAGATAGTTATAGACCTTCCGCTAACTCTACAATCTCCATTTTAAATGATCAAAAACCAACATCTATGATGTCCGAAACTTTGTAATCATTCGTAAGTATGACCAACATGGATCACATTAGAATAATAATTAAGGGCAACAACACAACTTCCCGAGGTTGGGAGCAAAAACAGGTCCTGCATAGCACCATTTAATTTTGTACTCTACCCAACAAGCATGGACAACTCTGTTTGACTGAGTTTGGTGCAGGTAGGCTTATAAGTTATAAGTTGATTTTTAACTTATAAGCAGAATGTGAGTGTTTGCAGTTTCTCATTTTTCCCTCAAAACATTTTATACTTTTTTAAGAAGTAGCTTATTTTTGGAGTTACCAAACACCAAAACCTTTGGTGCTTAAAAACAAAAGAGCTTATAAACTCTCTCAAACCCAGCCTTAATACCTCTTATTTAGTGCAATACCAAACAAGCTCTAATAGAATCCTTGATGAACTTATTCATACGTTCACACCTCAACTCATATTACTTCAAATTGCTCAATAGTTTGACACATTAAATTGTATTTTCCCTTTTCTTAAACAATATTAAGGACGTAGATATATTAGAGGGAGATGGGTTGACATGATTTATTTTAACCGAGACAAATCGGATCCGGGTAGCACAGCTTTCCTAGGATTAAAGAAGCGGAGACAGAGATCGAGTGAAGTAGCCAATCAGGGTGAGAGATGGCTCATCGCGGAGATCAGGAGCTGAAATCGACGGAGGAGAGGATTCTGGCGCCAACCCTTAGACCCGACGGCACGCTCCGCAAGCCCATCCGCATTCGGGCCGGGTATGTCCCGCAAGAGGAAGTCGCCCTCTACCAATCCAGAGGTGCCTTGGTATGATTCCGTTCCCTCCTGCTGTTTGATTTCGGGCTTGTGTTACGGAGGGAAGTTCATTTTTGTTTTGTAATGCTAGTGGAAAAAGGAGATGTCCTCACAGGCAGGTCCTCCGGGTTTTGATGACACTGCTCCTGTCGTGGCCGAGAAACCCAAGACCAAGTCTGTGAGGAGGAATGCAAGAAAGAAGGAGAAGCGGCTGCAGGTATGTCTTGTCCGTTTTGTTCCATTGGCATTGTTATTTGGTGTTTGAATGGAATTTGGTTGTGGGGATAAGCGAGGTAGTGATAGAATAGTGCGGGCGGCTAGAATGATACAGATGTGGTTACTAAACTAAGTTGGAATCATAGAGATGTGATTAGTCTTACAAGTAAGCGTATCTCTGAGAAATGGTACGTATCCTAAATATAATACCCTTCTGTGGGGATTGAGTAGAAGGAAGGTTTAGATGTTAAAGTCATGTTAGGCAGTTTGTGACACCCGCAATGTGCCATTTTCTATGTGAAGACCTTTTGATGGACCTTAACAGTAAACTACGTAAATCATTCCATTTCAAAGGAATCGGAGATCTGGGGTCTATTTAGTTTCTTTTTTCCTCTCCCGGGTAAATAGTTTTATATTGCCTAGTTTAGAATTTAATGTATTCTTAACAGTTCTGTAATGGACGTGCATTGAAGATCACATAATCACTGTTTGTTGCAATAAAAATATCCCAAATAGAAGCTTTCGAATACACAATCTTACTTCTTCAACTAAGTTTCTGATATTTTATCCTAAATTTTTGATAGGGAAGCCCTCCCTTTTTGCTTTGTGATACCGTTAATACTAGCCAGTTGTCATTCTATACTTCCCTTTTATTTTTTGGTTATTTTATGTAACTTCATAATTTAATTGCCTGTAATGCACTCCCTCGCCATGTTAGTTGGATAGAAAAGGAAGGGTATTATGGAAATTGATATCAGAAACTGGTTTGTAAGACTAAAACGAAAGGAAAAAGTATTATACTGACTTTTAGGGACTGTTAATAACAATTCCAATTTACAAACAAGAATCACTATTCCAATTAACATATTTTTCTTTCTTTTTTCACATATTTCTTTTTTTATTTGAAGCTATAAGGGTTTAGGTCATGTTTACTTAGACTTCTTATCTTGATGACCTTTAGCTTCACAGTCGGTGCTTACTAAAATTAATTAATTACGTAGGGAGTGATAGGAAGTTTAATAGAGGGTGTCAATAAAATAGGGTTTAGAGCTGAATCTGAAGCCAATCTTATTGAAATTGTTTTCTGGGTGTCATTGAAGTCAGCTTTTGAATGGTTTTCAATTGAAGTCTTGCAGGGGTTGGGTTAGATTTTAAATGAACAAGCAAAAAGAGGTTTGGTTTGGTTTGGTTTGGGTTCCAAAAGGATCTGAAAGAACGATGCTTTCAAGAGAATAAAAGGTGTGGATGATAATAAGGTGCATGATAAATGAGAGAGAGAGAGAGAGAGAGCAAAATGACCCCTTTACTAATTTTCCAGTACTGTGTTTTTGCACGACCATGTGTGCCACTGACAGTTTTGGCATCAGTGGAAATAACAACTAATCAAATAGTTCATTGTGGTTTGCAAAGTTATTACTTGCATTTCAGGCTGATTTTTATTCTCACTTTGTTCATCTCTTCATGCAGGCTGCTCTTGAAAAGGAGAAAACCTCAGAAGAAGCGGAAACTGGGGATACTAAGGAAGAAGAGCTACCTGCTCATGGTGTAGGTCATGCATCAGCATCAGTCCAGTCATTGATATCTCAGTTGAACGAGCTTGGTGTTTCTTCTAATTCTGCTTTAGTTACCCCTCCCTCTGACTCAACAGAGAATTCAAATCCAGGAGCTCCAGTTCAAGATATCGATAAAAAAATTCGAGCTCTTAAAAAAAAGGTACAAGTTATTAATAATTTAGCCTTGCCTGGAAACAATATGAGCTATATGTATTCTGCATTTAACTCTGAATATCAAGTTGTTTTGGTCAGTGAGAAAATATGTAGCCTTACCTTTTGGATGCCAGAATTTTGCCTATCAGTAACAAGTCTTATGTATCAATGTTCGATTGAGAAACTTTGGTGTGTGTTATTGTTTAAGTATAAACTATCCTAATCCTACTATTCATTAGTAAGTAGTTAAAATCTAAGATGATAAGGTTTTAAGTTCTTGTTATGAAAAGAATCTAAACGAAAAGAATCGGATGCCATAATCTAAAGTATTGAGCATAAGACGAAGGGATTCTGGGTTCATAACAATGCATGGCTAGCTTTCATTCCCTTTTTATACAGTTGCTCCCTTTTTATACTGCAGTGATTGATGTTTTTTGCCCACTTGGTAGTTTACAATGTTCAAGATAGTTGAAGTTACTGTTTCTTATCATGATTTTGACAATTATGCAGTATATTATTACTTGATGGTTCACTTTTGCAGATTCGACTTGCAGAAGCTCAGCAGCAGAAAACTCAGCAGCAAGATAGTAAGCCAGAGCAGTTGGAAAAGTTAACGAAACTGGAAGGATGGCGTCAGGAGCTAAAGCTTTTGGAGGAAAAAAAGAAAGCTGAATCATGAATGAGGGTTTGTGCTAGTATGAAGAACCCATGTCTCCATTTATGTTTTTCTGTGGAACACATGAATGCCTAATTGTTGAAAGAGGTTCATCTATTAATTTATTCTTCTAATCAGCTTACATTATGTACTTTATATGACCTGATCCACCCCCTTATATGTGTTGTCCTGTACCATGTTTTCTCCTCTTTAGTGCCTTCATCTGCTTGTTCTCTTCATTTTCGGTATTATATCTTTGTTGCTGCTGGATTTTGAGATAAGTGGGCTCTTAATCCCAAGTTCTAACAACGAAGATATGTAAGATGATACCCATGTTTCGTTTATGGATTTTGAATCTTTGATATAGAAGACAAATGAACGTGGTGTGTGTATCAATTGTATACGTCAGGATGTACAATTGGTCTGTGTGGTTTTATCTTTTGTTTTTGGTTCTGGTCAATATGATAGAGGGGTTCTATTTAGACCTCCGAATTATCCTTCTCTACCTCTGAACACCAAATTTTCAGTTTTTCACATTTGCATGTCATCTTTCCGACTTCCCTCTAATCTGTGCCCTTAACTGCTTGACGCTACACCGAAACTCCAATGGTGTCTCTAATTTTTTATCATTTTATGTTATGAAAATGATAGCAAATTCGTGATGATTTAAATGGGCAAGGTTTAGGAGAACAAAAAAGATGAAGGCCACTTGATAATAAACCACAATTGGGTTACTGGGTTCGTGATGATTTAAATGGGCAAGGTTTAGGAGAACAAAAAAGATGAAGGCCACTTGATAATAAACCACAATTGGGTTACTGGGTTTAAGTGCTGTAGGCTATCAAGAGTGGAGACATCCTCTTTCTGATTAGTTCAATCAATCTTGCTTCGAGAAAAGACTCAAACCCTGACCCCTATATGACTCAGAGGGTGAACCCAAGTCTTTGTTTCTTTAGAGCAGATGCAGCAATGGTCTAAAAGGGTGGGTTGGAGTGAAAACTCCTTCCACCGTTCTTAAATCAGCCTGGGGTAATGTTGGGACCCACCATGAATTGGTCCAACCCGACCAAGAGGTGGATTGATTCTCAGTCCATATATTAGTCTGGGGTAATTTCCGCGGAGCCCACAAATCAGTCCCCCATGTGCAACAACGGCCCTTTTCCAACGGGAAGAATTCTGAATGAAAAAAACGGACACTTAATCTAGACCATTAATTATGATCTGATGCATGAAATTCAAACACAACGGTATTATTCCGGAAAATGAAAAAAATATTTTTAAAATCTATAAAATCTCCTATAAATACCACTCTTCTTCCTCATTTTTCACAAATTTAATCTATGCATCTCTTCCTTCTCCTATCCATCTCTTCCTTCTTCACCATATAAGTTCTTCACCATATTACATTTTATTCTCCACCAATTCTACCTATATATATATATATATATCCTTCTTCACCTATTTGTTTTTTTTTCTTTCATTCCCCGATAACAAAATGGGAGAGGCCGGTTGTACATGGACCAAAGAGGAAGAACTTCAATTGTGTGAATCATGGGTGGCGATGACCGTATGCCCCATTACCGGCAATCAACAAACCGTTCAAAGGTTGTGGCATAAGGTTCGGGATCATTATGTTGAAAATTGGACGGGAACAACCCCGGTTCGCCCACCTTTGGCTCTTCAATCTCATTTCAAGCCATTGAAAAAATTACTCAAGCAATGGCACAATGCAAAAATTCAAGTTAGGAATCATCGACGAAGTGGCACCAATCAATTAGATGAGGTAGAAATTTTTAGTGCATCCCCTTAATTTAATGGTTATTAATGTTTATAATATTTGAATTTTTTTCTTATTATAGGAAAAACAAATTGAATTGGAGTTTCTAAGGGTGGCTAAAAAGCAATTTGATCATGAAGAATGTTGGGAGGCGGTGAAAGACCACCCTACTTTCAGAGATCCACCAACTCCTCATGTTGCCCCGTTTGTCTATTCTACGGCTAGTGAATCCCAAACTGAATCACCAATTAATTTAGGTGATGAAGTTGTTTTAGAGACGCCCTCTAGCTCTGTTGGAAGGCCAATGGGTCAAAAGGCCGCCAAAGAAGCAAGAAGGAAAGGAAAAAGTAAAGAAGATGAGGTGAGTGCATCCATGGTTCAAGCATTACTAGCCATCACCGAGAGCAACAAAATATCCAATGAGCTTCTTAAGAAAAGAGAAGAGGACCGCCGAGCCGAAAGAGAAAGAATGATGGCTTTTGAAGAGTCAAAAGAGGATGCAAGGATAATGGCTATGCAAACTAATGATTTTCCCCCGACTCGAAGGCTTGGTACAAAAAGTTGAAGAGCGACATAAGGAGGAAATCCGATCCTAATGCAGATTGCTATAGGCCTCTGTTTGAGCAACCACAATCTCCACAATAGAGTACTTAAGTTTCATGTTATTTTTCCTAAATTTCTAAGTTTAATGTAATTGTACTATGCATTTTTATATTTAGAATTGGTTCATGACGGATAACATTACCTTCACGATCCACACTTTATTTTTTCGCATCTAAATTGATAGTATAAGTTTACTAGGGGTAGGAAACTTTAGCAAAAAGTTTACTACCCCCAGTAAACTTTATTTTTTCGCATCTAAATTGATTTTTCTCCATTTTAAGTGATCTTCATCTTCTTCATCTCTCACTCTCAAATAATTTCTTATACGATCCATAAAAAAATATGATAAGCAATATAGATGACAATATATGAAACTAGATGGAGGAGATGAATGAGATGAATGGGTGAAGATAGAACCAATTTTTAGTCTATTTATTGATGTTTTTGGGAGACATATTGTTATCGCCACACACACGTGTCGTGTCGTTATTGGTTTAAAATCCTATCCAAAATCGTCTCTATTATTTCAGAAGATAACGATATCTGGAGAAAACACGTGTCGTTCATTCATTGGTATAACCTTATCGGCAATTTTAGATATTTAGATCAAGATAACGATATTGCTATGAATACGTGTCAAGACTTGATTTGTCTCTCATATCAAAAAAATTAATGTAGTTTAATTACTTTGTTTTTTCATATTCAGTGAGCATTTTGTGTATTTTTTTTGTATAAATAAATTGAATACAATTATAGAGTAGACAACAATAATTGGCTATCAATTAAAAAAATATTTTTATTGAAAGTGAATAGTAATTGGTCCTCGGATTAGTCTTGTTGCTGTATTGCTAAATCAAGAACCAAGGACTAATTTAGATGAATAGTGTATTAGTGCGGGTTATAAATCTCTGCTTGAAATGTGCTAGAACGAACTGTTGGCGGTTTGGAGGCATATGCAAATCTCTCTCTCTCATGTATATATTTGTCAGAGAAACTAGAAAGCAGAGAAGATTGACAGGTATTGGAATTGCGGTAATTCATTACGAGCTCTGTTAAATAGAGCATACAAAACAAACAGCTAAAAAACTGTTCGGCTACTGCTAACAATTCCTTATAATTTCTCAAGACTTGCTAAATCAACAAACTCCCGGTAAGACTAAGACTAGGATTTATTCAATACTAATCCAAATGAACTAAAAAAACACCAACAATATTAGGATCCTAGAAGTTCTAAAGATGTAGAGAGCCAAAGAGGTACGTATAGAGCCACCATAACGTTAATCAATCATGATCCGATTTGCCTATAAGCTTACTTGATTTTTCGAACGCAAGAACCCTTGGATACACACTAGATCTTAAAAAGCAAACCTTTTGAAACAAAAGGTTCAAATGGATGGTGGTGCAGTATGAGGCACAGCTCTGGTATGTGAAGTACCATAAACGAACTGGCTACATGCAGCTCACAACAGTAGGGTTTAATCCTCAACTACTGGATTAACTCATATTCATATTTTTGTTCGCTCACTACAAGAGTCAACTCAGGCTGGATTTGATACAGCTGGGCTTATAAAATATAAGCTGACTTTTAGCTGCACAGCTCTGGTATGTGAAGTACCATAAACGAACTGGCTACATGCAACTCACAACAGTAGGGTTTAATCCTCAACTACTGGATTAACTCATATTCATATTTTTGTTCGCTCACTACAAGAGTCAACTCAGGCTGGATTTGATATAGCTGGGCTTATAAAATATAAGCTGACTTTTAGCTTATAAGCAGAAGGTGGGTGTTTACAGCTTCTCCTTTTTCCCTCAAAACACTTTATACTTTTTTAAGAAGTAGCTTATTTTTAAACTTACCAAACACCAAAATCTTTGGTGCTTAAAAACAAAAGAGCTTATAAACTCTCCCAAACCCAGCCTGAAGATCATAAGTTTTTATTAGACCAGCAGATCCTATATGGATGGATAATAGTCTGGTATTTAGAAACTACACAATACCGACATTTTTTTGATCGGTTAAATAACTCGGGTATGCAGCATGCTACAACTAGTTGCTCACAACGTGCAACCTTCCATTCACCAAAAAGGAGTGCCGCTAGACCAAATGGTGTTGGGCAACATCCAATATTTGTAATAAATAGCAAATTGAACTTTTACAAGTTCCAAGTTAATACAATAGGCCAAAACATATTCACCAAATATTCAAGTGCAAATTGCTACAAAGTACGGCCGAACACAAAAATGATAAACCCATAGTCAAAAATAGCCAACCCACAGTCAAAAATAGCCAAGGGAAGCACCATTACATATCTCGTAGTAGTGCAAACACAACATTCCCCCCACCTGCTCCCGTTTGCCTTCCACTAAAATACATGTTGATCTCAGATCATCATCTATGAGGATTCTACACCCGAATCACTTGGTCCAGGAACATAGAGTTCAAATTCACCAGGGCTCCATCTGCAAATTAAGTGAAGTCGGAAGGTAGCCGTCTTTGATCCCAATAAACGCTGTATGTAAATTACCATTATTGCACGTTAGATCTCTAATATCAAATTTTACCAAATTCAAAAACTAGAGAAAAATCATGGTAATAGCCACAACAAGAGCATTTATGCACAAAATCTGCCAATAACATCTTTCAAAAAGGTCTATCTATAACAAAAAACTAAAAGGAAAAAGTTTGATGTACTTGAAACTCTATCAATAACACAGGCAGCGGTAGGATGAGGCGCAGGCTGAAATTTTACATTGGCCAATCAATCAGAGAAACTCATGGTCAATGAATCAGCCAATGCAAAATATTACAGTGCATACAAAAGCATTTCAGGCCAATACATTCAACAACAATAATGGGCGGAACATGCAAACAAAGCCATGCAGGAGTAAATAGAACTTGAAAGTAAGACTGCTAAGAACAAGTGATTCGGGTAGGGAATAAAAATATCCATTTCGGCGTAGGAAACACAACACCAACCAATGTGACATCATAGTTAAGCAGTACAAACATGAAACGGACCAGTATACGAGCTGACTCAGGTGACAAAGGCTTTCCTTGTTCGCAAACAACGTAGTCTGCAACAAGCTCCACAACACCTACAAGCAGAAAAACAAAGAATGGGTATCATTTGCCTTCTGTTTTGTGCATAAAAGGACTAGCAAATAAATGCAAATATGTACCCTTGTTCAAACGGACAGGCATCCCTTGTTTTCGTAGAAATGGCTCCATCTCATGACTGAACATCTCTAAAGGACCTTCCTGAAGCTCGACCTAAAATATTTGAATTGAAACTCATTTCAGGACATCATGCTAGGATAATTGAACACTATCAATAGAGTAGTTCCAAACCAGACACAAGATCAAATTTATAATTGCAGAAAAAAATAACCTTCTCTGTTGCAATGCTTCCTGTCCTCGCGTAGTCATATTCTTCATATTCATTAAACAACCTGAAAGAAAAAAAATACACATCAAGAAATTTAACCAGAATATATGGGCACATAAAGAAAATTATACTTGAAAATTTGAGAGATAAACATGAGCACAGGATGGAATTCTTAAATCTTCATACAGCTTGAGTCACCCCCACCAGATCAGAAAATTTACAGAAGAACTCTAATTCTTCACCATGATGCCGTGTTTCTAGTTGGACTCAGCTTGTAGTTTTTAAATTGGGCCTAGGGGGAAAAGTTCCTCTCTAATCACAAACAACTCCTCAATCCACATTGTTTTATAATTATTAACAAATTGTTTGACCTGCTAGCAAGTTTTTCTTATACATGACAGCAAGTGACAAGGGGAGAAAGTAACCATGAAGGTGGATAACATTAAAAATATTCCCAAATCTTGTGAGCGCGTATGTCATTGGAATCTACAAATACAATCCTCACAGAATCCTTCAAAAAACTGTTCATAGAATATCAAAGCTTCAAATCCTACCTTTCAACCTCATCCTTTGGCAAATTGGTAAAGCAAAGACCAGCATTTCCGTGGAGAACCTAAGGAACATCAACAACCGTTTAAAAAAAAAGAAATGTAGCCAATTTAAGAGAGGAAACTCAATACATTAGCTGCACAAAAGTCTCACCTCAGAAACTTTGTGAAGGCCAATTTTGATCTCATCGGATTCAGATCGGCCGACAGCAATTTGCATGACTTTGTTGGAACCAAGGAAAAATCTGAGCAAACAGAAAACAAATCATGAGACACATGGTTGTACTGAGGATTCTGTTTATAAGGCATTTTAGACAAGGTAAGAATCATATTTCTACTTTTGACAAGATTGCTTTACAGCAGAGGACTTAAAAATTTAATTTGATTACAGAGAAACATTGACATGCTACCAGTCAAAATACAAATGAATAGTAGTGAATCTGAATCAATATATACTGCACGATCAACCCAAATGAGTGAATGACCTAACTACGTTGAGTGTATCAAATGAAAACCAAAACTTGCCTGCTGGTTGATTTGAGTTGGTCTCTGAACTCCTTGAATTTCAGATTGCGCATATTCTCAAAAGAGAAGACATATACAGAATTGTAATCTTCGGCAGCTTGCTTAATCGTATTCACTACAGCTTCCTTGTGTTCCCTTCCCTTCCTTTTTGTTTTGGATAATGTAACTGCACCCAAACCCCAAACCAATCAAAAAAACAAAACACAAAAAACATATATTCATAAGACCAATCATTTCAGCTGCTGAGTTAAGGAGAAATTTAAAGCTTAACATTCATATCATTCTCATGTTCATAAGACCCAAAATTTCAGTTGCTCGGTATAAAAGTAGTTCTAGGCTATCACATAAAAGTTCGTCTCTTTCACTTTGCATATAGAAGAGAAAGATGATACAGAAGAGGAAGGCATACCAGGCCTATTGCGCTTGGACTTGGGCATGGTGCTTAGGGTTTTGGGCGGCTTCTGCTCTGTGCTTTGCTTCTGGTCTTCTACTACGAGCGGCGAAAAGGAGTTTGATAGAGTGTAGCGACTAGGGTTTTAAGTTTCAACTAAAACCCCAACGATGACGGGTCGGGTATTTTTATTATGACTTTAGGCCCAATTTAAGTTCTTCACACACTTAAATTAAAGACAAAATATACCTCATAAACATGGCTTTAATTGGCAATTTGCACCATTAGTTTGCATTTGTGTCAATTTATCTTATCAACTTGGTAAAAACTGCGGATTTGCGCTCTCTTCCGTTAAAACTGACGGTTTTCATCTAATTTTCAATCATGTCTATACACATGAGGGGTATAACTACGATTTTTTATATTTTTTTGTTTTAACAATAATAAAAAATATTCGAAAAGGAGATTCAAATATACTTATGCATATGTTTTTTTATTCAGAAACATATTATTTATTTAATATATTTTTGTACAATTTTGTCTATCCAATCATTTATTTAATATTTTTTAATCTTTTTTTTATTTATTTAATCTTTTTGGGGGCATATCCATGAGTCTCATTTTTAAAGATTATGTTTACATTGGTAATCTTAATAAGAAATGTGCATAAACAAATGAGAATAAAATCGATTTGATGTCAATAACAATGAATACGACATAATTTGTAAGACTAAATAAATCAAATATATAAACAAAAATAATATTTAGAAGACACATCATTTTTAGATGGATAAGTATATATGAATCTTCTTTTAGAGATTTTGTTTTATTATTTTAATTATAAATAATAATATAAATTAATAATGATACCCCTCACATGCATGACATATGACTACAAATTAGATTGAACCATCTGATTTGACAGAGGGGGTGCAAATCAGCAGTTTTTACTAAGTTGAAGAGACAAATTAGCACAAATATAAATTAAGAGAGCAAATTGACAATTAGAGCCAAATTCAGAGAGTATATTGGTTGTTTTGCCTAAATTAACAGAGTAAATTTCAGCACATGTATCCAAACTCTTATGACACGGTCAAAGTGATACCTAAATTTACAAAGCTGCCAATATGGTACCCAAACTTCATTTTAGCTACCAACGAAAGTCCTAAGTTCATTTTCTGTTACGACGCCGTTTGTTAGATGACGTGTCTCATATAAGACAAAGCAAAATTATTTATTATCAGTAGAATACCACATTAGTAGTCCCCAAACTCTTCTGAAATAATAAATATGATACTCAGAATGAAAGAAAATGGATCTGGAAGATATAATTTTAGAGATTTGGAAAGAAAATGAGATATAGAAAAAGTGTAAATGTCATCTAAACTTTAAACCCTCAACGAAAAATGTCTAAACCTTAAATGAACTTTTACTACCTATGGATGCACATGGGCAGAATCATTCTTACAAACAATGTATGAGATTAGCTGCATAATCTCATACATTGTTTGTAAGAATGATTCTGCCCATGTGCATCCATAGGTAGTAAAAGTTCATTTACTCTCTTACCAGCAAGCAGCTATCCGGAATTCTTTCTCTCTCTCATATACCAACAAGTAGCAATCCACAAACGGCGTCGTTTTCTGTGTACTCTGTTTCACCAACTTGATCTCTTCTTTGTCCGCGCTCTATAGTCGACAAAAAAATTTCAAACCCACCCAAGCTCTAAATTTTTGATCTTATCGTTGTAGCGAAAAGAGAGTATGATTTTGTATCGGAAGAAGAGAAAGAAGATGAAATTGACTTTGAGTTTGAGTCCGACACGGAAGAAGTGCAAGAAGGATATGGCGAAGAAGAATTTGAGGCATAGGCTAGCAAGAATATAATTTTTTTTCCTTTATTCTAAGAACATTGTTGTTGAACATTTTATCTATTTTTGCTATTTTGAAGCATAATAATGCTTGTTATAAAATTTATTTATATAATTATTTTTATTAAATAAACAATTATATATATAAAATAAAAACCGCCAAGGCACCCGATTAATCCTTTAGGCGTTAGGCGCTAGCTGTCTGTCTGACTAACGCTAGCGTTTTTTAGAACATTACTTAAGAGTTTAGACCTAATATGCACAAATTATATTTTGAAAAATTCAAATGGCCATTTAAAAAAATGTTGGAATGGGAAGTAGTGTTTTTGTAGCAAATGAACATTTTCTTTAAATTTTACCGTTATTAATTTATAGAGATTTATTTGTATATTTAGTCATGTGTAGAAACTGTTACGTGATATGTTTGTATTGATTTATAGAAATCTAATTAAAATAAAAGGAATAGAGATCGAGATAACAAGACACATTCTCCAGCAGAGTATTTTCAATAAACGACATGTGTTGGCCCTAAGGCAAGGCGAGCAAGGCCCACGCCTTGGGCCTCAATAAGAGGGGTGTAAACATATGTTGTTAGTGACAATTGTAATTGTGGTGGGTAGTTAATATAACTTATGGAATTCCATGGTTCAAATCTCATTGGCTTCCGTTTTCTTTTTATTTGTAGTTTTGTTATCTTTATTTATTCTTTTATATGTTCATTCAGGTATTTTTATATTTTTGATCTTACTATTATCTACAATTTCTTTATGTCCATATTCAAAATTGTTTATATTTTCAATTCATGTATTCTATATTTTGGATATTTCACACCGTATTTCTTTATTAAATTCTATTCTTTACCTTTTTGTACCTTCATTCTAGCTATAAGATTCATTTTACAATTTTGATCATATCTTTTACCGTAATATAACTCATCAAGCTACTTTTTATTCAAACTGAGTTATAACTATTTTCATATTCATTTAATCTATATAATGAGTTAATGAAATATGTCATATGTAGACTGTTGATATTTTTTTTGTTGCGGAACATTACTTATAGGGGCCTCAAAAAATTTCGCCTATAGCCTCCGAACACACAGGGCCGACCCTGTAAACGACCATGTATGTACATGACACATGTGAACGGTTGAGAATAGATGATATAATATTGATACATGACTGGTTGATAGGAGCACAAAGTGCTACATTCTTAATATGTTATTACCTCTATTTATATTTTGTTTATCTCTTATTGTCTTAGAATAGAGTCATATTATAGAGTCAAGAGTCTTTAGTTGTGTAAGGATGAAAACGTGCTAAACATAGAAGATTTATATAGAATTTGACTAAGTGCTACATGAAATAATAAGAAACCGATTCAGTTTAGGGTCTTGACATGTTTTGTTGATTCTGTAAAGCTTTTGCATTGTCATAAATTAATTTAACTTCTCTGATACTTAGGTGTCATGTAGAAGAGTTCATGAGAGGAAAAATCAAGAGAGTTGGAGCTATGTAAGGCAGAAAAACATGTGGCAACATCAGAGGAGCTGAGAGCATGCAATTTCAGCAGAAAGCAGAAATTTTCTAGGCATATCATCCAAGTTCTAGAATTTCTCCAAGACGACTCACAAGGAATTAGACGATGTACCATATATGCACGAAAATCTGTGTGAGTCTAGTTTCCACAACATTTTGAATCATATTAATATCTATTTTTTTGGAGAGAGTTATGCCTGAATTAGTGACGGAATGTCAGATTGCCGAAACAGAGTAACTTGTTGCCGCCGATAGGAAGTGTTCCTGATGGACTTAGGGAAGCAAAGCAGCTGATCCATGAAGCCTAGTCCATGTAGGGGAGTCCAATGCCAAGTCCAATGAAGAATTACAAGTCCATAATTCGGCCATAGAAGCCTCTAGAATCACCAAGTCTTGGAGGCCAAGCAATACCAAGTTCAAGAAGGAAAACCTAAACCTTTTTGGTTTAGGATTTTCTTTGGCCGACCTCTTTAGGGTTTTTCCTATATAAAGCTCGACCAAGAGGTAGAAAAAGATCATCTCACCATCATACAAGCCTTGCCGAAACCCTACAAAATACTTCCAAGAAATACATAGCCACACTACCACCGAAACCCTAAAAATCTTCCTCCATCTTTCATCCGATTTCACAACCTTTGCCGAACATCTTCCAAGGTTTTTAAAGTATGACTCTATCACGTCTTTGTACTTTTCATTTAGTTTATGATTTTGTAATGAATTATTGGTTTTATGCAATAAACATGTTTCAAATTCAATGATGTTGTTTATGTTTTGATTGTATGATCTTGTACATGTTTTCAATTTGATGAATGATTTAGGGCAATAGGTTCGAATGTTTTTATATGTTTATCTTGATTTATTTTTATGATCTTGCACATATAAATCGATGCATGAGGGCTGTCTAAGGTCATGGCTTCTCCTTGTGTATCAGTTTACTTGCTAAAAGAATTTAGATTGCATCATACACTAAGTTGTTTCATTCTAGATTGTCTATTAGGGTTATCATAGTTCTAAAAATATGCATGATTCAAATATGATGACTGACGCCAGTACATGTTTTGATGAGCGTTTTTCGCGTCACACATGTAAACACGTGATCAAATCAAACCTCACAACTTTATAACCCTGCAAAATGTCATCGTTAGTACGAATAAGTAGGGATCGTTCAGTCCGGGGATATTGAAGGGTAATCGAAAACAGAAAATGTTAACATAATCAAATAAACATATGGGGGATGTAAATGTTTAACATCTAAAGAAACTAAAACTTAACTTAAAACTAATTATTTACAATTGATCAACCATTCTACACATAACACATAACTCTTTAAACATGTAACAACTCAAATAAAGGAAGAGGGCAGCAGGTTTACAAACCGATTTCATAATCCAATTTAGTTCCAATTTAATTAGAGCCTTCGCGGTTATTCTAATTATTCAAGACTTCACAATTATTCAGAATTAACTTCGCGTATAATCCTAAACATAGTACTAATCGGTTTAAAGACACTTCGCGTAGAAATTAAACACAAAAAGCACATAAGCACAATAAGTCGAATTGGAGACATGTTAGCAAGTATGACGTCACCTCATCTCACATCGACATGTAAATTTACAGAATTATTCTAGCTCTTATAAAGAACACAAATTGAACCAACTTCGCGTATGATTCAACTTATATTCAATAAGCATATGAAATCTATACACAAGGAACAACCATGGCCAAGGCTGCCCTTGTACATATGATTTGTTGTGTGCACAAACTCTGCAAATAAACCAAACTAAATCATAAATTCAATTAGTAACTACTGCCCTTAAGTCTTAAATTCGAATTTTCACATGCATATATAAAGAATTCAACCAAACAACAATCAAACACATAAGGAAATCCAAAGAATTCATCAAATCACATAAGAACATTGATAGTTTGTTACAAAATTCAGAAATAACATTGAATATAAATACTGAATTTGAAACAAATACAAAGACAACCATGGATCTTGGACTGACTTTAGGTGTGGAGATTGATGCTTGGTGTGAGCAGCGGCTGAATTGGTGGTGGAGAGGGCGGCGGAGCTGCTGTATAGGAGGAGAGATGGAGGGGCGGAGCTTGTGGAGAGGGAGAGAGATATGGCTGCTCTAGTGTTTGTATATAGGATGGTCGACCTCTTTTCTTATGTAGAGAGCCTCCTTATATAGTGGTCATGTCTCCTCCATGAGTCCCTCATTACCATTGATTTAAATCTGATCCAATGGCCACAAATAATAGCACAATTTAATCACATAATATTCCATATATGTCTTGTGCATTAAGTCTTAGAATTTTGCTTGAAATGTGACCGGATACATTGCTTGTTCCTCAAATGGAATCGGCTGAATATCCTTGATTGTTGCTGATTTTATGATGATAATTCCTTCCTTGTTTCTTGCCAATTTGTTGATGTTAATTCCCACATATATGCTCCAATTAATGTTCCTGAAAAGGAAGAAAGAAATCAGATTTAATCTCTAGAAATATTAGGAATTGATATGGAGAAATAAAAGAAAGGAATTTCCCTAAATTTGCTTGATTACAAATCAGCAATTATCTTTGATTTGAGGAAGATTCCTATCGAAATTTGCTGCCATAATCTCCATATAAATTCGGCCAAATCCCTTGGAAATTTCTGATTTTCATATGTGCATCATCGTCTTCATTTAATGCTCATCCATTCTTTGCCAATTTTCTGAATTTAAGAATAGAGGTTTCTCAAAATGGATTAGGAAAGTTTCACAAGTAGTAAGTTTCCTAAATTAAAATAAGAAAGTTTCTTAAAATGAAATAGGCAACTTTCCCAATTAGAAACATGAAAGTTTCCTAAACAACTTATCCTTCTTTATTTGCAAGTTTTAGCTTCCTTTTAAGCACGTATTCACTTGTTCTCCACCAAACATTCATGGTTTAGTCTAATGATTCAAATCTGCAAAATTAAGAGTTAAACAAAGTATAAATAGGGATAGAAACACATTAAAAATGTAGCATTTTATGCTCTTATCATGTTTGCAAGTTTCCAATTCGACTTACTATGTTTATGTGCTTCTTTGTGTTTAATTTCTACGATGGTGTGTCTTTAAACCGATTAGCATAATTTAGGGTTATACGCTAGAGTTTATACTAAATATTTGAGAAGTCTTAACGATTAGATGAACCACTAAGGCTCTAATTAGAATTGGCATTGAGATAAGTATATGAGTATGTCGAGTCTTGCTTGCTGCCCCTTGTTATTTAAAATTTTGTTACATGTTCTTGATGGTTTTTCGTGCATGGTCATGTGTATGGATGATGATCACATGTATATATGTTAGTTTTAGGATTTATTTTTGGTATTTTAAATTATAGTAAAACCTTTAAAACCCCCTTTGATCTGATTGTATATATATGTATATGTGAGTATATATGTTAATAATCTTTGTTTCAATCACCCTTTGGTTTCCCCGGCTATAACGATCCATACTTGTCCATACTACTAACGATTTGCAGGGTAATAAATTGAAGTTGTTAGACTCCGGTTACGCGACATCGTCAATTTTGGCGCCGTTGCCGGGGAAGCCAAGAAGAAAAAATTGACGTGTCGCGTAACCGGGGTCATACAACTTCAATTTAATTACCCTGCAAATCATAGTAGTATGGACAAGTAGGAATCGTTCTAGCCGGAGAAACCAAAGGGTGATCGAAACAAAGATTATTAACATATATACTCACATATACATATATATACAATCAGATCAAAAGGGGTTTTAAAGGTTTTACTATCATTTAAAATACCGAAAATAAATCCTAAAACTAGCTTATATACATGTGATCATCATCCACACACATGACCATGCATGAAAAACCATCAAGAACATGTAACAAAATTGTAAATAAGGGGCAGCAAGCAAGACTCGACATACTCATATACTTATCTCAATACCAATTCTAATTAGAGGCCGTAGTGGTTCATCTAATCGTTAAGACTTCTCAAATATTTAGAATTAACTCCAGCGTATAACCCTAAATTATGCTAATCTGTTTAAAGACACATGCACCAGCGTAGAAATTAAACACAAAGAAGCACATAAGCATAGTAAGTCGAATTGGAAACATGCAAACATGTAATGACGTCACTTATCATATTTGAATCATGTATATTTTTAGAAATATGGTAACCCTAATAGACAATCTAGAATGAAACAACTTAGTATATGAAACAATCTAAATTCTCTTGGCAAGTGAAACCGATACACAAGGAGAAGCCATGGCCATAGGCAGCCCTCATGCATCAATTTATATGTGCAAGCTCATGAAAATAAATCAAGATAAACATATAAAAACATTCGAACCTACTGCCCTAAACATTCATCAAATTGAAAATATGTACAAGATCATACAATCAAAACATAAACAACATCATTGAATTTGAAACATGTTTATTACATAAAACCAATAAGTTATTACAAAATTGTAAACTAAATGAAAAGTACAAAGACATGATAGAGTCACACTTTAAAAACTATAAGGAAAACCCTATAAAGGTCGTCTAAAGAAAATCCTAAACCAAAAAAGTTTAGGTTTTCTTTCTTGAACTTGGTATTGCTTGGCCTCAAAAACTTGGTGATTCTAGAGGCTTCTATTGCCGAATCATGGACTTATAATTCTTCATTGGACTTGGCATTGTACTCCTCTACATGGACTAGGCTTCATGGATCAGCTGCTTTGCTTCTCTAAGTCCATCAGGAACACTTCCTATCAGCGGTAACAGGTTACTCTGTTTCGGCAGTCCGACCTTCCGTCACTAATTCAGGTATAACGCCCTCCAGAAAATAGATATGGATGTGATTCAAAATGTTCTGTAAACTAGTCTCACACAGCTGTCTGAGCATATATAGTATATCTTCTAATTTATTGTGAGTCGTCCTGAAGAAATTCTAGAAGTTAGGTGATGTGCCTAGGAAATTTATGTTTTCTACTGAAATTGCATGCTCTCGGCTCCTCTGATGTTGCCACCTGTTCTGCTTCCTTCCATAGCTCCAATCTCTTGATTCTTACTTCCATGAACTCTTCTACATTTCACCTCAGTATTAGAGAAGTTAAATTAATTTATGACAATGCAAAAACTTTACAAAATCAACAAAACATGTCAAGACCCCAAACTGAATTGGTTTCTTGTTATTTCATGTAGCACTTAGTCAAATTCTGTATAAATCCTCTATGTTTAGCATGTTTTCATCCTTACACAACCAAAGACTCTTGACTCTATAATATGACTCTATTCTACGACAATAAGAGATAAATAAAGTATAAATAGAGGTAATAACATATTAAGAACGTAGCACTTTGTGCTCCTATCAACTTCCCCACACTTATCATTTGCTAGTCCCATAGCAAACTAAATACAAGACTCTACTACTACTGCCCCTAAAATACTTTGTCTCAGAATCTTTATCATGTATAGCTTTCAAGTTTAAGCATTCAAATGTAAGCACAAAAACTCCAAGCGTCATGAACATGTTTCAAGTTCAATCCCATGGATGTGTTTTTCTCGTCCTATGGATGTGTTTTTCTTTTTTGATCGGAATCCATGTATTATTTTATTTTTTTTCTGAATGAAGTTTAGAATTTAAAGAGACAAATTCAATTGTTAAAAAAACCAATTTGATTTTAAAATTATGAAAATCCCCTCACGTGAATGACACACCTAACAAAAAAAAATTTGAATTCATGGATGTGTTTTTCTGTTTTAATCGGAATCCATGTATTTTTTTTATTTGTCCTGAATAAAGTTCAGAATTTAAAGAGACAAATTCAATTGTTAAAAAAACCCAATTTGAATTCAAAATTATGAAAATTCTCTCACGTGAAAGATACACCTAACAGGAAAAAAATTGACGGAACACCTAAAAGGCATATATGACGGTTGGGTAGCAAGTTAGTAAATTTATGAAAGTTAAGGTAGCAAAATGGCAGAAAAAAGGTAGGGTAGCAAATTTAAAATATAATGAAAGCCAAGGTAGAAAATTGGCTAAAAAGCCTATCCTAAAAAGTGTAGTTACTATAA
Source organism: Comarum palustre (assembly GCA_951800085.1). Taxonomy (NCBI): domain Eukaryota; kingdom Viridiplantae; phylum Streptophyta; class Magnoliopsida; order Rosales; family Rosaceae; genus Comarum; species Comarum palustre. The sequence goes on from OX637576.1 coordinate 7,214,814, forward strand.
TTATGTAAGGATAGATTGATCTCCAGTCCTCGAACTCGTACTCACACTCCTCTTCAGTTATGCCCTCAAACATTTGACCTAGAACTTTGCCAAAAAAAACATTTGACCCAGAAAAGAAGGGTTAATTTTAAAAAAGGTACATGACAAATGGTCTAGTAACAATTTTTGTGTTTCAAGTTTCAAAACAATCAAAACACTTTTAGTACATGCTATTAGTAACACTGTTAATTTTATGTAATTTCTTAGTTTTCAAATGGGAGTTTCAGATTTTCTCCATTTCCCATGATTTGGTTTCTTTATTTACTATTTGTTGTTTTTGTAGGTTACCAGATTTGCATTTTTTCTACAGTTTCATACCTCGATTACCATTTTTGTGTATGTTAGGTTTGAACAGGAACGAAAAATACAATAATACTTTTTTATTTTTCTCATTTCACTCTCCTTATTAATTATTAATTTTAATAATTTATTATTGCTAAATTAAAGAGTGACAGATTTGCCCCTCAAATTTTAACCAAAAACAATTAGATAACGGAGAATTTAATGGTATGCACATATTTTCGGTTGAAACTACAAGTTCATGTATCATTTTGATTGTTTTGAAACTTGAAACACCAAAGTTGTTAGTGAACCATTTGTCATGTACATTTCTTAAAATTTACCCAGAAAAGAAACCTAGATCGATACTCTACGCAGTCGAGGGTTTCATGGAGTTCACGGAGAAGGAAACTGTTATCAACGCGGTGCAAGAGAGCGGACCGTGCCCGGATAGAGGGGAGATCGCTGACAATTATATTCTACTCAAATTTTCATTGTAAAGTATATCGGTTGCTGCCCTGGTTCGGAGTGCCCAATTCATTGGGACTCACAAACCCACTAAGAAGAAAACGACTTAAAATTTACCCAGAAAAGAAACCTAGATCGATACTCTACGCAGTCGAGGGTTTCATGGAGTTCACGGAGAAGGAAACTGTTATCAACGCGGTGCAAGAGAGCGGACCGTGCCCGGATAGAGGGGAGATCGCTGACAATTATATTCTACTCAAATTTTCATTGTAAAGTATATCGGCTGCTGCCCTGGTTCGGAGTGCCCAATTCGTTGGGACTCACAAACCCACTAAGGAGAAAACGACTTCTGGGTTGAGCTGCCAGCGATCAATCAGATTTCGTCCGCCTACCACAGCCGGTGTACAAGATCATTTTCACATTATCTTTCAACCGCGAATGTCCTAGAGCATAAACATGCCCTTGCAATTGAGATGTTATTCGAGCTTGTCGACAAGGCCGTCAACCCTTATCTCCCAATTAACGTGGAGATATTTGACGTGATTGTGCATAATAGGAGGTAGGGGTGGGACTTCGAAACTGAAAACCGGAAAAAACCGAACCAAAAACCGGACCGAAAGAGAAAAACCGGATCGAATCAATATGGTCCGGTCTCCGGTTTCACCCTCTCAAAAACCGAACCTGACCGTTCAAACCAGTCAACGGTCAAACTAACAAAAACGACGTCGTTTTATTGCAACAAAAAAAATACTTAAGCCGAGTGTCCTCGACTCCACTCACTTCAAATCTGCCTCATTCTCTCTCCCTCAAGAAGAATTTGATATATTTCAAGAATATTTATTCCAAATTTTTTTCAATATAGGCATTTCCGTGTGTTAATTGGTTATAAGATTAGGGTTGGCTGTCCCGATTGAAATTAAGGACTATTGGATTATGTGGTTTGATGTATAAACTTTATATTGTGTTTAATATGTATGGACTTTAACTATAGACTTTAAACTATTTTTAGTTTTTTTATTGTGTTTTTACTTTTTATATAGTTGGTATTTGGTTTGTAAGTTTTTTTATAAAAAGTTTGGTTTGTGTTTTTTTGTAAGACATTTGGAATATTTGTGGTTTTACGGAACTAAAAAAATAAAGTCGATTAATTTAGTAACATTTTAGTAGAGGCTATATTTAAAAAAAATTGATAAAACCGAAAAAAAAACCGAAACCCGACCAAACCGTAGGTGTGGTTTGGTTTACTGTTTGGTACGACTAAAAGTGAAAAACCGGACCGAACCGAATTTTAACTCCGGTTTGGGCCCTAAACCAGACCGTTTCAAACCGTTCCCACCCCTAATAGGAGGAGGAGGACAATTCTAGCGACAAAGGAATCGATTGAAGGCTTGGAAAGAGTGAGGCTTGATCGCATCTTGAGGGGATTGGAAGATGGAGAAACATGTGCCATTTGTTGGCGCGATCATGATCGCAGTAGCAGTGACCAACTAGTTACTAGGTTGCCCTGGTCGCACTATTTTCATGGTGATTGCATTTGCGGGTGGCTGCAAATCAATCACGTTTGTCCTATGTGTCGATTCGCAATGCCTACTGATGAGGAAGTGCCCTCAACTTAATTTGCTGCAAATAACTAAGAGGTGATGTCCTCTTGATGTATTCGCCGTTTGCAAATAGTTTGATCAAAATCAAGCATTGTTGGTAATTTCAAGAGAGTAAACTCCTTGATATAAACATAAACCAACTTGGAGGGTCTAGGGAACTTGATGATGATCGAATATGCTAAAGATTACGGATTAGGATGCCACAAAATATCATCAATCCACGTGACTAGTAACTCAACAAGTTGAGTTCGATGGACGTTTTAAGAAACGCTCTATAAATGCATTCCATAGTACTATGTGGCCATTACTTTTTGCACATGTTTCTATTGAATGCATTTGTCAATGTGGCACCTCAAATACTTTGAGCGTGATAGATTTTAAATCTAGACTTTTTAGCCTTGGGGTCAAAATATGTGGTGTAATATTTTCCAATGAAAAAGTTCCACAAATACCCAACAAAGATTCGCCTTGAACATCTAATACGTTAGAAGTCTTAGTTCGTGCGACCAATTTGGGTGACCATCGAATTGAATATGGTTCATCTGCAACCAAATATTCAATGTATTGTAAATATGAATAATTATGCAATGAATGAGTCATGAACAAAAATAAAGAATTACATACCCAGCCGCCAAAATAGTTCGTGAACTCCTTGTTGTGGTAGTCGAGATCACCTTGAATGTCTGAACAGTATAAATGGATGTCTTTCCAGTATTCAACTTCTGGACAGTTAATCAATACCCACCAATGGGCTATGACTAGCTCATGTGGTTGCAACTTGTAGGACTCTGGTAAAATTCCATAAACTTCAACATCATTAGAGACTATGGAAATGTTGAACTTCAGTACATCTACCGGTATGGTTTGTGGAGTTTCCTTTAACGTTTCTAAATACAACTTCATGTCAGTGACGCACTCGTGCCAATATATGCTTCAGCTATACATCCTTCAGGCGCGGATTTGTTAGCCACATAAGCTTTGTAGTCTCTAAGTTGTCTATATATAAATAAATTTGTTGTAATTTGTTATGATTATATATTGAACATGTAGAATAAAAAATTTAGGTGTAAAAAACATACATTTTCATGGGATACATCCAAGTATAGTGTACTGGACCGGTAAGTAACAATTGCTCGGGAAGATGGATCATCAGGTGCGACATGATGTCAAAAAAATTTAGAGGAAATATCCTTTCAAATTTACACATGATATAAATAATGTCCTGTTGCATTTCTCGGATGTCAGATTTTGTCACTTCCCTTGTGCATAACTTCTGGAAGAATCTTGACAACGCTACTAACGGCTCCACCACCTGACGGGGAAGGAACGGTCGAATGAAAATAGGGAAGAGACGTTGTAGTAGAATATGACAGTTATGACTCTTTAACCCATACATTTTATTGTCCCGATTGTTTACACACTGGGCTATATTTTCTGCGTAGCATGAATGATACTTCACAGAACTCATCCACCTGAAAATTACGTTCTTCTGGTCAGGCTTCACGGTGTAAGGAGTTTGAGACATTTTTTTCTTCCCTTCTTTCAACCACAAATGTCTTCGTATCTCCATTTTTAAGATCAATGCGTGCCTTCGGACCGTCTTTCGTCTTTCCCTCCAAGTTCAGCACTGTTCCCACCACACTATCACACACATTCTTTTTTATGTGCATCACATCTAGGTAGTGTCTGATCAACAACTTACTCCAGTATGGGAGTTCCTAGAATATGCTCTTATTTGTCCAAAATTTATACCTGTCGGGTCTGTCAGGTATTGCCGCCATAATATTGGGATGATTTCTAAGCTGTCCAAAATCAAACTCATTAAACACTGCTAAAATTTCTTACCCCGTCCATCTTCTAGGAGGCACACCGTTTTCTACAGTCCCATCAAATGCCTTTTCATCTAACCGCCATTCGTGATCATACGGAAGGAGAGTACGGTGACCCAATCTGAATATCTTGTTACAATGACTACTGCTCCCCTCATCGTTAAGGCACTCTGGACAAGCCTTGTATCCCCTAACAACATTGCCCGACAACATCCCACAGGCAGGAAAATCACTGATGGTACCAACAACAATGGCATGCATCTGGAACATCTCGTGCATGTACTTGTCATAAGTGGGATGACCAACGTCCCAAAAAACTTAAGCTCTTCAATCAAGGGTCTCAAATACACATCGAGACACTTCCCTGGATAACCGGGTCCCGGAATCAACAAACTCAACATATTATATTTCTTCTTCATGCACATCCATGGAGGAAGATTGTATGGTACCAAAATCACAGGCCATACACTGTATTGAAGACCCATGTTGCCAAAAGGATTAAACTCGTTGGATGAGATCCCGAGCCTCACATTTCGGACTTCTGACGCAAAATGAGGAAACTCACGGTCTATATGGTTCCAAACCTTCCGGTCAGCAGGGTGTATAAGGGTATCTTCGCCATGCAATTCCCTATCAGCGTGCCATCTCATAGCTTTGGCCGTGTGTGATGACATGTACAACCGTTCCAGCCTATCCCTCAACGGGAAATACCGAAGTATCTTCACAGGTTTTCTATTGTCTGCAGGAGTCAGCTTATACCTGTCACTCTGACATACTGGACATGCATCAAGGTCACCAAGGTCATTCCCTTCTGAATCATTACCCTAGAAGAGAACACAAACATATCTGCATGCATAGATCTTGATGTAGGAAAGCCCAAGATCTTTCGGGATACATCACACTTTATGATGAGTGGTAGGAAGACGATGACCGTGAGGTGGCATCGAAGCAGTGTACTGTAGGTAGTCATCAACAGCCTTCATAGTCGATTTTGTCTCAACTTTAATCTTCATAACGTCCATCACACTTTCAAGAACCGTCTTCTGACAACCGGGGTACACAGGGGTCTGTTGGAAAGCAAGTAGTTTGTTGTACCTGTCAATACAAGTAGTGTTGACAACTCTAGGGAAGGGCTGCACCGGCTTAGGCATATACGGTCCTTCAGAGCATACACCGCTCTTATAAGGAAACATATCGTTGATGAAGGCCGTTGTTGGATCGTTGGATGTACTACCCATCTTGGATGAAGGCATATACGGTCATTCCCAGTGCATTGTTAAAGCTTGGCGTCGACGCTTGTGGTTACTCCGACGCGTGCTGAAGCTTTGGAAATTGTGTTGACCTTTTGAGGTCCGGAATCAAGAGTATGTGATGTGAACATGATAGTATGTATATACAATGCCTTACCCTCGACTTGGTATGTTGAGTGAGGTGTCAGAAATGTTGTATGACCGAAATGTCAAAGATTGGAACGACGAACTCGAGTTTGTGCATCAGTTTGGTTATTTGCATTTAGAGTTTGCAATGTTATCAAATTGTCCATTGGTGTATTTTGGACATGTTCTCTGCTTGAACTCTATGCATGGAAAGCCTGAAGTGAGGGAAAGTGTGTAAGGCATTGTTTGATGACCAAGTGGTAGCTTCATGATTTGAACAAACGGTCTGAGACAAGGAAGGAAATGTACCTAAGAATATTCAGTGAGTACCTTAAACTTTAGTGGTAATTGTTGACTTGTAGCCAAGGTGGTAGGTACCAATTTCCCCTACGATAGTCATGCAGTTAAGATTGACCGATGTTCAGATTATCAAAATCTTGGTCAGCTTCGAGTTTGTGAAAGTTAGCGACAAAAGAGAACATCACTTCAGTGCAAGTTGATAGCGGGCCACTGAAAAGAAAAAGTGTAAAGAGATGAGAAAGTTTGTGGCCAGAGTTCATTATCAAGGAGTCTCAATTCAACCAAGTGTTGGACTTCGAGGTGGAAATTACCCTTGGGTTAATCACTTCTTCAACGAGTGATTACGGGTATGAAATTATGCTTTCAAGGTATCTGGTGCCTATGACTGGTTCATAGATAAAGCGTTGTTCGGTTTAAGTTAGTAACGCTGTGAGTCTATGACGAGGCACGGTAATGAGGGAAACGTCTGTTAAGCAAGAGACCTGGTGAACGTTTTACGACGTGTAACATCCTTCTTGACAGGTGTGGAACCTGAGATTCTATTTTACGGAAAGCTTCGTACAAGGTGCGACCTGACAGCTTCAGAGGCGAAGACGTACTGAGCCTTTAAAAAGGATGTGGTAGCTAAGATGTCTTCTGATCTTTTCGAATGTGTTATCAAGGCTGACTGTTATCTTTCTAATGGAGCCTGACGGAAACACTCGCATGAGACGACTTGTCGTCGTAGTGGTATCAAAAGAGTGGATTAACGAAAGCATCTGCGAGTGTCTGTTCCGATTTTTGATGATGTGGACACTAGGTTCACGATATCAACTTTGAGCAAAAGTCTATCGGCGACATCCTTACGAGTGAACAAGGAGTTGAAAGAATGACAACCTGTTTGACTTGGCTCATCATTAGTGGTTCTTCGGTGTTGAGACATCGTTCGTGGTTCATCGATCGTGTAAGCACGACACTGCAACGAAAGACGTGATCTTGTGGATTATCACATGTAAGTTGGTATTTGTGCATCCTCTCCTACATTAAGGCTTTGATAAAGTCGTTTTGGTGCAAGAACTTTGTGACGCTGTACGTTAGTGGATGCGACAGCTCGTTTCGAGTATCTTGTCTTTGCGATCGAGGCGAGAAAGTGACAAGTTCGAGTTTGTTACTTGGCTATAGCACCTGCAAGATTGACGATCGAATCGACTGTTACACTTCGACCGTGACTTCAGCACTCGTTACACGAGGTAACAAAAAGTGGAAATACTTGAGTGTTCACGCTTGGGCATCGACATTGTTGTTCTGGACACGAGCAGAGTTTTGAGGTTCAGCAGAAAATTCAGTGATCTTGAAGAAAATTGGACTCGCGGTAAACGAGGTTATTGGTGGACTAAAGTCACCAGGGTATCGGTTGTGACGTTGTCACACGTGGACTGACAACGTTGAGCCATCATGATTCCGAAAGGAACAGAGGTTGACAGAGAAATTGACCCTTGATTAGTGACTAGTTTGGTATGTGAATTTCGAGGGCGAAATTTCTTTAAGGGGGTAGAGTGTGGTACCCCGCACGTTTTAACCGTGGTTAATGGCGAGTTACTGAGGTTTAAGTCGCATTCGGTAACTTCGCGAGTTAACTACCACGTTCATTTTCGAGTTTTTCAAAGTTCCCTAAATACCTGATTTAATGACTCGATGTCATAGTACGTGTCGACACGAGTCTCCCGGTATTTTCAGATTATTTTTCGGAGCTTCCATCTATTTCCTACGAATTTCTAAAGTCCATGGTAATTTCTAAATTACTGTTTTCTGATTTTTAAAACCGTTTCAATCTTGGTCTTTGATCTTCATCCTTTATTGTGAGCCCTTGGATCCAAATATAAAAACCAATCCCTTCCTTTTCAACTCATTCTGTCGAGAGACAAACAGTGAGCTCGAGAAAAGAGAGAGACGCGCTGCTCTCCCTTCAGCCGTGCCACTGCCATCGTCCGGCCACGCCTGGCCGTCGCGCCACCACTACCGGAGTCTCCTCTCTCTCCTCTCACTACCATGGTCACAATTTCCCCATTCATCCATCTCCTTCTCCAATTCGAAGTCAAGAACCCTAAGCCCCAAATCGGTTCTTCCTCCGATTCGTCCTTCTCTAGCGACGCTGTCGTTCCCTGAATGGTAACCTCTATCTTTTCCTCTCGTTTTGACCCTCCATTAATCTTTGGTTCTCTCCCTTGAGCTCTAATCCTTGTTTCTCTTCTTTCTCTTTTCTGGGTACTCTGTAATGCCGTCGTTTCTGGCGAGCTTCGGTCTCCATTGGTTGAGTCTCATCGCAGACCCGAGGCTAGCAATAGCAGGTGAGACTAGGGACGAATCCCTGTTGAGACAGAGGAAGCCTCTCTGTCTACATCTTGAAGGTGAAGCCTCTGTGTTCTTCAAAGGTAAAGAGTTTGGTGTTTGAGTCACTGTTATGGTGATGTTTAATTTTGGTGCTGTTATTGGTGTTTACTGGATTTCTGTTATTGATGGAGGAAGAGGCAGGGCTGCATGGTGAGGTTGCTGAGCAGAGTTGGAAGTTTTGGTGAAGAACAGAGGTGAGGGATTTTCCTGGAGCTATTGTATTTGTTTGTGTTATTGTTGTGTTGGGATGATAAATTGATGTTGTTTTTCCTGCATGTGTTGTCGAGAACTTGGTGACGAGGAAAACGAGGGAAACTCTGGCGAAATTCTGGCAAGTTGACCGGAATCCAGTGACGATCCTGTGATGCAGTTAAACCGGCAGAAATGCCGAGAGGTAGTCTTCGACTCCTTAAGAATGTGTTGTTTCCGTTTAAAGGGATTAAGGTTAAAGTAATCGGAAATTACGTAAGGAAACATATAAAAACGGAAACTAACCGTATTTGGGAACCTTCCATTTTGGGAAACCTTCTATGTTTGGAAACCTACTAAATTGGGAAACTTTCCATTTTTGGAAAGTTTCCATTAAGATAAAGTTTCCATTTTGGGAAAGTTACATTTTCAGAAGAACGGTTAAGTAAAGATTTGAAGTTCAACGAAGTTTAACACAGCTTGGTTAAATTGGTAAAGTGTTAAATTGTTATCGGAAAATAATAACTGGAATTCTGGAAAATGTTAAGTTGACCATGTTAAGTAAAGTTGGTGTTTCACGTAAATCGGTAAATCGACTCTTGGTAAATAAATTGATTAGTGTGACACGTTAGGTGTCTATAGTGATTCAACGAATTATTATGTGACACCCTAACGTCAAGTTAAAGTGGTTAAAGAGAAGTTCGGAGACTAAGTCGGACTTCCGGTAAATGAGTTAAGAGTTGATAACTGAAAAAGAAAGTCAAAAAGGTTAAAGTGCCATAAAAGGAAATTGGTTGGTCAACTTAGTCAATGTGGTCATTCCTGGTCAAACTAGGAATGTTGAGGTCTGTTGACTATTATTATTTCTTGGTTGCTAAGCTACTTAAATTCTGCAGTGATTATTGGACGAGGTAGCTTACGCGGTGACCTCGGTTCACCGAGGCAGCTCCTGGAAGCTTGGAGCGTACGTATGGAACGACAATTCCAGGTAGGGAATCTGAACCCCCTTGGTAGTGGTTTTATATATGTATGAGAAAGTGCATGATTTTGTGTATGCTCATGGTCGATGCCTCGGAAAAGTTTTCTTTATATTAAATGATAAATGATTTATGATTGGGCCAAGAAAACCCGAGCCTAAACGTAAATGATTTTTATACGTCAATGTGAGATGTGTGGAGCACTGTTGTCCTGATTTCCGGTGCGTGACCTGAGAGTGACGGGACCTAGTATCTAGCACTCCCGTGGTGTCGAGACCTTGAACCTCCGGAGGGTGGTGCCTTGTTTATTTTATTTTCCCGCTTACGCTCGTCTCGCACAGAGTTAAGCGAGTCGTAAGTGCGGTGTGTTGTTTATGGGCACTGCAGTAAATGGACACTCTCGCTACTACGCGTTTACAAGCGCATAAGTAGTTGGCCCCGGTTTGCTGTGAAGACAAACCTGGGATTCGGTCACTGAGATTCGAAAGTCCTGCAGGCTGTATTTGTACATTGAGTGCTCTGGGCCCCTATGTTTTAGCATACTGCACTGTTTTCCTAAAGGATATGAAATGATGTTTTTGTGTGCCAAGGATTTTATAAATGGTTTTATTACGAGCTCAAATCTATATGTATATATACAGTTTTTGATTTTCAAACCTATCATTGGTGGGCCTATATGTGAGCACGCGAGGACGATGCTCACCCCTACAACAGATTGTTTGCAGGTACTGTGACGGGATAGATAAAGAGAGCTGTATGTGTGGAGCTTCATTCCTTTCTCGATGTTTGGTCCAAGTGTACTCCCTATTCCGGTTTTACCCTTTGAGTCTTTTACCAGAGCCTTCTACATAAACAGTAAAGGTGTCATCCCGATTTGTTAACCATGTTGTATATTTTTATTGTTGTCGCTAAAGTTTTAAATTGCCCCCTTTATCTTTACCACCTTCCGCGAAATTAGAAAAACTCTGATGATTGTTTTAAGAATTTCATGTGGTGCCACTCAAAGTATTAAAGTTTAAATTTTATTTTACTCACTAAAAAGCCTACGACTTTAGGTTAATAAGTTGTTGGCACGTCCTTCGGACGTGTTGGCTTCTTATTGGCTTAAATTCGTGGCTACTGTAGTTTACCCCCCAGGGGTGCTACAACTGCCAAACCTTGTCAATTGCAAATCGATGCATATCGCTGCGACACTGACATTTAGTGCACGGACAATAGAAAATTGTATTCCCTTTAGCATTATCCATCACATATTCAATAAAACTAATAACTCCTTTACCATATCTTTTGTCCCATTTTGGAAGCGAAATCCAACTCTTATCCATATCCTGAGAAGATAACATAATATATATATATATATGTATAAACTCTAATTAATTAATTAAATTTACAAATCATTTAGTATTCTATCTACAGTTAACGTACAATTAATTAATATAAAACAAATTAATAATTAACATACACATATATATATATATATACATACATGCATATATATAGTATGAATTAAGTAATATTTTGATTATGATTGATGTTAATTGATATATATATATATATACTAGTATAGTACTACTTAATATATATATATATATATATATATATATATATATATATATATATATATTAATATATAACAATAACTTCATATATATTATCAAATTAAAATCGATCAACTTAATCAATCACACTCAAAATCCAATAATTTAACTCAAATTAAAACTCAAAATCAATATATATAACTCAAATAAAACTCTTAAATCAACCAAAAACAATATATATACACATATACGTACCTATATATAGCGTCACAAACTAATTTTGGATAGATTTCGACGACACCTAACAATTTCGTCAACACCTAAAATTTTTCTCCCGTTTTTTTTTCACATGAGCTGCTGTCTAGATCTGGAAATATAAAGACTTTTAGCCGACGAAATTATATATTTCGTCGGCTAAAATTTTAAAATTTCGTTTGCTATAGTCTGTAACTATAGCCGACGAAACAATTATTTTAGCTGACGAAAAAACATTTCGTTGGCTAAAAATCCACTTTAGCCGACGAAAAAAAATAACAGGCCGACGATTTTTTGTTTCATCGGCCTGTTATTTTTTTTTTTGGTCGGCTATAATAGTTATTCTGGTAGTGAAAACTCGAATGAGCAGAACGTTACATGCTCTTGCATACAAAACCAGCTGTTATGAGACTCAATAGAGGTTACAAAACGATGCTTTAATGGTTTGTCCTACAAATTGATATAACACAATCTGAAAAATTGTCGTGGTTGATACAACACAACTCAGACTTCTAGCATTAATACAACACAATCCAAACTGACACCTGAGTTGATACAACACAACCCGGACCCAAAACACTTTTAGTTCTAGCTAGGATTTCCCTACACACACAAAATCCGAAGCAAGATAACCGAGATGGAGAAGGGAGGAAATAACTTTATCCCTCTAGTGCGAGTTATTTGAATTTTAAAACACAGAACTTTGAAAACTTACTTGTTTGAGCCCAATGGCCAAAATATTACTTTTTAATGTACCTTTAGAATCTTCAAAGCATGAATGAGAAAGTAGAAAAATTAGAGCTGGAGACAGTTCAAAAAATGATGGGGGAAGGCTGTCGGGAAACGACAGAAGGAATCGGTCATACGACAGCCGAGGATGGTCGACAGTGGAACTAAGTAGGGCTTGAGACTTTTTCGAAGAAAAATTGGTTAGTTTTTTTTTTCTCGGTTATCAGTTAAGGGTTAGAGCAAAGTACATGATAACGTGACTTGGGATAAATTGTAGAGACGAAAGAGATAACAAAGAGAATAGAGAATCGTCATTGATTGAAGCCCTTTATATAAGAAATTTAGGTGTTATACAAAGAAACATATCTTGATATCTACGGATTTATGATTCCTGATTTGACTCGCATTAGACCAAAACACACGGATGTCAAATATCCTATAACAGTGTCTCAATATAGTAAATAAGTTAAATATTACACATTAGTGAGTCAAAATCACAACTTGCTACTTACTCTATGTTGCTATAGGGTTTTTGAATAATTACTAGTTACTACAGTTTTTGGAAAGTATTTGTTAGGTCCAAAAGTAAATGACGAAAGCCCACTTATGAAAGTACAAGTGGACCGATACCTGCAGTCAGGAAGGTCAAAGAATGCTCAGAAAGTCAAATGCGCTCGCGAGGAGGGCACTAACGAAACACGCTCGCGAGGGAAGATAGTTTGCTCATAGGAGGAGACGCGCTTGCGGAAGAGGCTGTGTATCATGGAAACACGCTCGCGGGAGGAAAAGCGTTCGCGAGAGTATCAGAAGAGAGAAAACATATGGCCACAAGAAATTGAGTTACAAATAGAAAAGTATTGGACTTAGAGGATTGGGCTTTAAGAGGTTGTCTTGCATTACAAGGAGGATTCCTAAACCCTAGCAGTATGGTGCTATATATATAAGGACTTGATGATCAAGAAAAGAACAACTACATCTATCAACAAACAGACAACAACTTCGCCACGCGAACGTCTTTAAACCTCCCCGGAGCAACCAAGCCTGATCCGTCAGCAACCGTAGCCTGATCCGTCAGCTGCACAAGGGACTTAATCCATTAGGTTTGATAGATTTCAATCCGTTGAAGTCTCACTACTCCCTTGTTCAATCCGTTAAGCAGTTTTACTCCCGCAACCAGTTCTGGAGAATCCATTCGGCAGTCCATATCCTGCATATCTTGATACCCGCTGCTTAGTATTCTTGCATACTAAGTAAGATTCGGCCATCCGCAAGGGGTGGAGAAAAATCCTAGAGGGACTTTTCCCTTGTAGGTCTGAGAAGAGAACCCAGCACAGAGGAAGAAGATCGGCGCCAGTCACGATCGCTGTGAGAAGAAGTCAGCAGAGGGACGCGAGCAACATCCAACTTCAAGGTTGTACCTGACCCAAAGGTACTGGTACGCCTAGCACAATATACAAGATGGTTGTTTGAAGGACTGCAAATTCTAGACCAAACATCTGACACGCCCAGTGGGACAGCGTCAAGATTGCAGGCTTCGGCGAGTACCAAAAGGAGTACCCTCCTTGTTCCAAACCGAAACACGTAACCGTAAAGCCGCACAACTCGGTTCATTGTAGGAAGCTATCTACAGAGCAAGCAATTACCAAGTTTGGTGTCATGTCTCAAGAAGGTCAATCACAAAACCTTGCTGAGCAAGTAGGAGCATTGAACTTATCATTGGAAAATCTGACAAAAGGTTTTCAAGAGGTCCGAGATCGAACCCGAAAACAGGACAGAAAGGTCGAGGCACAGGATCTGAGGTACAAGGACTTAGCAACTAAGATGGACGAAAATCAGCTGGCGCTGAACAGGAGGATGGATATGTTCATGGAAGCTTTGAATTCTATGAGAACTGAACAGCTTATCAATCAACATCCTCCAGAAGAAGAGTTGCTAAAAGAAGTAGATCACTAGGTGGACAGAAGGACTGTGCACCGAGAGGGATTTGGCCCACTTCGTGTGGGTGATGACCAGTTGGGGGTGCATAACAACCAGAACCCTGGAGGAGCTAGAGGGAGACATAGGGCTCCAAGGCATCAACCACGTCGTTCGCCTACGCCTGTTCAGAGGAGACCTCAGCTGGATTGGGATGCAGTTCAGAATATGATTCAAGAAGCTATAAGGGCAACCCCCATTGTTGCTGCAGTAAACACTGCATATGCGCATCCATATCCAGAATGGGTGGCTGAAAGTCCATGGCCAGAGCATTATCGTCAGATAAGGTTCACCCCATTCTCAGGAGAGAGGTCTGAAGATGCAGCTACCCACATTGCAAGGTTCACAGGTTAGTGTGGACCGTATGGAGCAGATATTGTTTTCAAGCTGCGCACGTTTGGGGCTTCATTATCAGGGTCAGCACTGACATGGTATACCAAGTTGATACCAAGGTCAGTTCCTGACTGGAACACGATGGAGACCATGTTTAGAACCAAATTTGGAACTGTGGAGCCAGAGGTTGATTTGTCTTCTTTGACTGCTATGTATCAACAACCTATGGAATTATCAGTAGAGTTCCTCAAGAGGTTCAAAGTACAGCAAGCTAAGTGCAAGACTCCAATCCCAGAGCCTGACCTGATCAAGATTGCAATCAGAGGGTTGGAGAAGAGACAGAGAGCAAAACACCATGATGGAGTGTTCTCTAGCATGGTTGACCTGATGAACAGGGTTGGCAACTATCAATATTTCTTGAATGAGCTAGATGAGGATGCAAATAATTCCAGGAACAATTTGGCCCTCATCCCAGGAACGCTGAAACCTAGAATGCCTCCAGCAAGACATAGGACAGTAGGGGCGATCTATTCCCACATGGATCCTTACTACTCAGCTCCACAAGCTATGCCTTATGCAGATCCGTACATGATGGGATACGAGGAAGAAGTGGCAACAGTGGAGTTAGCAGGGAGACAGCCAATCAAGTCCCATGTGCTTAAGATGTCCAAGGAGCCAGTGAAGATTTCGTTCGCCGCTTTTGCCAAACCGGAGTACGAATCCTACACCTATAATGCACACAAGGCACCAGAGATTCTGGAAGACTTGACAGCATTGGGGAAGGTTAGGAACGATTTTGGACCTCCCCCTACCCCTGAGCAGCTCAAAGGAAAGAAGTATTGTAGGTTCCACAATCTTTGGAACCATAATACATCAGAATGCATTCGCCTGAATGACGCTATCCAGATGTGGATCAACGAGGGAAGACTTGGCGCGAATGAGGAAAAGACTGCAGCTTGGGTGGACATTGATCCTTTTCCTACAATCAATATGGTTGACTTGGTGCCATGTGATGGGAAGAAGGAAAAGCCACTGCCAGTGAAGCCAAAGTTCAAGGAGTACACCTATGATGCTAGTAGGGCTCATATTATTCTGGATAAGCTGATTGTAGCCAATGAAGTGGTCATCCCATGGGGAGTCTATCCCCCAGAAGAAGCAATAGCTGGTAAAACATACTGTAAGTATCATAACTTGTGGACTCACAAGACCTCTCAGTGTGTGCAGCTCAAGGATCAAATACAACAGTGGGTCAATGAGGGGTCCATCACCT
The DNA here is from genome assembly GCA_951800085.1 of Comarum palustre. Taxonomy (NCBI): domain Eukaryota; kingdom Viridiplantae; phylum Streptophyta; class Magnoliopsida; order Rosales; family Rosaceae; genus Comarum; species Comarum palustre. The sequence continues at coordinate 7,230,341 of OX637576.1, forward strand.
TTTGTGATCCATCAGTAGCAGATATTGCCGTAGTTGATCTTGTACGGGGCAACAGAAAGCTGACCCTTGACTTGAGCACTGGAAAAAGAGATGAAGAAGTTTCTAAGCAGAGAGAGTTAAGAGAAGTTGCATCAACAGTTGTGTTGTGTGTCAGATGCAAAACTGAGTGTGGCATTGCTAAAGAGCCACGGCAGGAGAAGAGGAGTGCTGTGATTACACCCCTGAAGCATATCAACCATACAACCCGAAACGGGTGGTAAGATCAGCAAGTCCTAATCAAAGGGATTCCAACCTATACCTTCTCTTGCGCCAGGCAAGAGTGGAGGAAAAGAAGCCAATGGTCAACCCACAGGACGTCGTGACCAAACCTTACATACCACCAGCTTTCAGGAATATACTTAAGGACAACGTCTGGATGGTTAGAGAGAAAGGAAAGGTGGTAGAAGCTACTCCTACTCAGAGTAGGAATGTGCAGAAGAGGTATGGCAAGACCAAGAGACTGTTGGAAGCTTTGGATAAGGGTTTGGTCAGGCCAGACCAAATCAAAGAGACTCTAGAGCAGTTGAAACGAAAGCTGGAATTGTTGTCAGCCAGACCTTATTGCCCTATCAGGAATGTTAGCAATGTTCCCAAGACTGCTAACACGGAACGTAGTGGACAGAAGAGAGTCTCGCGAGAAGAACATAGTGGCGAGCGAAAATCTGTGTGGTCAAGGGTAGGCGTTGACAACAGTCAACACGCACGTGGGTCAGTTTGGGCTCGTATAGGTCAGAAGGTAGTGGATAAAACACCCACTTCCACTTCAAATGAGACACCTGAGGCATCCCCAGCAAAAAGGGTTAGGATCTCAGAAAGTCCTAAAAAAGAAGATAAGAAGGAGGTGTCAAAGACAAGGTTTGAGTGGAGACCAAAAACAACTCAGAGTCAAGAGCAAGGGTCTCGTAAAACAAAAGCAACTCAGAGTCAAGAGCAGGGGTCTCGTAAAACAAGTGATGCTGAACCTATACCTGAGGTTGTGCAACAGAAACCTTCTCCAGAGGTTTCATTAGTAGAGCAAATGGCTAAAACGTTTGCCCATGCAGAAGAGGACTCAGAAATTGATGCACTTCATGTTACAGAAGAGGATATGGAGGAAGATGAGCAAGAGACTGGGGGCATGGACATAAATTTGCCATGCAACATGCTTTACGTAGAGAATGAGCATGGCGAGATGGTCACAGACCAATCAGGGTCTGTCCAGGTTTATGTGGAAGCTGAAGCTACAATGCCAACCCCAGAGAAAGAAGCCTATTGCAATATGGTGTACGTCTTACCTTCTATGTACGCATTAGACAAGCCAATTTCATCTGAGGTTTTCCTCAACATGTCAGAGGAGGAGAATGGAGTGGAATCATCTGCTCGCGGGAAAGAGCTTGCCGCGAGTGTTGACAAGGTGGACGTGGACTCTGAGCTTAAAAAGAAATATGTCTTGTTCTCCAAGCCTACCTTCGCCATGAAGCAGCATTTACGACCATTGTACGTGTCTGCTGACATGGAGGGCAAAAGGGTTAGCAAGATATTGGTGGATACAGGAGCTGCTGTAAGTGTGCTCACTGTGCAGACTATGAACTATCTCCAGATCCCTAAGGAAAAGATTCTGGAAAGCAAGATGAAGGTGAAAAGTTTTGTTGGTAACATAGCTCAGACATTAGGAGTGGTGATATTGAAGATCAAGGTTGGTCCATCAGAGATGTATCAGACCTTCTTTGTGGCTGACTGCACAGCTCCCTATACTATGATTCTGGGTAGAGATTGTCTTCATCAGGCCGGTTATGTTCCATCTTCTCTTCATCAAGAACTTGCTATCTGGAACCCAGAGACCGACGAGTCCGAGATACTAAAGGCTGACCCTAGACCATTCTCAGTAGCAGCTTGCTTTGTTGAGGTAAGTTATTACTATGGGGACATGAGGCCTTTGAAAGTCAGTGGTGTTACAAAGAAAGGACATCCACATGGGGTGACCTCCATTGAACTTACACAATGGGGATTGGCGCAACTCCAAGCAGACGCCAGTAGACCAATCTCTATGGTTCTACCCCAAAACAATCAATGAAGCCACAACTCAGCAAGGAGGAATTGGAAGCCTACGCTTCCCTGCACCAGAGATTGTCTATTTTTACGCAGGAGCAAGAGGCTTACCAACATGTGGCAGCAGTAGAGTGCGTTAAGGATTATGTTTTGGAGTATGACGAAGAGGAGGAGGAGATTATCCAACCAGCTCCGGCTGCCTTGGATGATACTCCACCTAAGGTTAAGGATCCAGTAGAAAAAGTCAACCTAGGGACCACAGAGGAACCAATGGAGGTTGGGATAAGTGCTTACCTGGAGCCTGAACAAAAGCAAAGGCTCATTGAGCTGCTACAAGAATACAAGGATTGCTTCGCGGAGAAGTACGAAGACATTCCTGGACTGGCACCAGAGTTGGTTTGTCAAAAACTGCCAATTATGGACGGTTATAGGCCAGTCAGGCAGGAACCTAGGCGAATGCATGCCGACACAGCAGCTTCAGTGAAAGAAGAGGTAGAAAAGATGCTCAAATCTGGAATCATACGACCTGCAAAGTATACCAAATGGTTGTCCAACATAGTGCCAGTCAGAAAGAAGAATGGTAAGATGAGGGTGTGTGTGGACTACAGAAACCTGAACACAGCCACACCCAAGGACGTGTATCCTATGCCAATGGCGGACATGTTGGTTGATGCAGTAGCTGGGCATGAGCTGTTATCATTCATGGATGGAACCGCAGGGTATCACCAGATCCCTGTGGAGGAAGAAGACAAGCACAAGACAGCTTTTAGGTGTCCAGGCTTTACAGGAGCGTTTGAGTATCAAGTCATGCCTTTTGGGCTTAAGAATGCTGGCGCCACGTATCAAAGGGCAATGAATCTTATCTTCCATGACATACTGGGGAAGATATTGGAGGTTTACATTGATGATGTGGTAGTCAAGTCCAAGGTTAAGGCAGATCATATAGAGGATCTGAGAAAGGTCTTCATAAGGATGAGGAAACATAAACTCAGGATGAATCCAGCTAAGTGTGTGTTTGGGGTTCAATCAGGAGATTTCCTAGGGTTTGTGGTTCATCAACGTGGCATTGAGATTCCAGCTGACAAAGTCAAGTCAGTGGTGGAAGCTCCAGCTCCAACCAACAAGAAGGAATTGCAACAGTTATTGGGAAAGATTAACTTCTTACGCAGGTTTATCTCAAACTCAGCAGGAAAGATTCAACCCTTTACACCATTGTTAAAGTTGAGAGCAGAGACAGAATTTCGTTGGGAAGCGAGTCATCAGGAGGCGTTTGATAGGATAAAGCAGTATTTAACTTCACCACCAGTCCTGATGCCTCCAAGGCCTGGTTACCCTTTGAAACTCTACATTTCAGCGTGTGAGACATCAATTGCTACACTCTTAGCACAAGATGAGCGTCAGGATGATGGTAAGGTGGTTGAGCATGCGGTGTATTACCTTAGCAGGACACTGATCAATGCAGAAACCAAATACAGTGACATTGAGCGGTTGTGTCTTGCGTTGTATTTTGCTGGCTGCAAGTTACGTCATTATATGTTGTCTTTCACAACAGTAGTGGTGGCACAAACAGACCTGGTGAAATACATGCTAACCAGACCTATTCTCAAGGGTCGAATTGGCCAATGGGTGTTGGCATTGTCTGAGTTCTCACTGCAATATGCACCTTTGAAGGCGCAGACTGGGCAGGCTATTTCAGATTTCTTGCTTCATCATCCCGTGGAACAGGAATTGCAGTACAGAGAGTTAGACACTACCCCCTATGCCTTGATGTTTGGGCATGATGCAGTTCTTCCCATGGAGATAAATGTCAATTCCTTAAGGGTTCGAGAACAACATCAGTTAGTAGGGGAAGATTATGTCCAGGCCATGTATCAAGAGCACGAACAATTGGACACCATACGAATGGAAGCCCTAGATCATATTATGGTTGAGAAGCAACGGGTTGCTCACGCGTATGATGTCAGGACAAGTGGCAGGAGTTTTGGCGTTAGAGACTTGGTTTGGAAAGCAGTACTCCCCTTTAGCGAGCATGTTCGCGGCAGGAGTAAGTGGTCTCCCACGTGGCAAGGGCCTTTTGTGATTGATCAGATTGTGGGTAAAGGTGCTTACTATTTGCGAGACTTGGATGGAGAAGTCCATAATAACCCTATTAATGGAAGACATCTGAAGAAGTATTTCCCAAGTGTCTGGGCATATGAAGATCTTTTGCCTCCACAGAATACAGAACAGACTGTTTCCCAGGCGGGGGGGGGGGGCAGAGTTTGGGGCCTTAGGGTTCGTTCGCCTAACCTATAGCAGCACTGGGGATCTTTTCAGTTTCATTCGTGTTGCTCAACGCTCAACCTATTTGAGGTTTTGCTTTTTGTGCACCCAATAAAACTGGGGGCACCATATTTATAAATGAACCAATTAATGTGGTTTTTTGAAATTTTTTGGGGAAAACAAGTTGTGTTTTCGAGAGGTCAAGGACATGGGATTAATCATAAAAAACATTTGCATTCAAAGTTATACTTGCGTGCAGAATTGGTACAGATGGTCAGTCAAATAAATCTGCCTATGTTCTCAATGTTAGTTAAGACAGCATCAAGGGCCTTTTGGGCATCTACTTCGATGATTAGGAAATCTTCAATTTTGTCTTCCTCCTCGTCAATTGCCAGTTGAAGAGTTTGGTAGGAGGTATTTTCCTGTTTCAAGAGACCTAAATGGTGTTGGGCTTCCTCCTTCGCAGCTGCTAGTTGAGCCTCGATCTCAGCTTTTTGTCGTTCCAGCTCAGCAATTCTGTCAGGAATCACATGAGTGGTGTTGTGGATAAGGCCAGTAAGGCTGGTAGCTTTGGCAGCTCGTTCAGTTTGGAGTCTCTCAGATTGCTAACGGTGCTTAAAGGTCTCCAATTGGGTTAACTTGGCACGCTCAGAAATAGTTACAGCATTGGTCATAAACTCCCTTAGACGCCGCAATTTCTTCGAGAGCCTTTCGTCAGCCTGAACCCTTAGGATACGAATAGCATCTTCAACCTAGGTCCTAGTGTCTGGGTGAAGAAGGTCCTCGTGCTCCAAGTTACGAAGGAATGCTTTCGCGTCAGAAACTGAACGGTTTGCCTGAGAAGGACTCAGCATCTGTTGAACTTGCTCCACAATGGTGGGCACAGCGTGGCCGGAAGAGAGGGTGACGATTGGCATGGCTGGGAGGTTCTCCGGAACCTAGTAAGCAAGGAAAGGGTTAGTGTTTGTAAAGGTACAAACAAATGCTGTAGAGTAAAGGAGGTATTTACCCTTGAGCTGATCTCAGTTGGGAAGTCTGGCTGGGACATTGGCTGAACAGTCTCACTCGCGCGACTTTCGCTCGCGGGAGCAATTTCACTCGCGGGAGAGATTTCACTCGCGGGAGGAAGGTCACTCGCGCGAGCGTCAGTCACTATGAGCTGTGGCGAGCAGAAAGTTTCCTCGCAGGGGATTGACTCGTTTGCAGCAACAGTCTGGAGAGGGACGAGCTTAGTGCTTCCTTCAAAGATTTCTTTAATAAGATCATCAAACTCCTGGGAAGCAGCTGCTGAGTCTGATCCGGAGGAGGTACTAACTTCACGTGTAGGGAGTGATTCCTGGAACATAAGAGTCACATTGAGCTCAGGCTTTCAAGATTTTCCAGTCGAGTGGGTTAGCAAAGGTATACCTGTGGGACTGCCTCGGTGGGAGTTTCAGTGGCCAGGTTGACTGCAGGGAGTTCTACATCCTGAACTATGGTAGAGATTGCCTCAGCCAGGACGGTTAAGTTTGGGGTGTCTGAAACAGAAGGAGTCTGGCTGAGTTCCTCAGGGGATTGCGCGGCTTCAGGACTAGACTGCATAGGTTGATCCACCTATAGGGAAATTATAGGGTCAGTTGGCTTCACAACATAGACATACAAGGTTCCAAGGGCGGTTGAATGAACCCATACCTAGGGTTGAGAGACGGTTGTTGCTTCTGTGGGAGGAGTTGGTTTGAGCTTCTTGGGAGGACGGTCCTCAATCTTGCCCGCACGTTTTTTGTCCCTTTGAGGACGCTGCAAGGAAAGAAGATGATCAGGAAAGTATACATAAGCCAGATAGTTGATCATTACAGTTGAAAGGGTTAAAAGATACCTGGGAGCAGGGAGTGCTTCTGCTCGCACCAAAGGAACTAATGAACGTTCAGCGTTCTGGGAAGGACCTTCAGTAGCAAACACGGCCAGGTCTTCGGCATGACGGAATTGCTTCGGGTATGGCCTAAAGAGCTTTGTGAACAAAGGGAGGTGATCTGAGCTCCATTTACCCTCATTAATAGAGTTCCACCACATGGTGAACTCATCAGTGGCAACAGGGCTCAAACGTACCCCATATCTAGGATAAGTATTCACAGGCAGTATGGTGTCCTTGAAGCAGGTGGGGATAGATTCAAGGTCGGTTCCAGCACTATAAGTCTCTCGCCACGAAATGAAATGGTTGCAGCTAGCCAACGGGGGGTATGGAATTTTCTGGTGCATACCAAATTGTCTAGCAAAGAAGTTGGGCGCATAGACTTCGACTCCTGCCCTACCTGACAGTTTAAGATCGCGAGTGGAGAGGAGGCATAGAAAGAAGAAGTGTTGCTGGATGTTTTGGCGAATATTGCAAACAAAACCTTCATCTAAAAGTGAGGGGTACCTGCGTCTACAGATAAGGGTAATAGAGTCGGAAGACAGGACTTTCATACTGTACAGGTGTTGGAAACAACGTAGATAGCTGATGGCTGGAGGACGTGATGCAGACACAAGGGTTTGGCCTAGGACCTTGTCCTTTAAGAAGCTGGTGGTGGCAGAAGAGCGGAAAAGGGGAAAATAGGTTTGTAGCCATAAATTTAAGATCCAAAGAGGACCACCGACAGATTTGTGCTTGAAGGGTTCTAAGGACAAGAAATGCAATGCTCTATATAGCAACCCAGTAGCTAGCTTTAAGAGGTTGAGAGGGATACCATTGTAGAGTAGCTCGGCAGTTCTGGCCCAAGCTTTGGTGGGTTTGTTGGTGGCGCTGCATTCAACATACTTCAGAAGCCAGAATTTCAGGAATGCTAGGCCACTGAGGTCATCATCAGAGCTCCCATAGCGGCTGACCCACGCAGTATAGGAGTTGGGGCGAGACTGATCAGAAGGAATTTGATACTTCAGCGTGAGGTCATTGAGAGGGCTTGGTGCGTCAGAGAAAGGAAACCCGGTGATAGTATACACATCCAGTAGGGTGATGCCTAAAGGACCTGCTGGGAGATGGAAGGTATTAGAAGAGGTGTCCTAGAAGCAAAGTGCTGCTGTCAAGGGAGCTCTGTTGCAGCCAGGCTTCAAAGAGAAGTAGAGGTCGATGGAATCAGCAATTCCAACGGCTTGCCACCATGCGAGGTCTTTGCTGCGGCGTTGTTGGTACCATTGAGCTTCTATATCATTGGTATTTGGCCATTGCCCAATTTTGGTCTGGGCATCCGATTTCTGCCAGTCGGTAAAGGAAATTTCATCCTCGCGAAAGAGCAAGGGGGGAATCCAGGAAGCATGTTGGAGGTAAGGCAACTGATACCGATCTGGGAAAAGGTCGACCCAAGGGCACAGGGAACAGGAGTTGTTAGGGTTAACTTTCAGCCAGGAAGTGTCTGGCCTGTGGACAGGCTGGAAATTGGTCATGACTTTCACAAAATCTTTGGCTTCATACTCAGAGGGGGTTCTGGGTGAGGTTTTCACAGCAGAGAAAAGGTGTTTGGGAGCCATTGAACTGAAAGCAGAGAAGGAGAGCAAAGCAGTGGCGGTTTGTTCCAGAGGGGTTTGAAAAGAGTTGCAGAGGGAAATGATGGTTGAGTGTCTTGAGGAGTCTGATAACGAAAGGACGTTTACATTTGTTTAAACCCACGCCTAGGTATAGCTCTTTTCGATTTCCGCAAACGGGCTTAATCTCAAGAGCTGGGGGGCAATGTTAGGTCCAAAAGTAAATGACGAAAGCCCATTTATGAAAGTACAAGTGGACCGATACCTGCGGTCAGGAAGGTCAAAGAATGCTCAGAAAGTCAAATGCGCTCGCGAGGAGGGCACTAACGAAACACGCTCGCGAGGGAAGATAGTTTGCTCGCAGGAGGAGACGCGCTTGCGGAAGAGGCTGTGTATCATGGAAACACGCTCGCGGGAGGAAAAGCGTTCGCGAGAGTATCAGAAGAGAGAAAACACGTGGCCACAAGAAATTGAGTTACAAACAGAAAAGTATTGGGCTTAGAGGATTGGGCTTTAAGAGGTTGTCTTGCATTACAAGGAGGATTCCTAAACCCTAGCAGTATGGTGCCATATATATATAAGGACTTGATGATCAAGAAAAGAACAACTATATCTATCAACAAACAGACAACAACTTCGCCACGCGAACGTCTTTAAGCCTCCCCGGAGCAACCAAGCCTGATCCGTCAGCTGCACAAGGGACTTAATCCGTTAGGTCTGACAGATTTCAATCCGTTGAAGTCTCACTACTCCCCTGTTCAATCCGTTGAGCAGTTTTACTCCCGCAACCAGTTCTGGAGAACCCGTTCGCCAGTCCATATCCTGCATATCTTGATACCCGCTGCTTAGTATTCTTGCATGCTAAGTAAGATTCGGCCATCCGCAAGGGGTGGAGAAAAATCCTAGAGGGACTTTTCCCTTGTAGGTCTGAGAAGAGAACCCAGCACAGAGGAAGAAGATCGGCGTCTGTCACGACCGCTGTGAGAAGAAGTCAGAAGAGGGACGCGAGCAGCATCCAACTTCAAGGTTGTACCTGACCCAAAGGTACTGGCACGCCTAACACAATATACAAGCCGGTTGTTTGAAGGACTGCAAATTCTAGACCAAACAGTATTTTCCCATCGTCAGGTTGTGTCTTCTATTTTCCCAATAGCAGGCTTGTATCCCTTGTTTCCGTTAATTTAATGTTTTCTGTTACTTCATGATTTTATGAAATTTCCCTTCTATCTATCTCATGTTTTTCAACTTGACAACGTGCTTCCCTTTGGAAATATTTTTTTTTTCAATGGCTTTGATAAAACCTTCAAGATGGCGTCCCCTTTAGTTTAACCCAAAGCCATATTTCGATCCAATTACTTTTTGGAGGGTTTCGACAATAGATCAAAACTTATGTATATTACATTAGTATTATACGTAACCTGGCCTTGATATGCTTTTCTTCGACTTTCGGGCACACATCGACATCTGAAGTTGGTTTCTTCGTGTTCACAACATCTGCATCTGCATCTGCATCTGCCTATTTACCAATCATGTATTGAACCTGTTACAAGATGTAAATCTATGAGTAATAATTAAACTACAAACAAATACAAAAGTATCAGCATGCTTATGCAAATCTATGAGTAATAATAACACTACTGATGCTCAATAAGGTAAGTAAATAAAGTATATGTATACACATGACCAAAACAAATACAAAAGCATCAACATACTTTTCTAATAACACAGCAGCAGTAGAACAATCATAATTTTGCTGTGGCAAATGACAGTCTTATCTACAAAGACTTGGTCTAAGCAGTGTGGTTTTCTACTGTTGTCATACTCATTAATTGCTCAAATTCGAAAAGAAATCCAAAGTTTTTCATACTCACACATTTTGCATATCACCAGGCTTAGAGATAGTATGTACAAAACTTTTTACTCTGAGATAATTAAGAGCAGTAGCTTGCAGCTCTCAACAATCTAATAAACACAATGGCCTTCAAAACCTTGCTATTATGTCTTATGCTACTGAGGTGCAGTGTAAAATATAATATGAAAGTATATTGGTGATTTTAAAGTTACTGAATCTTAATAAGGTAAGTAATTGAAATCTTACAAAAAATGCTACAGCAAGCTAAAACTAGAATACCAAGCTACAAATCTAAATCAATGCTACTGAAGAACAGTAAGATATGTAAATATATGCTACCGAGGATCAATACAAGTAAAACTACTGAGATTCAGTAGCAAATTATGTATCAAAAAATTACCTATAAATCAAATGGAGGTTTTCAATCAGAAAACATCTAGTCTCAGAACCTAGTGAAACTCAGTAGATACTGACCTTCAATAGATAACTCAAATAACAAACAAATCGATACTAACGCTCAATAGATAACTTAAACCGCTGGCTCTCTCTCGCTCCGTCGTAGCCTCGTTTCGCTCACTCTCCTGTAGCATCGATTCTCTCCCTCCATCGTGGCCTCGATTATCTCCCTCTACCGCAGACCCGTTTCTGATTCTCTCCCTCTGCCATAGCTTTGTTTCTCTCCTTTGGGTTAGATTGAAAACCAAAGATAATTGATTATTTTGGTAATTTTTTAAGTTATGAAAACATGTCGTTTCTTGATGCCGATTCTTTTACTTTGCTGATGAGCCCCAAATGAATGATCACCCTAGTGGTAAATATTGTTTCAATATTGTAGTTACGGGGAAAACCTCTAGGTTTTTTAGAAAATGTTTTTTTGTTCCAAAAAACGAAGATGAAAGTGCACAATTCCGAAAAAAAACAAATAATATATAACCAAGTAGAGTAGGAGTCGAGCCAAGGGCCGCCAAAGCTTTCACACAGTTTCACTTCTCTCTCTCACACTCTCTCAAAGGTAAGTAGGCTCTTCAAATTTGCATGCCTTCCTTCTTTGTTTCTTCAATGATATCATGATTCTGCTTCTGAATTTCTGATCCTTTTCTATGCCTTGGAATGTTCACTTCACAGTTTCAGTTGAAGGGAAAGTTTGAGGAAAAACGCAGGAGCTGGCTGAGCTAGACTACGCAGTTTCGAATAATCATTCCGCCGCCAACAATCTAGGTATCTTCTGAACATGAAGTCTTGCTTGTGTACATGACTTTTTCTCCAATAGAAGTTTGGAATCTGACAACCGTAAGTTGCTCCTGTCTTTACCAAGTTTAGGATTCAAATAGACAAATGCTTTAGTCTTATGAAACAGAGGACACGATTTGAATGACAACACGAGGACAATTGAAACCGAAATGACTTGTAAACTCTTATTATGAATTTCCGGGTTACATTATAATGATTATATAGATACTGAAATGACTTCCAAGCTCGGTTATGTCTGATATGGCACTCATTTCAATGCTTATGTTCATGTTGGGGACTACTCATTTTAGGCTCCATATAGAGATGCTAAATTCACGTTTGTGTTAACCTTTGCTATTTGAGCATACAAAGAACAAGATTCTTGTTTCTTTTTATATTTATGAATTTCGCTTGCTGAAATGTGATTTATAGTTGTACAATCATAATATGGATTCATATCGGCAGCATCTTAGCTTTACCCACACCATGTTAACTGTACCACTCAGTAGCAAGCAGTTGATACAACCCACCTTTTTTGTTCCTTCTTGCAGAGCATGACATTATCTGATCTTTGCTCTGGATGTCCAGTAGTCCACCATTAATGTAGTAGGGTTCACATCTTTTTATTGATGTTTCTTTCCAACGTTTAAACTTTAATGATTCTAAAGTTATTGATGAATATTTTTCTTTGACTTTAGGACTCCGGCATACTGCTAGCATGAACTGGTTGATTCACCTTTAAGGAAAGCCAGAAGGGAATGTTTTGGAGCATCATTAATCAGTAAAAACAGACTGATTCTACGAATCTCCTGCTATGGCACCTGCCCAACCATTTACAGATATTGACCAAGACTGTAAACCATGTATCAGTGCAAAACTTGAACTCGATACAGAGAACAGGAGTTCCCTCGAAAGCTCATCTTTGGAGGACAGAACTTGCGTGACTAACTGTGATGACACTTCCATTAGGATGGAAGCTGTCCTGAATGGAAAAGACGAGGCTTTGATGTGCATTACGGATGTGGATGTTGACATAATTGAATGTAGAAATATTGACCATAGCTTGGCGGCTGAAACTGAAGACCCGGATGCAACTGAATATTCAAGCTCCTTTGCAGACACTGAGTCTGACACTGAGAATTTTTCTGGATTTAGCGAAGGTGAAGTGGAATCCCAGTTCTTCCCGCAAAATGGTTTGACGTCTGCCTTTGATGCATTTAGTAGTGCATTTCAAATGAGGTGTGTTCTTACCGCATTTTAGTATTTCTAATTTCTTACTCAGCATCTAGATGAAATACTCATACCAAATTCTGTTTGTTCCGTTCTAGTGTAATATGTAGTTGCTATTTTAGTTGTATGTTACAAGCTGTTACATGGCTTGTAAAATACTAGTAAAGATAGTTTCAGTGAAGTTTGGCACAAAAAGTAGTTCTTTGTTGTCTTGAAGAGTAGCAATCTTCTTTGTACCTTTAAATTTTTTCACTGATGGAAAATTTTATGGATTATTCTGACTGTCAAGCACACGTGAATAACTGAGTGTACACTGAAATGGACACGGCCATCCATTCTCTTTTGATCTTCATTATAATAAGAGGGATGAAAAAGAAAGAAAACTGAATTCTGTTTCCATTTATTGAAGATATGAATTTCAAGGCTAGATTTTGTTTTCTAATATATTGATTTCTTAAGTTTTGACTTATTCTACTATGTAGCAACAGGATCTGTTGACTTACTCTCCCAACTGCCTGTATTTCTATTTCAGGAAGAAGAAGTTAACAAATCACTGGAGGACCTTTATACGTCCTGTAATGTGGCGCTGCAAATGGATGGAGTTGAGAATTAAAGAAATTGAATCACAAGAATTGAATTATTCCCGAGCACTTGCAGCATATGAACAGAGAAAACATTCAGCATTTGATCAGTTTATATTAGAGGGATCTGGTTCAAAGTCATTGCCATTTGCTAGCCAGTGCCTACGAAAAAAAACTACTAAGCGGAGGAAACGCAAGAGAATTGAAGAGACAACTGATATTGCATCGTATACATCACGTCATATTGCGTTTTCCTATTTTGGTGGGTGCTTCACTATATTTTTGTTTATTTGGTCTCCTCACTCAAACTTCCTCCTCAAGGATTTCTGACATAACATTGTATGTGCTACAGAACATAAGAGTTCTAATCCTGATTGCATGTCTCTGGCTGATGAATTTTGTAATGCAGGTAATAGTTTTTGCCTCCGGTCATTAATTAAGCCAATATTCCTTTTGTTTACTCTTAGGTAGTCACTGTTACATGAATCCTCAAACACACTTGCATCTTTTGCATTTCTATCTGTATGATTCTTCATTCTTTCCAATCTTGATCATTTGAGTGTTGCTATGCACCATAATATTTCCTTATTGAGTTACAATGTTTATGTCTTGTTTGTTTAGTTGGAATCTTCAATTGTTTCCTCAATTACTCGAAACTTATTTTGCCATTTGTTTCGGTTAGTAATCACAGAACACAGTGCTGATCATAATGATAAGCTCAGCACAGCTGATGAGTGGTCGCTCCTTGAGTTTCGAGATGGTGATAAGTCCTTGGAGCACGTCTTATGGAAAATCGAGACGCTGCACTCTTGGGTTCACAAGCTGAAGAATCAGATTGATGTGGTGATGCCCAAAACTGCTGCTATATTTTCTTCCTCTGAGAATTTGAGCGTTCTTGTACCCTGTGATGGACAGGCCAGCTCTGCCCATAGTCCGGCTTTCTCTACTGGCAATGGAGATGGAATATATACTACAACTCAGCAAACTTCAGAGTTCAATATTGGGGATCTAGTCATGCGTGAAAGTGTAGTTTCCAGTTTCGGGGAGGCCATGCCTGCTTCTGATATAATAGAAAGCTCTGTGGGACTTTTGTCTGCTACTGATATCATCTTACATCAGCCGCAGTGTAGCGAATCAAGTGAAGATGTAAGCATTCACAACAAAGCGTAAATTATCATTTTCACCCAACCTCATGGCATTTCCGCATTCTTTTCACAGCATTTCAGATAATTAAGTTAAACTTGAAAATGTTTTACTGTGTGATTATGGGCTCATATATAAAGAGAACTCTCTCTGTTCACATAAAGGGCAAAAATCTTCTTTAGCCATTTATGACCTTATAAATTCATCTGTTCCTCTTTGTTACATCTTATTACATATATGATCAAATCTGTTAGTTCTCTAGTATGCAATATGGTAGGTTGACATACTGGATGCCATATCCTAAAGAACCATTGCATGCCGACCTTTCTTGAACCAGATTAAGATAGGTTCTTTAAACTGCATTCCTCTTGCATTTCTTACTGATCAGCACCGTTAAGGCGATTTCAGAATATTTTGGGAAAATTAGAGACTGCAAATTTTTGTTTTGCACACACACACACACACACACATATATTATACCAATTATGCTGTTTTCATATCCCCATTGATCAGTTCCCTTGTGGCAACTTCATAGTAATTTTCTTAACATGCTAATTGCATAAATAGCTGTGAGAATACTCTTGTATCAGTAACTACGAACTCAATAATTAGGTGTGTTTCTTTGCTTGACAAGATTTCCCTTTAGCCCTAAAATTTTAATTAAACTCCGTTATTTACCTAATTTGAATATCTTGGGTTTGTTAAAATTTACAGATTGTGGATAATGTGTTAATATACAATGCGGCAGAAGGAGAGAAGCTCATGGTCCGAAGGATCGACGATGGAACCAAAGAGAACCATCAGCAGCAACCAGAGGAAGGCAAACAAGGTCCGTGTGCAGCTCCATCAACTGTAGAATCGTGTTTAGGTTTAGATGTAAACTTTCCAAGAAACAAGAGAAAAAGAGGGGAGAGAAGAACCGGTTCAGATGTCTGGAGCAAGAAATGCTCAGGTGAGCCTGGTAGCCAATGAGCTGCGTCTCCTTTACTGGTTCTAGACATCCATGGAGTTGTTCCATGTAGTTCTTCATATCAGGTGATAGAAATTTCTTCACATTAGGTGATAGAAATGTTTGTTTGCAGTCATGTTGGATTATTGGTTTCTAGATTTAGGGTGCTAGTGGAGCCTACAAGCTGATCATTATAGCTGACGTTTTCAAAATGGTCAGCATTTGGGGTTCTTTCCATGGAACAAGAATTTTGTTCTGTACTCTCTTCTAATCTAACTTATCAATTTGGCTTAAAAAAACCTTCATCAGGGACTTGCAAATTGACAATATGGAAACTTCTGAGCTCGCGAATTGGTATCTTGAATGTGAAACTTGATTCTACAGGGACTTGCATTATGGCTTGCTATTTTGTCCATCAATAATTTTGAATCACTTTCTACTTGAATACAAGAATAGCTGCTCATCAAAGCTTGTTTAATACCTCCCGAAGAGCCATCCCTTGACTACCAACACAAACCTTCAACATATTTATAACCTCTTGGACATTATAATTCTTTTTTAACATGAGCAGGATTGTCTTTCCAGTAGAAGAGACCATCGCAACAGTTGAATAAGCACATACCACATTGTATCAAACACAACCTTAGATTCTTAGCAAAAAATAGAAGCATCATGATTGTGTACAGTTCTTACTTTATCTATCCAAAGCCACCATGCCATTATTGAAAGGACAGAAATAAGATCAGGAGTACGCAGGAAAAACATTCTGAGCAAAAGTGCAACGGGCACAAAAGAAGATCATTTGTTCCACTTCCCGTTTTCCCCTTCTGTTTCATCAATCACAAATCAATACCATCTTCCTTGTTATACCCAACAGTGGACTCTTCCTCCATTTCTCATTCACATCATTTCATGTCCTAAGAGTAGATGCCGAATCATAAACCGATCTTCAATCCCTGATTCAACAAATAGACCCCCACCTTCAACTTCTTTGAAGGGCTCGTCTTCAACTTCATTGAAGGGCTCGTCTTCAACTTCATTGAAGGCTCATTTTGTTTGGAGACCCTGAAAATAGATTTTCTCGAACAACCAGTCTTACAGTGTGTCAGTACTTATGGGTCAAGTACAACCTTGATCTTCATGCTTGTTCGCCTTTCGACTTCTCCTCACGTACGGGCGCTGGTCAGGCCGACACTCAGGTTCTTCACAGACCTACCTGAGAAGCAACAAGAATTTTCTTTCTCTTCTCGCGAAGTGGGCGTTTCTTACCCAGTCTGGTATGGTTGAGCAAAGCTATTAATCAAGATTGCGGGGTATTTTCCAAAGAGTTCCTTCATAAACCAGAGATATTTGCTAGAGTTATTCACTCCAACAATGAGTTTGCGAGTATTCGCCTAGGGATAAGTCTTTATGAAACGGTGGTGGACTGTTCGCTCACGGATGAGACTTAGTGAGGTAGATGCAGGACAGATCGAGCTTTGGTGAGTAGCAACGGTGATTGCCTACGGATAGGGCTTTGATGAACAAAAAAAGACCAATGAATCATTTTGATAGGGCTTTGGTGAACAAAAAGACCCAAGAAATCTCTTTGGTGAAAAATATTATTTTGGCTCAAACATTGCCCCCAAGCCTTGAGATTAAACCCAAGCCCATTTGTGAAATCGATAAGGGCTAGAAACCCGGCCCAATTTCTTCAAATTATTGGAACGCCGTATCGTTCCCTCTTTGCTGTCGTCTACCTCCAGCAAAGAACGCTTCGTTTCAATAGAACCTTTTCAGTTCCTCTAAATACCCAGACAACAAATCTCATTTCCAAACCATCTTTCCATCATGACTGACATCCATACCAAAGAAATGGCCATTGATGACAAAAGAATCTCCGAAGGGGCATCACCTTATGGGATATATATATATATATATATATGCTATTACTGGTTTCCCGGTTGTTGAAGAAGCGTATCAAGAACATCTCTACGAAGATGCAGATGTCTTTCAAACTATTGATCCAACAGACTACCATACTCATTTATCTTACAAATGATGGGTTGGACACTTCTACGCTCGCAGAGACGAGCAAAGCGGTATTACCTTTCTAGACTTTTGGCTTCACAAATTTGTATTCTGCACAGCAACCCAGAAACTAACCAATGTCTGGACTCGCATCGCAACCCTTCTCTTCAATGGGCACCGGCTTGGTTTAGCACAACTGGTATTGAGATTTCTTTATCGAGCAATGTACAAGATGTCACTTCATCAACTAAATTATGGTGATGTATCAGACCCGCTTTGGATCCTAGACCTCTGGCTACAGATCTATTTTGTCTAGTTCAGAGATGAGCAAGTTGTTGATTTTTCTAAGCACCAAGTATTAGGGAGAGCATTCACTGACGCTTCCTCACCTCCAGCTATAGGATATGCTCGGTCTCTTGAGTACATGTTCAACTTTGATGCCACTACCCTAGATTTTGGTCTCCTTATCCTCAATAGCAAGCATCTTGAAGCTTTGGCGAATGAGTTTATGTGGTCTATAGCACAGACTCTTGAAGGGAGAACTTTGTTCAACTAGTCTATTTCTCTACTGGATATCCCTGTGCCCAAGTTGGCTGGTTTTGAACTCTATGCACCCAACTACTTCTGTCACCAACTTGGTATGTACCAGCGTGTGCCTTTCCCACTCACCAACAACATCAACTGCTACAGCTCTTGGCGAATAGAGAAAACACCGAAGCAAAGAGTAGGGAATCCTCGCTTCCGTTCTAACATGTCTCCTTCCACACCCAATGTGCATAGCTTTGAACTGCTATTATCCACCAATGATGCTTCTCAAGACCATGCAAAATGGTGGAACTTTCTCTATGATCATCTTTGGTCTGCAGACATTGGTGCCTTCTTTAGAACTTCTTTCAGAAAAGCCAGATACATCTTTTCTACTGAAGACAAACTAGTACTTAATAGAGCTGCCATTCCTAGGAAACTTGCACAAATTGGAGCTTCAGAACCAAAGACACAGGTAATTATTCTTCAAACTGGTTTTATACTTATACTGACTGAAAACCACTAACTGGTTTATAAACTGCAGACTCAAGTCCCAGACGCATCTCCAACCCAAGCATCACCATCACAACCCAAGAAAAGAGGCAGGAAAGCACTCATTCAAGACTTTGACGAAGAAGATATTGATCCTCATCCAGTATGCTTTTAAAGACTCGTAACACTTCTATCACTGTCTTCTTATTAAATATCGTTTGTTGATATTTTAACCTGTTGCAACTGACACGTAGAAGGAGAAACACGACAATGGATGCATCTTTTTCTCACCAAATTCCAAAATCACCAACCCCTCTGAAGTTGTTCCAATTAGTTTGATGCACCTAACGGATGTAGAAACTTCCTCAAACCCGACCTCTACGACTGGTACTGAAGATGAGTCTCTCAACACAGAGTACTCAAACGAAATGGATGAACATAATGTTATGATTATCCTAGCTAGAGTTGTGCATGACATGGCGACTAGTCCACCTCCTACTACTTCTGAGGCCCCACATCATAATGCAGAAGCAACCAATACTCTTGTTTCCACAGTAAGATTCTCATCCTACTATTTAAATTATTAGTTTCACAAAGAAAGTCATTAATTTGCCTCTTGTATTCCACATCATGATACAGTTGTGGCAGAGACGGTGAACACATCTTTGGTCATTATCCCTACCGACCCAAAACACAGCTTGCTCCTGAAATAACCCTTTGTGCCACAGGAGATGGCATAGAACCTTCCAAGACACTAATTATCCAGGTATGAAATTACTACCTATATAAATCACTTGCAAAAACATCATAAAACTCACCTCTAGTTTTATTTACAGGAACCAATCTTTTCCCCAACCGTGAATGCACATGAAATGCCTACAAATAATCCTCCCTCAACTTCTGGAGTACCAAAGGATACCACTTCTGCCAACAAGGTAAGACATTCATCTGATATCTAACTATGTTGACAATATACTTGTATTGTACACTTAGGTCTTTATATATGTTTTAACTCCAGGCACCCGTAATTAGAAAATAAATCACTCCCATAACAAAGAATGCATCAGGTCGATTCTAATCCCCTCACCGTTAAGGCATTACTTGGAAAAAGCCTTCAAGCACTCTTCAAACCAACTATCATTGATCCTAAAGTAGCTGTAGCAGAAGAGTTCTTAGCAAACCTGGACATGGTGGATATTACCTCAGCTGATAATGAAGACAAGATTCTTGAAACGATCACAACCTTGAGAGGTCATGTAGCTGAAGAAAAACTAGAGCTTCTCGAGAACAGTATGCACCACCTGCCTTCACAGATCGAGCATTGGGAGACTGACAGCTAAAACATAGCCAACAACCTTCGTGAACAAAGGTGTCAACTGCTATCATATTTTAAAGAAGCCAGAACAAATCCAATCTGACTATCAAGAAGATACTTCAATAACAGATCAAAGAATAGCTGAACTAGAAGCACAACTGAAAGCGTCTCGCGAAAAACAACAAGCTAAATTGTCTGCCCTTCAAGCTAGTGTTCTAGAAATACATAATCTGAAGGACCAACTCCATCAAGCAGAAGACTTAGACAAAAAAGCCAATGAGAAGACCTTGACATCCAAAGCAGATTTAGAGAGAATCCTCATTGATATCAAGTTTGCAGGCAAGCTTTGTAAATCAACCCACCGGGCTTAACTTATTTGTAACTAACCTTGGCCCAAACATCATTGATTATCTATAACCACCAGCTTTAATTCTCTTTTAATACGTTATCTTTGAAAATATCAGCGTCTGATTCTTGACCAATAAATGTGATCCTCAAAAGAAGCAAAATGTAATTACCTTTGACCATTTACCATTTCAAAATCATTTGCCAACTGACCATACTCACCATCTCTATAAATTAAAGAACTTAGAGCAGTTCTTTTCACCTTCATTTCATCTTCTTCAATAGATCTTATCTCTTGCATTTTCTTAAAAAACTCTTTCCACCAGATAATAGTACCATATGAAACCAGTCTAAGTTTAGTTGCATGTTCTCATATGGTACATAAGTTTAATGACATGTCATCATGTCCTTCCACAGTATGTGAATCCTATTGTAGAATTTGTATGAACGTTTAGCATCCTCACAACATTGTTGATAAGAGGATAATGGGGCTAACCGACTTGTACCTCACCCATTCTGGCTTGTGTTCATTCTTTAACCAGCATATGGCTTTCCAAATGGTATATATGATTCTTCCTTCGCTGACAACATCATCCTATCTTGTACTTCTTATGATAGATAGTGCATAACACTAGGGTTGTATGCTATGGTATCAAAGCCACCTTTTGTCTTTTGTAATGTTTTCGGCCACAAAGTCGTAGTTGAATAAAAACACTTGACTATTTTTCTTTATAGCATTTGTATTAAAAATAAAATTTGTTTCCCAAACGTAAAACCATAGGTGTTGGTTCAATATATATATATATATATATATATAGCTGAAAATCAAAAAGTTACCGACAATATGAAACTCTTCAAAGTTCATGAAAAATTGTATAAAAATCTTCTGCATGGTGTAGTGTTGCCCCTCAGTTTGAATTGGTTGCCACAAACGACGCCAAACCAAACAAACTCTATGTATTGACCATGCCCCCACAGTACGAACTTACTGGCACTTCTTGTAATTCACTAGGGCAAAGATACTCTGCTAATCAACTACAGGAGAGCTTTTGCACGTTCGAAGATTTTTGAAAGTACAAAGGGAATGGGGTCAGTTGACAATGCCTGTGACTCTCACAACGAGGTTTACAGATTGGTATTTGATGACAATGGATATGTTGTGCATCAGAGTTAAAAAGCCGTATGTTTCAGCCTCAAGCTTCTCTTGGTGCAGACCAAACTTCATATATTGCACAAGTGATTCGATAATTGTGGAAGATAATTATCTAATTTGAATAGTTTTTTTGAAAGAAATCTAATTTGAATAGTTGTCAATGTGATATGGGTGTTTTCAATTGAGAGGGAACCAAAGTACATAAATTTGCACATCGAAAAGTGTATCCCAAGACCATCAATGACCTCTTCATCGAAAAGAGCCTTATTGAATGTGCTGTTTTGTTTATAGTACTAAAAACTACCATTTGTTTTCCACACTATTGGAAAATACTATTTTTTTGACTCAAACAATTCATGCAATATATCCTTTATAATAAAGATAGTAGGAAAATAGAGAAACAAATCTTCTATATTTGTAGAATTCTCAAAACTTGTATACTGATAAAGAAATCTTTAAAATTTATAATTTACTTTTTTCTCTCTTCTAAAAAAAGAAAGAACATCATCAAATTAAAACATTTAACATGAAACTTAGGGTTTGATTTGAATAAAAATATAATATTTATATATATTTATTAAATTATATAGAAAAATATGTAATTTTGCTGTTGAAGTTGAGGTCATTTTATTTTATAAATTTTGTGATTTCATCCTCTATGATAGAGGATATTTACCTGAAGATATTATAAATCGTAATTGACATCATAGTTACAGTGATTTTAGTAAGAGTTTTTATCAGCACCGGTATCTGAAATTATGTGTCTCGGTCATAGTGGTACACATACTTTAAAAATTATCAATGTAGTACCTGAACTCCATTTTCGCTATCAACGAAGGGTCCGAGACCAATTTTTGTCACGACGTCGTCTATTTGCTGACAGGGGAGTGATAGGACCCAGCGAAAAAAAGGTAAAATAACAAAAATAACCTCAGCCTAGCCTCTATCTCTCTTTCTCAATCTCCATCTCTCTCCTTCCTTTCTCTCCTCGTCCTCCTCTCAACCTTCTCCTCCTTCATCAACTGATGACATTTCTCAGGCGGTCAAGCCACAACTACAAAAACAAACGCAACTGTTAGATAAACATCCACAACCGGAAAAAAAAAACCACCTTCCCCGACTGCTGCCGAGTCTCTTCGGTGTGCCTCACAATGAGTGATGTTGAAGGGGTTTGCTGGCACCAAGAAGCTGGTGGATCTTACCGATATCAATAAGGTGACTTGATAAGGAAGGTGCCTGGCCTTAGTGCCGGGATGGGAAGATGATGGCACGAAACAAATGGAGCCGGGTTCTGGGTTTAGTTGTTGGGAGCAGTTGTTGACTACCGAGATTGAATTCTGTCGTTACCCTTGTTTGTCAAATTAGAGAGAACTGCCAGGAGACTGGGGCTGAGATCGAGGTCGCAAGATCGCTGCCGAGATGTTATTTTGCTGAGACCCTAACTCGAGAGCTGAGGTGATGTTGCCTGGAGAGGGGTTTGGCGTTGTTGGCAAAGATTCCAGCTTCCCATTTTGTTCCTTCATTTTCATTATTATTTTTTAATCGGAAAGAAGATCAATAGACTCAGGGCTGCAAGGGGAGGCGAGCTGTTGGTCTGACGCCGGGCTGCAACAAAGAGATATAAAGTTATGGGTGCCTAGAGTAATTATGGGTTGCATCATGTCGGCGTGTGGGTCTGGCTTTGAGGCTGTAGGACGAAACAGAGGTCGGATCCTACTCGCGGGAGGTCGACGAAGCAATAGTCAGATCACAAAAATGTGGGTGAGAGAGAGAAAAAAAACATTTTTACCCTTTACACGTCAGCAAATAAATGATGTTGTGACAGAAGTTGGTCTCGGACCATTCGTTGGTAGCGAAAATATGGTTCAGACACCACATTGATTGTTTTCAAAGTTGGATATCATTTTAACCGTGCCACTAAAATTCAAATACATGTGTTGTATTTAACTCTTTTAGTAATTGCTTTATCTTTGACCAGTTGCACCGCAAAAACTTTCCCATCAAAAAGTGTATCCGGAGACAGCAATGGCATGGAAGATTGTCTGTGGAGAAGTGTGTGGTTGAATTAGCTGGTGAAGAAAACTAGGAAACCAAGCTTCACAAACAATGACAAGAACATACAAGCCCTGGCTAGTGGCTACACTTGGCTTTCTGGCTCCTTAAAACTAAAATAGCCAATTACCCATCCAGGTCCAAGACTACTGAGCCCTAAATGAACAAACTTGAAGCTCACGCACCACTGCAACAACTCAAAGAGCTGCTCCAGTGAAAGTTGATAATTGCTATGACTTAGAAAGGATTTTGGTTTCCATCAGATGATATAATTTAAGAATTATGCTACCACCCCTAGTTAGTTTTTTTAGAATGAAAATTTATTTAGATAGGAAAATTACAAAAATTGAGAAATCGGTTACAATGGACAAGAACCAAAAATGGTTCAACCATAACCTAACCTAAAACCAGGAGTACCGATATATCCTTACAGTCAACCTCAAGAAGAACCAGCCCTTTCAAACACAACATATCAAAACGACCAACATATATGCACAGGTAACCTCTCCATTACATTGACAACAAGAACTAACTGACATCAAAATAATCTCTGGAAACGACACCATAACTATGGCTCTCCCAACGACACGACAACACCACCACCATGTCCCTCGCTCAAAAGAGAGATGACCAACGTACACCAACCAAACCCAGAACACCATCGCCTAAAAAGAGAAGGACAACAAACCCTAACCCTCGCCCCAGAGACGGAGGAGAGACAACAAAACCAACTAGAAATCTAAACCCTAAAAATAACTAATAAAAACAATAAATAAAACTAAAAATAAAAAACCAACCCAAACTGGGCCCCAAAACAAGGTCCAAGCCCAAACCCAAAACTCAACATTGTAGAGACATGGCTTCCACCTTTTCCGACCACCGACACCATCGTCATCTCCAACACTAGAGGCAATGATTTGTCCTAGATTCCCTTCACACGAGTTAGAACAGCCATTGCACCAGAAATCGATCACAAACAACCGCAACCCGATCAGATCCAGAAAAACCAATCTTAAGACCAATCCCAATGTTGCCGCCAACCAAACCTCACCACCGGGTGATCGCCAATCAGACCGTATCAACTCGAAATGGCCTGGCCCCAACCATCTATGCTCCACTCTCCACACGGCAAGAACACCTCGAACCGTTGCCAGCCTCTTCCATCAAACCCTCTGTTTGGCTGAAGCGGTGCAACCATATCTCCACAGGCCTTGTTCCGACGACCTGGCCATACATCTCTGGACACTAGGTCCGCTCGAGCCCGTCCGACGACGACGCCCCGAGGGCGCGCCGTCGGACAGAGCATCTCTCAAGCCTCAAGTGCTCTTGGTTTACTCTGAAAATTGTGGAGCTAGGGTTTGGAAGTAGCGCGTAGAGATACCACCCCTAGTTAGTTAATTTGGTATAAGTTGTGAATTATACGCATATATGTATTATTTCCGAATTTATGCATCCGTTTTCTAAATTGTTTCAAAGATACGGAAAAATTCACATATTTTTAAAGCTAACCGAATTGTTCACATATACGTATTTTTTTAGTATTTTAAAACGAAAAAAAACACCAAAATTAACAATTTTTTATCAAATGATTCTTTGTTCAACTATAAAAGTCAATTAAGAAAAAAAGTGAATTTTAAATCCTTTATTATTATAGTACTATTTACATTTCTTATTCATTAAATATTTAACATGTATTGATGTTTTGTATATAGACTATGACTATTTATATTTTAGATGCCATAAAAATACGTATAACTGATAGCAATAATTGATAGTTTAGAAATAATTGAAATATAATTGATATTTTAGAAATAATATGTATCAAGGTTTTTATTTTTAATTGATAGTTTCTAATTCCCATGTGCATTTGATCCAACCGTTCATTTAAAGGTCCTCACTTAGTCCTCATTAGAAGCTCCCCCACTATTAGAAATGACAAATATATATCCATATTTTTCCATTTATATTTTTCATTACATCCCGATTTAAACATGTACGTATCGTATTTTTAAATTTGTTGTATCTGTATTTTTTGACCGTATTTTTAAACGTATATTTTATTTATAATTTTTGAATTATACATATATAAATTTTTAACGTATAATTCGTATACCATATTTTAATAACTATGCTACCACCTTGCAACATTGAAAAAGATTATAATAAAAAAATTTGAAGGCTACGTCTTGCAAAACTCTGTTAAATACCGCAAGCTGATGTAAAAGTAGGGGTGGGCATCCGAAACCGATCTCGAAGGCTTGTCCCGATTCCGTCCCGAAAATTCACAGGACGAGACGGGACTTCATTTCAAAAATTAAAGGCCCGACCCGGCCCGTCCCGTTTTAAAAAAAAAACGGGATCGGGATCGGAACTTGTTGAATAGGGCCCGTTAAGACCCGGCCCGTCCCGAATTAAAAAAATCATAAATATATGAATTAATATAGGCCGTTGGATTGATCTAGCTGATCAAAAAATAGTCTAAACCTAACCCCTCACTCGTCCGTCCCTTCCTGGCTTCCTCACATATCACTGCATATCATATCAGTCTCCTTCCTCGACTTCGGCGAGCACAACTGCTACCTCATCCACGACCCAGGCCGCGGCGCTCCTCTCGCTCGGCTTCCATCGTCAGCTTCCGGCGTTAGTTTCGATTAATACCAATTGAGGAAACATAGCAGAGTTTTGGGACGAACTGAAATTGGGAGAGTTGTGTAGAGAGTAGAACCCCTTTCGATTTTTGTTTTCATCAGAGGTAGAACCAATCTCTTTGTTTCAATTCGTTTTTCTAGTTCTGTCAATTGCTATGTTATTTTGATATATGATGGATTGTGTTGATTGATTTCAGTTTTGTGATTTCGAATTTTCAGATTAGTTTAGATACAAGACTTGTTTCGAATTTGAAATCTGTAGTTTGGATCGTTTTAGTTGCTGCTCAAGGAGCAAACTATGTTCTTGAGTTTTGGGTGTCCAAATCAAATCTTGGGTATTTGATTCAAAGGTTGTTTGTGTTTTCAGATGTTTTAGTGCTCTAGGATTGTTGTTTTTCTGTTTCGAAACTTTAGAACTCCATTTGGTTCTGATTCTGGACAGTTTTGATGCGCCTCCGCTGCCGACTTTTGACTACAAGTGATCATGTTAGCTTCCAAGTTGTTGTTTTGTTTGGTACCAGTTTGTCTGGCTCACTCTGACTTGCTATGTATATGAAGATCAAAGCTTTATGAAAGTCAAGATGCTGGATGTTTGAGTGAACTCTGAGGTAGGAATAGATCTAAGAGTTAGCTTTGTTAAATTTTATCTCAGCTCTCTTAAGATTATGCAAGGTTTGAGAAGATTTTTTAAATAGCAGATTATGTCTTTGTTTTGTGTGACCTCTGCAAAATGATTTGAAATTTTGTCACTTGTGTTGTGGGTGGCTACCGCATACTTGATATTGCGTTATAATAAGCATGACATTGTCTGCCAGTGCTAGTTGTGAATTACTGCATCAACTTGATTTCCATTTAGTTTTCTGCCAGTGCTCTAGTAATATCCATTTAGTTTGCTTTAGTTCCTGCACCAGATGCTCCTGAAAGTCTGTTTTTGTTTGAGTTTATTCATTCAAGTACCAGATCCTAATATCATGCCTGAATAAGAGGTTTAAATATCCCTAGATAGAACATTTCTAAATCAGTTGCTTGTTGATGGGAACTTTTGCTTATGACTGGGGTGTATGAGAAAGTTGAATTAGGTATATGTTCAGTTTTCTTCTTTCATTTTTTGTCCAGTTATTACTTTTGATTTCTGATTTCTTACTTGTTTTGTTTTGGTTTGGTTTGGTTTATTTATAGATCATGAGAGCTCTACGTCTAGTAGGAATACATGTCCAGTATTCTCCAAATCAAAAGGAAAGGGAAAGGCTGTGGTACACCTCAACTAGTTCTTTTTGTGAGCTTATGATGTTGAATTGTTGATCTGCTTGTCTTTTCAACTCTGCTAGACCTTAAGTTTGTATCCATTTTATGTTTAAACTTATGTTTTCGAGTTGGCAACTTCATTTTATTATGTTGTTATGTTGTTGGACTTGCAACTTTATGATGTAGTTGATGATGAATTATTTGCTATGGTTGTGATTGTGATTGTGCTATGGTTTTGTATTATAATTATTTGTTCAAGGCCCGTTTTAGGCCCGTTTTAGTCCCGGTCCCGGTCCGGTCCCGTTTGGGACCAGGCCTTGTCGGGATCACATATAAAAAAAGCTAATCCCGTATCGTCCCGTCCCTTATCAAAATTTCGGGTTCGGGATCAACCTAAACCCGGCCCGTCCCGACCCATGCCCACCCCTATGTAAAAGATGAACCACAAATATATCTGTCAAGATTAAGGAATTCAAGTGCAATACTATAACAGCTCAGACATGAGAATTCTATTCTAAATTTGGTCAAGAATGGTGCGAGACAAAGTAAATAAAGTTCCGACCCAATAACTCACAGACCTATCAGCTTTCACAACTTTTTAAGGCACAAGGAAAATTGGAAGAATAAGCGTGTATATTCGATGGCATAGGCAGTAGTGCAGCCTTGGAATTCTTCCTGGGGAATTCTATGTTTCCAGGGAGCATAGTAAGGCATAGCTCTCATTCCTAAAGTCCTATTTCACAATAATACTTCTGAGTAGCATTTATGATATATAAACTACACAAACCACTTAATCCAATAACGTGTGCATTACAGTATCCAATAACAACTCAGAGGTACTTTGTGGTTTCTATCAAAAGATTGTTATGTTCAACTAAGGACCTGCAGGCTTCCATGTCAAATTTGAGATGTTGAAATTCACAACTCAAAATGACTGATTGGTTACTTCATTTGGGAATTGTAAGACTAACAAACTGCAGGCCTGGTATAAAAGGGAAGAAGCAAGGCTGCCTTCAAAGCTTACACTTTTAATTTTTCCATCAATTCTATACGGGCATGTCTTAATCATAATGTCCTGGGCGCAAAGTCACATAAAAAACAAAACTTAATATGAACATGCAAAATTTAAGGGTCTAACAAAACAAGCCAAAGGATATAATTATGTTTGCAACAAGAGACAAGAGACAGCTACAGACTCTAGCAAACCTATGAACAGATTGGTACATCGAAACAGCGGTCCTAGATACTTCACAACACAAAACATCTCTAATGACATTCATCTCTTAAGAATTAAGACCTATATTTAAGTGAATCAGGAACAAAGAAAACAAAACATAAGAAAAAAGAAAAAGATTCAGATGAACACACCTCAAATACTGGTTCTCTTTCCATGATGAGTCTTCATAAGAATTAGAATGCAGTCATTCCCATGAACTTGGAGCATCAACAGTCTACTCATGCGCAAAGACTAAACTGCCACTTTTGTGGTACTTAGTGATAGATACACAGTATAATACGGTCTGGCATAAGTTTAGATGGAAATATATTATTTGATTTATTTCTAATGTCACAAATACACAAACAATACTATGAAAGCAAAAAAGAGCAACGTCAACAACATGAAACATAAAAAAAATTAGGAACTGATCAAACTATCATTCCTCATGACAATGCGTTCATTCCAACTTTTAACACATCAGTAGGCTCGGCGCATTCCTTTTTTGGGCTTCTTTACGAAGCTCAATCGGATTTGCTTAAGACACCTCCTCTTCCTTGCCATCTTCTCAGGAAGTGTTTCCCTCATATTTTCCTTCTTAGGCTTTGGCTTCTTCAAGTATTTCGGATCCACCTGGTATATCTTGTGTGTCACATGCACCCCTTTCCTTTGTGCCTCATTAAACAGGGCAGCGGCTCTATCAGCACGGTTATGAGCATACAACTTTCCCATCAGCAGATCGTAAGTTTTGATCCCGGGTTCACAACCATCCTGTTTCATATTCTTGAAAACAGACAAAGCATGATCAATCCTCTCAATGCCACATAAAATCTTCAGAAACCCAAAATAGGCCTTCTTATCAAGAGCCTCCCCGAATCCTGCTGATTTCATCCTACCAATTATCTCATCTCCCTCCCCAACTCTACCTGCCTGATACAAGCTCCTGATAAGTTCAAGATATGTAATCTCATTCGGAGAACACCCCCACTCTCCCATCCTATGAAACAAATTTAACACGTCGTTGGTCTTCCTAGTCTTACACAAATTAGTAATCACTAATCAGCACATTGATAGTCCATATCCACCAAAATCTGCTCAGCCTCCGAATGCAGCCTAAACGGGTCCTTGTTCCTGCAAAGCTTACACACACAATCCAGAATAGCATTGAAAGCACTAGTCCCGATCTCGAACCCTCCCCTATACATCTCCCCAGACAATCTTCTAGCCTCATCAAGCTTCCCATCCACACACCACCCCTTAATAAGCAAATCACACATATACTCATCAGGGAAAAACTCATTCACCATCTTCTCACCATTACTTGCAAACCCGTATTCGCAAAGCTTCTCAACCACCATTCTCAGCCCCACCTTATCCCTCTTGATCCCATACTCCTCCATCTTCTCAAACATCAAAACCGCTTGCGCCGGCCTGCCAGCTCTCACCAGCCTGTCAATGCCGGCAGCCAGGGTTTTAGGCCCGGCAACATCACGACCAGCACTGAGAATGACGTCATGGGCGGCCTTGAAATCCTTCCTCCTGCCGAAGTAGTCCACAAAGTAGGAGAGGGTTTCGTCGGTGAGGTTGAGGCTAGGGTTCTGGATGAGCCATTGGTTGAACCCTAGAACGGCGCGACCGGCTTCGGCGGAGAGAATCAGAGAAGGGGTTGGGGAAACTCGAATGGAGGGTTTGGGTGACGTCAGCGGATTCTGGTGGTGGTTGTTGGAGGTGAGAGGAGATGGATTGGGCTAAGTGGGGTTCGTGGAGGGTTGGTGAGGAAGAAGATGAGAAGGGTTTGGAGGAAGAGAGAGGAAGTGAGAGGTGGTGATTGGAATGGGGGTGGGGTTGGTTGAGAGAAATGGGATGAGGGTTTGATGGAAGGTTGGAGAAGGAGAGGCGGAGGAGCCGGAGACTCATGTTGAGAGAGTCACTCACATTGAGGGAGGGTTCAGGTGTTTCAGTTATTAAGCACAGAAGTTCCCAAACAGAATTACTTCTAAGATTACACCCAAATATTGTACAATTATTACGTCCCTAACATTTCATACCATTACACCTTGGAAGACTTGGGTCTTACACATCGCCTTAAAGCTCTTGTGCCTCCCCTTGGCTTCATATTCTCAGTCATTGCAGTCTCAGCAGAAATCTCCATCACAGCTTCAGAAACAGCATGCACAATCATTTTCTTCACCTCCAGCTTGTCCTCACTGGCTCTGTGATTTGTCGGAAGTGTGCGAAACTCTTCCGTCAAACGAAAGCACTCCCCCACATTCTCAGGGGAAACAAAATCCAGTGCAACTTTGATACAAGACTTCAGGTTCCTCACCTGGTGAGGACAACCTGCAGGAATGAAGACAGCGTCTCCAAGTTTTTGGACAAATGTCCATGGCTCGATACCGAATTCCTCCTTGAGATTCCTCTTGTGCTCCGTAGTGAGATAAATAGTCTGATCATGTATAGCATGAGTAACACGCTGCAAAGGATTACCAAGCACATGCATAAATTCATTCACATGCTTGTGGATGTATTTCTCCAGCTGCGGAACATCCTGAATCCGAAAAATGTCCCATAACGCACCTCCATCCTCACATACTTCAGCAGATTCTTCGTGGGACCCACTTCCATTTCCAGGACTGCAGTGACCATTAGCAAATATCTCTCCATCTTGGACCCTGTGCTTTTTCTTCAACTTCTCTATAGTTGCAAGTTGTTCACTTCTAAGGGCCACTTCAGCTGTATGCGTCAAAATATTAACCGAATCAGACATGTTGCAGTGAATCTTGGTCACAGAATCTCCCCGCCCAAGCTCCTGTGCAAAACCATAGGCAATATATGTTTTTGGACCCATGTCTGGCCTTACTGAGGTAGGTGGCAAGTAGGTGGCAAGGTTCAGAGCTCCCTTGTTGGGGTGAGTATACTCCTTAAAAGGCAGACAACATAAAAATTCCTTACCATGCCGGAGAAGACGATCGTGAAACTCAGTAGATGAGGGGAAGTCATTGAGCTTTAGATTCTGAGGCCATCCTGACTTATAAGACCGTCCGTTGGAATACCCACTAAAGAAATGGAGGATGTTCATTTCTATAAAACACCAATCCCAGCAATCAATGGCAAGGAATGTCAAATCACTATCATTATTTTTTTTTATCCTTCTAAATGCCCGCCACATGACAGATGGTTCCCAGCTTAAACCTGATCCATTTTTGAGTGCATTGCTAACAATCACCGGCTCACCCCTCTTCCAATGCCACTGAAAATGCCCAAAATCCTTACCCAGAATTTGTCCAACCCTTGGACAAAACAAGTAATTATCATCAGTAACTCTAGAAGCCGCTTTTGTAAGCATGCAACTGCTGCTTGCGCTAATGGCATCATCATCCATAGGTTTAACACATGAACACTTGTATACACAAGTTTTGCTATTATCAGGCAGAAAATTGTAACTTGCATCTATTTCTACTGCTTTCTCTACCAAATCCATGACATGATTCTGAGAAAACTTGCACTTCAATTGTAATTTATGCTTACCACAACATTTCATATGTGTTGGGGGGCAGAGGATGCTTCCCTCTTCATCTAATCTCCACCCAAATGTGGACACTTGAGCTTCTTCCATCCCTCTTTCCTTCCACTTGCCATCTCGAATCTCCCAGCAGCAACTGAGGCACAGATCATACTCACACTCAGGACAGGTCCTATGAAAATCAAAAATTGAAGTGCAGCAGTTGTTGCAGTACATACGCTCATCTTCACCGCAATTAGTCTTTTCCACCTTGAGCTGTGAAACGTCACATAATCCCAGCCTCTTAGCCTCGACCAGCATCTCATTTTCCTGCTCATCCCTAATCCTCTTTAAATAAGGAAGCAGCTGATGAACCAAGTACTTACAGTGCTCCACCTTGGTACTCTGGTCAACTTTCAGGTCTAGATTCTGCAAACGCCGGACAGGCACATCAAAACGAAGGCAGGCAGTGCAGTTGCAGTTCCCACGGCACACCGGACAAGCCTTAGCAATCGCTTTCTCTGACATGTTCGGATACCACCTATGTATGCAAGGGATACAATACCTCTTCCTCATTTTATAACCTCTTTGCGGACACCTTGTGCACCACACCACTCGACCCTTAACATTTGTCTTACACTGATGGCACATTATCGACTGGCAAAAAGTAGCCCTTGCCCTCTTTGCTGTCACATTCTCAGCACAAGTCTCCCTCACAGCTTCACAAACACCATGCAAAGTCGACTCGTCCAAGGGAGCCGTTACCCTCTTTGCCGTCACAGCCTTTGCCCTCTTTGCCTTCACGACCCTTGCCCACTTTGAACAAAACTCCTTCACAGCGGTTGCCCTCTTTGCCGTTACAGCCTTTGCCCTCTTTGCCTTCACAACCCTTGCCCACTTTGAACAAAACTCCTTCACAGCGGTAGCCCCCTTTGTCACACTCTCAGAAGAAATCTCTTTTACAGCTTCACAAACGGCATGCACAATCATTTTCTCCACCTCCAGCTTGTCCTCATTGGCTCTGTGGTTTGCCGGAAGTGAGCGAAACTCTTCCGTCAAACGCAAACACTCGCCCACATTCTCAGGAGAAAAAAAGTCCAGTGCAACTTTAATACAAGACTTCAAGTTCCTCACCTGATGCGGACATCCTGCAGGTATGAAAACAGCATCTCCAAGTTTTTGGACAAATGTCCACGGCTCTATATCGAATTCCTCCTTGAGCTTCCTCTTGTGCTCTGTAGTGAGATAAACAGTCTGATCATGTATAGCATGAGTAACACGCTGCAAAGGATTACCGAGCACATGAATAAATTCATTGACATGCTCATGGATGTATTTCTCCAGCTGCGGGACATCCTGGATCCGGAAGATGTCCCATAAGGCACCTTCATCCTCACATACTTCAGCTAACTGTTGCTGAGGTCCACTTCTCTTACCAGCACTAGACTGACAACTCCCATATATCTCTCTTTTATCTAGCTTCCTATGATTTATCTTCAAATTCTCTATAATGGCAAGTTGTTCAGTTGTATGTGTCAGAATATTAACAACATCAGACATATTGCAGTGAAGCTTGGTTATGGAATCTCCCCGCCCAATCTCCTGTTCGAAACCATAAGCAATATATGTTTTAGGACCCATGTTTGGTTTCACTGAGGTAGGTGGTAAGTACATAGCAAGGTTCAGAGCTCCATTGTCAGGGTGAGTATACTCCTTGAAAGGCAGAGAGCATAAAAATTCTCTACCATGCCGGGATAAACGATTATGAAACTCCGTAGATTTTGGAAAGTCATTGACCTTGATATTCTGAGGCCATCCGGACTTATAAAACCATCCGTTGGAATATCCGTTAAAGAAACGGAAGATGTTCATTCGTATAAAACACCAGTCCCAGCAATCAATGGCGAGAAGGGTCAATTCACTATCATTCTTGACTCCTCTTCTGTATCCTAATGCCCGACACATGACAAATGGATCCCAGCTTAAACCAGATCCATTTTCAAGTGAATTCCTAACAATCACAGGTTCACCCTTCTTCCAATGCCACTGAAAATGCCCAAAATCCTTAGCTTGGATTTGTCCAATCATCGGACAGAACAGGTAGTTATCATCAGAAGCAATTCTAGAAGCTGCTTTCCTTAAATTACACCTGTTGCTACTTGAGCTAACGGCATCATCCATAGGTTTAACACATGAACACTTGTATGTACATGTTTCACTCCTATCAGGCAAAAAAATGTAACTTGCATCTATTTCTTCTGCTTTCTCTACCAATTCTATGACATGATTCTGATAAAATCTGCATTTCAATTCTAAATTATGCTTACCACAACATTGTGTTAAGGGGCAGTGAATGCTTCCATCTTCACTTGCTCTCCACTCAAACGTGGACACTTGAGCTTCCCCATCCATCCCTCTCTTCTTCCACCTGCTATCTCGAATCTCCCGGCAGCAACTGAGGCACAGATCATACTCACACTCGGGACAAGTCCTATGGAAATTAAAAATCGAAGTGTGGCAGTTGTTGCAGTACATACGCTCATCTTCACTGCAATTAGACATCTCCACCTTGAGCTCTGAAACATCTCTTAATCCCTTCCTCTTAGCCTCGACCTGTATCTCAATCACCTGATCGTTCCTAATCCTCTTCAAATAGGGAAGCAGCTGATGAACCAAGTACTTACAGTGCTCCAGCTTGGTACCCTTGTCGATTTTCCGGTCGAGATTCTGCAAACACCTAATAGGAACATCCATAGAAAGACAGGCTTTGCAGTTACAATTGCCACAGCACACAGGACAAGCCTCAGCTATGGCTTCCTCTGATGTCTTCGGATACCATCTATGTATGCAAGGGATACAATACCTGTTCCTCATTCCCTGTCCATTTTGCAGACACCTTGTGCAACAGACCAGTCGTCCCTCAACATTTCTCTTACACTGATGGCACATTGTCGCCTTGTCCAACGGAGCCCTTGCCCTCTTAACCCTCTTTGACAAATTAGCAGCAGAAATCTTCTTCACAGATTCACAGACCGCATGCATAGTCGACTTGTCCAAGGGAGCCCTTGCCGTCTTTGCCCACTTTGCCTTTACAACCCTTGCCGACTTTTCCGTCACAGCCTTTGCCCTCTTCACCTTCAAAACTCTTGCCCGCTTTGCACGAATCTCCTTCACAGTGGCTTCCCTATTAGTCTCATTCTCACCTGAAATATCCGTCACAGTGGTTTCCCTATTAGTCACATTCTCACCAGAAATCTCCTTCGCAAAGCTTTCGCTATTAGTCACATTCTCAAAAGAATTCTCCCTCACAGTGGTTTCCCTAATAGTCACATTCTCATCAGAAATCTCCTTTACAGCTTCACAAACAGCATGCACAATCATTTTCTTCACCTCCAGCTTGTCCTCACTAGCTCTGTGGTTTGTCGGAAGTGAGCGAAACTCTTCAGCTAAACGAATACACTCACCCACATTCTCAGGGGAAACAAAGTCCAGTGCAACTTTAACACAAGACTTTAAGTTCCTCACCTGATGAGGACAACCTGCCGGAATGAAAACAGCATCTCCAAGTTTTTGGACAAATGTCCAAGGCTCGATACCAAATTCCTCCTTGAGCTTCCTCTTGTGTTCCACAGTCAGATAAACAATCTGATCATGTATAGCATGAATAATATGCTGCAAAGGATTGCCGAGCACATGCATTAATTCATCGACATGCTTGTGGATGTATTTCTCCAACAGTGGAACATCCTGAATCCGGAAAATATCCCACAAGGCACCTCCATCCTCACATACTTCAGCTGATTCATGCTGAGACCCACTTCTATTTCCAGCACTAGTGTGACAGTTTCCAAATATCTCCCTTTCGTCTTGCTTCTTCAACTTCTCTATAGTTGCAAGTTGTTTAGTTGTAAGGGTCACTTCAACTGTATGTACCAGAAGATTAACCGCATCAGACATATTGCAATGAAGATTGGTTACGGAATCTCCCTGTCCAAGCTCCTGCACAAAACCATATGCAATATACGTTTTTGGACCCATGTTGGGCTTTACTGAGGTAGGTGGCAAGTAGACAGCAAGGTTCAGAGCTCCCTTGTTGGGGTGATTATACTCCTTGAAAGGCAGACAACATAAAAACTCCTCACGATGCCGGGGAAGACGACTGTGAAACTCAGAAGATGATGGGAAGTCATTGAGCTTGAGATTCTGAGGCCAACCTATGTTATAAGACCGTCCCTTGGAATATCCTCTAATGAAATGGAGGATGCTGATATCTATCGAACACCAATTCCAGCAATCAATGGCGTGGAATGTCAATTCATTATAATACTTGGTGTTTCTATATGCCCGCCACATGACAGATGGATCCCAGCTTAAACCTGATCCATTTTCAAGTGCATTGCTAACTATAACAGGCTCACCCCTCTTCCAATGCCACTGGAAATGCTCAAAATCCTTATCTTGGATCTGTCCAACCCTTGGACTGAACACGTAGTTATCATCCGTAGCTCTGGAAGCCGTTTTCATTAACTGACAGCTGCTGCTACTTTCACTAACGGCATTAACCACAGGCTTAACACATGAACACTTATACGCACAAGTCAAGCTATTATCAGGCAATAAATTGTAACCTACGTCTATACTTTCTGCTTTATCTACCAACTCCATGACATGATTCTGCGAGAAAATACACCTCAATTCTAAATTACGCTTACCACAACCCTTCATCTCTGCTGGGGGGCAGAAAATGCTTCCATCTTCACTCGCTTTCCACTCAAATGTGGACCCTTCACCTCTCCTCTTCCACTCGCCATCTCGAATCTCGCGGCAGCAACCAATGCACAGATCATACTTACACCCAGGACAAGTCCTATGCAAATCGAAAATCGAAGTATTGCAGTTACTGCAGTTTATATGATCGCTTTCACCGGAACTAGCCTTCCCGACTGTCAGCTCCGAAATATGATCCAACCCCAACCTATACGCCTCGGCCACCATTTCTCTGATTTGATCATCCCTAATCATCTTCAAATACGGAAGTAGCTGATGAAGCAAATACTTACAGTGGTCAATTCTTCTCTCCTCTTTGATTTCCAGGATGTGAGAGAGAGGCGCAGGCAGACGGAGGCAGGGTTTGCAGTTGCAGTTGCCGCGGCACGCAGGGCAAGCCTCAGCAATGGCTTTCCTAGAGGCGTTGGGATACCATGTCCGTATGCAACGGAGGCAATACCTCCTCGCCTGACAGCTGGCGCACCGCACCACTGTGCCACTCCCCTTACACTGATGGCATAATCGCGACGCCTGCTTCCTCCTCCGCGGCTGCCACTTTCCATCTTCCTTCTTCTTTCCTTTTTCTTGCACTTTATTTCCCGAAATGCCCTCGCATCCGGTCCTCCACCGTTTCCTCCCCCACGGAACCAGCTTCTGCGTTGCCTCCGCCACATCTTGATCCTCTGTTCCGTCGGCCGCCGATTCCTCCAGAACGCCGCCGTTGGGCCGCTTTGTGCCGCGGGGACTCGATATCGCCGCCGTGGACCGGAATTCCATTTGAAACTGAAATCTGTTACACTCACTGCTGACACACTCGAATTAGCAATTCTATGAGTGCCATCACGACGAGTTATTGAGTCTCGAAACGACAAGTCGTATTATATAGCTAGCTCTCCTTCTCGACACTACGTTTTTCTTTTCTTTTCTTTTTTCAAAAAAAAAAAATTAAATAATTCACAAACTTATTACATGTGCGTCTGAACTAATGACCTCAACCTTATCAGTATGTCTCTGATATCTGTATTGGTAAGGTCTTCACTATGAACTAATATCGTTTTTGTTTGAAGTTGCGCCTAGGTTTTTTTATCTAAAACAAAAAAATTTGGTTCTGGGTTGTGAGTCTTTACTCAACTACACGGGGACCCAAATGCTTTACTTCTCCTTATCAGTCACTTATTGATTCCCTTATTCTTCAAGGAAATATTTGTGTGCCTTTATATAATTAGAGTAAATTTCATGGTCGGTATCTAAATTTGTGTTGTACGGTCAAAGTGATACCCAGACTTTAAAAACTATCAATGTGGTACCTAAACTCTATTTTCGCTACCAACAAAGAGTCCGTGACTAATTTCCATCACGACATCGTCTATTTGCTGATATAACCCGCATAGATCTCACCAAAAAAACGTGCAATGTCAAAAATAACCTTCACTTTTGTTAAAACTCAAATTCCTCAATCTCGACTTTGACCTCATCACCGATGACTTCACCCATTTGCCTTCTTCACCCTTTTCTTGAGCTTCTTCTTCACCCTCGATCTCCCTTTCCCACCCTCTTCCCCCTCATCCACCTCCGTCAACTAACATCACCCTCTTTGGTGACGCCTCCATAACCCATAACGCCATCAGCCTCGCCCAGCCGCTCTCCACCTGCCTAAGCTCCAACACCTCAGAGGATAGGGCCGGCAGAGCCTTCTACTATAACCTAGTTCGGTTTCTTGACCTAAAAACCCAAGACTTCGCTTCTTTCTTGAACCACTTCACTTTCACCATCACCCAAATTTGATTTCCTTTTTGACCCTGTGGTGGATGACATCAATGGCAGCCATGTGGGATTGATCTCAACGCTCTTGAGAGTGTGGCTTCTGTTAATGATGGGGTTGATTTGGTGGGTGGGAAAGAGATTACTGCTTGGGTTGAGTATATAGATGATCTGAACCTGGTTCGGGTTTGTTAGACCGTTTGGTAATGACGTTAGCCAGTTTGTTTCAGTCTTGACCGTTTGGCAATGACGTCATTCGAGTTTGTTTCAGTCTTCTTTGGGTTAATAAGAGTCCTAGTCCATAGGATAATGCAGTTAGTATTTGTTTTCATTTAGACCTATTCTTAAGCCTGGTCTTAAGCAGGAGATCATGTTCTTCAGGGTGTTGAAGACGTGAACTGGTTTTTAGCTTATTCTGTTTACTGTAATGGCTATTTAAAGCCTTAGTTCCTCTTGTTTCAATACAGTTCTGGTATTCAAGCATTACTGTGTGCAAGTTTTCTATACTTTTCAACAGGGTTTAGGTCGGGTACTCTCCGAAGAATAAGTCTCTGAGTCCGGTTATTGTGACCCAGATTGACCTCTCACGGCAATTCAAGGACTTGTTGTATGTGGGGTTCTATGCCTCAAATGTGAAGGGCTTTTCTGCCTACATTATGGATAGTTGGAGGTTCATGACTTTCAATGGGTCTCAGCCTTCTGTGCTTCCTATGGATTTCTGGGAGGATCAGGATTGTCTCATGTGTGGAGATTCGAGTATCAACATCACTTCTGTTCATGTAAGGAAAACAAAGATTGAGGATGAGATTGTTTTCGAGTTGGTAGGTTTAGTTGCATTGGTGTTGTCTGTACTCGCGATTTTCGTGATTTTGTTTTGTTTGGGAAGAAGAGGAAGGGGAGTGTGAGAAGAATTAGACCAGGGCTGAGTTTTAGAGTCGAGACAAGTAGAGTAACAACTAGTATATCACTGGAAGAGATAACATCGACTACAATGGGGTTTGACAGAAGCAAGATTTTTGGGGAAGGAGCAACAACTAACGTGTACAAAGGGTGTCTGGTATCTGGTCTAGCAATCTGAGTTCATTGGTCAGATGACAATGATCTGGTCTGGCCGGTCGAAGAACTAGAGACTAGAGTGATGGACGGTAGACAACGAATTTGAGCAAACAATATGCAAATGCTGATCTTTGGGTGCCCAAAGTAATTTCTGGTGTGACCTTGAGCGGAAGACAATGAAGGCAACTGTGATATCAAAGAGTCATTGATGGAGAGTTGTCAAATGTGAGCTGGCCTTGGGACTGGTTTAGCTCGATGTGGATTTAGAGAAAGAAGAAGAAGAAGAGAATATGTGAGAGAGATTTAACAAAAAAAATGTGTGAGGAAGAAAAGATATTTTTACCCTTTGCATGTCAGCAAACACACGACGTCATGACATAAATTGGTTGTGGACCGTTCGTTGGTAGCATATGGTACCATATTGGTAGTTTTTAAAGTCTGGATGCAAGTTTGACCTTGCTGCACATATTTGAATATCGGCCATGTAATTTATATATCAGTAGGTTTTGTATATCTTTTTCGAGAAAAGGAGAGATGAACAATCGTCGTCGTAGATTGACTAGTTCAAATTCAGAGACCAAAGCCCATCTTGCTCATGAAAACCACATGCCTGAAAAACAAGTATCCAGATCTGCATACATAACTTCAGGAGCATACATCAAAATGGAAAACGAAGAATTGTACAGCTACCAATGATCCAACGATTGAAACTAAACAAGAGAAAAAGAAAATGTAACACACCAACATAATCTCTAAAAGAAATATTGTATAGCCAAAAGTACCATATGTTACAAACCTTGAAAGAAAGCACAGTAACATCCAAAATAACCCTCAGGTGACGAACTCAGATCCCCAGGTACATTTCCCAGGTACACTTAACATGAATGGTGCTTTTGAGTTGAATTTCATAATCGAAAAATGATCCAAACAGTGTTCGACCTTTTAGACAAACAAAGATTTGGTGTCTCAAGTTTCAAAAACTTCAAAACGGTATCTCATGTTCTTACCCCGACTGAAAAAATGTATCTTGAATCGTAGTTCCGGTAAAAAACTAACTACATACATTTTTTGATGTGGAAAGATAGATTTACCCTTTGTTTTTGAAAAAATGATCCAAACAGTGTCCGACCTTTTACAAAAGCAAAACTTTGGTGTTTCACGTTTCAAAAACTTCAAAACAGTATCTCATGTTCTTGCCCCGACTAAAGAAATGTATCTAAAACTGTTAGTTCCGAGTCACCAACATCTCTTGCACCATCCCATCTGTGCTTCTCGCCATTCTCCAATCCACTCTCGGTCCCGACTTCGTCTTCTTTGTCGAGATCGCATGGTATAGATGGCTATTGTAGGATCCGGTGCAAAATCTGAATCTCAAGCAATGAGAATATGTTCATATGTTTCATGCAGTGAGCGTTTTGAGAACGCATTGTGGTATGCGAGTTCGTTCGTGCCCATGATCGAAAGTTAGGGTACAAGGAACAACACATTAGAATTGTTGATTTAAGGACGCATGAGATAAAAAGTCCATGGCCTCAAGGCCTAGTGTAGGAAGTTTATGTCTCTTTGTCTCAAAAGATGGGAGTGACATATGAGTTTCCCCTACGGTGATGGGCAGTATCATTTCCATCCTTCTATGAGGAAGACATTGGCGTTAAGTGTCAAGTGTGACTGTTGTAAAATTAGAGCATACGTATTGACTACGAGTTAGTTCACGTTTATGTCTTGAAAAGCTATCTGATTGTCTTAATTGTCATTTCAGGAGTTACTCGAGAAGAGCTAAGAGACTAGCCTTGTGGAGTCGATTTGTGACGGAAGTGATGAGTCGAGGGTATTGTGCCCGAAAAAGTGTTTCAAAGCAAACGTAGTTGTGTATCTTGTATTACGACTATGAGAAGACTTCGGTTTCTAAAGGAATATATACATAGAGGTGGTGACTCTTGTTTGTTTGAAGTTTCGTCCAGTTAAGCTTGACGACATCCCTTGACGGTTGGATAAATAAACTTTTGGAATTTGGATAATCTTTAAATGAATGTAATTAAGGGAATGGCGGTTAGTTTTACGTCCCGTAGTGGAAATTTCGAAGACGAAATTTTTATAAGGGGGTAGATTGTAAGACCCCGTCCTAAAATTTTCCCTTTTACCGGATCAGGCGGGTTACAGAGGGTTGTAACAGCGCTGCTAGTTTTCTCTGAATTGATATCCGAGTTTAATATCGAGATACTCTCGATTTTGGGGGAAAATAGAATAATTGTCCTGAGGGTGTAGAATATATTAATACGAGTCCACCGGTATGTCCAGAATATTTCTCATTAAGTCCTGAGGGCTGATTACCATGGATTTATTTAGTTTACGGAACTAATAAATGTTATTTACTGTACCGTAAAAAGATGACTTTCATTAAGTCAAGAATGTGGGGGAAACTTCATTCGGGAAAGTTGTAGAGGACGTTAATACGAACCCGTGGGTATGTCTTACGCTTTAATCGGAGTTCGTATGCGGATGTTATTAAGGATAATGTGTAGTTACTATACGGTAAATAGTAAATAGCAAAATATCTATTTACTGTTCATGGTATCTTTTTATAATTCAATCTGGGCCATCAGATCAATCAGAGATTTGATCTGGGTCGTTGGATTTTTGTATTTAAAAGGGGGTTGACCAGAGAGGGGAGACACTTTCTCTCTCCTCTCTATCTCTCCTCGACGGAGACCGTTCCAGCCTCGCTGCGCGTCTCACCTCACCGCCACCACCAATCAACTCCTTTTCCCTCCTCGTTCTAGCTCACCCGTAAGAGCCACTAGACGACCACTTTTGACGGTGGATCGAGGAAGGAGGACGACTGTCCTCGATCGAGAACAACCCAACAAGGCAACGGCGCCACTTTGAAAAGCCTTGAGGATGCTGGAAGAGACTGGAGGAGCAACTACCGCTTCGATTTGGGGGTGACAGCGTCCCAGTTTCGGGCAAGAAGCACTGAGCTCGCCTGGGTAACTTCATCACCCATTTTTCTTCTGTTTTAGATGGTTTTAAGTTGCATGGGTTGTGTAGAAGCGGATATTGTAGGTGTAGAAGCTCGGTTTAGCTGGAAAAGACTTGTTTTCCGGCGAATCAATAATCGGAGAAGACAATGGTAAAATACTGGTTTTTACCGCGTCGGTTTTACCTTTTTTTACCAATTTACTATAGGGTAAATTATAAAAATACCCCTGACCGTTTTGAATAATTACAGGGATGCTATTGAGGCTGAAATTCCAGAAATGCCTTGGTAGTTTTGCATATTTACAAGACTGCCACTAAGGTCAAAAAGACAATATTGGCCCTGTCTATTTTATATATTTACAGGAATGCCATCGAGGCTGAAAATCCATAAATACCCGTGGTTGTTTTATCTATTTACAGGGGCTGCCACTAAGGCTGAAATTCCTAAAACGTCTCTGGTAGTTCATATTAATTACAAACTGTCATTAAGGCTAGAATGACTATGCTGCCCGTGGCAGTTTTGGCTAATTACAAGAGTGTCATTTGGCAATAGATTAACTATTATATCCTCGATGGATTTATAATTTACGTGGATGCTAATATATATATATATATATATATATATATATGTGGATGTTGATTTTAATTATGTGATTGCCTTTATATTATGTTTGTATGTGTATGGTTGTTTTATATAAGTTTGGTGATGTGTTCGGGATAATCCTGATAGATTGATGTTTGGTGGATACCTCAACAAAGAGGTTAACCCGGAGATACGATAGGTGTATGCTATCCTTATTATTATAGCGACCGATAAATAGAAAAACGAGATTTGCTGGTTAGGGCATTATTTAAAATAAGAGCTACGTGTGGCTTGATCCCTGAGGACAGGATACGTAGGCAGCCTGTTCGGGATACGGGTGTAGTCACAAATAATATTTAGACCCTAAGTCCTCTAAAGTAATCAGTATGAAACCCAAATGCGAAAATTGGGATAACCTCCGGCTGTGAGGTCTATTTCAGTATCGTTTGGATTGTGTACAATGGTTTGGAAAAAAGTGTTATCCCTTCTTAAGGGGAATTTCAAGTAAATCTCTCTTGGAATAGGTCTCGCACGTCCTATCCCGGGTTTAGAGGGGTAAACTTGGGTCGGGACGTGACAAATGGTATCAGAGCCTAGATTCAAAACCTCGGACCAAAGGATTGGGTAGTTAAAGTCTATGGAAATGATTAAAGGCGTTATTAATCTCCAAGTAAGGCTAGGTGCATATTTTTTTATTAATATGTCT
The DNA here is from genome assembly GCA_951800085.1 of Comarum palustre. NCBI lineage: Eukaryota > Viridiplantae > Streptophyta > Magnoliopsida > Rosales > Rosaceae > Comarum > Comarum palustre. Next base: position 7,273,484 of record OX637576.1, read on the forward strand.
AGTGGCAAGAGTTGTCACCTGGGGTCGAATTAATAATGTTAAATGTACTTATAAAGTTTGCGGCATCGGTTGCAATTAGATGTTTATATTGACTTTTCGTGGAATCGAAAAGTCGAGTGGTTCGTAAGTTGAGTATCGAGCCAGATTAGGAAAAGTAAATTCGAATTTCAGTATTGGGCACAAATAGGCTTAAAAGTGCGTCTAATATTATTCGAATTTATAAGTCCACAATTATCGAACTATTTAGGGTTTGATCCTTGTCGATTAGTAGAAAAGACTTTGTCAATTTCGTGGTCAACCAGGAAAGACTTGGTCAACCCTAATGTCAATCATTGACTTTTTTCTGGTCAAACCAGGAACGGTTGGGGTGTTAGACTATTCGATAGTCATTTCGCGACCTACCTTTTAATCGATAAGTTAAGAACATATGTAGGGCCACTTTTGTCGACACATTAGTATTGCCTAATTATTTTTTAGCAGATTCAGGGATGATCTGGTGATTGAGATGCTGGTAGAGGTTAAAGAAAGGTATTACGTAATGTTTCAGGGCCCAAAAGTAAGCCCTAGGTGTAATAAGTTATTACAGTCGGGGAACCGCATAGGGGCATGAGAACATTACTGAATGTGAGGTAACTAATTCTTAATGGTTGGAGTACCGTACCGGGCACATGGGATGTGTTGCCAGTAGGGTGAGTGGTCATTTATTTTATTTAAATTAAATGCATGCACTGTTTTATTTTTATTAATTTTCATCGGAGTTTTTGGAATTCACTTGAATTTTCTTTACTAGAGTTGTCGAAAAGGATATTTCGGTAGAGTCATAAGTGTTGTTTACACAGTGGTATTGAAAATATATTATATTTGTGCGGGGAGTATAATCTGTCATAATGTTATAATAAATATGTATCGGCCGCCATTATGAGCGCGATATGAGAGCGAGGCGCAAGCATCGTAGCCCCGTATGAGTATACATATATTAATATATATATATATATATATATATATTTATAGTGTCAAATCATGATTACATATTATATTCTTATCAGGAGTATACTCCGCCTTACTGGTGTTGCCCATTATTGACGCCATTATGAGCGCGACGTGAGCGCAAGGCGCAAGTGTCGTAGCTCGGTTTGGATATACATGTGTGGTCATGTGTTTGAGCAAGGCTCACTTTATTTCATGGTTTTAACTAGCGTGGCTAGTCACATATATGATCATGTTTTCCTGATTTTATCTAGCGAGGCTAGAGTCAGAGGTTATTGAATTTTACTCCAGAGCTGGGTGTTTGCCTTAAGGAGTTAGAGTTTGTTATATATTGTTTTTGTCCACTCACTTTAATGCTTTCCACGCCTAAGAAGCCCCAACCTAGCCTAGGAGGCTGACATGTCCACTCTGGTTATAGATGGTATATAAAAATTTAGGGGTGAGGTACTCCAGGTTCTAAAGGTATATTTAGAGGCGGTTAGGTTTGTTTGTGATCACTAGTAGGATTCGGTCACATAGCAATGAGAATGTGTTCATATGTTTCATGCAGTTAGCAGTTTTGAGATAGCATTGTGGTATGCGAGTTCGTTTGAGCCCGCGAACGAAATTTAGGGTACCAGGAACAAGACATGAGAATTGTTGATTTAAGGACGCAAGAGATAATATGTCCATGGCCTCAAGGCCTATTGTAGGAAGTTTAAGTCTCTTTGTCTCGAAAGGTGCGAGTGACGTATGAGTTTCCCTTACGGTGATGGGCTGTAGCATTTCCATCCTTCTATGAGGAAGACATTGGCGTTAAGTGTCAAGTGTGGCAGTTGTAAAAGTGGAGCATACGTATTGACTACGAGTTAGTTCACATTTATGTCTTGAAAAGCTATCTGATTGTCTTAATTGTCATTTCGGGAGTTAACTCGAGAAGAGCTAAGAGGCGAGCCTTGTGGAGTTGATTTGCAACGGAAGTGATGAGATAAGGGTATTGTGCCCGAAAAAGTGTTTCAAAGCGGGCGTAATTGTGTATCTCGTATTACGACTACGAGAAGACTCGGTTTCTAAAGGAATATGTATATAGAGTTGGTGACTCTTGTTTGTTTGAAGTTCCGTCCAGTGGAGCTTGATGTCATCCCTTGAAGGTTGGACAAATAAACTTTTAGAATGTGGATAATCTTTAAATGAATGTAATTATCCTTTTACTGGGATCAAGCGGGTTACAGAGGGTTGTAACCGCGCTGTTAGTTTTACTCGAATTGATATCCGAGTTTAATATCGAGATATTCTCGATTTTGGGAGAAAATATAATAATTGTCTCGACGGTGGATCGAGGAAGGAGGACGACTGTCCTCGATCGGGAGCAACCCAACCAGGCAGCGGCGCCGCTTCGGAAGCCATGAGGATGCTCGAAGAGGCTGGAGGCGCAACCACTACTTCGATTTGGGGGTGACAGCGTCCCAGTTTCTGGCGAGAAGCATTGAGCTCGCCTGGGTAACTTCTTCACCCATTTTTCTTCTGTTTTAGATGGTTTTAAGTTGCTTGGGTTGTGAAGAAGCTGCTATTGTAGGTGTAGAAACTCGGTTTGGCCGGAAAATGCTTGTTTTCTGGCAAACCAATGATCGGAGAAGACAAGGGTAAAAACCCTTGCTGTTATCGCGTCGGTTTTACCTCTTTTACCGATTTACTATAGGGGTATAATGATAGAAATACCCCTGATCGTTCAGAATAATTACAGGGATGCCATTAAGGCTGAAATCCTGGAAATGTCCTTGGCAGTTTTGCATATTTACAAGACTGCCACTGGGGCCAAAAATACAATATTGCCCCTGTCTGTTATATATATTTACAAGTATGCCATCAAGGCTGAAAACCCATAAATACCCCTGGCTGTTTTGTCTATTTATAAGGGCTGCACTAAGGCTGAAATTCCTAAAACGTCCCTGGTAGTTCAGATTAATTACAAACTGCCTTTAAGGCAGCTCATTCGAGAAAAAGTTTGGGTGTTATCAAAATTGTTCGGTGTTGTCGAAATATGTTCAGAATTAGTTTGTGGAGCTATATATAGGTATGTATATATGTTGATTTTGAGTTTTATTTGAGTACTTATTAACTTTATATTACAAATCATCATCCAAATCGATCAACACACACACACACACACACACACACACATATATATATATATATATATATATATATATATATATATATATATGTTTATAGGTGGAACCTAATATTTCACCTTTACCGGGTTACAATTAAATGTGAAGCCACTCTGGGCCCTTTGTCTGGGCCCAATTCGCCATAAAGCTAAGTAAAGCAAGGGAAACTACTCCCACATTGGAAAGGGACAGGAATGCTGCCTTCAATGCTACTATAAATACCGGCACATGCCTCCCCATAAAGGTACGATGAAACTTCTTGACTATTCCCGAGTTTTATGCTTAGCTGACAGTGTCTAACTTGAGCATCGGAGTGGCTTCCCTCGGTAAACCCGGGGACGCCTCTTTGACGTGTTTGTTCTTTACACAGGAAAACTCGGAATACAGGGAAGTACGCTATTTCTGGAACCGTGCAACCCGCTAAAGGGACCGCGAGTTTACCCGGAAACAATTGGTGCTCTCGTTGAGAGCTGAACTCAAGACCTCACGCTTACCGAACGGACACCAGCCAGACTTGCTAAGGTAATAACCCCAGTAGGGAATCCTCCGGGTTATGGAAACCCGCGAAGTTTTGACAGTGCATACATCAAACCCGCTACCCTCCCACCCGCTTGATAATAGGTACCAAGTTATCTACAACTGTCCAAGTTTATTATATTTTGATGTTATATACATAAAGCCTTTCAGGCCCACATAAAACCCGGCCGGGTTATGTCTATCAATTAGTTTGTTGAGTGAATGCAGGCGATCTCCATTTGACATGAAATATTGCAAGCCTTAACGGCCTTATTTCATGGTCAAAACTCGGCAAGCTCCGATAAATCTCCGATAATCTCCGGTAATCTCCATTTGACATGAAATATTGCAAGCCTTTCACGGCCTTATTTCATGGTCAAAACTCGGCAAGCTCCGATAAATCTCCGATAATCTCCAGTAATCTCCATTTGACATGAAATATTGCAAGCCTTTCACGGCCTTATTTCATGGTCAAAACTCGGCAAGCTCCGATAAATCTCCGATAATCTCCGGTAATCTCCATTTGACATGAAATATTGCAAGCCTTTCACGGCCTTATTTCATTGTCAAAACTTGGCAAGCTCCGATAAATCTCCGATAATCTCCGGTAATCTCCATTTGACATGAAATATTGCAAGCCTTTCACGGCCTTATTTCATGGTCAAAACTCGGCAAGCTCCGATAAATCTCCGATAATCTCCGGTAATCTCCATTTGACATGAAATATTGCAAGCCTTTCACGGCCTTATTTCATTGTCAAAACTTGGCAAGCTCCGATAAATCTCCGATAATCTCCGGTCTACATGACGTGAAATATTGCAAGCCTTAACGGCCTTATTTCACTGTCAAACTCGGAAAGCTCTGATAATCTCTGGTTCTGCATCAGGTTGGAAGTCCTAACGGACCAATAAAGCCATAGCGGCCCTTGAAAGTCCTTATGGACCCGTAAAGCCTTAGCGGCCCTATTTTTATTTAATCACATTAAACATGCCAAACCGGCAATATGCGTACATTTTGTCAACACTTGTATATTATGCATCACATTACCGTGTTATCTGACAGGAAGCCCTAACGGACCGGTAAAGCCCTACCGGGCCTATTGTTGTTTTATGACGATAACATGCCAGACCGGCACTATGTGTAAATTTTGTCTACACTTGCGAGATATGCATCAAATTAACGTGTTATTTGACAGGAAAAATTATGCCAACAGCCTGAATGCTTTTATTCGAAAGTCAGCTACAAGGCAGAAAGCCGCTACAAAAATAAAGACTAGTCTACAAAAGCAAAGACAAATCCTCCGAGAGAAGCTCCAGCTCATGGCGCTGCAGACCCGCTACCCCCGCCAGTGCTCGAGCCGCCACGTCCTCCCCGGGGCCGTATGATAAACTGTCCCCTACGGAGCGGTGGCCGGTTTTGAGGACCACCGACAATCCCACCACGGGAAGCACCTCTCCGGGCTGCTGAAGGACGAACTGGGGGACTCCAAACCGGGTTTGCAGGAGCCCTAGGGTTTGCAGCCACAGCAGGAGTCGACCGGGAGGTGCCTGCAGCCTCATCGGGTCTGACATGACCTTGGTGACCATCATAACCAGCCTTGTCGAGCCAGCCTTGGCGAATCCCAGCGCTAACAATTTCGGCACGAGCCTAGGCCCTTGCCGTCCGCAGCTTCAGGTCAAACTCGGGGCTCGCCAGAAACTCGGAGATAGCAGAGTCCTTGGCCCGGGAAACTGCCTGGATTAAATCTCCTTTTTGTTGCTCCAAGGAAGTAACCTGTTGCTGCAGCGCCTGGTTTTGCTCGGTCAGCTGAGCTATAGCGGCATCTTGAGAACACCGGTCCTCCCGGTGACCTTCAACGACCCTCTCAAACTCCGAGTTTTGGCCACCAACTCAGCTATTTGTTCTTCTGCCTTGGCCAACTCCGCCCACGACGCGACCGCTGCTGCGCTTGCCTCTTCCCGGTACCGAGCCAGGCATTCTTCGCTAACTGTCGTCTGGTCCCGGGCCGCCCGGAGATCTTCCCTGAGCACTCTCTCTCTCTCTCTCTCGGGGATGCCTTCGTTTATGAGCCGGTCAGTTGCCAAGTACGACATCCTGACAGCCTACATAAAACAAATAACGGGTTAGTATTCAAAAAAAAAAAAAAGAACGGGTTAGAGAAGAAGAAACACTTACCCGCATCAGTTTCTCCTGTGTCCTCCGGGCTACAATCAGCGGGTCCTGATGCTCCAGGACATAGGAGTCGGCGGCACAATTCTTCAAGTCCGCTACCATCCTTTGGATGGCCACGTCCGCCATTCCCCCGCTCGCCAACTCCTCTATTATCTCGTCAGTGTCCCGGTGCTGCTTTCTCTCCCTCCTCTCTTTCCTCTCCTTCCTTCTCTTCCTCCTCTCGGACCTCCCCGAGCTGGATGCCTCCCGGGTGCGTTTGCGAGAGGGAACGGGCTCCACTTCGTGAACTTCGTCACTCCCCTCCGGGTTCTCACTCCCTATCCCCCTTTCCAACCCTCGAACCTCTTCACCCCCGTCGTCATCCTCTTCAGTAAACTCCTCACCGGGGAGCACAGACGAGGGAACCGCGCTCATCACCGGTTCTTCAGTCTCTTCATCAGCGATGGAAGATCCCCTTCCCGGTTCTTCAAATAGCGGGTTATAATCCGCCTCCGAGGGATTCCCTTCAACTTCCTCTCCCTCCTGGAAAACCTCTGGCCCGAGAACCTCAGCCAAGTACTCGGGGACCTCGTTGTAGTGCAAGGCGTCAACATGGAACTGCTGAACATCCCCTTGCTCGGCGTCTGGGCGCAGGAAAGCCGCTTTTGTCGTCAGGTCGATATCATATGCTAGACCATCCGCCCCTTGCGTCCGGATCCCGGCCCATACAGCTTTGTCCTCGAAGCCGTCGTATATTCCCGGGTTCTTGCGTTTCGTGAACTCCATCGGGAGAAGGGCTGCAACAAAAGACATAACCCGTTAAGACAAGAGCATGCGACCAAAATTTTGAAAGGACACGAGACAAACCTGGGAGCTCCATCAACCGGCACCTGCTGTACACATACAGCCTACAAAGCCGGTACGAACTCCGGTCATCTTGACCCCGGAAGGCCCATAGCATCCTCCGGATCCTCTTCTCCATCACCGGCTCCAAAGGAATGTCGGGGACGTCTGCAACACAAATAACATAAGTATAACTCGGGACGGAGAAAAGAGAAACCCTGAGGGAGAGGACTTACTCATCAGTGGTTGGAAGTCACCCGGTACTTGAAGCGCGTGTCCTGGGTCTTGAAAGTTTCTTATCAAGAAACTTTTTTCCCTCCAGGTCCGGCTCACGGAGGTTGGCAGGTCCTCGATGATCTTCTTGAAAACCGCTTTGGACTTCAGCTGGATGGTCCCGCTGAAACCCGCCTTCCGGGAGTACTCGGCCCGGTACATGGCGTGTAACTCGTGGTAGGTCGGCATCTGCTGCTTCAGCACCTTGTACATAACGCACAACCCTAATAGCTGCCTCCATATATTCGAGCCAACTTGCCCGATTGCGAAGTTGCTCGCAGCCAGGAGGTACTGCACCTCCACCCTTAGCGGGAGTGACAAGCCGCAGCGTAGTTGGTACTCGTGGCATAGCGTCCACCCATCCCCGGGAGCGAAGAACTGATCCTCGGGTTCTAAAGGCCGAATTTCCACAGACTCGGGGATCTTCTAGTTGCTCCTTAGCTCCACAATTTCCTCCGCGGTCAGTGAGTACCCGGGAGGGTCGAGAGCGGTCCCATCAGTGAAGGTTACAGAGGCAAACTCGGGGACGTGAGTGTCCATTGCGGGGTTTGTCATCTGCAAAACAAGAAAACACGGGGGCGTCAACAAAACCCAGGTAACCCGGCGTCACGAAGCTAAATTTCCAGACGCAGAAACCCAGAAAACGTTCCTGGGAACCCAGAAACAGTACACAAATCGTCCCAAAACAATCAAAAAGGAGGGAAGAAGAAACAGTACCTTACTTTTGAGGGTTTGAAGGGGTTTTTGAGATCGATTTGAGATTGAGAATCAAAAGAAACAGCGACAAAAGAAAGCGACAGCAAAAAGCACGACAAAGTTATCGGGTTTGGAGGTGAGACAAAACTGTCACCTTCAACCCCTATTTATACAGTTAGAGGCGTGCACTGAGGGGACGTTTCAGTTTCTCGAGGGAAACGACACGTGTCACGCATGCCGCTTCACAAAACCGAAAAACTTTTCAGTTTCCCCCCACTACAACCTGGAGACGTCGTTTTGAGTTCTCAACGTAAAGAATGTCTGCGGGTTCCGCTTGCGTACGGACTTGGGGGACTGGGTACCCCGGGTTTGGTTGCTAACTTTGTAACCCGGTAAAGAAACGATTTTAAGTCCCCACCCAAGCGTACCCCTTGACTGAGGACTTGGGGGACTTGTTTATAGGTGGAACCTAATATTTCACCTTTACCGGGTTACAATTAAATGTGAAGCCACTCTGGGCCCTTTGTCTGGGCCCAATTCGCCATAAAGCTAAGTAAAGCAAGGGAAACTACTCCCACATTGGAAAGGGACAGGAATGCTGCCTTCAATGCTACTATAAATACCGGCACATGCCTCCCCATAAAGGTACGATGAAACTTCTTGACTATTCCCGAGTTTTATGCTTAGCTGACAGTGTCTAACTTGAGCATCGGAGTGGCTTCCCTCGGTAAACCCGGGGACGCCTCTTTGACGTGTTTGTTCTTTACACAGGAAAACTCGGAATACAGGGAAGTACGCTATTTCTGGAACCGTGCAACCCGCTAAAGGGACCGCGAGTTTACCCGGAAACAATATATATATATATATATATATATATATATATATATATATATATATATATATATATATGTGTGTGTGTGTGTGTGTGTTAATTAATTTATAATATTGTGTTGATGATATGAGTTGATGATGATTTTGTGATGATGTTGATAATATGAAGTTGATGATATCAGTTGATGATTTTGTGTTGATATTTATATATAATATTGCTATGTAATTAATTAATTTTGTATTAATTAGTTGTAGTAGAATATTAAATAAATTGAGATTTTATATATGAAATTTAATTAATTAGAGTTATATATATATATATATATATATATATATATATATATTTTCAGGATATGGATAAGAGTTAGATTTTGCTTCCAAAATAAGACAAAACATATGGTAAATGAGTCATAAGTTTTCTAGAATATGTGCTGGCTAATTCTAATGGAAATACAATTTTCTATTGTCTGTGCAAGAAATGTCAGTGTCGCAACGATATGCATCGATTTGTGATTGACAAAGTATGGCAGCACCTGAAGAGTAACGGGTTTTGGGAGAGTATACATGCTGGATTTATCACGGTGAAACATCATCATGGGGTCCGCATGATCTTGGACAATTTTCTAAGACATACAGTACATCCAACGATCTAACAATGGCCTTCATCAACAATGTTTCCTTATGAGAGCAGTGTATGCGCTTAAGGACAGTATATGCCTGCAGCCGTTGAAGGGTTCCCGTTTGTTGAGCCAGTGCAGCCCTTTCCTAGAGTTGTCAACACTGCTGGTATTAACAAGTACAACAAACTGCTTGCTTTCTACAGTGAAGGTTGTTGATAATTATCTACAATACACTGCTTCGATGTTGCCCTCCGGTCATCGTCTTCCTACCACTCATCATAAGGTCCGATGTATCCTAAAAGATCTTGGGCTTTCCTACATCAAGATCCATGCATGTAGATATGACTGTGTTCTCTTCTAGGGTAAAGATCCAGAAGAGAATGACCTTGGTGGCCTAGACGCGTGTCCGATATGTCACACTGATAGGTATAAGCTGACTCCTGCAGGCAATAGGAAACCTGTGAAGGTACTTCTGTATTTCCCGTTAAGGGATAGGCTGAAGTGGTTGTACATGTCTTTACACAGCCAAAGCTATGAGATGACACACTGATAGAGAATTGCATGACGAAGATACCCTTATACACCCTGCTGATGGGAGGCTTGGAAACATATAGACAGGGAGTTTCCCCATTTTGCGTCAGATGTCCGAAATGTGAGGCTCGGGCTCTCATCTGACGGGTTCAACCCTTTTGGCAACATGAGTCTTCAATATAGTGTATGGTCGGTGAATTTGATACCGTGCAATCTTCCTCCATGGATGTTCATGAAGAAGGAATACAATATGTTGAGTTTGTTGATTCCGAAGCCCGGTTATTCAGGGAAGTGTCTCAATGTGTATTTGAGACCCTTGATTGAAGAGCTTAAGTTTTTTAGGACGTTGGTCATCTCACTTATGACAAGTACATGCATGAAATGTTCTAGATGCATGTCATGTTTGTTGATACCATCAGTGTTTTTCATATCTGTGGGATGTTGTCGGGCAACGTTATTAGAAAATATAAGATTTGTCCAGAGTGCGTTGGGGAACGGTGTCTCTCTTGGGTTTAGAACAGCACAAATTTATTTATTTTGTGTTATTTAATTAGCTCATTATCATTACATATGCTTATCTCTCTTTATTTCCAAGTGTTTTTAGTGCTTCACTTCTTGCCTCCCACGCATCAAGTTATAGCTTCGCGCCTGCTGCCTTTGCTTTTCAGAAAATTTGCTAAAAACATTTGAAATTACATGGTTTCTCATATTTTGAAAATGTTTGCCCTTGCACTTTGCAGGATAAGAGACGAGCCTTTTTATCAAGCTTAGAAATATCGTGCTGGGTAGAGGGAGCAGTGATAGTGCTTGTTCCAGCGGGCCACCTGATCACAAATCCGAAAGAGGTTGGATTGCTTTTGAAGAGGGTCTTTTGGAAGCCACAAATTCATGTGAGTTGTCTTAGTCCATGAGTTATATCTCTCGATGATACTTGCGTTAGCTGTGTGAAGTTTATCGCATTGCTAGAACAATTTGTATTACAAATGAAGACCTTGCCAATGTACCAGTTTCAGTTCCTAATTTGTAGAAAATATATGCAACATTGCCAAAGTATAAAGACCATTTTCTTCGGAGTGTTGAATGGTTACTATTTTTAAGTGCAGGTTGGTTTTATCTCAACCAGCTGTGCTCCACATTATCTTGTTTCATTTTTGCAGCAATGTTGTGTAAAAACGCTTGAACTAAGGGTTCATTTTCAACTTGATATCGTTTCTGATACATTAATTTTACCAGTTAACAACTTCATACCTCACGAAAATATGCACCTATCAGATATATTACTGAGCTTATCTCTATACATAAAAGGGATGGGGTTCTACTGTTCAAGTGAACAGTACCCCCTCATGACATTTTTTTCAATTCAGTTTTTTTCCTTTTTTCGGGTCTAGCCTTCAATTTTTTCTTTTATATATAGATTCAGTTTTGTCCCTTAATTTAATTTGTGATTAAATCTAATAGGTTTCAAAGACATATTAACAAATATATGACCAAATCTCAAACACATTGGATTTAGGGTTTAAGGGTTAGGGATTTAGGGTTTAGGAGTTCAAATTTAAGGTTTATGCATATTAACAAATATATGACCGAATCTTAAACTCATTGAATTTAAGGTTTAGGGTTTATGGGTTTAGAGTTCGGATTTAAGGTTTAGGAGTTGTGCTTTTTTATTTGGGTTTCAGAGAGTTGTTGTACAATATTAACCGAACTAGCAAAAACGCACTTCGGCTAGACAACTAATATCAGGACTAACTTTATCTCAATTAAATGTGTTTATTTTTATTTGAGTTTTCATAGAGTTGTTACATAATATTGATCGAACTACCGAAAATTGCATAATAATACATTTGTCTGATAAAAACGCATTTCGGCACGCACGCAGAGCGTGCGCGAAGGCTATAAAGTTAGGGTTGCAAGGCAATCTATAAAGTTAATAACATATAGATGGCAATGCTGCAAGGCAATCTGAAAATAAGAACACAATTGGTCATTACACCATGGATCCCCTCTGCTAGTTTCCCAAAACCTAATTCTTGCACACTTGAAGCAAAGACACCACACTACCATCATCAGAAAAAACTCCTCTGCTGCAGATCCACATCCCATGACACTACATTCTGTAAAGGCAGTCTCAACCAATCGATAAGCTACAGACAAATAGCCCGACTCTTTACATACAGATTAATCAGAGAACTAACAAGCTTTGGTTACAGAGCACACCCAACTTCACTCCAAGTCCATGAGCGTACATGCCTTCATCAACAGCTCCTCTGACAGCACAAGCTGAGACTACAAATATAAGCGTAACCTCATGGGTTCTATTCTCATTTCAAATTTTGAGTCCCTTTCCAGATCCCACCTTGGCAAAATCAAATTAACATCTGATAAGATGTTTTCTCCACAAAGAACTCTCTCACAAAATACCCTTAAACAAATGAGACCTTAAATTACGACCACAAAATTCTAGTGTCTGAAAATGGTGGTACATCAGTCACCAGGAATCCACTATTCCCCAGTCCTCAAAGGATGCAATACAGTACCACCATGACTAAATGTCTCATGTAAAGTTCTACACGAGGCAACAGATAAGGAGGATATATATTATAAGGGAAACAGCAGCGAGTCATTAATTAGTTGTACAACGAGGGATACAAGAGCACTGATCATGTTGTTAACTGAATAAAAGATAGCAATCCATATTCATCAGCAAAATCAAGCTTATTTTAAGTTCAGACAACTATCATAGACTCTTATATATCAACCGTTGCTTGCTGAGATCATAACATGCATAATGAAGGTATTAATCACAAGAATCATAAAAATTATTGCACAAGCATTGCATCATATAAACTTACACCAGAATCATTATTGTTACTTTGTCAGCACCTCTACAAACAATAGCTAAGGCCATAGCTAAAGCCAAGAGGGGATTGATATAATATTTATGCTTACTTTTAAATTAGATGATAACAAACTTTTAAAATCTTTCTACGATTCCTCTCCCCAACTCAATAAACAAAAGAAGACAAGCTCCAACCAATAGTGCTCATCATATAACAAAAACAAAAACCAGAATCGAAAAAAGCCCAATTGAGAACAAATTTCAATTACCATTAATCATGATAAAAATTCCATTACATGATAAGAAACTGTTCTCGCCGCTAGAACAAAACCTAAGATTTCATCATCATCAACTACTGCATAACTGAAACAAACCGATGCTCTAGCTAGAAAAAACATCTCATTGAAGCCCATGATCAAGCACAATTAAAAACCATAGGTGCTTCAAGGATGATACGAACCAACAATCCCTAAGAAAAAAAACAATTCCCAAAAAAGGAAATCAAGTTGGATCGATTCAATTCAATTCAATCAGAATTCAGAACCATAAAAAAACCTGAGAGAAGAATCTGTCAAACCCTAGCTTCCTGCAAGAGAGGACCGAACGATGAAGCCGCCGCCTTGCAAGAATCGAATCCCACCGCATCAGTCACCATCTTCAAGAACTCATCCAGCGACAATTTCCCAAACCTCCTCTCGTCCTTGTCCAGAAACCTCAAGATCTCCTTGAAAAACGAAACCTCGCAAGGCAAGACGAGGCCGCCGGTGGTTTCGAAGCCGAACTCCTCGGCGGTCTTCTCCAGCAAGTCGACGAAGACCGGGAGGTTGACGAACCGGGCCGGAATGACGAAGCGCCTGCGCACGGCTCCGACGTAGACAGCGAGGAACCCGGAGGGAGCGCGGCCGGAGGAGGCATAGTCGGAGTCGTCGTCGTTGTAAAAGGAGAGAGCGGGGCGGAGACGGAGGCTGGTGAGCTTCCAGCGGATCATGATTTGCTTGAGGCGCACTATCTGGCGGATCTTCTCCACCTTCTTAAACGCCTTGGCGGCCGCCATTGTTGAGAGAGAGAATTGTGGAATCAGCAGTGTCTGTGATGTGGCAATATGGGTAGTGTGCTGTAAATTGACAGATATGCCCTATCTGTGGATTTTGTTTAGACCGGAGGGCGTACTTTGAATTTTGAAATTCTGTATATGAAATCCACTCACCTATTTTCTATATTTAATAAACACACTTATATAAAGATAAAATTTAAGTTAATAAGGTCAAAATTTAAGTTATTAAAAATAAAAAATTAGTGTGTGAATTATAATTTAAGGTTTGTGGATTTAAATTTTTATTATTTAATGCTTTTAGCCGTTGTAGTTGGTTTTGGAGGGGAGAACCGAAATGGTCAGTCCAAACGATCTACTATTCGTGATGCTAATTATGTAATTATATGTTAATGGACCGGTTTTTAGAGCAGATCGATCAGTTACTTTCCGTATCATTCATAAATGATTGTTAGATTCAGAATAGAGAGCCTTGTGGGTGGCACCGGTGGAGATGTGGAGGAGGAGGTTTTGGTGAAGTCGCAGAAGTCATAGATGGTTTCATTTGAGCCGGTAATAGAGTAGATAGGGAGGATGAACGTTTTATAGTGGGTAATGACGATGATATGGAGTCAGGTTTTGGGGAACCCATTAAACTTCTCAAAGTTGTGGCCCTCGTCGATGCATTATTATTGGAAATCAGTAACAGCGTGTTTGGGTGAAGAAATTTTAATTTTTATAGAAATTTTAAAATTATGGGAATTATAATTCTTTGAATTTAAATTCCAGTAATTTAGAATTTCATTGTTTGTATTTTATAATGTAGAATTTTAAAATGACAAGGATTTGTATTTAGAATAACTTAAGATGAGGGAATTGATAAATTACATCGATTTTAAGAGGAATTCAAATAGTGAATTTAAGCTTCCAAATTTAACGATTATTTTTCCTTGAAAATTGCCAATTTCATGGGATATGCTTCCAAACGAGAGAAACAGTTAAATGAAATTATGAATTCCTTACTTTTAATTAAATTCTCAAACCATCACCAGCATCTAAACACATTGTAAGAGACGTAATTCGAGGATTTTCCACTTCATTGAGTTGAAGAAGATGGATATTGAACATAGATCTACTTCTTCTACTTATATATTCCTACTTCTTCTACTTATATATTCCCTTTGTCGTCGTTAAATCAAACAAATAAAAGGATTGGAATAAATTCAACGTTATCGTAATCTTATCCAAATGTTATCCTAATTTAATCTTATCATATAGTGAGTTTCTATTCATACCTCTAAAATTAGCATATAAATTACTTATAAAAATAAAAAGTTCGGCTATTGAGACATTCATATTTGCTCATTTTACTTATCATTCTCTTTACACCTCCCATTTCTTTTAACTTTGAGCATTTGCTCACTAGACCTCCTTGCAAATTTCTAAAATAACATTAGATTTATTATTCATTATATATTTCAATAATTTACTTACTATACCTCCGATTCACTTTCTAGACCTCTCATCCTTTTAATTTTTTTTGCATTAGAAGATTCGTTCTTGATTTTTTTTTCATGCAAACCTCTTCGGCGACCTCAGTTCCTTTATAATTTTATTTCTTTTTTTGCATAGAATGTCACTAAATCTCTATTAGTTAATGAAGCTCTAAACAACGATTTTTTAATAAAAACAATTTCATTTCAGAATAATTTATTCGAATCATGAATCATTTTCACAATCGACTGTTAACAATAAAATACATCAACTCAAAGTAACCATTATTCTAAGAATCTTTCAATAAAAAAAATCAACATAACGCAAAACATAATCTAATCATCTCTACTCTGTTTTTACAGAAGAATAAAAATATAATCATCTTGTAGTACGATAGTTTCAAAAATTGTAGCAACTCTTTCTAGATGGGGTATTTGAGTATAGAGATGCAAACGATTACTATATCTACTATATAATGATCTTGCTTTGTCATCAGCATGACGGTACCAATCTGGTGGAACTGGTGGTAATGAGCATCTTGCTACCAATGATACCATTTAAAAAAATAATGATATATGATTAGTTTAGACTTTGTAACTTTGCAAATGCATAAATATGTAGTGATTTCAGTTAACAAAACCAATTCTAAATTCAGGCAGTTCTTGATTTTGAAATCGCCCAATGACATGTTTCCTCAAAGGAAGAAAGGTAAAACATTGCCTATCAGATAAGTTTATAACAACAACTCCATAACAAGTAGCAATAAGATGCCTCATATCAGTTATACACATCCATTTTTACATGGTGCAGCATATCCAGAATGGTGAATTCTCTGTTTAATTTTCTCGACACCATCTTCGCTGCCATATAATTCCTTGTACAAGTCACATACTATTTAGCTCATTCATCAGGCATTGTCGCACCTTTCGCCAATAACGCATATCAAATCCCATAACAGATGCCACAACTCTATAACCATAACTACCATCATCTTCAACATCAAATGAACCTAAAATATAGGGTCTCATGCCAAAAATGGATTGGGATGTGTACTTTTGTGTTAACTCAAATCGTGAAGCGCTTTGACTCATGGAGATAGACTGCACAAAAATAAATATAAATTAGCTATCTCTTTCTTTTGCTATTAAAACTTTCACTAACTTAGGGCAACTCCAACCATAGTCTTGGATTTGGAGGCCTATATTCATTATAAGACCTATTATTATTCATGTAAGATTCATTTTCTCTTCTCCAACCATGAGTCCTATTTTAAGATAGTATATTCACTTTAATTTATTAAAATAAGTTTTAAGTACAATGATTATTATATTAAGTTATACGTTAATTTTATTAATAAAATTAGTCTTTTTATTTTTATACATAATATGTTCATTAAAATGGAATTATTCTTTAATTACTTGGGTAAAAAAATTAACTTTTTAATTGCATTTTAAGGTAATAATGGAATCATTTATGGTATAAATTTTTTGGTCATAAGACATCAGCTCTTACATCTAGCATATAATTTTAAACTAAAGAAATCTGAGCCACCCAATAAATAATTATTGGAAACCAACAACTGTAAAAAAAATTGACAAGACTGGGTGAGGAGAGTCCACCATACACTTTTTCTCTCTCCCACGCTCATGGAGGCGCGTCCTTGCACTTCAACTCATCTGCTGCATTCGTCTTCTCAGTTTCCATCATTAGTGCATGACTAAATGGGATTGTCTAGCCTAGTTTTATTGTTGCGGGCCCATGTTACTGTTCAAGTCTTGGTCCTGGAATTATCAAATATTTGAGACTGAAAATAGGACTTGGTCCTATATTTTCAAGACTAGAACCTTCTATTTTGGCCCGTTGGAGATAAAGAATCCTCATATAAGACTAAGACTGAGTTATAAGGCCACGGGTGGACTTTCCCTTAGGATATATCAAAGATAAAAGACATACTAAATTTGTCTTTAGAAGCTTGTCTGATTTTGTAACAGTAGGAGAAGCATTAACCTTTTCTGATTGTACTTATAACTGACTACCTTGAACGAGACTAGCTTCAACAATCTCAAAAGCAGATGGCAGACGACGAGTGCTACCGTCAATCTTAAGACACCCTTTGGTTTTAATCCTCTCACTTGGTTGTTGAAGCATTGTGGAACTTGGAATTATAAGCTCGTCAATCTTCAGCAATACTTGTCTCTTGGTTTCATCATTATGTTCTTCAAGCCATTTTTGCAATTGTGTCAATCGTGGTCTTAGTTTAACTTTTTCTTCAGAATCGGTTTCCTCCTAAAATCACCTACACTTAACCGCCTTAAATGCGAGTGAACAACATTTTTTGGAATAGGCTTATATGAGTTCTTATACTCAAAAATCTCATGTGCACATAATAATTGGTGTGTTTGACGTATGACACAACCACATGAGACAAGACTAATTTCAGCTGCATCAAACCTACATTCCATAGTTGAGTTAGTGTATACCTTATAAGAAAAAAAGGGAAAAAAATAAAGGGCAAAGGTAACGACTACAAGGAAGAGAATTTACCTTGTCGATTCAAGTACAATTTTGTTTAGAGCAATAATTGATACATTACCGATATGCTCTTTCAAACATGCATGGTTAAATAATGTTGGATGAATCATCGACTTTTTCAAAAGATATTTTTATCTCAGTGTGATGTAACTCTATAGAAGAGTGAATATAATCTCGTGAAACACTGAAGTCGAGTTGACTAGAACCAAGATGCCACTTAAGCGTTGAATGTGCACTTTCCGCCCTAATGCATAATAATATTAATATATGGTTAAAAAAGTTACCTAGAGTGTCTTAACAAAGAATAAAAATAAATGCAACAAAATACAAAGACATAAGCGATCTATAAGATTACATGTTGGATGTAGTGGTACCAAGATGCATACAATCATCCACCCATATATGTAGCCACAAATCTGTCTTTATCAGTGTTCTAAAAGGCCCCGCCTAGCACCGTCTAGTCCCCGCCTAGGCTCTAGGCTGCAACAAGCCGCCTCGCTTTTCTTCAAGGCCTTTGTGCCAGGCTATGGGCAATTAGGCGGCTGCCTAGCCCGCTTAATCGCCGCCTAGAGGCCGCCTAGCCGCCTAGGGTTCTAAGCTCTCCGGCTAATTTTATTTACATTTAGTGGTGGAGTTGTTACATTGTGGGGAGCATGCGACTATAAGAGTAAATGATGTTTTTAGAATTAGAAATATATGTGTTTATTGTTGTTGTTGCTCACTTTTACATGAAGTTATGCTAAATTTTAGCTATAATCTATTTTATAAATAGGTCTAACAAGATTTATGTCGAATAATTTATCCATAATTGACTGTTTTCAAATATTATAGTACATAAAATATATATTTTAATTAATAAATATGAAAAAAGTAAATCGCCTAATCCCCGCCTAGGCTGTCCAGGCGCTAGGCTATGGGTCGCCGCTCGCTTACCGCCTAGCCATTTTTAGAACATTGGTCTTTATATGGATTCAACCAAGTGGTTTTCAAATAATTGATGGCTATAGGAAATGAGCTAAATTTTGACTCAAGTTTTGGTAAGTTATTCAAGTACTGATCTTCGGTCTCTGAATCCACTACGAACAACCAATCATTGTAAAAATGCATTCCACCCCTCTCTCTTCTCAAATAGCTTCCTGCAGTGAGTGCACACTTGCTTGTTGATGTGCCAGCTACATAATACATGTATGCTACTAGGAAATACATTACTTATAGAATTCATAAGAGCCAATTCCCGATCAGTTACTATCACACTTGGAAAATATTTATCATTCACAAAAGTCTTCAATCTAGTCAAGGTCCATGTATAATTGTCATTTCTCTTTGACATATAACAAAATGCAACATTGAAGGTCATGTTAGTGGACGTGATTCTAACTATCTCTAGAAGTGGAAATAGATACATGTTTGTTTTGTAAGTACATGTGGAAATGTACGAAAAATCTCAATGTTGTATGGATGCCACCAAAACAAATCTGTTACTTTCCTAGGATCACCATCACTTCTATGGTGCTCAATATACTTGTGTTCTAACAAGTTACTCAGTAGTTGCTACATTTCTGTTTTCCTAGCTCTTATCTTTGTCATGTGTCGTTGCCTGGAATTATATTTGTCATCATTACTATTACACTTTTTGAATTTTTTCTCTTGATGGCATTCAAAATATCCCTAGGCCTGATTAAACTCGTCGACATATCGACCAATAATGAGCTTTCTTCTTCCAACAATCGACCTGCAAATGAGTGGCCATGAAGATATTTCGAAGAAGCATGATTATGCACTCCACAAACCACCTCTAACTTCCAATCATCTCCATTTCCAATATTGATATCTCGTAATGAGAATGGGCATCCACATTTCTTTGTACCAGTGAGCCTCCGCCACTTCTTTTTTTTACTCTCTTCACTAGACACTTTCATAATTGTATCACATTTCAAAGTCTTGTATGATTTATACTGATTATTCCTCTCACAACAAAGCATTATTTTAGGTCTCTTCTTCTTATTTCCAATTTGTCCAGGGTCAGACCTTCGAAAAACAATCACAAAATTGTTTCGTATTCCTTCTGAATGGGTTCATTCTAATATCTCAGCTCTACTTTTGAACACCTATCAAAACAAAAAACTAAGAAAACATAAAATACTTGCTAATATAGTTACAGTATTTAATAAAATTAAGAAAATGGTATACCTTGTTAGTTGTAAATTGGCTGGTATGATCTAGTACATCATCTGTAACACCCCGTCCCAAAATCTACCTTTTTACCGGGATTAGGCGGGTTACAGAGGGTTGTAACCGCGCTGATAATCTTCCCCGAATTAATATTCGAATTTAATATCGAGATATTCTCGATTCTGGGAGAAAATAAAATAAATGTCCTGAGGGGTAGATTATGTTAATACGAGTCCTCTGGTATGTCTGGAAGTTTTTCTAGAGCTACGCGTTGTTTATTATGACTTTATCCAATATACGGAAATAATAAATGTTAATTACTTTACCGTAAAAAGATGACTTTGCGATAAATCGAGAATTTGAGGAAGCTTCCTTTGGGAAAGTTGTAGATGACGTTAATACGAACTCTTGAGTATGTCCTACGCTTTAATCGGAGTTCGTATGTGAAAGTTATGTGAGATAAAGTGTTGTTATTTCACTGTAAAAGTAAATGATTAAATACCTGTTTATCCCTTATGGTAACTTTTGTTTTTCTCTCTCTCCTCCCTCGAACTCGTTTCTCTCTCTCTCTCCTCCCTGGAGCAGTCGAGACCGCCCTAGCTGCCTTTTCACCGCCGCGCGTCTCGGCACATCGCCACCGCCAGTGGCTCCGCCTTGTCTTGACGACCAATTCTCGACCTCCATCTAGAGGAGAGTGGCCGTGACTCGTTGCGCCAGAAGCTTGGCAGAAGAGGAGGAGGTTGTTGGCGCTCTACCGGATCAACTTCGACGTCGAGCTGGACCGGGGAAGCATGAGGTGAGTTCCTAGTTTCAACAGAAGGCACCTGGTGCCTCAGAAGAGGAGGAGAACGCATGAAATGCCTCGCCGGAGGGGATCCGCCGGGGAAAGCTTCAGGCCGAGTTCATGGAGGTAATTTCTTCTTCTCTTCTTCGCTCATCCTTCCAAATGTGTTGTTTATCGGGTTTGGATGTGTTGTGGTTGCCCATTGGAGGAGAAGATGGTCGGAAATGGGAAAAATACGGTCGACTGGCCGATCGGTGTAGGCTAAGGGTGAAAAGGGTGAAATCTTAGATTTTTACCACGGTAGATCTGATATTTTACCATTTACCGCTGTATAAAATGTCAGAACTGCCCCTGGTAGTTTGGGGTAATTACAGGGGTGCCATTAGGGTTGAAATCTTGAAAATACCCTTGACATAATTGTTTATTTACAGGGGCTGCCATTGAGGTTTAAAAAACCAGACTGCCCTTGTCTGATTTGTAAATTTATAGGGGCTGCCACTAAGGCTTAAATTTCTAAAATGCTCACTTTGTCATTTTTGTGCCATGAAAGATTATACTCATGTTTTTGTTACTTGCTCTTTTGCTCAGCATGTATGGCAATGGTTGTCTTGTTGTTTTGATACTTCTTTACCATGTCAAGGCTCAATTGCAGACTTATGGCGCACTATTGTTGATAAATCTTTCTCTCCTCAATTAAAGAATGTTTGCTTGCGGGTTGCCTTTTTACTTTCATGGCTATATGAAGAACACGTAATAAGCTATGCTTTGATAATAAGAAGTCTTCTTTTATGCGTGTTTTTTGATCTGTTAAATTTTGGTTGCGGTTTTCTGATTCTCATCTCCCTGGCTATTCCCGTGGTGTTTTAGATTCTCAATTATTGATGAGCTTAGGAATCCAGCCAGTTTCTCGTAAAGTTGTTGCTCAACGATTAGTCATTTGACACCCTCCAAGCTTTTCATGGATTAAGCTCAACACTAATGGGCTAGCTAAAGGTAATCCAGGTCCTGCAGCTTGTGGTGGAGTTTTTCAGGTTGGTAATGACCATTACTTTGGATGTTACTGTCAAGGCTTGGGTCAACTATCCGCTTTCTTTTCTGAGCTAACGAGGGTTATCATAGGGATTGAGATTGTTTTTCAAATGGGTTGGCATTGTTTATGGTTGAAGTGTGATTCAACAAGTGTCCTGGCTTGTATCACATCCTCCTCTTTTGCTCTGCATTTGTCGTTGCGCATTGCTTGGGTAAATTGTTTATCTCACATTCGGTTAATGACGTTTCACTGCACTCATGTTCTTCGGGAAGACAACTCAATCGCAGATAAGTTAGCCAACTTGGGTTTGTCTTCTTCGTCCCTGATTTGGCATGCCTCTCCTCCTCTTGAGATTTCTTTATGTTTGCTAATGGATGTAGAAGGGTTCTCTTACTTCTAGGCATAATCATGTCTTCAGACTATAGTGTTTTCTTTACTTCACAAATGGAGTTGTCCTCTCTCCATCTTTTTATAGTTTCACTTTTGTATTGTTTTTTTTTCATACTATGTATTTTTTTGTTTTTTTGCTTTATTAATGAAATCCGGACGTGGACCTGACCTGAGCCTGAGAGCTAACCTGGTTCCTTACACTTTAAAAAATGTTATAATTTAACTTTTAGTTATTAATATATCGTGACTGACGTCATCAATAAAAAAAATTAACAAACCAAGCTAGAAACCTGGTAACGCTAACGACCGAACCAGTCAACAAGCAAGTTACCACTCCCTAAACAATAGGGATCATTATCTTAGACCGAGTATAAGTAGGTTCTTCCCTTTTCTCTAGTTTCCGGTACCACTCCAAAACGCAAATTAGCACCATCACTGAATTGCCGATGGAGCTGAAGTCGCTCTCTTTCCCGGTGGAGAATCCGCCGCTTTCCGTAATCGCGGCGGCCAATCTCGCTGGGGTTTCGGTCCCCGCCAACGTCTCTCTCGCTCCTGGTTCTCCTCCCGTTCTTCACTTTTCCGACGGGTAAAAAAACCCTAAACCCTAATTCCTCCCTTACTATGCTTTCGTTTAGATTCTTTTCTCTTTAAGGATTTTCATTTGCTTCGATTGTTAGGCGAAATCTGCGCGGCGTTTTGCCGCTTCTTTGTTATTTCGGTCGTATCTCCGATCTGTGCGGCGGTGATGCGTTTCAAGTTGCTCAGATTGTTGAGTGGCTTGAGTACGCTCCGGTGCTCGCAATTGGCTCTGCGTTTGAGAATGCCTGCAAGCATTTGGATGAGTATTTAGGAAGCCGAACCTTCTTGGTTCATGATTCGTTTTCGATTGCCGATATTGCTATCTGGTCTGGCCTTGCAGGTTTGTAGCTCACTTTAATTGTTAGGTCATAATCTCGAGGTACATTTTTGATTGGAAATGATAGGGATATTTGTATGGTTAATATTTAAACTCTATATGTTTGACAGGAGCTGGGCTTAGATGGGAGAGTTTGAGGAAGTCGAAGAAGTATCGGAATCTAAGTAGGTGGTATGGTTCGATTTTGAAGCAGCATGGTGATGCATTGAACCAAGTAACAGCTGCTTATGTTGGGAAGAATGGAGCGGCGAAATCGAAAGAGAACTCAGGCAGTCCGCAGTCGAATGGGGTGAATGGAGATGTAGCGAAAGTGCGAGGGACAGCCGAGGTGGATCTAACGGGGGCTGAGGTTGGAAAGGTGAAGTTGAGGTTTGCGCCGGAGCCGAGTGGTTATCTTCACATTGGGCACACCAAGGCAGCTTTGATGAATAAGTATTTTGCTCAGCGGTATCAAGGTCAGGTGATTCTGCGGTTTGATGATACAAATCCTGCTAAAGAAAGCAATGAGTTTGTGGATAATATTCTCAAGGATATTGAAACTTTGGGCATTGAGTATGAGAAGGTTACCTATACTTCAGATTACTTCCACGATTTGATGAAAATGGCTGAGAAGCTGATTATCCAAGGTAAAGCATATGTGGATGATACACCAAGAGAGGAGATGCAAAAACAACGAATGGATGGGATTGAGTCAAGGTGTCGAAACCACACCGTAGAGAAAAATTTGGAGTTGTGGAAGCAGATGATCGCAGGTATAGAGAAGGGCCCACAGTGTTGTGTCAGAGGCAAGCTAGATATGCAGGACCCTAATAAGTCGCTCAGAGATCCAGTTTATTATCGTTGCAATCCAATGCCACATCATAGGATTGGGTCCAAGTACAAGGTCTACCCAACTTATGACTTCGCTTGTCCATTTGTCGATTCCATTGAAGGTATAACCCATGCACTTCGTTCTAGTGAGTATCATGATCGCAACGCCCAGTACTATTGGATTCAAGGGGATATGGGATTGAGAAGAGTGCATATATATGAGTTCAGTAGGTTGAACATGGTCTATACACTCCTCAGCAAGCGCAAGCTGTTGTGGTTTGTTCAAAATGAGAAGGTCAATGGATGGGATGATCCTCGATTTCCCACTGTTCAGGGAATTGTGCGTAGAGGTCTCAAAGTTGAAGCATTGTTACAGTTCATTCTTGAGATGGTAAGTCACTATGTTATACCATTATTAACGACAGTAGATATTTATCTTAGTATCTTACAAAAACTGAACAGCTAAAAGCCAATGTATTGGAAAGCAGTAATTGGTCATGAGATATAGTACCTGTCTAATGTCCTCTGTTTCATAGTTGTACTAGTTTATCTTTACAGTATGGAGACTTTAATATATCTAAACTTTGAAAGTTGAACTGAAAACTGATTTTTATGATTTTATGAATTAGGGGGCTTCGAAGAATCTGAATCTTATGGAATGGGACAAACTGTGGACAATTAACAAGAAGATTATTGATCCTGTATGCCCAAGACATACTGCTGTCATTGAAGAGGGACGAGTGTTGTTGACCCTCATTAATGGCCCTGAGAAGCCATTTGTCCGCATAATACCTAGGCATAAGAAGTGCGAAAGTGCTGGAGAGAAGGCAACAACTTTCACAAGGAGCATATGGATAGATCGAGCTGATGCAGAGTTAATTTCCGTTGACGAGGAAGTGACGCTCATGGATTGGGGGAATGCCATTGTTAAGAAGATTGAGAAAGACGAAGATGGAAATCTTGCGCTCACGGGGGTTTTGCATCTTGAAGGATCTGTGAAAACGACCAAATTGAAGCTTACCTGGCTGCCTGAAATAGATGAACTGGTTAAGCTCTCGTTAATGGAGTTTGATTATCTGATAACAAAGAAGAAGGTATGTGCCATTCAATAATTTTGAAGCTTTCTATGCCTTATTAAAATGATAAGTGGATTTAGTTGTTGTATGTGCTATGGTTTATTGCTAGCTTTGTGTAATTGAGTCGGTTGTTTTAATTTGTAATTGCAGCTTGAGGAAGGCGAGGATTTCCTTGATGCTGTTAACCCGTGTACCGAAAAGGAGACAGCAGCCATTGGGGATGCCAACATGCGAAATCTGAAGCGTGGAGATGTATTGCAACTTGAGAGGAAAGGATACTTCAGATGTGATGTGCCCTACGTCAGGCCTTCAAAGCCTATTGTTCTCTTTGCAATCCCTGATGGCAGGCAGCAGGCAGGGTTAAAGTGAAAAGCTTCACCAAGAATTTTCGCCTTCAGTTAGTGATTTAATACTTGTTATTTCAATTTGAATGGTAAAACTTTTAACTAGTTTGAACAATCCGAAAAGCACCTTTCAGTTGTAGTCTCCTATCAGAACATCGGCAATGTTTTGATGGAATAAGATTCCTTTCACTTATTTTGTGCTAAATCTTTGGTGTTAAATGACACGTATGTCTATTATGCAGATTTGCATGTAATACATATCAAATATTTGTCTTTTATCAGTTAGTAAATAGGTGGGTTTGTAAGGGCAAATAGTAAATGCACATTTATTTTATAAACTTAACAACCAATTATAACCACAAGTTTAGGTCTGCATGATATACGGATAAATGACCATCAACCAAGTGATTTCATGTTATATCAAACATTTCTTGTTGGAAGTTACAACCTGGTTAATTAGTAAAAAAAGAAAATATTAAGAACAGTACATTCTAAAGTTTGGTTGTATTTATAGGTTAATACCCACCGATATATATATATATATACTAAAGTTTGGTTGTATTTATAGGTTAATACCCACCGATATATATATATATATATATATATATATATATATATATATATATATATATATATACACAGAGAGTTTCAGGAGCGGACGTCCGTTTTTATTTAAAACCACGGATGATCAACGCTGGCCGTTTGATCAGCTTAAATGAAGCTCAACAGCTATGATTAAAACAAGTTAAAATGGATATTTTCAAGGGTTAAACCGGGTGGGTTTAATATTGAATTCGACTCGGGTCAAAAATAAGATCCACAGAGAACAATGGAGAAGAGGAACAGAGGCACCCAAGAAAACTTTACCTTGTCTCTCTGTGTTGCTCCCTTTTGGTTTTTTACCATGTTCGATGCACCCAATTCGATTTTATTTGATTTGTGAGTTGTGAGGCCAATATTTTTGTTGGATTTTATCTTTTTGGCAAAAATTTGAGAACCAGTTGAAAAATATCAGGACTTTTTCAATCATGGTAGGAATTGCGGATTGTGGTTAATATGTGTACCCAAATAGAATAAGAGTGAGGAAGAGATAAGTGCTGTGTGAATTGGCTTGTGATGAGGATGGAGGACGATTAAATTGTGGTTGACTGGAGGAGTAGCTTTGCTTGATCAATGCTTGTATTTTTGTGATTTTTTTATTGATTTGGTGAGTGGTGTGTGATCCAATTGTGTTTTGAAAGGGGTTGTCCAGCTCCGAGTCGAAGGGAGGCGGCGACCGGAGGCGGAGAGGCCGGTGTGGAAAGACGGGGGACGAGGGGAGGTTTTAGGTGGAGAGCGAAGGTGGGGGAGGTGATAGATGGAGAACCTACACAGATGATCAACTCAGGTCGTTGGTTGCTTTAAGTGATAAAGGAACGGTTGAAATGAAACAAGTCTCTGTTCCTCTTCTCCATTGTTCTTTGTGGATCTTATTTTTGACCCGAGTCGAATTCAATATTAAACCCACCCGGTTTAACCCTTGAAAATATCCATTTTAACTTGTTTTAATCATAGCTGTTGAGCTTCATTTAAGCTGATCAAACGGCCAGCGTTGATCATCCGTGGTTTTGAATAAAAACGGACGTCCGCTCCTGAAACTCTCTGTATATATATATATATATATATATATATTCAAACTTTTTATTCCATAACTTACCAAATCAAATCATATTCCAACTTTCTCCTACAGTTATGTACATCAATCATCATTTTTGTGTATGTTAGGTTTGAAGGGGGATGAAAAAGAGAAACAATAATACTTTTGCCTTTTTCTTATTTTTCTCCCTTTATTAATTATTAATTTTAATAATTTATTATTGTTAAATAAATGAGTGATGGATTTACCCCTCAAAGTTTAACTAAAAACACGTTAGATAACGGAAAAAAAACAGGCAGACGAAATTTTTTTTCGTCGGATAAGTTAATTTTTCGTCGGCTAAAGTGGATTTTTAACCGACGAAATATTTTTTCGTCGGCTATAGTCTGTAAACTATAGCCGACGAAATTTTTAAAGATTAGCCAACAAAATATATAATTTCGTCGGCTAAAAGTCCTTATATTTTCAGATCTAGACAACAGCTCATGTGAAAAAAAAACGGGAAAAACAGTTTGGGTGTAAGCGAAATTGTTGGGTGTCGTCGAAATCTGTCCAAAATTAGTTTGTGGCGCTATATATAGGTACGTATATGTGTATATATATCTTGTTTTTGGGTTGATTTAAGAGTTATTTGAGTTATATATATTGATTTTGAGTTTTAATTTGAGTTGAATTATTAGATTTTGAGTGTGATTGAGTTGATCGATTTTAATTTGATAATATATATGAAGTTGTTGTTATATATATATATATTAATAAGTAGTAGATATATATATATATATATATTAATTTAATTATAATATTGTGTTCATGTATATATATAGTATGAATTAAGTAATATTTTGATTATGATTGATCTTAATTGATATATATATATAATATTGTTATATAATTAGTAATTAGTATATATATGCATATATATATATATATATATGTGTGTTAATTATTAATTTGTTATTAATTAATTGTACGTTAACTGTAGATAAAATACTAAATGATTTGAAAATTTAATTAATTAATTAGATTTTATAAATATATATTATGTTATCTTTTCAGGATATGGATAAGAGTTGGATTTCGCTTTCAAAATGGGACAAAAGATATGGTCAAGGAGTTATTACTTTTATTGAATATGTGATGGATAATGTTAAAGGGAATACAATTTTCTATTGCCCGTGCACTAAATGTCAGTGTCGCAGCGATATGCATCGATTTGCAATTGACAAGGTTTGGCAGCACCTTAAGAGTAATGGGTTTTGGGAGAAGTACACATGTTGGATATATCACGGTGAAACATCATCAGGGGGCCCGCATGATTATGGGCAATTTTCTGAGACGGGTAGTACATCCAACGATCCAACAACGGTCTTCATCAACGATATGTTTCCTTATGAGAGCGGTGTATGCTCTGAAAGACCGTATATGTCTGAGCCGGTGCAGCCCTTCCCTAGAGTAGTCAACACTGCTGGTATTGACATGTACAACAAACTACTTACTTTCCAACAGACCCCTGTGTACCCCGGTTGTCAGAAGACGGTTCTTGAAAGTATGATGGACGTTATGAAGATTAATGTTGAGACAAAATCGACTGTGAAGGCTGTTGATGACTATCTACAGTACACTGCTTCGATGCTGCCCCACGGTCATCGTCTTCCTACCACTCATCATAAGGTCCGATATATCGTGAAAGATCTTGGGCTTTCCTACATCAAGATCCACACATGCAGATATGACTGTGTTCTCTTCTGGGGTAAACATCCAGAAGGGAATGACCTTGGTGACCTTGACGCATGTCCAGTATGTCAGAGTGACAGGTATAAGCTGACTCCTGCAGGCAATAGGAAATATGTGAAGGTACTTCGGTATTTCCCGTTGAGGGATAGGCTGGAACGGTTTTACATGTCATCACACACGACCAAAGCTATGAGATGGCACGCTGATAGGGAATTGCATGGAGAATATATCTTTATACACCCTGCTGACGGGGAGGCTTGGAAGCATATAGACCGTGAGTTTCCTCATTTTGTGTCAGAAGACCGAAATGTGAGGCTCGGGCTCTCATCCGACGGGTTCAATCCTTTTGGCAACATGAGTCTTCAATACAGTGTATGGCCGGTGATTTTGGTACCATACAACATTCCTCCATGGATGTGCATGAAGAAGGAATACAATATGTTGAGTTTGTTGATTCCAGGACCCGGTTATCCAGGGAAGTGTCTCGATGTGTATTTGAGACCCTTGATTGAAGAGCTTAAGTTTTTTTGGGACGTTGGTGATCCCCTTATGATAAGTTCATGCACGAGATGTTCCAGATGCATGCTATGGTTGTTGGTACCATTAGTGATTTTTCTGCTCGTGGGATGTTGTCGGGCAACGTTGTTAGGGGATACAAGGCTTGTCCAGAGTGCCTAAGCGATGAGGGGAGCAGTAGTCATTGCAACAAGATATGTAGATTGGGTCACCGTACTCTCCTTCCGTATGATCACGAATGGCGGTTCGATGACAAGGCATTTGATGGGACTGTAGAACTTAGTGTGCCTCCTAAAAGTATATTAGCCGACAAAATATGTTGTATTTCGTCAGCTAAAACCTTCTTAGCCGACGAATACCCTAATTGTCCGTCAGAGGTCCGAAATGTGAGGCTCGGTCTCTCATCCGACGGGTTCAATCCTTTTGGCAACATGAGTCTTCAATACAGTGTATGACATGTGATTTTGGTACCATACAACCTTCCTCCATGGATGTGCATGAAGAAGGAATACAATATGTTGAGTTTGTTGATTCTGGGGCTCGGTTATCCAGGGAAGTGTCTCGATTTGTATTTGAGACCCTTGATTGAAGAGCTTAAGTTTTTTTTGGGACGTTGGTCATCCCACTTATGACAAGTACATGCACGAGATATTCCAGATGCATGCCATGGTTGTTGGTACTATCAGTGATTTTCCTGTCGTGGGATGTTGTCGGGCAACGTTGTTAGGGGATACAAGGCTTGTCCAGAGTGCCTTAACGATGAGAGGAGCAGTAGTCATTGCAACAAGATATGCAGATTGGGTCACCGTACTCTCTTTCCGTATGATCACGAATGGCGGTTCGATGACAATGCATTTGATGAGACTGTAGAACTTAGTGTGCCTCCTAGAAGATGGGCGGGGTAAGAAATTTTAGCAGTGCTTAATGAGTATGATTTTGGGCAGCTCAGCAATCATCACAATATTGTGGCTGCAATATCTGACAGGCCCGACAGGTATAAATTTTAGACACATAAGAGCATATTCTAGGAACTCCCATACTGGAGTAAGTTGTTGATCAGACACTACCTAGATGTGATGCACATAGAAAAGAATGTGTGCGACAGTGTGGTGGGAACAATGCTGAACTTGGAGGGGAAGACGAAAGATGGTCCGAAGGCACGCATTGATCTTAAAAAAATGGAGATACGAAGACATTTGTGGTTGAAAGAAGGGAAGAAAAAAATTCCTCAAACTCCTTACACCGTGAAGCCTGACCAGAAGAACATAATTTTCAGGTGGATGAGTTCTATGAAGTATCATTCAGGCTACGCAAGAAATATAGCCCGGTGTGTAAACATTCGGGACAATAAAATGTACGCGTTAAAGAGTCATGACTGTCATATTCTGCTATAACGTCTCTTCCCTATTTTCATTCGACCGTTCCTTCCCCGTCAGGTGGTAGAGCCGTTAGTAGCGTTGTCAAGATTCTTCCAGAAGTTAAGCACACGGGAAGTGACAAAATCTGATCTCCGGGAAATGCAACAGGACATTATTTATATCATGCGTAAATTTGAGAGGATATTTCCTCCAAGGACATCATGCCGCACATGATGATCCATCTTCCCGAGCAATTGTTGCTTACCGGTCCAGTATACTATACTTGGATGTATCTCATGGAAATGTATGTTTTTTACCCCTAAATTTTTTATTGTACATGTTCAATATATAATCATAACATATTACAACAATTTATTTATATATAGACAACTCGAAGACTACAAAGCTTATGTGGCTAATAAATCCGCGCCTGAAAGATGTATAGCTGAAGCATATATTGCACACGAGTGCGTCACCTACATGAAGTTGTATTTAGGAGGGTTGAAGGAAACTCCACAAACCATACCGGTAGATGTGCCGAAGTTCAACCTTTCCATAGTCTCTTATGTTGAAGTTTATGGAATTTTGCCAGACTCCCACAAGATGCAACCACATGAGCTAGTCATAGCCTATTGGTGGGTATTGATTAACTGTCCAGAAGTTGAATACTTGACAGACATTCATTTATACTGTCCAGACATTCAAGGTGATCTCGACTACCACAACAAGGAGTTCGCGAACTATTTTAGAGGCTGGGTATGTAATTCTTTATTTTTGTTCATGACTCATTTATTGCATAATTATTCATATTTACAATACATTGAATATTTGGTTGCAGATTAACCATATTTAATTCGATGGTCACCCAAATTGGTCGCACGAACTAAGACTTCTAGAGATGAAGCCGATAATGGTAAGAGTTTATCCGATGTGCCGATAACCAAGACTATCTTAGCCGACGAAATATGATGTATTTCGTCGGCTAAAACTATCTTGGCCGATGAAATATGATGTATTTCGTCGGCTAAAACTATCTTAACCGACGAATACCCTAATATTTGGTCGACTAAACCATAAACCCTAAACCATATACTATAGCCGACGAATACCCTAATTTTTCGTCGGCTAAAGTTAAATAAATAAAATAATAATTTATACCACTGGTTGCGTCTCATCGATTTGAAACTATTTGTAGTTGAAGGTCCGGACAGAATACGTAATTTAGACAGTCAAATTACCTTTTCTTTGCTTTTAAGGGTTGACTCACGGGATTGACCGTCCAGATCGAGTCCTTAACCTTGTCGGATCAAGTTGAAAATTTATCCACACACATGTTTCAACATAATGATGATATCTGACGGTCGGATTTTTGTTTTTCATAAGATTAAACATATAAATTGGACATAAATTTAATAAATTAGTATAAAAAGTACTATAGCCGACGAAATATTAGTAAATTCATCGGCTATAGTATATTAAATATCCGACGAAACACATAGTTTTAGTCGACGAATTTTTTATGTCGTCGGCTATACTTCTTCCTATATATCAAAACCCAGCGACAGAACCCTAACATTTTCTCATTCTTTCCCTCTCTCCTCTCGACCTCCACTCCCACTCCTCTCGACCTCCAATCCGCTCCTCCGCCTCCCACTGCCCTCCTCTCTCTTTCAAATTTTTCAAGAAATTAAGGTATGCGATTCGATGTATATATTGAATTATATAATTATTTTGAATTATTGATGTATATATTGAATTATATGAATTTATTGATGTATATATTGAATTGAATTTTTTGTTAATTTGGTATTTTTGTTATTGAAATTGTGAATATTTATTAAATTTGGCATATTAAAATATTAATTAGTATATTTAATATATTTGTGATAATGTTGTTAATTTTTGATAATTTGGTATATTTGTGTATTAAAATATTAATTGTTATTAATTTGGTATATTAAAATATTAATTGGTATATTTAATATATTTGTGATAATGTTGTTAATTTTTGATAATTTGGTATATTTTTGTATTAAAATATTAATTGTTATTAATTGTACAAATTAAAAATTCTATTAATTTAATAAACAAGATGAAAGACTTGTTTAGTAAAACTAAGGGTTCAAAGGGCCAAAGTTCTGAATCGTCTAAGGGAACGTCTAGCAACCCAATAACAGCCCGACGTGCGTCCCTTCTGGAGCAGATGCAGAGACAGCCGGGGGCCACATATTCCTCCAGACAGCCGGACGCCCCTTGCTCCTCGAGGCAGCCGAGCGTCTCTCACTCCTCGAGGCAGTTGTGGCCTCCGACTCAGGCGGAGGTGTCTGCACCACGTATGCCTAAGATGCACAGGGCACCGACTCCGGGCCCTACTGTTTCAGAGGGTGGGTCTTCTAGGGTACAAATGTCGCCGCCTCTTCTCTACCTTCTGCGGTTGATACCGGCATTACCGGCAGTCGATGACTCATGGGCGCCGATTTATCCACTTCCCCCGCAGGTGACATCATCAGCGGCGTACCTGTTTGTGCCTTTTGGTACGGATTTAATTTCTGCGAGGGTATTATCATCGGCGACAGAGTCGAAATGTCACGTCAGCCCCAACACCCTCATGTAATGAAATATAAATAATTTGTTTTCTTATAATGTCATAATAAGAATAATTTATTAATAATCAATTTGTGATAGGCATCGTCGGAGCCAAGCCGACAAGGAAGAAGAGAGGTCACGTCACAGGGAAGGCTCTCAAGAAAACCGTGAGTACCTCGGGAAGGATCGTCATCGATACTGACGGGGATGAGAACGTAGTATCGAGCGGGAAGACGAGAATATACTCCGGCCCGTGGGAGCGCTTATTAGGGATAAAGTACCTATGTTGTGGTCAGACTGGGGCGAGGTCCCACAAGAGGTTAAAGACATGGTTCATAACGTAATGTCGGTAAGTATAAAAAATTCACATTTAACATTATTTATTACATTGTAGATTTATAAAAAAACTAAACTAATAAACGTTTTAATACAGGTGTTGTTTGACGTTCCCTAGCACCTGAGGAACACCTGGGCGGACATTGTGCATAGGGGAAGGTACGTTGGAAAGTTAATGAAAAAACAAAATTATATGTGTAATTAATAATATTTATAATTTTTTGTGGTATATGTAGGTATAAGGAGTGGAAAAACGAGTTACGGACCCACTGGACTACGTATGTGAACGAACGTTCTGGTACCCCCCTTGAGTTCCAGTTCAGGGAATACGAGTGACGTTGGCTTCTGATATCAGAATTGAACAACCCTCATAAACAGGTAATTAAAAATAATAATTTCTTATATTGTTATTAATTAGTACGTTTTAAAATATTTTACTATTTTTTTTCCTTTGTAGGCCGTTTCCCGGGCGAACGCTCAGAACCGGCAACGCAACACAAGAAACCATCATGCCGGTTCTAGACTGTTCGCATCGTTGATGGATGACGCGGCCAGAGAACATCCAGAAGTCAACCGGTACGTCTATACGTACGAGACGGCATATCCTGACGCCCATGAGGATATTGTATAGGGGTGGGCATATTAGGATCGGTTTTTGGTCCAAATCGTATCCAATCCGAATTATTCGGATTTGTAAAACTTCTATTCGGAACCAAATTTTAAAATTGGATCAACCGTTATTCGGATCAACTGGAAACCGAATCAGGTTGGATCGATTTAGGATTTAACCCGAATTTAAAACAATAAGATGAGACATTTTAAAAAAAATATTATTTTGTCTTTTTTTCATATAAAAATAAAAACGTATATAGTTCTAGGTTTTTCTCTCAATTATTATTTTTTCACGAATTTACAGTCATGCTTAAATTATATGTCAAAGTATATATATATTTTTAATAGTATACTTGTTCAAGAATGTGAGTTATATAGTGTGTATATAAATACGTATAATTTGATAAATAAATTTTGTCTTCTTAAGGTGACACATAATAAGAAATATATTGACTAATAATAAAGTAACACGTATTAAAAAAAATATAACTCCAAATATAAAATATTCGGTTAATTCGGACCGGTTTTTAGGCTAAACCGGAACCAATCCGATTCAAACCGGTTCGGACCGGTTTATGTTATTTTTTGACCCGTTCTAATCGGTTCGGTTATCCGACCCGGTTTTTCAGATGGTTTTTTCGGTTTTCAGTTGAAAACCGGATATTTGTCCACCCCTAATATTGTAAGTCGTTTTACGTTTTCAAATTTTTAAATTATATATATATATATATTTCAAAATGTTAATTAATTATTTTTTCCTATCCAATTAGGCGAGGGTGAGGCAGGCTAGTGACGAGGTGATGACTGCTATAGTGAGGGAGACATGGCCAGACACGTAAGAGGAAGACATGTCCGAAGCCATGTCTCGGATCGACACTTTGGATCTCATGGTTGGGGCGAGGATCATGGGCACAACATTCCCACCGCGAGGAAATAACTTCTACTGCAGGGGTCTAGGAAAGAAGGGTGAAGGGGTACTGAAGACCTCTCCTGGATTTCAAAAAAGGGCAGCCTCGACCAGCAACAGAACGACTCATTTAGAGGCGGAAGTTCAGATACTAAGGGAACACAAAACCGCTTTACAAGAGTATAATGCGGCAGTATATGCCACCAACCAGGCACAACAGCAGCAGCAGATGTTCCAATACTTGCAAGATTTTTCAACTGCCCAGCTTCAGGGACTTCCGCATCCGCCCATGCCTACGCCTATTCCCCTACCTCAGCCTCCGCAACCTTCTCCTGGCGCGGATATAGATTTAGATTATATAAATTTTATTTAGTTTTATGGGTTTATGAACAATTTATAAATTACTAATTTAATGCAAAACGTTTAGACTACTTTTGATGGTGTACGTTGTTAGTTATATGAAATTGTTTGTGTAATTTGCAGCTTGCTTGGATGGTAATTTTGAAATTTTATGGTTTTTTTAGTATAAAAAGTACTATAGCCGACGAAATTTACCATAATTCGTCGGCTATAGTATTTTATTTTATTTTTAAAGTTGACGACATATGGCTTAATTCGTCGGCTATAGTAGTATTTTAGCCGACGAAATGTACTATATTTCGTCGGCTATATTATTTTAATTTTTTTAAATATTTAGCCGACGATTTATAGTACGTTTCGTCGGCTATAGTTTTTTAAATTGGTCGACGAAATATTTATAGTTCGTCGGCCAAAGTCTTAGGTTAAGGGCAACGACAATTTATTTCGTCGGCTTTAGTCTTACTTTAGCCGATGAAAAATTGAAAAATAAATCGTTGGCTAAGTGTGAAACTATAGCCGACGACCACTTTTATTTCTTCGGCTAAGGTCATAGCCGACGAGTCTTTGCCGACGACATCTTAGCCGACAAATTAGGCTAACAGGGCGACGAAAGTTTTTCGTCAGCCAAACTACTGATTCCGGTAGTGGGTATATACATATTTTCGGTTGAGACTAAAGTTCATTTACCATTATGATTTTTTGAAACTTGAAACTTGAAATATCAAAATTAGGAGTGAATCATTTGTCATATACTGTTATTAAAAATTTTCAAAAAAAAAGTTACAACCTGGTTTGATGTTATCAATATTAGATATTACAGATAATGTCCATTTAGTACAAATTTTTGAACCTCATTTCTCATTCCAACAGTTTTTTAAAAAATATTGACCATTTCAACTTAAAAAAAACATTTGTGCCCATTCCAACAAAACTCCTAACAACTTTGAACAACCTCATTCTACCATCACCCATTAAAACATACTTAAAGAGGGAAGAGACATGGTCGGCACCTTATCTACTCCGGTTGTCGGCTTGGAGAAGAAATGTCGTTGGAGGAAGGACTAGACAGCCTCAGAGAACGAGCCTGACACTGTCTCACGCTCTTCCTCAGAGGATTAGCTGAAACAACTGCGTTTTTCGGTCAGGTCGACCCCAGACCATGAGTGTCGTTGTTAAAGAACGTTTCTATTGAGATCTTGTGAGGTTTTGGCGGAGGTGCGACGTGATAAGAGAGAGAGATAGGAAGAAGAAGAAGGCCTCGTCGTTGAGGTAGGGTTTTCTTCTAGAGAGGGGAGGAGGATAAAGAAGAAGAAGATTGAGAAGAATAATGTGTGGGGGAGGAGGAGATAGAGTTAGCTTCTAGAGAGAAAGGGGAGGGGGAGGAGGAGGAGAAAGAAGAAAAAGAAGAAGAAGAAAATTGAGATCGGGAAGAATGGTATGGGTTGGAGAGAGAGTTATTGAATTTGAATTTCCCTTTATTACAATTGTGTGATTGATACATGTTATATACAGCTGTTATTGTGTTCTATTATAAATAAGGAAACAATCAAGCCTTAATTGCAGATATATCAATCCCTGAATAGAGGGAGGAATGATTGTGAAAACTGTAAATCAATCCTGATTTGATGATGAGTGATTTGTGTGAGTGATAGAGAGAGATTATTACTAATACCCCCCTCAAACTTGACGTGCCTGCATGGATGAGTCTGCTTGCAAGAAGATGATGACGCAGCTTGTGAAGAGGCTTGGTAAGCAAGTATGCCGGCTGATCATGTGTAGGAATGAAGCAAACCTGGTGGCTTCCATGAGATACCTTTTCACAAACAAAGTGATAGTCTAATTCTATATGTTTGGTGCGAGCATGAAAAACCGGATTGGAAGCCATATATATTGCACTTAAATTATCACAGTAAAACAAAATTGGAAAGTGAATGCGGACACCAAGTTCCTGTAATAGGTAGGCTAACCATGTTATTTATACGCTTGCATGAGCTAGTGCACGATACTCGGATTCTATACTTGAGTGGGCAATAGTAGGTTGCTTTTTTTAAAGCATAACTGATTAAGTTTGAACCAAGGAAGATGAGGTAACTGGTGGTGGAACACCTGGTTTGAAGGCAACTGACCCAATGTGCATCTGAATAGCCCGTGAGATGAACCGGTTGTTGTTGAGGGCTGAACAGAAGACCTTGACCAAGTGCTCCTTTAATGTAGCAAAGAATGAGCTTGGCAGCAGTGAAGTGAGGGGCTCTCGGCTGACTCATATTTTGTGATATGAAATAAATTGCGAATGAGATGTCGGGATACAACGGAGCCTTGGACAACGCTTCCGGAACTGGGAAGGTTGAGCCCTCTACCAGAGATCCCGCTGTCTGATAAGTGGATTCTACAGCACCACCTTCAGTGGACTTCACCGGCTTTGGGCGAGATAACCAGACCACGGTGGACGATGAGCCGCTACCTTTCTTTGAAGCGCTCTTGCAAGCCCGCTTCTTCTCGCCACTTGATACAACGACATCCTTGGATCTTCTTTTCTTACTCCCAGCAATGTCAAGCTCATCATTCTAGGAGTCACCGTCACTCACTTCCTAAATAACAGCCTTAACAGGAGGGTGTGATGGAAGAGGATGTTTGCCATCTCCTTGTTGATGTGTATGCAAGGGAGGAGTGAGAATTGTCACCTCTTCACTCAACTTCTTTGCCTTCCCGTTATCTGAAAAACCCATTTTCGCAAAGTGGGCTCGCTCTTACAACACACTTTTGGCAGCGGCGTGCATGGTTTCTGTGAAGAACAACTCATTGATGGAAGGCGATTCCTCCGATGCTAGTGAAGGATTAGAGTATAAGAACTCACGAAACAACTTGAACAATGATGGCTTAGAAGCACATCCAAGCTGGTAACTGCCAACTGTGAAACACAAGAACGAACATCAAATAAAGAACGATGCAAAAACGCCACAATTTACGAGAACGGAACATACTAGGAACTCTGGTTAGTCGGCAGGCAATTGGGCAAGGCTAGGAAGCGACAGTGCGTTGGTCGGTAGTTCACCTTTGAATCCACAAGACCTTTACTCTCTGAAGTTGCTCTTTCTCGACAGCGCAAACATGATGTTTCTCTGCAAACAAAAAATAACATATCATTTATAGATACTGAGGAGTGCAAATGACAAATCTCACACTACTAATACCCACCCTTCACTGGTTGGAAACATGACTTAAGCCTATAAGTAGACGTCTGAATAGCGCCACCCCTTGCCCAAATTCCAAACATTTGGTGGCAACACACATATTAGTGTACCATTCATTTTCAAAATTTGGCAATCCTTGAATACAGAGATTAGGATGCCTCTTTCGGTTACGTTATGAAGTGTTAGGGTCACCGTTCCACACTTCCCGCTACACTTGGAGTATCTTATGTCATAAAAATAGGTGATCACCGCCACTGTAAGACGTCCACACCCACACATCTCCCAGATCACAACGATCGCCATCAGGGTCTTGAACATGATCAAGCCTAGTTGTCCAAGTGGTATACCAAACTAGACCGGCCCATAGTGCAACCAAGGATCAAG
The DNA here is from genome assembly GCA_951800085.1 of Comarum palustre. Classification (NCBI taxonomy): domain Eukaryota; kingdom Viridiplantae; phylum Streptophyta; class Magnoliopsida; order Rosales; family Rosaceae; genus Comarum; species Comarum palustre. The sequence continues at coordinate 7,312,119 of OX637576.1, forward strand.
AGGTAACTTTAGTCCATCCAGCAGGAGAATCTCACTCACCAAGACTTCACCCTCCTACAGTTGAGAACGTAATTCCCCTTCCTTGAAAGGGCGTACTTCACTGACTTAGGAATCTTATATATCGCATGGATGGACTATATCTTCTTCGCTGACAGCTAGACAACGAGTTCATAAACGGCTGTGCCATCTGTCAACCTCCAAGATACTAGATTCGCTTCCATAAAAACGTGATTGGACGAGCTCACCTTCCTGCTGCCTAGAGAGTGTTTAGTCATCTCATCATCTTATTTTCGTTTCTAATGGCGCTCATGACCATCTGGGCGTGACAAGTAATCATCCATGGGGTCACTCATCGCTATAGGCGTCAGTTCGTTGAACACTTGCCCACGTTTCGCCAATTTCTCACGCACAAACAGTTCCAACCCTTCATTAAAAGTATGTACAGCAGAAGATGACCGAAAACCCACAATTAGTTTGCTACTGTATTGTACGACAATAACAGGTTCTCCAAGGGGCTCACAGAATGAGATGTCGCTCTCTGGTCAAATGACACCACATCACTCTCTTATGACATTCGCCACAAACGCCCTAACCCAGAATTGTTAGCAGTCAGTTAGATCTAGTCTAACATATGCTTCCATTCTCGTCAAGAATAGTTAAAGAACATTTAAGAATAGGCCCATAAAACCTAGAAATTATGGCCTCCCGGCCACATCCCACCCCTAACCATACCCGCAGACAACCCTAAAAACCTTCCCACAATCCCTTCTTTATACCCAGAATGATTGAAATATGAACATCAATCCAAAAAACCTAGCAAAACCCCAAATCTAAACACAAAACCACAAAATATCACGCCTGCAAGATTGATGTCGGCAAATGGATCAGAGGAATCGGCGGTAGATCTAACTGCACTCTTAACTCAATCTCTCAGATTCACTTGGGGGACTGAAGAGTTTGCATACTAATTTCTCACTGTTTCAACACATTTTCGGCAGAGCTTCGAATACTGAAAGATAGGGAAAAACTGAAACCCTACAACTGATTACGCTTATATAGCGAACTCAGAGCAACGATAGTCATCGCTTGTTTTCACCATGACCGTTGAATGTGCACCACGTGTCCACCCTCACACAATAATTATCGCAACAACCGAGATGACACATCGGTTACCACAATCATTATGACTCACATAAATGCACGCCATAAAGTTGTCAACCGTTTAGTTGCCCACTGCATGTACGACACCTGTTAGACGAAAAGCAAGAACACAATGGCTAAAACGCCATCTGAGCCATCCCTCTTTGAATTTCTTTCTAGCAGGGTCATGACCGATAGTAAATAAATTCTTTATCGCCGTAAGAGTTCAACTACCTTACTAGATAAGTCTTCAGATTGTCTCGTCGTAAAACAACAACAACCTTACGGAGTAAGATATGACCTTGTCGCCGTATGAGTTAAAACCTTGCCGCGGTAGGAGAACAACAATAGCGCCCTCTCGCAACATGAGTTAAAACCTTGTCGCGGTAGGAGAACGATAGTAAATACCTTATCATCGTAAGATTGCTCATTCTCCGATCTTCTCAATTTTCATATTTTTTAGAAAATTGTCCGCCGTCTTTGTGAATCATTCATGAGGAGTAAGTAGAGAGGTATTGAGGTCGATGAGATGAAATTAAGAAAGAGAGATGGATAGAACGCAAAAAGCCAAAAAATAAGATCTACTTTTTTTAAAAAAATGATATGCTTTGGTCGATGGTCTCTTCCGATCATTTTTTTAGTTTTTTTTTATTCTGAATATTGCTTTTATTAAACCTGGTGGATTATACATCCCAAGGGATAATGTGGCTTCTCAGCTAAGCAAATAACCACACCCCTAACATCAATTACACAAATCATGAAGGACTGCATCATATAGCCATGGAGGACCTACCTCTTTCCAAAACTGGATTCTATCAGAATGTAATGCGTGCTGCACATCACAATGTGCAATCTTGTTGCATTTTCTTGGAATTTTCTGCCAAATAATGTCCTCAAAAACAATCTCCAACCTCTTAACTTCTTCCATTACTGCTCCAACTGGGTTGAGATCATAATCAACTTTGTGTATGGCTTCAACAATATTCTGTGAATCCGATTCCACAATGATCGATTTGAATCCTTCCATGAGGCAAAATCTTATAACAGATAACACAGCTAGTGCTTCACTTGCATCCACTGAAAGCCCCCCTGAAATACTATGCACTAGAGTTCCTTTTATCTTGCGCTCCTCATCTCTCACTACTGCTCCCAAGTCAACTTTTCCCACTTTACTATCACAGGCTGCAACAATATTGATCTTTAGGAAATTTAAAGGTGGACGTTTCCATCTCTTTGCATTTCACGGATTGAAACTCGTTGAATTCACAGAGGTACTACCACTAACTCCACCCTTTGTTTTTAATTTTAGTATTTTTTAATTTAAGATTTCTTAATCAAAGCTATAAAAATAACATACCATCAATCTAACTTTGTATGGATATAAAAAGAAGGGTACATAATAACTGTTAATTTTATGGACCCAACTTTACATTATTTACAATTTTTAATATACATATAAACCCTAATCAATAAAGTGTACACCGTAAGTGTAGATTTATGGCCAACTTTACATTATTTACAATTTTAATATACATATAAACCCTAATCAATAAAGTGTACACCATAAGTGTAGATTTATGGACCTAATTTTTAATGAACCTAGTCTTTGTACAAAGACTGAAATCAATATCACCTATATCCTAATCACCAAGCCGATCTCTCTCCCTCTAGAGTACGACCCAAATCCTAATCTCTTTGCAGCGATCCCAGTCTCTCTGCATCTCTATCGCCATCATGGTCTTCAATCTCTCGTCACTTTCATTCCCATTCATCAGGAAAAACCCTAGTAAGATATATGTTGGGGTTTTCTCCTCCCGATCAAAGACCACTATCATAAACTCCGAAGCCGAAGCTGAAGTCTTGTTCATTGATAAGAGCACGAGATTTGTTGAGAAAAGACGATGCCCTATGGGGTTCAAGATACACAACGGGCAAGAAGAAGGTACAAAAGAAGTCTCCTGCTCCTCCTAAGAAGAAGCTATGACGCTCTATTGGAAAACATGACCCAAAGTGTCGAAAGAAGAAGCCGACGTCTGCAGATGCAGATGCGAAATTTGGTGTGGATCCTCTTCCCTAATGTTTCCGGGTAAACTCGTGGTCCCTTTGATGGGTGGCACGGCTCCAGAAATAGCGTACTTCCTTGTATTCCGAGTTTTCCTGTGTGAAGAACAAACACGTCAAAGAGGCGTCCCCGGGTTTACCGAGGGGAGCCACTCCGATGCTTAAGTCAGACACTGTCAATTAAGCAGAAAACTCAAGAATAGTCAAGAAGTTGCGCGCCCTCTTACCGGGAGGCCCACGCTGGTATTTATGGTAGCATTAAAGGCAGCATGCCTTGTCCTTTTCCAATGTGGGAACAGTTTCCCTTGCTGTTCCTTATCTTTACGACGAACTGGGCCCTGACAGGGGACCCAGAGTGGCTTCTCACACTTGACTGGGCTTTCACCCTGTAAACAATACTTCAAACACAATAAATAACGCACATTTAATAATTGACCAGACATTTGGAGGTTCTTTCTTGAATTGTAACCCGGTAAAGGTGAAATATTAGGTTCCACCTATAAACAAGTCCCCTAAGTCCTCAGTCAAGAGGTACGCTTGGGTGGGGACTTGAAACCTTTTCTTTACCGGGTTACAAAGTTAGCAATCAAGGAAAACCTTGAGGGGAGTGACGGGAGCGGTGAAGTTCACGAAGTGGAACCCGTTCCCTCTCGCAAACGCACCCGGGAGGCATCCAGCTCGGCAAGGTCCGAGAAGAGGAAGAGGAGAAAGGAGAGGAGGGAGAGGAAGGAGAGGAAGCAGCACCGGGCTATCCACGAAATCATTGAAGAGTTGGCGAGCGGAGGGATGGCGGACGTGTCCGTCCAGAGGATGGTGGCGGACATGAAGAACTGTGCCGCTGACTCCTGCATCCTGGAGCACGAAGACCCGGTAATTGCCGCCCGGAGGACACAGGAGAAGCTGATGCGAGTTAGTGTTTTCTTCATGTGACTTGTGTTTGGGGTTTGTCCTGTTTCTCGATACTAACCCGCTAAATTTTTTTTTGTAGGCGGTTAGGATGTCATACTTGGCAACTGATCGTCTAATCAATGAAGGTATCCCCGAGAGGGAGAGAGTGCTCAGGGATGACCTCCGGGCGGCCCGGGACCAGGTGACAGCGAACGAAGAATGCCTGGCTCGGTTCCGGGAAGAGGCCAGCGCATCAGCGGTCGCTTCGTGGAAGGAGTTGGCCAAGGCCGAAGACCAAGTGGCAGAGTTGGTGGCCAAAAACTCGGAGCTTGAGAGGATCATCGAGGGTCACCGGGAGGACCGTTGTTCTCAAGATGCCGCTATTGCTCAGCTGACTCAACAGAATCAGGCGCTGCAGCAACAAGTGACTTCTCTAGAGCAGCAGAAAGGAGAGTTGGTTCAGGCAGTTTCCCGAGCCAAGGACACTGCTGTCTCCGAGTTTCTGGCGAGCCCCGAGTTTGACCTGAAGCTGCGGACGGCAAGGGCTGAGGCTCGTGCCGAAATTGTTAGCGCCGGGATTCGCCAAGGCTGGCTCGACAAAGCGGGTTACGATGGTCACCAAGGTCATGTCAGACCCGATGAGGTTGCAGGCGGCTCCCGGTCGAATCCTTCTGTGGCTGCAAAGCCTAGAGCTCCTTCAAACCAGGTTCGGAGTCCCCCAGTTCCTGCTTCAGCAGCCCGAAGAGGTGCATCCCGTGGCGGGATTGTTGGGGGTCCTCAAAACCGGCCGCCACCCCGTAGAGGACAGTTTATCATACGGCCCCGGGGAGGTCATGACGGATCGAGCGCTGGCGGGGGAAGCGGGTCTGCAGCGCCATGAGCTGAAGCTTCTAAGGATTTATGTCCTTGCTTTTGTAGACTAGACTTTACTTGTAGCGGTTTGCTACTTTTTGTAATTGACCTCTTTGAAGTAATCAAGCTTTTCCTTCGCATAATTCTTCTCGTGAAATAACACGGTAACGTGATATATAATATCCAAGTGTTGACAATTTACATATATAATGCCGGTTTTGTATGTAAATAAAAATAGTGCCGCTAGGGTATACGGGTCCGTTAGGACTTCCATGGGCCGCTAGGGCCTTACGGGGGAATGTCTTTCTATAACACGGTATTTTTTCCTGTAAAATAACACGTTAAACTGATGCATAATCTACAAGTGTTGACAAAATTTACACAATGCCGGTTAGGCATGTAAATAACAATAGCGCAGCTAGGGCTTTACGGGTCCGTTAGGACTTTCAAAGACTGAAATAAGGCCGTGAAAGGCTTGCAATACTTCAAGTTACGGAGATTACCTTTGAGTGCCGGGTTTTGACAGTGAAATAAGGCCGTGAAGGCTTGCAATATTTCACGTCATGGAGAGTACCGGAGATTATCAGAGATTGCCGAGTTTTGACTGTGAAATAAGGCCGTTAAGGCTTGCAATATTTCACGTCATGGAGATTACCGGAGATTATCGAAGATTATCGGAGATTGTCGAGTGTTGACTGTGAAATAAGGCCGTTAAGGCTTGCAATATTTCACGTCATGGAGATTACCGGAGATTATCGGAGATTATCAGAGATTACCGAGTTTTGACTGTGAAATAAGACCGTTAAGGCTTGCAATATTTCACGTCATGGAGATTACCGGAGATTATCGGAGATTGCCGAGTGTTGACTGTGAAATAAGGCCATTAAGGCTTGCAATATTTCACGTCATGGAGATTACCGGAGATTATCGGAGATTGCCGAGTTTTGACTGTGAAATAAGGCAGTTAAGGCTTGCAATATTTCACGTCATGGAGATTACCGGAGATTATCGGAGATTATCGTTTAAGGCATACAAGTAGGGCCGCTAAAGGCTGCATTCACTCAACAAACTGATTGATAAACATAACCCGGTAGGATTTTATGCATGGTGGGCCTGAAAGGCTTTATATAGATCATTAAAACATAATAAATTTGGACATTCACAGATAACTTGGTACCTATTTGGGGAAGAGATGTAGATGTTGTGCGTTCTACGGTCGTGGAAGCGTGACTCCATCTGTACCCCTGATGTAAAACGTGGCCGGGCCAATGACTTCAACAATTTCATATGGGCCGTCCCATGGAGCTTTCAACCCCGTTGGCTTAGGGATAACTTCGTTCATTACCCAGTCCCCGAGCTTGAGTGGGCGCTTGATAACCCGGAAATTGTAATGTTTGGCCACTTTTTGCTTCTTGTTGATATTTCGGAGATGTGCACGCTCCCGGCGTTCCTCTAGGAGGTCCAAGTTAAGGCGAATGCCCTCATTATTGGTTTTCCTGTCGAATAGTTGTACCCGGTCACTCGGGACTTCCATCTCTACCGGGATTACTGCCTCAGAGCCAAAAGTCATAAAAAATGGGCTCTCCCCATTGGCTTCTGTCGGAGTTGTTCTAAGTGTCCACAAAACCTCTGGAAGTTTCTCAGCCCATAAACCCTTTGCGTCCTCCAGCTTCTTCTTCTGAACTTGGTTGATTAGCTTGTTAACGGCTTCCGTTTGTCCATTAGTCTGCGGGTGTGCAGGGGAGGCATATAGCACCTTTGTCCCATTGGAATGTAAGAACTCCCGGAACTCGTCATTGTCAAACTGTGTCCCGTTATCTGTGATAAACGTCTCTGGGATTCCAAACCGGCAAAAGACATTGTTCCAGAGGAATTTCTTAACATTTGCGGTTATGATCTGAGCCAGGGGTTGAGCTTCTATCCACTTGGTATTATAATCCACTGAGACAATGGAGTGTTTGAGCTGTCCCGGGGCTATGGATAGAGGTCCAATGAAATCAATCCCCCACATGCAAAATGGATATGGAGAAATGATTACCGATAGCGGGACTGATGGGGCCCGGGGAAAAGCTGCAAACCGGTGACATTGAAGACAGGAATCTACCACGACTCTGGCATCCTGTTCCAGGGAAGGCCAGTAATATCCCATTTTGAGGGTTTTGAAAGCCAGGTTACGGGCTCCAAAGTGATTTCCACACACCCCGCTATGTAGTGACTGCAAAACCCGGTCTCCCTCCTCGGGTGTAATACACTTTAAATCAGGGAAAGTATGTCCTCGTCGATATAAATTCATTCATCCAAGATGGTGGCGGCTTTGCTTCCACTCCGAAAATCTCAGAAAAGGAGAGTGAGATACTTGGTTTCTCCAATGTCTCGACTAGTAGGCCTTTAAACTCGGCATCAGGATCTTCCCCTGTTGCAATCCTAGCCAGAGTATCTACTCTTACATTCTGCTTCCTTAGTATCTGAGTAATCTCAAAGGTGTCGAATTTCTCAAGCAAGAAAGCCGCTAACTTTTGATAGGAGGAAAGATGTGCTTCCTTTGTCTGAAATCCGCCGTTGACCTGCTGTCCAGTTGAGAATCACTCAATATGTGGAGATGTCGGGCGCCCATGTCTTTAGCGAGTTGAAGCCCTTTGATTAAGGCTTCGTACTCGGCCGTGTTGTTTGATGCTTTGAAGTTAAAACGTAAAGCATAGTCAAACATGTTACCCTCCGGGTCCATCAATGCAACTCCTGCTCCACACTGCCTCTGATTAACTGATCCATCTACGAATATCTGCCATCTCTCCGGGTCACCTTTTGTAGCGAGAGTTGCAGCAACTGAGGATTCTGCTGGGATTAACTCGGCAATAAAGTCTGCTGCTGCCTGCCCTTTGATTGTCATTCGCGGTTTAAAGTGCAAGTCATGCTCCCCCAACTCAATTGCCCACTTGACCAATCTTCCTGAAGTCTCCGGCTTTTGCAGAACCTGCCGTAGTGGTTGGTTGGTGAGTACATGGATTGAATGTGCCTGAAAGTAGGGTCTTAGCTTTCTTGCCGCTACAACCAAAGCCAGGGCAAGTTTCTCAATATCTGGATACCGAGTTTCGGGATCAGTGAATCCTTTTCCCATGTAATAGACCGGCAGTTCATCAGACTCCGGCTTTCTCACCAGGCACAACTCACAGCTGTCTGAGACACCGCTAGGTATAGATAGAGGACTTCCCCCTAGTTAGGTCTGGATAAGGAAGGAACCGATGCCAAGTATTCCTTTAATTTGTCGAAAGCTTGCTTGTGCTCCTCTTGCCATGTGATCTGCTCCCGGTGTTGATTCTTGAGAATTTTGAAGAAGGGGGCACACCTATCTGTCAACCTGGATATAAACCGGGATAAGGCCACCAGCCTACCTATGAGCTTCTGGACTTTATTTCTGGTCTTTGGCGGTTCCATAGCCAAAACCGCTTGAACCTTATCTGGGTTTGCCTCAATCCCCCGAGCACTAACCATAAACCCGAGAAACTTGCCTCCTGAAACGCCAAAAACACACTTCTCCGGGTTTAATCTCATGCCCTTACTCAAGGCAATGTCAATAACGGTCTCCAGGTCATCCGGGTGTTTACTTGTTTCCCGGCTCTTCACCAACATATCATCTATATAAACCTCCATAGTATCCCCGAGTTGGTTCGCAAACATGCCCACTACCAGTCGTTGGAATGTGGCTCCTGCATTCCGGAGTCCAAAAGGCATCACCTTGTAGTAATACATCCCCTTGTCCGTTGTAAAAGATGTATGCTGTTGATCGGCGGGGTTCATCGGAACTTGGTTAAACCCCGAGTATGCATCTATAAAGCTCAGCTGCGGGTGGCCTGCGGTTGAATACACCAGTTGATCAATCTTGGGAAGGGAAAAACTATCCTTTGGGCAAGCCTTATTCAGATCTGTGTAGTCGACGCACATCCTCCACTTTCCGTTTGCCTTCTTGACCATCACAACATTGGCCAGCCAATCCGGGTATGTTGCATCTGCAATGAACCCGATGTCCTTAAGACGTTTGACTTCTGCTTGAATGGCCTTATATTTCTCTGCACAAAATACACGTCGCTTCTGTCTTACCGGTTTAATACCCGGGATAATATTGAGGGAATGTGTCATAACCTCTGGAGAGATCCCGGGCATGTCTGCATATGACCATGCAAACACCCTCTGTTTCCAGGTTAGGAGCTCGATTATCCGGGTTCTGACCTCTGGGTCAAGGCCTGTGCCAATGCAAATCTTCTTCTCCGAGTATTCCTCGGAAATCTGAATCCATTCTGTTGCTTCAATTGGGGCTGGCCGGGGAAACTTAGCGGGATACTTCTGGCTCTTCTTTTGTGCCGTCTTACTGATGGGCAAGGAATCCGGGTCATCCCTGGGGTCATCGGGTTTGTCAAATGGGGATAGGGAAAAACCGGCTGAGAACATTTCATGCTGGGACTGAGCTGTTGCTATCGCGTTGCATCTGACAGCGGCTTCTTGGTCTCCCCGAATTGTAACCCAGCCCCCGGGTGTAGGCACCTTCATAAGCAGCATATGACCTGCTATGAAACTCTGTAAGCCCCAAAGGGCATCTCTCCCAAGTATGGCATTGTAGGATGATGGGCAGTCCATAATTATGAAGGGAACTACAATTCTTGTGGACTGGTGCCCGGTTCCAACTGTGACCGTTAGCTGATCTGACCCCAACGGTTGAGTTGTTTCACCTGAAAAACTGATCAATGGCTCGTGGTTTCTATAGAGCTTATCTCTTCCTCTTTTAAACCCCTTATAGCAGCTGCTGAACATGACACTGACAGCGGCTCCCGTGTCTATTAGAACTCTCCGAGTTCGCCAATGGTCAATCTGAAGAGTAATTATGAAAGGATCATTATGATGCATTTTCAGCGTGTCTTCAGACTGAGAAAATGACACGGTATCCCAGGGAACCAGTTCCTTGCGGCATTCCTGACGAAGTTGCATTATCTCTAACTCCGGGCCTCTTGGGCAAAGTTTTTTGGCCCGGTGACCTGACACTCCTTGGGTGCCACCCCCGTGAATTGTCATTATCTCCCCATATACTTCAATCAGGTTGACACCTGTAGCGGGTGACTTATACTGCTGTAACTTGCCGTTCTGAATCATATATTCAATGCTATTTCGAAGAGAAAAGCACCGGTCGGTAGTGTGGCCGGACTCATTGTGATAGGCACAATGTTACCCGTTGTCCGGCCCTGCCTTTTTGGGAAACTTCCTTTTTGGAGCCGGGGGAATGTCATTCCTATGGCGGTTCCAAATTTCTTCATAGGAGGCAGTCAAATTGGTTAACACTTCATATCGAGGGATGTAAGGGGTTTTTGCCTCCTGGGCTGGAGGTCTCGGGTATGGAGCTTCTCTTGGATTCTCCCTTGGTCTGTTTGAACTTTTGCCGTAGTACCCCTAGCCACTCTTATTTTGCCCTTCCTTTCTCCATCCATCAGCTCGCTGGCCTGTGAACCCGGTATTCGTCCGGCGTTCCCCGAAGGTGTCATACTCGGCTTGAGCTTGCCGAGTTACTTCATTAATCAAATCGTCGTAACACCTGAACCGCTGCTTCCTGAGCTCAACCACAAAGCGGGTTGGCTTGAGCGCCTGCAAGAACGCCTCAGATGCCACTGACTCATCCAAGTGCCCACATTTGGAAGTCGTAGATAGCCAACGGGTTACAAAGACTTTCAAACTCTCATCATCCCTTTGCTGCACTTTGAACAATGAAGTGATGCTTCGGTTGGCACTAGACAGCAAGATAAACCGGGAAAGGAACTTCTGTGTCAACTGATCGTAGCTCTCTACTGACAAAGCCGGTAACTTGAGGAACCAACTCAATGCCTCCTCACTGAGTGTCTCCTGGAAAGCATGGCATGCTTGGGCATCCGTGAACCGGGTTGAATCCAACTGAGACTGGAACAACTCTAGGTGTGCATATGGGCAACCCGTTCCGGCATATTTCTTGATCTTAAATGGCTTAGCTTCCGGGGGCTTTTTATCTGCTTGAACCCGGGTGGAGAATGGGCTTGCCCGGGTAACAAGGGGTTGGTACTGCAGTTGCCCTGTCCCCGAGTTAAGACGCTGCTCAAGTTGAGTCACAGTTTGCGTCAACTGTAAGAGAAGCCGGGTCTGGGCATCGGATGGGGGAAGTGGTTGATTTAATACCGGCTCTGGAGGTGGAGGGGGTCCCAAAAGATTGTGATTAAACAGCGGATTTGAGAGATGGATAACTTGGGGATTTGGGGTGGGGTAGGCAATGGGTGGGAGAATTGCGGGTGGAAGGGTTGCAGGTGGGATGTATGCACTGTCAAAAGTTCACGGGTTTTCATAACCCGAAGGATTCCCTACTGGGGTTATTACATGAGCAAGTCTGGCTGACGTCTCATTGGCATTCGCCCTCTGAGCTAGGGTTACCTGAAGAAGACCATGCTCGGCCTGGATGGTTGCTAACTGTTCCCTTAGCGTCATCAGCTCGGCATGTTCTCAAGAAGACTGCTCATTCTGAGCGAGAAAATCCTTTTTCAAGAGTTCAAATGCTGCTGCCAAATCAGTTTGGCCAAACTGGGTCTCGGAGGCCCCCGGGTTATTATCCCCTGAGAAACTGAGCCTCCTAGTTGGATCTTGTTCTCCTGCTATCTCCACCATTGTTCTCTAAAATATTGAATTAGAGGTCTTGAGTTCGGCTCTCAACGAGAGCACCAATTGTTTCCGGGTAAACTCGTGGTCCCTTTGATGGGTGGCACGGCTCCAGAAATAGCGTACTTCCTTGTATTCCGAGTTTTCCTGTGTGAAGAACAAACACGTCAAAGAGGCGTCCCCGGGTTTACCGAGGGGAGCCACTCCGATGCTTAAGTCAGACACTGTCAATTAAGCAGAAAACTCAAGAATAGTCAAGAAGTTGCGTGCCCTCTTACCGGGAGGCCCACGCTGGTATTTATGGTAGCATTAAAGGCAACATGCCTTGTCCTTTTCCAATGTGGGAACAGTTTCCCTTGCTGTTCCTTATCTTTACGAAGAACTGGGCCCTGACAGAGGACCCAGAGTGGCTTCTCACACTTGACTGGGCTTTCACCCTGTAAACAATACTTCAAACACAATAAATAACGCACATTTAATAATTGACCAGACATTTGGAGGTTCTTTCTTGAATTGTAACCCGGTAAAGGTGAAATATTAGGTTCCACCTATAAACACCTAACGTGCTAGCCTTAGCCTCAAGGACAAAGAGGTGTTTTCATTTTCTGGTTTTAATTCATGAACAAATACATATGTTTTACCATGCTTTTGATTCTATACTTTTCATATCGAACTGTGAGTTTTATTTTTCATGCATTTATGCACGAATAATTGTCTATAATCTAGAATTTTTAAGATTGTAGGCTCACTATGATACTTGATGAGCCTTAATGTAATGCAACCCTTATATTAATCAATGTATAGAAGGATGCAACCCTCATATTAATCATAACAACGACGGATCGACTTATATTACTCTCTACTTGCGATTCTGAACGCCAAAACTATCTATAATTCAAAAATATACATATACACACAAGCCATTTGAAAAAACTGAGGCCCTCAAAACCTGGGTCATGTGCTGTCAGACTGCATATGGTTATCCCGCTGAGTGGGATTATTTGAAATGAGCTAAACTATTTGTTCAATGTGGTCAAAGTTTTGACTCGGGTACGGCTGATTCACCCATGCATAACATAAAGCTTTCTACTGCTTTGAACATCATGATTTTATCGGTGAAGTCCCATTCGATGAAACCCAGCCAACCATGTAACCTCTAGCAAGAGATCACAACCCTCACATGCAGAAGAAAGAAAGAAAGAAAGAGAATGTGAACGAGTAATTGTCTATATGAATTATGACGTCAGGAGCAAATTGGGTGACCTAATGCCGATCGACTAGCAATTGTAATTGATGCGCTCCTGAAGGGTTCAAGAAGGCCACAACGACAAAAATGGTATGCGCTACTGCCACCGTCGAAATGCTCTAAAAAAGTTGAGATAAATTTTTCCCATGTAGCTTATTGTATTCTATTTCATAAACATATTCATCGAAATAAAGCTATCTGGGCCAAAATGGGATTCAATGGTGGTGGCAATGCGTTCATGTGGAGGAACTCGTTGGATTTGATGTATCCCACTGCGTCATCTCCATTATATCGTTAGTGGAATTTAGTGTGTGTTTGGGTGCTGTTTAAAACTGGGATGAAGGGTGGAGATTTGTGGGATGCCTTAGTGAGTGGTGTGCTAGATGGTGCCTGGGAGGCGTTGGACGTTGACCTAAACACTGAATCACAGTGGTTTGTTGATGGAGTTTTGAAGGTATTTATTCTGTGCTTGTAAGAGTTCCGGCAACAGTGGTGGTGGTGGTGCGTTGTGAGAGGAAGAATGTTTGTCTTGATGGTTAGGGGAAGTGAGCTGTTAAAAGTCATCGAATATATTTATGAAAGTAGATTGTGATTGGATTTGTATTTAGTTAGTGTTAGATCCAGAAGTAAAAAGCCCATTTATGGAAAAGCAAGTGGACCGATGCCTGCGGTCAAGAAGGTCAGAGGACGCTTGGAGAGTCAAAAGCGCTCGCGAGGAGCACAGTAACATCTGGTGCTCGCGAAGGGAGATAGTTTGTTCGCTGAGGGAAACGCGCTCGCGAAGCAGGGTGTGTGTTAGCAAAATACGTTCGCGGGTGGAAAAGCGTTCGCGAGAGTATTATAAGAAACGAGGCACGTGGTTATAAGATGTTAAGTTACCAACAGAATAGTGTTGGGCTTATAGGATTGGGCTCTAAGAGTTTGTCTTGCACTGCAAGAAGGATTATTAGCCCTACCAGTATGATGCCATGCCTTGATTCGCAAGTAAATATCTACCCTAGTATTCACTATATAAAGGGGTTGAGATACAAGAGAAAAAACATCGACATCTATCAACAAACAGACAACAACTTCGCCACGCGAAAGTCTTCAAGCCTCTCCGGAGCAACCAAGCCTGATCCGTCAGCAACCGTAGCCTGATCCGTCAAGCTGCACAAGGGACTTAATCCGTTAAGTCTGACAGGTTTCAATCCGTTGAAATCTCTCTACTCCCCTGTTCAATCCGTTGAGCAGTTTTTACTCCCGCAACCAGTTCTGAAGAATCCGTTCGCCAGTCCATATCCTGCATATCTTGATACCCGCTGCTTAGTTTCTTTGCATACTAAGTAAGATTCGGCCATCCGCAAAGGTTGGAGAAAAATCCTAGAGGGACTTTTCCCTTGTAGGTCTAAAGAGAGAACCCAGCACAGAGGAAGAAGATCGGCGTCTGTCACGGTCGCTGTGAGAAGAAGTCAGAAGAGGGACGCGAGCAGCATCCAACTTCAAGGTTGTACCTGACCCAAAGGTACTGGCACGCCTAGCACAAATTTACAAGCCGGTTGTTTGAAGGACTGCAAATTCTAAACCAAACATCTGGCACGCCCAGTGGGACCGTGTCAAGATTACAGGCTTCGGCGAATATCAAAAGGAATATCCTTCGTGTTCCAAACCAGAACACGTAATCGCAAGGCCACACAACTCGGCTTATTGTAGGAAGTTATCTACAGAACAAGCCATCAGCAAGTTTGGTGCCATGACTAAAGAAGGCCAGTCACAAAACCTTGCTGAGCAAGTAGGAGCGTTGAGTTCATCATTGGATAACCTGACAAAAGGTTTCCAAGAGGTCCGCGATCGAGCCCGACAGCAGGACAAAAAGGCCGAGATTCAGGACCTAAGGTATACAGACCTAGCAACTAAGATGAACGAAAATCAGCAAGCGCTGAACAAGAGGATGGATATGTTCATGGAGACTTTAAATGCCATGAGAACTGAACAGCTTATCCGCCAACATCCTCCAGAAGAAGAGTTGCTAGAAGAGGTAGACCACCAGGTGGATAGAAGAACCGTGCACCGAGAGGGGTTTGGCCCACTTCGCGTGGGTGATGACCAATTAGCGGTGCACAATGATCAGAACCCTGGAGGGGCTAGAGGACGACAGAGAGCTCCAAGGCAACAACCACGTCGTTCGCCTACGCCTATTCAGAGGAGACCTCAGCTGGACTGGGATGCAGTCCAGAATATGATACAGGAAGCAATAAGGGCAACTCCCATTGTTGCTGCTGTGAATACTGCATACGCGCATCCGTATCCAGAATGGGTGGCTGAAAGCCCATGGCCAGAACATTATCGACAGATAAGATTCACTTCGTTCTCAGGAGAAGGATCTGAAGACGCAGCCACCCACATCGCAAGATTCACAGGCGAGTGTGGACCATATGGTGCGGACACTGTTTTTAAGCTGCGCACGTTTGGAGCTTCTTTGTCGGGGTCAGCACTGACATGGTACACCAAGTTGATACCAAGATCAGTCCCCGACTGGAATGTGATGGAAACTATGTTTAGAACCACATTTGGAACTGTGGAACCAGAGGTTGACTTGTCTTCTTTGACAGCTATGTATCAGCAACCTATGGAGTCATCAGTAGAGTTCCTTAAGAGGTTCAAGGTGCAGCAGGCCAAGTGCAAGACTCCAATCCCAGAACCTGACTTGATCAAAATTGCAATCCGGGGGTTGGAGAAGAGGCAGAGAGCAAAACACCACGATGGAGTGTTCTCTAGCATGGCTGACCTAATGAACAGGGTTGGCAGTTACCAGTACTTCCTGAATGAGCTAGATGAGGAAGCCAATAATTCCAGGAACAATTTGGCTTTTATCCCAGGAACGCTGAGGCCTAGAATGCCTCCAGCAAGGCATAAGACAGTAAGGGCAATATATTCCCACATGGATCCCTACTATTCGGCTCCACAAGCTATGCCCTATGCAGACCCATACATGATGGGTTATGAGGAAGAAGTCGCAGCGGTGGAGTTAGCAGGCAGACAGCCTATCAAGTCCCAGGTGTTAAAAATGTCCAAGGAGCCAGTAAAGATTTCGTTCGCCGCGTTTGCAAAACCGGAGTACGAATCTTATACGTATAATGCACACAAGGCCCCGGAAATTCTGGAGGATTTGACAGTGTTGGGGAAAGTGAGTAATGACTTTGGACCTCCCCCTACCCAGGAGCAGCTCAAGGGAAAGAAGTACTGCAAGTTCCATAATCTTTGGAACCATAACACATCAGAGTGCATTCGCTTGAAGGACACTATCCAGACTTGGATCAACGAGGGAAAGCTCGGAGCGAATGAAGAAAAGACTGCAGCTTGGGTGGACATCGATCCTTTTCCCACAATCAATATGGTTGACTTAGTGCCGTGTGAGGGAAAGAAGGAGAAGCCACTGCCAGCAAGGCCAAAGTTCAAAGAGTACACCTACGATGCTAGTAGGGCTCATGTTATCCTGAACAAGCTGATCATGGCCAACGAGGTGGCCATCCCATGGGGAGTCTACCCCCCAGAAGAAGCAATAGCTGGTAAGACCTATTGTAAGTTTCATAACTTGTGGACTCACAAGACTTCTCAGTGCATGCAGCTCAAAGATCAGATACAACAGTGGGTCAATGAGGGGTCAATCACTTTTTGTGATCCAGCAGTAGCGGACGTGGCTGTGGTTGATTTGGTTCGGGGTAACGGAAAACTGACGCTTGACTTGAGCATGGTAGATAGAGAAACAGAAGTTGTCCAGCGGAAAGAATCAAGAGCAGGCGCGTCAGCAGTCATGTTGTGTGCTAGGTGCAAAACTGAGTGTGGCATTGCTAAAGAGCCACAACAGGAGCAGAAGAGTGCTGTTACTACACCCCTGAAGCGTATCAGCCATACAGTCCAAAGCGGTTGAGAAGATCAGCAAGTCCTAGTCAGAGGGATTCTAACCTCTACCTTCGTTTGCGCCAGGCAAGAATGGAGGGGAAGAAGCCAATGGTCTACCCGCAGGACGTAGTGACTAAACCTTACATACCACCAGCTTCCCAGAATATACTCAAGGACAACGTCTGGATGGTCAGAGAAAGAGGAAAGGTGGTAGAAGCTACGCCTACTCAGACTAGGAATGTGCAGCGAAGATATGGGAAAACCAAGAGGCTTTTGGAAGCTTTGGATAAGGGTTTGGTTAGCCCAGACCAAATCAGAGAGACTCCAGAACAATTAAGGCGAAAGCTGGATTTATTGTCAGCTAGACCTTTTTGTCCTGTCAGAAACGTTCGCGATATCCCCGAGACTCCTACCACAAAACATAGCGGGCAGAAGAGAGTCTCACGAGAAGAAAGTCTGTATGGTCAAGGGTTGGTGCCAGCAAAAGTCAACATGCGCAGGAATCAGTCTGGTCGCGTGTAGGTCAAAAGGTGGTGGGCAAAATATCTACTTCCACCTTTAATAAGACACCTGAGACGTCTCTGGCAAAAAGGGTTAGGATCTCAGAAGGTCCTAAGAACGAAGACAGGAAGGAGACGTCGAAAACAAAGTTCGAATGGAGACCAAAAGCAGTTCAGCGTCAAGAGCAGGGGTCTCGAGAAACAGATAAGGCTGAACCTATAACTGAGGTTGAGCAGCAGAAACCTGCTCCAGAGGTTTCTTTAGTAAAGCAGATGGCTGAAGCGTTTGCCCGTGCAGAATAAGAATCAGAAGTTGTACACCTCGTGTTACAGAAGACGATATGGAGGAAGACGAAGAAGAAACCGGGGGCATGGATGAAAGTTTGTCATGCAGCATGCTTTACGTAGAAGACGAGCAGGGTGAGATGATCACAGACCAGCCTGAATCTGCTCAGGTTTACGTAACAACCGAAGCCGCGACTACAGACCCAGAGACAAACACATATTGCAATATGGTGTATGTCTTACCTTCCATGTACTCATTGGATGAGCCGATTTCGTCTGAAGTTTTCCTCAACATGTCAGAAGGTGAAACTGGAGCGGAGTCATCTGTTCGCAGAAAAGAACTTGCTGTGAAGGAAGATAAAGAGGACATGGACCCTGAGTTGAGAAAGAAATATGTTTTGTTCTCCAAGCCCACATTCGCCATGAGGCAACATTTGCGACCATTGTACGTGTCTGCTGACATGATGGACAAAAGGGTCAGTAAGATATTGGTGGATACAGGGGCTGCCGTAAGTGTCCTTACCGTACAGACCATGAATTACCTTCAGATTCCGAAGGAGAAAATTCTAGAAAGCAAGATGAAGGTAAAGAGTTTTGCCGGAAACATAGCTCAGACACTCGGAGTGGTGATACTGAAAATCAGGGTTGGCCCATCAGAGATGTATCAGACCTTCTTTGTGGCCGAGTGCACAGCTCCTTATACTATGATCCTGGGTAGAGATTGGCTGCACCAAGCCGGTTGTGTTCCATCTTCTCTCCGTCAAGAGCTTGCCGTCTAGAACCCAGAGACCGACGAGTCCGAAATAATCAAGGCTGACCCTAGGCCATTTTCAGTAGCAGCTTGCTTTGTTGATGCAAGTTATTACAATGAAGATATGAGGCCTTTGAAAATCAGTGGTGTTACAAAGAAAGGACATCCATATGGGGTGACCTCCACTGAGCTTACACAATGGGGATTGGCGCAGCTTCAAGCAGACGCCAGTAGACCAATCTCCATGATTTTATCCCAAAACAATCAATGAAGCCACAACTCAGCAAAGAAGAGTTAGAAGCCTACGCTTCCCTGCACCAGAAATTATCTATTTTTAGGCAGGAGCAAGAGGCTTACCAACAGGTGGCAGCAGTAGAATGCGTTAACGACGATGTTTTGGAATATGACGAAGAAGAGGAGGAGATTATCCAGGCAGCTCCGGCAGCCTTGGATGATACTCCACCTAAGGTCAAGGATCCAGTAGAGAAAGTCAACCTAGGGACCCTAGAGGAACCAATGGAGGTTGGAATAAGTATGTATTTGGAACCTGAACAAAAACAGAAGCTCATTGAGCTACTTCACGAGTACAAGGATTGCTTCGCAGAGAAATACGAAGACATGCCTGGATTAGCACCATAGTTAGTTTGTCACAAACTACCAATCATGGATGGTTATAGGCCAGTCAGGCAAGAACCTAGGCGAATGCATGCCGATACAGCGGCTTCAGTAAAAGAAGAAGTGGAAAAGATGCTTAAGTCTGAAATTATTCGACCTGCCAAGTATGCCAAATGGTTATCTAACATAGTGCCAGTCAGAAAGAAGAATGGTAAGATGAGGGTGTGCGTGGATTATAGAAACTTAAACACAGCCACACCTAAGGACGTGTATCTTATGCCAATGGCAGACATGTTGGTTGATGCAGTAGCAGGGCATGAGCTGTTGTCATTCATGGATGGGACCGCAGGATATCACCAGATTCCTGTGGAGGAAGAAGACAAGCACAAGACGGCCTTAAGATGTCCAGGTTTTACAGGAGCATTCGAATACCAAGTCATGCCTTTTGGGCTTAAGAATGCTGGTGCCACATATCAAAGGGTGATGAACCTTATCTTCCATGACATACTGGGGAAGATATTGGAGGTTTATATTGATGATGTGGTAGTGAAGTCCAAGATTAAGGCAGATCACATAGAGGATCTACGAAAGGTCTTCATAAGGATGCGAAAACATAAACTCAGGATGAACCCAGCTAAATGTGTCTTTGGGGTTCAGTCAGGCGATTTCCTAGGGTTTGTGGTTCATCAGCGTGGCATCGAGATTCCAGCGGACAAAGTCAAGTCGGTAATAGAAGCTCCAGCTCCAACTAACAAGAAGGAATTACAGCAGTTATTGGGTAAGATTAACTTCTTGCGCAGATTCATCTCGAACTCGGCAGGAAAAATTCAACCCTTTACATCACTGTTAAAGTTGAGGGCAGATACGGAATTTCGTTGGAAAGCGAGTCATCAGGAAGCGTTTGACAGGATAAAACAGTATCTAACTTCGCCACCAGTTCTTATGCCTCCGCGGCCTGGTCACCCTTTGAAGCTCTACATTTCAGCATGTGAAACATCCATTGCTGCGCTTTTAGCACAAGATGAGCGCCAAGATAATGATAAAGTGGTTGAGCATGCTGTGTATTACCTTAGCAGGATGTTGATAGATGCAGAAACCAGATATAGTGACATGGAACGGTTGTGCCTCGCGTTGTATTTTACCGGTTGCAAGTTACGTCATTATATGTTATCTTTCACAACGGTAGTGGTGGTACAGACAGACTTGGTGAAGTACATGTTAACCAGACCTATTCTCAGGGGTCGTATTGGCAAATGGGTGTTAGCTTTGTCTGAGTTCTCACTACAATATACACCTCTGAAGGCACAAACCGGACAGGCGGTTTCGGATTTCTTGCTTCATCATCCAGTGGAACAAGATTTACAGTACAGAGAGTTAGACGTGGTGGCAATTCTAATGCAGCCCTGGGAGCTATACTTTAATGGAAGCAGTACTGAGAGTTTATCCGGCGCTGGGATATCTCTGGTAAGTCCTCTGGGGGTTCGTCATGCTTATTCTTTTCAACTAGAGTGGAAATGCACCAACAATCAGGCTGAATATGAGGCACTCATAATCGGATTGGAAATGTTGCTCGCAATAGGGGCAACAGTGGTAAGTGTGTTCGGCGACTCTTTGTTGGTGATCAATCAGCTTAAGGGACTATATAAGTGTACAACCTTCACTTTGGTTCCATTTTGGGAAAGGGCTACAGAGCTGCTAGAGCAATTCAGTGATGTCACTCTAGATTACATCCCAAGGGCACACAACTTTGCGGCGAATGAGTTGGCACAAATCGCCACTGGCATAACATTGACTGATGGAGTCTGCGAGCGGATTTTGAAAGTTGAAAGGAGGACGTTACCTTCTTTCATGGCTCGGAGGGTAGACGCGGATGAATGGTATGTTGCTACAGTCGAAGCTATCGATACAGATTGGCGTCAGCCACTCATTGACTACTTGGATAATCCATCTACTCTAGTGGATAGACAAGTCAGATACTTTGCCACTAACTATGTGTTACGAGGTGGCGAACTCCTACGCAGAGGGGAGGATGGAGTTGATCTTAGGTGTATCTTTGGAAAAGAAGCCAAGCGAGTGATGAGAGAAGTGCATTTAGGAGTTTGTGGTTCACACCAGGCTGGACCAAAGATGAGGTGGCTTATCCGTCGTTATGGTTACTTTTGGCCTTCGATCTTAAAAGACTGCATTACATTTGCTCGAGGATGTCAGGAGTGTCAAGCGCATGGACCAGTGCAGCATGTTCCAGATGTGCCCATGCAACCCATTATTAAACCTTGGCCAGCAAGAGGATGGGCACTGGATTTCATAGGAATTATTCATCCAGCTTCGTCTCAATAGCATAAGTTCATCCTGTTGGCAACAGATTATTTCACAAAGTGGGTGGAGGCCGTACCCTTAAAGGATGCATCTGCTCGTACAGTTTGCAGCTTCATCTTCAGCAATATCATTAGCAGGTATGGCATTCCAGAGTGTTTCGTAGCAGACAGGGGGGCAGCATTTCTAGCAAAGGAAACTGAAGACTTCATCGCAGATTATGGGATTAAGTTTCTCCACTCTACACCGTATTACGCTCAGGCGAATGGCCAAGCTGAGGCTAGCAACAAAGTCATAATCAATATCCTGCGAAAGATGTTGATTGATAATCCTAGAGATTGGCATAATGAGCTTGATCATACTCTGTGGGCATATCGAACATCTAAGCGGTCACCTACAGGAACCACACCCTATGCCTTGATGTTTGGACATGATGCAGTTTTACCTATGGAGATAAGTGTCAATTCTTTAAGGGTTCGCGAACAACATCAGTTAGTAGGGGAGGATTATGTTCAAGCCATGTTTCAAGAGCATGAACAGCTGGATACGACTCGTTTGGAAGCCTTAGATCATATAATGGTTGAGAAGCAACGAGTTGCTCGCGCATATGATGCCAGGACACGTGGCAGAAGTTTTGGAGTTGGCGACTTAGTTTGGAAAGCAGTACTTCCCTTTGGCGAACATGTTCGCGGCAGGGGTAAGTGGTCTCCTACGTGGCAGGGGCCTTTTGTGATTGACCAGATCGTGGGTAAAGGTGCTTATTATTTGCGAGATTTGGATGGAGAAGTCCATAATAACCCTATTAATGGGAGGCATCTGAAACAGTATTTTCCAAGTGTTTGGGCTTCTGACGATCCTTTGCCGCCATAGACCACAGAACAGCCTGTTTCCCAGCAAGGGGGGCAGAGTTTGGAGCCTTAGGGTTCGTTCGCAGCACTGGGGTCTTGTCAGTTCCATTCAGGTTGCTCAACGCTTAACCTGTTTGAGGTTGCGGCTTTTTGTGCACCTGATAAAACTGGGGGGCACCATAGTTATACAGAAACCAATTAACGTGGTTTTTTCAAATTTTTTCGAGATTTTCGACATTTTTGGGAAAGAACAAGTTGTGTTTTCAAACCCTGATTTATTTTTGAACCAACACCTGTGGTTTACACATTGAGATAAACAATTTGTGTTTATTGATTCACGCATACATTTCAACAAATACAGTGTTGAACAAGAACTGATTACAACAAATACAGTGTTGAACAAGAACAGAGCTGTTTGAAGAAAAATCTATTACAATTCCTTTCATAAAGTCTCTCTTCAAACTTTTACAGGTTTCGTTTCATCCTCCACCTTGCGCGGCCAACATGTTGAAAGTGAGCCGACGGTGGTGGAGTAGAAGAACCTTGATCTGACCTGGCGCGGAAGAGGCTCGACGGAGGAATCCTGTCGGCACAGAAGCCTTCTTCGGTCCAATACCAGAAGTCAATCCCCTCACCAAGTGGAATTTGGTTCCAGTGGTGCACTTTGAAGCGACTTCTAGGCTAGGCGCATCAGATCTTATTCCTGAGGTTAGGTTGTGAAGCCTACCCAGGATTTGAGGTTTGGTTGTGAAGCCTAAAGGACGGGAAGATTGAAGAAAGAGGTCTGGAGGAACTGCTTTGAGACTGAAAGGAGAATACATGTTCTTGGTTGCTGAAGGTGATGAAAAGAGTTGATCACTATTTATAGGCGAAACGCTAGGTTTTCACCGAAGGGAACTGGATGGTTTGCTGTTCATTCATTGGCTAGGCATTTATCACGCGTGTTGTGTTAGTTGAATGCGGTAAATGCGCAAGTTAATGGTGCAACGTTGTAGTTAAAGCGTGGAACAGTTTTCGAGAAGATCAAGGATATGGAATTAATTTGAAAAGATCTTCTGCATTCAGAGTAATATTCGCGAACAAAGTTAGTACAGATAGCCAGTTAAATAAATCTACTGATGTGTTTGATATTCGCTAAAGCAGTATCAAGGGCTTTTTGGATATTCTCTTCGTTGATCAGGGAATCTTCGATTCTGTCGTCCACCTGGTTAATCATTTGTTGAAGAGTCTGGTAGGAATTCTTCTCTTGCTCCAAGACTTCTAAGTTTTTTTGGGCTTCCTCTTCGGCAATTGCTAGCTGGGCCTCAATTTCAGCTTGTTGACGTCTGAGCTCAGCAATTCGGTTAGGGAGCAAATGGGTCGCGTTATGAACAAGTCTAGTAAGACTGGTGGTTTTGGCAACCCGTTCAGCTTGGAATTTCTCTTTTTGCTGATGATACTGAGGGGCCTCCAATCGTGTGGCTTTGGCACGCTCAGATAAGGTTGCAGCACTGGTTACGAATTCCCATAGACGCCGCAATTTCTTCAAGAGCCTTTCGTCAGCTTGAACTCGAAGGATACGAATGGCATCTTCAACTTGGATCCTAGTATGTGGGTGGAGAGGATCCTCGTGCTCCAGGTTGCGAAGGAATAATGTCGCATCAGCAATGGAGCGGTTTGCTTGAAAAGGATCCAACATTAGTTGGACTTGCTCGATGAGGGAAGGCGTAGCATGATCAGAAGAGGAGGTCATTGGAAGGTTCTCCGGAATCTGGCAAGTGAAGAAACAGTTAGTGTTTCTAAGAGCACAAACAAAAGCTGTAGAATAAAAATTGTTACCTTTGGGTTAGTTTCAGTTGGGATCACCGGTTGAAGCATTGGTTGAGCGATATCATTCGCGCGATCGTCATTCGCGGTAGCAGTTTCGCTCTCGAGAGAAACTTCGTTCGCGGGAAGAGTGTTGCTCGCAGGGATATCAGCCACTATTCTCTGCGGCGAATAGGAAATTGTCTCGCGGAGGTTTGGCTCGTTCGCAGCAACAGTTTGGAGAGGAACGAGCTTAGTACTTTCACTAAAGATTTCTCCCATCATAGTGTCCAGGACTGGAGAAGCAACCGACTCTGAGGAGGAACTAACTTCAAATACAGGAATTGGTCCCTGAAACGTCAGAAGTATAATTGAGCTCAAGTTCGTTGAAATATTTCCAATTGAGTGGATTATCGAAACAATACCTCTTGATTTGCTTCAGCAGGAGTCTCAGTGTCCAAGTTGGTTAAAGGGGGAGCTGCCTCCTGGGCCTCGGCAGAGGTTGCTTCAGCCAGGACAGTTAGGTTCGGAGCACTGGAGACAGTGGGGCTTTGACTGCACTCTTCAGGGGATCGCACAGCTTCAGGGCTAGATGGCGTAGGCTGATCCACCTATAAGACAATTATATGATCAGCTGATTTGACCGCACAAACATACGAGTTTTCAGATTAAGTGAACCCATACCTGGGGTTGAGAAGCAGTTCCTTCTGCCGGAAGACTTGGTTTGAGCCTCTTGAGAGGGCGACCTCCATTCTTGTTCGCGCGTTTCTTGGCTCTTTGAGGACGCTGCAAGGGAAGAAGGTGGTCAGAAAAGGTATATGGACCAGGAAGTTGATCATTGTAGTTGAGGAGTTTTGAAATACCTGGGGGGCAGGGAGCACTTCTGTTCGCGCCTCAGGAACCAAGGAAGATTCAACGCTTTGGTGAGGGCCTTCGATAGCGAACACAGCCAAATCTTCAGCATGGCGGAAGTGTTTCTGATATGGCTGGAAAATCTTTCTAAACACAGATAGGTGATCTGGGTTCCATCTACCCTCGTTGATTGAAGTCCACCACCTAGTGAACTCATTATTAGCCGCGAAGCTCAGACGTACTCCACCAAGGGGATAGGTGTTAACAGGCTGAATGATGTCCTTGAAGCAGGAGGAAATGGATTCAGGATCGGTTCCAGCGTTATAGGTTTCTCGCCATGAAGTAAAATGGTTGCGGCTAGCCAATGGGGGATATGGAATGCTTTGGCACATTCCAAATTGCCTGGCGAAGAAGTTGGGAGCATAGATTTCTACTCCAGCTCTGCCTGGTAGTTTGAGGTCGCGATTGGAAAGGAGGCGTAGAAAGAAAAAGAGCTGCAGGACGTTGTGACGGTTACTAAAAATAAAGCCTTCATTTACAAGTGAAGGGTATGTCCGTCTGCAAACAAGGGTAATAGAATCTGAAGGCAGGTTTTCCATACTATACAGGTGGTGGAAACAACGCGAATAACTAATGGCTGGAGGATGTGAGGCAGACACGATGGTTTGGCCTAAAACCTTATCTTTCAGAAAGCTGGTGATAGAAGAAGAACGGAAAATAGGAAAATAGGTTTGAAGCCACAAGTCTAAAATCCAAAGAGGACCGCTAACAGATCTGTGTTTGAAGGGTTCTAAGGATAGGAAGTGTAACGCCCTATATAGTAATCCAGTGGTTAGCTCTAAGAGGTTAAGAGGGATACCATTGTAAAGCAGCTCAGCAGTTCTGGCCCAGGCGAAGGTGGGTTTGTTGGTGGCGCTGCATTCGACATATTTGAGTAGCCAGAATTCCAGGAATGCTAGGCCACTTAGATCATCATCAGTACTCCCATAGTGACTGACCCACGCGGTGTATGAGTTGGGGCGAGGCTGATCAGAGGGGATTTGATGTTCCAAAGCAAGGTCGTTGAGAGGGCTTGGTGCGTTGGAGAACGGAAACCCGGTAATTGTATACACATCCAGCAGAGTAATACCCATTGGACCTGCGGGAAGATGGAAGGTGTTTGAAGAAGTGTCCCAGAAACAGACTGCTGCTGCCAGGGGAGCTCTGTTGCAGCCAGACTTCAGAGAGAAACAGAGGTCAATGGGATCGGCGATTCCAACGGCTTGCCATCGTTCAAGGTCTTTACTGCGGCGTTGTTGGTACCATTAGATCTCGGCATCATTGGTGTTCGGCCATTGCCCAAATCTGGTCTGGGCGTCTGACTTCTTCCAGTCGACGAAGGAAGCTTCTTCCTTGCGAAAGATTAAAGGAGGAATTCGGGATGCATGTTGACGGTAAGGCAGTTGAAATTGGTTTGGGAAGATATCGACCCAAGGACCCAGGTCGCAGGAATTGTCAGGCTTAACTTTCAACCAAGAGCCTTTTTGTTTTGGAGCAGGTCGGAGGTCAGCCATGGCTTGGACGAAGTCTAGAGCTTCATGCTCAGAAGGGGTTCTGGGTGAGGTTTTCACAGCAGAGAAAGTATGTTTGGGTGCCATTGATTTGGAAGTAGGAGCGGCGGCGGTTTGTCTCAGGAAGGTTTGAAAAGAGTTGCAGAGGGAAATGATGGTTGAGTGTTCTGAGGAGTTCGATAATGAAAAGACGTTTGCTTTTGTTTAAATCAATGCCAAGGTATAACTCTTTTCGATTTTCGCAAACGGGCTTAATCTCAAGAGCTGGGGGGCAATGTTAAATCCAGAAGTAAAAAGCCCATTTATGGAAAAGCAAGTGGACCGATGCCTGCGGTCAAGAAGGTCAGAGGACGCTTGGAGAGTCAAAAGCGCTCGCGAGGAGCACAGTAACATCTGGCGCTCGCGAAGGGAGATAGTTTGTTCGCTGAGGGAAACGCGCTCGCAAAGCAGGGTATGTGTTAGCAAAATACGTTCGCGGGTGGAAAAGCGTTCGCGAGAGTATTATAAGAAACGAGGCACGTGGTTATAAGATGTTAAGTTACCAACAGAATAGTGTTGGGCTTATAGGATTGGGCTCTAAGAGTTTGTCTTGCACTACAAGAAGGATTATTAGCCCTACCAGTATGATGCCATGCCTTGATTCGCAAGTAAATATCTACCCTAGTATTCACTATATAAAGGGGTTGAGATACAAGAGAAAAGACATCGACATCTATCAACAAACAAACAACAACTTCGCCACGCGAAAGTCTTCAAGCCTCTCCGGAGCAACCAAGCCTGATCCGTCAGCAACCGTAGCCTGACCCGTCAAGCTGCACAAGGGACTTAATCCGTTAAGTCTGACAGGTTTCAATCCTTTGAAATCTCTCTACTCCCCTGTTCAATCCGTTGAGCAGTTTTTACTCCCGCAACCAGTTCTGGAGAATCCGTTCGCCAGTCCATATCCTGCATATCTTGATACCCGCTGCTTAGTTTCTTTGCATACTAAGTAAGATTTTCGCAAAGGTTGGAGAAAAATCCTAGAGGGACTTTTCCCTTGTAGGTCTAAAGAGAGAACCCAGCACAGAGGAAGAAGATCGGCGTCTGTCACGGTCGCTGTGAGAAGAAGTCAGAAGAGGGACGCGAGCAGCATCCAACTTCAAGGTTGTACTTGACCCAAAGGTACTGGCACGCCTAGCACAAATTTACAAGCCGGTTGTTTGAAGGACTTCAAATTTTAAACCAAACAGTTAGTTACCTTTGTTGTAATCTCCTACTTTCTAGGTTACCTTGTTTCACAAGGAAACTCTTGTATATATATATCCTGTTTGTATCAATGAAATTATTCATTCCAGTGAATCATAATTTTCTTCATGGTATCAGAGCAGATTTTACCCTAATTCTATTTCCATTTTTTTTCTCTTTACCGCAATCTCAAAATATGGGCGGTGAAGAACCATCCAACAAGTCTGCGGGCGGAGATATATCCTCTGACCCTTACTACCTTCATCAATCGGATCATCCTGGCCTTCAACTTGTGTCCATTCGTCTGAATGCACAAAATTATCATTCATGGAGCCGTGCATTCAAAGTTTCTCTCAGTGCCAAGAACAAGCTTGGCTTTATTGATGGAACGCTCAAGGCTCCGAGTGTTTCCAAGAAACCCGAATCCCTAGCATCATGGCAGCGTTGCAATGATATGGTCTTATCTTGGTTGTGGAATTCACTCGAACCAGACATATACCACAGCGTTTTATATGCATCCACCGCCTATGAAGTATGGGAGGATCTTAAAGAGCGTTTTAAGCGGAGCAATGCGCCGAGAATCTTTCAAATTCGGCGTGACATATCTTCCTTGCAGTAAGGGCAGGACACCGTAAACATCTATTACACCAAACTTAAGAGTCTATGGGATGAGTTGGCTTCGTGCAGCACCAAAACATGTTCTTGTGGCGTTGATGAAGAAGAAAACAAGCTCATACAGTTTCTCATGGGTCTCAATAAGAGTTTTGCTCCCATTAGGGCACAACTTTTGTTAAAAGATTCTTTACCGTCTGTGCGTCAGGCGTATCCTTCGATCACCACCGAAGAGTCACATAGGGAAGTCGGCACTAGTCGTCTCTCCGAACCGGCAGCCATGAACACATATCGTGATAAGCTGCTGCTACATTGTACCTATTGCAATGGACACAATCACATCGAGAAGACATGCTGGAAACTCAATAGTTACCCAGTTGGACATCCTCACCACAACCCGAACTTCAAACCGTGCAATCGCAATGGAGGCAGCAGCGGTTCTTCACGTCGCAACGGTGGATCAGCACCACCTCAAGCCAACAGTGTGATCACACCGACTCTTCAGGAGGTGCAGCAAGCCATGTCGAACCTGTCTGACTTACAATACAAGCAGATTGTGGCAACCCTCGGCTCACAATCACCTTATGCAGTCGATCCAAAACCACAAGCCAACGCCGCCTCCGTCACTGCCTTCTCTAAAGGTTTGTTACCGCTTGCTTCCCGTCGATGGATTATCGATAGCGGGGCAATGGATCATATCACTTCTTCGCTTGATTCTTTAACACATGTGGTTCAAAATCCCTCTCTACCGCCGGTCTCATTGCCTAGCGAGAAGAAGGTTCCGATTTTATCTTCCGGCACCCTTAATTTGAGTCCTACAGTACAATTGAAAGATGTGTTGTGTGTACCTACTTTTAAAGTAGACTTTTATCTGTGAGTAAAGTTGCTGATGGATTAAATTGTTCGGTGACTTTTTTTTCCTTCTTGGTGCGTTTTACAGGATTTGGTTTCGAAGATGACGATTGGTGTGGGTAAGCGTCAAGGAGATCTCTACTACCTTGTGGCATTGGCTTCCTCAAACCCTTCTTCTCGCCAACCATCTTGCAATCTCGTCTCTCTTTCTGTAGATTTGTAGCATCGTCGCCTAGGGCATCCCTCTTCCGCTCGTTTGCAGTTTCTAGGTCAGAAAACTCTAGATATTTCATTTCTGTCAAATCATGAATGTCATGTTTGTCCGTTAGCCAAACAAACTCGGCAACCTTTTGGCACTAGTTCTATTTTCACCTCAAGTTGTTTTTCTCTTTTGCATTGTGACATTTGAGGTCCTCACAAGACCGCCTCCATTACTGGTGCACATTATTTTTTTACTATTGTTGATGATTATTCTCGTTTCACATGGGTTTTTCTTATGCGTCACAAAAGTGAGACACAACTGATTCTTAAAGCTTTTTTGCCTATGTTGAGACACAATTCAATGCTAAAGTTAAGCAATTTCGTAGTGATAATGGTGGGGAGTTCCTTTCCCTTCGTACTTTTTTTAATGAGCAGGGTATTCTTTTTCAGCATTTATGCATCTACACGCCACAACAAAATGGCGTTGTAGAACGCAAACATCGTCATAACTTGTTGGAGTCGGCCTACAAACTAGCATCAGAAGCAGAAGCAGTGAATGAGCTTAGAGGTTTACATTCTTCTGTAAATATATAGCCAACAATATTAGTTCTGGACTACGAGGTGCAGGTATGTGTTCGATTTCCTATGTTTTCTCTTCTTATATTAGAGATTAGTTTTCTTAAATTTTAAGCCAAGTTCTTTTCTTGTTTGATTGGTATGATGGGAAGTGAATGAAGTACCACTACGAGTTATTTTCTAAACAAGTCGTCATACTACTTTCAAAAATCATAAGCTGTGTGTTCAGTCTCTTGAAAGATTTTGCTAGATGACTTATGCATGGTATTTCAACTCATGAGAGTGCGTTACGATTCATGACATGTATACATGCAGCAGGCTAGGTTTTGAACCTCTTTGCTAGCAAGGGACTTTACAAAGTGCGGCTTACATATTTGGACATTCACTTGTTGCTTCGCCATTATTTAATCATAGTTGTTACATCTCATTCACATAGAATTTGATTAATAACTTTCTCTAAATTGAATATAAGTCCACTCATTGATTCTCGTTATTGTAAATTTGTTTTAACAAGCTGATCAGCTGAATGGAAGTAGAGTTGGTATTTCAACTCATGAGAGTGCTCTACGATTCTTGACATGTATACGTGCATTAGGCTAGGTTTTGAACCTCTTTGCTAGCAAGGGACTTTACAAAGTGCGGCTTACATATTTGGACATTTACTTGTTGCTTCGCCATTATTTAATCATAGTTGTTACATCTCATTCACAAAGAATTTTGATTGATAACTTTTTCTAAATTGAATATATAAGTCCACTCATTGATTCTCTTTATTGTAAATTCGTTTTAACAAGCTGATCAGCTGAATGGAAGTAGAGTTGGTATTTCAACTTATGAGAGTGCTCTACGATTCTTGACATGTATACGTGCATTAGGCTAGGTTTTGAACCTCTTTGCTAGTAAGGGACTTTACAAAGTGCGGCGTACATATTTGGACATTTACTTGTTGCTTCACCATTATTTAATTATAGTTGTTACATCTCATTCACATAGAATTTGATTGATAACTTTTTCTAAGTTGAATATAAGTCCACTCA
The DNA here is from genome assembly GCA_951800085.1 of Comarum palustre. Lineage (NCBI taxonomy): Eukaryota > Viridiplantae > Streptophyta > Magnoliopsida > Rosales > Rosaceae > Comarum > Comarum palustre. The sequence continues at coordinate 7,342,846 of OX637576.1, forward strand.
TTGATTCTCTTTATTGTAAATTAGTTTTAACAAGCTGATCAGCTGAATGGTTACTGCAGATGCTTCCTTGGGAGAACTTACCAATCCTTAGAAACCAAGAGGTGTATCGCATGCCCTCTGTTGCGAGCATTTTGGCAACAGCCAATAGAAACTACCAGAATCAAGATCAAGTTCAGAGGATATTGACTTTGAATCCTATGATTGATCCCTTGGATGCCTTTTATCTTCTGAATCCCAGTGGTGATCTAAATTATACGCAAAATGAATTTGAGACATGGTTCAGAGATCAAAACTTGGAGGTAATAGCTCTTTCTATACTTGCACTTAATTGTAGTTCGCACCGATGTATGTTTTAAAATAGATGCACTTGTATTTGAGATTGAATCATTGACAGAGATATGTTCTATAGAGTAATGTTGTTTCACTTGAATTACTGTACAGGGGAAGGCTGGATGCGCACCTTCTGCTCAAGAATTGGCAGTAGCGTTGAATAGCCATGATCTATTTATGTATTTTGGCCATGGATGTGGTATGTTTTGGTTGTACATATTGCTAGCCATTATTGTTTTGCATAACAGGTTCCCAGTCATCTGCTTTGAACTTTGTGCATCTGTTATACAGGGAAACAATATATTCCTAGACGTGAAATTCAGAAACTGGAACGCTGTGCCGCAACTCTCCTGATGGGATGTAGTAGTGGTTCTCTGAATCTGAATGGATGTTATGTTCCACAAGGTACCCCATTATCGTATTTGTTGGCTGGTTCTCCTGTCATTGTCGCCATTCTGTGGGATGTGACGGACAAGGATATTGACCGATTTGCAAAGTCCATGCTTGATTCTTGGTTGAAAGCAAGGTTGAGTCCCTGTGTGGGTTGTGCCCAATACAACAAAAGCCTGTCTTGTGAGCATAGGCCGACGGTTGGATCATTCATGAGTGAAGCACGTAAAACTTGCCAGTTACCTTTCTTGATCGGAGCTGCACCTGTATGCTATGGTGTCCCAACTGGCATATGGAAAAAAAGTAGTAACTTCATGGCTGAGAAATGCAAATGTATATGAAAGATATAATTGTATAGCTTCTCCAAATTTTGTCAATATCTTAGCGAATGAGTACGTACTAATCAAAGAAGGGAAAATCCGAGGTAGCACTAAAATTCGAATGGAAAATCCAAAATGTTACTCAAATTTTGGTTGTCCAATCCTGCGCTTCTCAGGCTTTCCAATGTCAATACTGACCTCATGGAAATAGAAGTTCTCCACCATTCTCCCCTCATGGTCTAACCATTTACCCACCTTTTGCTTTTCCGGTTCATCGTGCCTGTTCCTTTTGCCATTTAGTTCATGGGGAAATGGACGCTGGGATTGGTGTTACTAATTGAAAGCATGAGGTGTTTCTTGGGAGGTGGAGATGGCCGCTAATAGAAATGTGCATTTTTTTGCCAGTGTCAAATTGCAAAACAACGTAACTCGCTCAGGTAGTTTGAAATCTCATCACCTTATCATATTCTTAAGGCGCTGGAAACGGCAAAGACGTCAGGTAGAACTGCTCTGAATGGTATCAATGGATCCGGAAGAGAGGAAAAATAGTAATGTAGTCTTGATTGGTAATAACAAAGGAATAGAATTTCTTGAATATAATCACAAATTAAATTAGGCTTTAATCCAGTGCCAAATACATACAGAAGAAGTTATATGCATAGGTTAAGGGGCGAGTAACCGAGGAAGTTACATTAGAAAATATATCCATTATCTCCCATTTTCCGTTTTCCCTTGCTATTCAGATGAGAATTAAATCAATGCAAATGCAAGAAAGTAAAATCATACCTCCTTTTTTTATTTTGCTTTGTGCAGTCCCTCCTAAAATTTGTGTGCCTACGCAATTTTCCTAATTCCCCTCTTAACCATTTTCAGTCTATTGTTCCTCACTATTTGCTTCTCTATGTCTACGTCTCCTCCCAGAGCGTCCCAACAACACCCTGCCACGACGCCGGAGCCGGCTCACCAATGATACGCCGCCATCATCATCATCATCGTCATCTTGATCAGAGGAATCCAAACCACCGATAGGAGTCGTGTGCCGGATGCCAACACTACCATCTGATGCCCGGTGGAATGCCCTCTCATGCTGCCGTCTGGAGGATCCAAATGCATGCAATAGAAGAACTACATCCAAACCCAGCCCAAACGCTGCATTCCTTCCTGCAGCATCTGCTGCATCAAACCCACCATCCTCTTCGTCCGAATCAAAACCATAACTATTTCCTTCTATTACATAGTCTCCGAAAAACATTGCCCCTGGCATGGACGACTGTATTGTGCTGATCACATCATCCTGTTCTCTCTCACGTTCAAGGCTTCTCCATTTCTGTTCTACTATAGGATCCACTTCACGTGGTCGAGCTGAAGGGTGCTCTGCCTTAACATGCTTCCTAAGCTCCTTGTAGTTTCCAACAAATGAACAGTTTTCTTGCATGCAGCTTCTCTGTTTAGCATCTAGATATTCTCGTGCTGGTTCAAGAACAGTCCAGCCTTTCACCTGGCCCCTACAGAAGGGACATGCAAGCTCAGTAGCGTCACACTTATCAACCGGCAATCCAGAATCTGGTACCACAATTGGATTAGTGGCAGAGCCATGCAATGACTGTCCATGTTCAGATGACACTATTTTTGTGTAAGCTTTCTTGTACTGGTCAAGACAGTTGGAATGTCGAAAACTAGTTCCACACATGTAAGGACGGCAACCTTTGTCATGGGAGGAACATAGGAGAAGAACGGCATTGTGAGGGTACTCCATGCACACAGAACATGTTGCATCCTCCCAGTCCTTTTTCTCCAAATTTTTGGAGCATTTCTTAGGGCACAGATCCTTAAAGATATCTTGATTAGACCGCAATGGGTATGGAGCTGACCTGTATTGCCGGGAAGCAAACCTGCGTCGTCCCCTGCTACCTTTTGCCATTTTCCGGGTATACCTGAAAACCATATTGCACATATACAAACACATGAACCTTCAAAATTTTGAGCTATACGCATTTATTGAAAAACGTCATAAACATACACATGCACACATGCCAATCTGGTCACAGATTAATGAGCACATAAGAAATCAGAACTTCAGGTCAGAAAACAAATCATATGCAGATTTAATCCTCAATAATTCCAGGAACGCAACTTACAATAGATGCAGATCACAAAACATAAATTTGCTGAGGAACTTTAAACTCAAAAAAAATCCCCATAAGCAGTCCTTCAGCATAATGCCAAGAAAGCATTAGACATCAAGTTAGAGGCACTTGCAAACTTCACAAATCATACTATTCAAACTCCTTTGGGAACTTTGCTCCATAATCTCCCATCCTAGAGATATTTGGATAATGTACTTGAGTAACTAACTTTGTGAAAAAGCCGATATCTCATTACATTATTTATCCTTGAGCCACATTAAGACTTCAAATATAGCAACATGGTGGGCAGAAATGGATGTATATCCATTCTCAAGTAAAGAAGAAGCTCAGAATATTATACTCTAAACGGGGCATGCTATATCAAAAAAATCACAATAATATTGAAAGTAACTAAACACAAACTAATAAAAGAAAAGTGCAACTTAAGTCTTACCCTAAACAGGGGACCATGCCTTCATAAAGTTCAAGAGATGTGACAACTGAGGGCCATCTAAACCATCCAGAACAGTTGTTCCGATCATGTAATTAAACAGACGCATTCTTACTTGAAAGTTTTGAAATTACACTGGGTAGGGACGGTAGCCTCCTGACTTAGGTTGGTTTATACTAGGCTACTTAGTTAAATACAGAATTTACATAATTTTTGATACAATCTCGTATTTTTTTTATCTTCTTGTAGATCTTCTGAATAGTTTGGTTGTGCAAACCAAACAGAATGATGACCCTGGGTTGTACCAAGTCTGAAACCAAGTGGATTTATTTTTTGTCCCATAGTCCCCCACTACTATATATATCGTGAAACATCATATCAGTGTGTTTTTTTATCCATTCGGTTTTTTAAGCATAACATAATATAGCGTATTTGTAGTTTGAAAAGGCGCATATCCAAAATTAACATTTCAAACAGACTTTTGGTACCTGTAGATGTCGCAAAATACTAATATCAAAAGATAAAGGGTTCTACAAAGAAGAGCAAGAGGGAAATGATGTGACTAAACCTAAACATTAACAATTAAATCATGGACCACTTCTATTCTAGCACCATTTACTTCCCAAGTATTTCCCATGATTACCGTTTCAATAAAAGCCAGAGGATTTCAAGAGCCAAAAATTTTGCAGCATTCTAATCTCAAAAGATTCAAAGTATTGCAGAAAGAGGAAGGTGATAAAAATTGAGGAAACTGTATGACTGTTGGTTTGAAAGTATTTTGTAACAAGTATGACTAGATACTGTTTCAAACTTTTAATGGACTAACTGACGAAGGTCCTATGTTTGCACCGAGCTTTATGCAACCATTCGACACGGGGTCAGACTTAAACAGTTATATAAGTTTCATCACTGCCAGTGAGGACAGACATAGTTAAATTAACTTGGTCAACATATTAAAGTTACATGCTAGATTTGACTTCTCTTCCAATGCGGCATAAAGTTCAATCCAAAGATCTTTTAATCTAAGGAGAAAAACAGTTTTGCTCAAAGTGCACCCAAAGAGCGAAATCTGAACACACGGCAACTTTCAGCTATCTAAAGTAGGCATCCTAATATATATAACGTAAAAAGACAATTATTGGGTTCCTACAATCTTCAGTCATCAACCCTTCTCCATTTGATACACTAAGAAACATTTAATTTCCACCTCTGATGATATCTTCTGATCTCACTTCCGCACAATACCTAAACTCTCATGTTTAGGTTCAGTTTTTCTCCTTTGAAACCTTATAGTCTCGGTTGACTTCCCCACATATACATTCAACTCACCTAAATGACACTAGAATATACAATCAGATTAAAGAAAGTCCTTCAGAATTTCGAAGACTCACTGTCTGTGGTCTTGTACTGAAAGAATATAAGAGCTACAAAGCAATGTGCTAAGTATCATCACAAAGAAAAAGAGCACGTCCCTTCACAAATCAAATTACAAACATTCATCAAAACAATGTATTGAGTGCAATGCAAGATGATAATGTCAGGAAAGAGAACAACTTTCAAATCAGTCACATTTTAAGGAAATTCAACACAGAAATGTACATTTCAGCTAAGAGTACAATCCAGAAAATCAAAAATTTCAAACGAAGAGCCTAACCTGGCTGGAGTAGGAGCAATTCTGGATCCGAGATAAGTTAGTTGCGGAGACAAAGGTGCATCTGAATCGAATCATAAGCCAAACAATACACCGGGTCAGAGGATAGCGTGTTCAGTTAACGAACCCCGCAAGAAGACAACTTCACAGATTAATTAAACAAACAATAATGAGAACATGAAGTCACATGGCTCCTAGACCACTACCCATCTCAGAGAAGAGATCCACAATACTAATATTCAATTCCAAAATCCTACAATTCAAAAGTGAAAGTAAAAAAGAAAAAAAGAATCATGCTTTCAACTTCTGGGCACCATTTGTTTAGCCTAAAAGTGAAGCTCCTACCTATTCCGAACTTGGTTTTGCTCAGCAAACAAAAACCCACCATTAAATTTTCGACCTTCTTTTCATTAATGGATAAATAAATGAAATTTACAACCAAACCACAAAATGAAGAATGAAGAATGAACACAAGCATGAAAACATACAAACCCAGAAACAGAAACAGGATCGCAGCTGAAACTTGAAGACGCTGCGATTTGGATGGAGGAAGGGGATTAGGGTTTGGTGAGAGAGGGGTGAATTGGGCGAAGGAATCGAAGCGAGGTAAAGGGCGGGAGAGAGAGAAGGATTGGATGTATGAGTGTTTTTAGATGGTTCGACTATTCTCTCTTCCTCTCTCAATTGGAGAAGAAAACAAATGAGAAAGAGGCGACGCGAGGGTTGGGAGCGTGCAAGAGACGCTGTGGGGTAAGCGGCTTAAGTGTCGTCACGTGCCGGTTATTGTAAAAGAGGCACATGCATACCTGACTATCTATGAGCCTGCCTGTGTATCCACATCCATGGAAACCTTCAAGGTTGAGATTATTATTCCTTCAATTCAGCATTTCTTATATTATTTTTCTTTTCTTTTGTAGAGAAAATTGTTGTTTGAATTATTTGAAGGATACGAAAAAAAGCAATTCAATACACGTGAGATGAAGTGAGGTAACAAAACTCTTAATGTAACCTCAAAAACAAAAAGTCCTCGGGTGCTTATTTTGGACTAAGAATTTGTGGATAAATTTTTAGAATTCAAGATCTCGACAAGGGAATGCGAAATAATCATTTTGATATATTATAGAGTTTATGGTTTATATTTATTTGTAACAGAAGAAATAAACTGAATCAGAGAATTGAGCAGAATATCGATGTTATTTCATTCATAGAATACGGAAAGTACATATATTTCATATTAGAATATGATATCGAATCTTATTCTGAATATACTTTGACTAAGACACATACTAGTAAATCTATTTTCTTTCAACACTCCCCCATATGCCATGTTATAGTAATATAATACATTAAGATGCATTCCATGTTGCCTCATTAAAAACTATGTCAAATAACAATAAAATCTCATGGGTAAAATATAACTTTGGTCGAAGGAACAAAAAGAGTACAACGCATCAATCACATTTGAAAGTAACATGTATGTGCTAGCCTCCTCCTGATATCTGCACATCCCCTGATTTTTATAATCATGGGAGCTTTAAACAAATGAAGCATATCAATCCTTTAAAAATGTTTTCAAAGTGACTTTTAGGCGGTGATCTAGTAAACAGATATGCAATATTATCCTAATATCTAACTGGTTTCACTTTGATCATGAGAAGAACTCGTTATAGCTGATTACATAGAAGATACATACTAGGTGTTTTCCAATACATAAATCATTTGAAAACAACATTTTTATAGGTTAGAGAGATACCCAATATCAGCAAATCTAACCAAAACATCACAAATATTTGGTGTAATGAGTAATAGGTTGCCCAACAACTCAAAACAAGAGTGTGCGTTGAAAATTAGATTCACGCATGACATGACATTCGTGTACTAATTCAGTCATAACTTCTTGCTCAAAATATGTATGAACAAACCATAAGAAGTTATGGAAAGTAGATATCCTTACCTTTCCAACCATATATTATACATAATCAGATTCATTCTAAGCAGATCACAAAGCTCTGTTGAAGTTGACTGAGCAGAAAAAGACAGATTTTCAGATTTTGCATTTGGTGCGTTTTTCTTTACGCATGACTTGCGATAATGGCTATGTGATGCAATACAATATACCATATACTTTCTTCTTTTTGTAAGGATATAATAAGCCCAAAAGTATCATAACTTCCAAAGATAAATCTTATATTAATTCAATGACAATGTATGGGCGCATAGCTAAATCTAGCTAACAAGTTCACAATATAAATGAGATGTCGAGTCTTATATATTTAGTTGAGTACAATGATGCGCATATTGTAAATTGATTGTTAGCCTCTTAAACGTTTTCGTCATCATCCATTGGACGAAAAGTATCACTTTAAGGGTCAAGACTACGAACGATTATGGGAATAGTCATAGGCCTTACTTTCTCATCATTAGAGTGTCTTGATATCTATAACAAAGCCGATTGATGGACAATGTCATCATTATGATGCTCGAATCTTAGTTCGATACAAAACCATGTTTTCCCAAGATCTTTTATCTCAAAATAGGATTTTAAATATTTCACGGTATCTCTTAGTTCATCAAGAGTACATAAAAATTCATGTCATCAACATAAACCGCAATAGTAAAAATCCAGAACTTGTCCGTTTTAATAAACATGCATGGGCATTATTCATCATATATCTTCCCAATTAAGTTGTCACTTAGTGAACATTTCAACCTTATTGTAAACATGCTCCATGGTCTAGAGCCACTTGAATTAGGTAAATGAAGTCAATCTTAGACCTTCATGTATATCTCTTCGTGACGATCCTCATAGAGATAAATTGTGACCACATTCATAAGCTGCATATCAAGTTTTTCAGAAAACTACCAAACTGAAAAGGTAGTGGAATACAATGACATCCATTACGAGAGAATTATCTCCTCGTAGTCAATCCCAGAACAATATAACAAGCCTTGCGTTATAAGGCGAGTCTATAATTATGTTTTATAACAAAGATTTATTAAATTGATAGGCTTTACACTTGGTGGTGTCGGCATCACCAATCAAATACATTTCTTTTCAACTTAGCCTAGATCGCTTCTTTCCTTTTAGGCCAATATATACTACGTACCAATTTGCAACGAAGTAAGGTTCGATATCTTAATATCTCACGTCCTCATGTACACTAGTGTAATATATTGTTTGTAAAGATCTCTATATTTCAAGAATTAGTTTTAATGTTGAGGTGTCCCCCAATGATAACCATAACTCATAAATATTCTCAAGAGACGAAATTGAGTATCAATGATCAATGAATCATAATGTGCCAAACTTGCTCTCTCACTTGGACAGTATTCATCGAACATATAGGGCCTCCCGCTTTTCCTTGGGGAGCCATGGCCAGTGACACCATTATGCCACGTTATGGAGTCACTATGATACCATCTATGGTGGCCGCATCAATACCAAATTCATTAAAAGACGTCATGCCCTCTTAATAGGACATCATTCCTTACATGCATGTTTGCAGCATGAATCTATATGATCAAGTCATTTTAATAATATCAGATAATGTATAAGGCATCGAATCTGTTACGTTATGAACATCAATTATTCCACGCACTTTAATATTATGCGGTTTTTAGAGATCATGATGAGACAAGTGGGGACAATCTACTGTAATTTTCTGTCATTACTATTAAATATTATATTTTATTATCTCCCCTAACGACAGGAATATTGTCATAAGTGACATTCCGTAAATAGCAGTAAAGAGATCGTCTGTCAATGTTTCAAGATAGCGGACTATGGTTGGTGATTTATATCCAACATTAGTACTTTATTCATGTTTTAGAACTCATCATAGTGTGATGTGGTCTCGCAATGTTGGCACATAAATGCGTAAGTCACTAGCTTCAACGCACAAAAATATTAAATAGTGATGGTTCATTGATGAATTAATATAGCTGCATGCGATATTGCATAACCTCAAGTAGAAATATTATTGCGCATTACAAAAATTCAAGCTACATTCGTAGTCATTTAATTGATTTTCCACGAGACCTTTGGGGTGTGTACAGGGAAATATGATATCAAACATCAATTTATAAACATGTACAATAATCATCGAAAATTGTCGATGTAAACTCTAGAATTATTAAGTCGAATTGACTGATTTGGATGATATAGGTAATGAGTCCAATATAAATTTGAGCTAGAAGTTATATTATAAGCAGCATAACTAGTAGACAATAGTGCGACACGTGACCAGTTTGTATGGATATCAACCAACACCATAAAATATGAAGAATGTCCGCAAGTTGGTTGAATTTGTCTACAAAATCCATTTGGATTCAATGTAATTAAAACATAATGAGAATACATGTGTCCTTTGTATAGGATGATCTCAATCCTAATTTCTCATATAAATAGGTTTTACAAATGAGTGATTGGCTTTTATTAGTAACCAACAAAGATTTGGTTTAGCCATAAAGTTAAAATCATATTTGACTTGAGAAGCATAATAGGAAACGATTGCACCAACATGTGCATAGCCAAATATATCCCAAAGTCGTTGTCATAACCCGGTCCTGACGTCGGCGGATTTTAACCACCAGGTGTAACACTCCGTACCTAAAAATTACCTTTTTACAAGGGTTTATGAGTTACTGAGAGCATTTATCTGTGATCGGTAATTTAATACGTTATCGCTCAAGTTTATTTTTGAGTTTTTCTCGAATCAAGAAAAAATAGATTTATAGACGTGAAGTCGTAGTACGTGTCAAGACGAGCTCACCGGTATGTCAGGATTATTTTTCAGAGATTCTGTATATTTTCTACGAATTTCCAAAGTTTATGGTTATTATTAATTACCATTTCAGTAAATAATTTCTACCATTTACTTTTTACTTTCTTTAAATCTGGGCTGTTGATCCTTTTCAACCCTTCCAACCAATACGTTTACTTTCTTTAACCAATAATTTCTACCATTTACTTTTTACTTTCTGATTAACGACTCGATGGCTTCCTCGAGCTTCGACGACCATCTTGGAACTCCGGTGAATCCGAGGCAAAGTTTTTTGAAGTTTTGGGGTTATTGTTGTGAGTTTGGGCTAAGGCAGAAGTCTAGAGTGCTTGGCTGTGGGGCACCGAGGAAGAGGGGTTATTTTGGGATTGGATGGCGACTGAGGCAGCTGTTACGAGGAATTAAAGGTGCTGCAGGTAGATAGTCCGGCAAGGAAGAGACCGGGAAGCTACTAAGCTTGACCTGAGGGCAGATTCAAGGTGAGAATGGTTATTGAGGCTCTTGTGTGTTGTTGTTAATGTTGTTGTCTTGGTGATTAATTTGTTGTGTTTTGTTGTTGTCGAGAACTTGGCGAATTAGAGTTTCTTGGGAACCCGACAGAATATTCCGGTGATTTGTCGGAATTCGGTGAAGCAGCAGAAGTTCTGGTAGAAGCCGAAGAGGTAGAAATCGATTCTTCGATAACATTATAGTCGTAAAGTTGTCGTTAATTACTAAGTCGGGTTAACTACAAAAAGTCGTAAATTGGGAAGTTTCAATTTTGGAAAACTTTCCCTTTTTGGAAGGTTTCCATTTATGGAAAGTTGAGTAAAAAGGAAAGTAAATCTTGGTTAACAGGTTAAATTATGTTAATTAGATATTTAAATGGATTTGGTCAAAGTGGTAACTCCTGGTCTACTCGAGAATCCTGGTCAAATTAAGAAAAAGTCCGACTCGAGAAGTATTAATTGTCACTATTAGAAAAGTAATAATTGAGTTTGGTAATTTACAAATTATCGAAGAGTTTTCTAGTTATGCCAACTCAAGTTAGGATATGAGATAACCTAACGCCAAATGAAATAGTAAGGAAAGTCGATATGAAAAGGTTTTGTAATCGGAAACTAAATTTCGAGTCGTTAATCAGAAGTAAGCCTATTGGTTGGAGGGTTGATAAAAACGAAGGATTTTGGTCAACCCCTGGTCAAATAGAATTTCCTAGTCAAACTAGGAAAAGATCAAGTCAACGATAGAAAGATTAATATATAGAATTAATTTTACAGTTTATGGTTGAACGTGAGACAGTTTTGATCATGTGGATATTTCGAGGTAGAGCTCGAAGAGTTTCCGAGCGATGAGATTGCATTAAGTACTGTGAGTGGACTTTTATTTTGCGTAAAAGAATGCATGTCATGTTTTGTGATTTAAATGGTTTTATTGATTTTCTCAGTAAATTGTGGTTTTCGGGTTTCTGTTTATTTTGATTCCTTTGGTATATGCGAGCACCTTTGTGGAGGGTTTTATTTCTTTATTTCTCGTGCTTTATGGATTTCGGCTCCCAAATGATTTATTTGAGTTTAAATGATTTTCGACGGGAGAGACCCGTCATACAGATGGGAATCGAACCCGATGTTTTACTGGGATTTAAGATTGGGCATTTACCAGTTATAATTGATGTTTTGACATTTGCCGAGAATATGTTAAATTTGGCTAAGGGCCTGGATTTTCTTAAATTTGGCCAAGGACATGGAATAATGTTTTATATTTGGCCTTGGTTGGGAAAGTAGGGAAAAGTTTGGATTTGATATTACGGGATTATAAATATTTATTGATTATATGAGGGTTATCGAATTTATTTTAGCTAGGTAGCGGACAGCGCTCGTCAATCGGTGGAGTGGAAGCGCACCACTTGTTGCTCTCCTCTCTCAATTGGAGGAGATGGTAGTTTATCGCGGGATTGCGTCCTCACTAGGGTGGGTGGTACGCTAGAGTGTTTAGCTCCAACCCTGGCATGAGAGATGTTATATTCGTGATATTCTTCCCATATTATTTGATGATTAGACTGCAGGCCGAGATTTGTTTTCGTTTATTATTTGGCTGCAGGTCTGGATTATTTATGTTTGGGCTTAAGGCCAGAATTTTATATTTAAAATATTTTGAGCATGCATAAAAAAGATTTATTTTTGGTTTATTTGTGGGAGAGCATGAGAATAAATTTTTGCTTCGAGCCATCATTTTATCAAGTTTAATTTTGTCCACTCACTCTAACGTTTATTTATTTATTTTTTTAAATACTTTCCCCTAGGCCATTCGTTTTCAAATGTCCAATTTACAGGATAGCTGAGAGGAGGTCGTGCGTACAGGAGCCGAGACATAGTCAATGTATTCCGCTGACTCTAGATTTTGATTATGTTGTATCAGTTTAGATTGCTCTGATCACCCCAGCTTAGTTACCTGAAAGTGATTGTGAAGAAATGGAAGAGATTTGGGGAGCAGGATGGCTCCAGGTGTTGGAGTTGTATTATTTATTTTCTTGGAAGTGCTTAGTTGAGTTTCAGGAAGGGTTGTCCATCTTAAAGGGGTTTCGGTAATAAGTTCCCTTAAGATGGACCCCACAGGATTTATCTCGGGTTAAAAGGGTTAATCCGGGGTGGGTCCTGACAATTGGTATCAGATCATTAGGTTATCGTTTCCTGTTACTATCTCATGTACTTTGTAGCACTTAGGTACTATAGAGTGATGGTCTGACCGCGGCGGATCAATCGACATTGTGTGCTTAAGACGCTTAGTGTTTATTAAGGATCAGGTAGTTCCATAAATATTTAAATCTTCAAGACTATACCTCAGTACGCCGACCTCATAGAGAGTACCTGTAAGAAACAAGGTAAGGTTTTTACATATTTTATTATGAGTTTCTGAGTGATTAATTGAGATCTGGATTTGAGATATGAATTGGGAACTCATATTATTTCATGTTGGGCATCTTGTGCAAATGCCCATAGGATGAAGCATTTGATTCATGCCTGGGAGGTTGTTGTGTTTGTTGGCAGGGATGATTTTGTAGAAACCTAAGGCGAGGCCTTGATGTTCGAGTTAAGGGACTCTTAGTAGTGAGGAGTCGCACGAGGTATTAAAAAGTGTTTGCGTCTTGTGATGAAAAGTGAGTTGAAGTCGCTTAGCTCGATTATTTGAAGAAGGTGAAAATTAAGATTTGACGCCTGTCAAGATTTTGTTAACGTTCGCCTTTAGTGTGGTTTCAGAGAAACTGACGAATGTGTTAAAGTTTAATGACTCAAGGAAATTGGGTGTTGATATTTAATGGTCAATGGACTTGGTTTGGTGACGAGTCCATGATGTGACGTAATTATAGAAATTCAGGAGTTGATAGTTTTGGGTGGTCACCTAAATGCTTTATGGGACGACCACTGGGACTACTGGTGGGGCCACCCCTCGGTGCTGACATTGTTGCCATTAGTTACGATTGGAACCTCATTACCTTAGCCACACATGATTGGAGTCCATGCATGATTTAAATTGTTGGTGACAACTAGTTGCTTGGTCACAATCTTAAAGGTAGAAATTAAATAATGTCAACCAATGTCTTAGGGGGGCTCATGCTTGGTCACATTAAGGTGTGTTGTGCACATGTGGTTGAAGTATTTTAATTGGTATGACTATTGAGGAGTCTCAAGGATGACAGTTTTGGAGTTCGGTATACAGATCGAGTGGGCTTTTTGATTTGTAGTTAAAGGTAGTGGTTTGGAAAAAAAATTAAGAGAGATGATAAAAGTGGCAGCAAGCCACCGAGTCATGGAACAAGAGTGCTTGGGGTACTAGAGGTAGTGATACAAATCTTGATTTGACTTGGTATTAGTGTGATGTAGGAATTAGTCGTTGTGCTAACGTCACTGTTTCGACAGCTGAAGATTTACATAGGTATACCCCGTTACTCTCCTTTTTAGGGAAGTGGTAAATTGGAATCTAGGTAGCACATGCTAGCAATGCATAATTATTTTGTTGTAGATGTGTGTGGTCAAATGATACATTCTCATATGTCAAGAATGTAATGTGGGAATGCATAATTATTTTGAGGATAGGACATTTTGTCAAAAGTTTTATGCAAAACGTCAAGTAGATGGTCTAATCATTTAAGAACAGGTCAGAAGTGAGTTAGTTGTGGCCGCTCCGAGTTTTGAGATGGTTAGTGAAATTATCAAATGTTGTTAGTAGGTGTTCAAATGCATGCTGAGATAGAAGCACGAAAATGGTGAAGTGACAGCGGTGTAGCAAAGCCTACTGATTCATTGAATAAGAGTGTGAGGATGTCCCTGGTTGCTCAAGCTTCAATATGCAACCAAAGTTGTCTGTTGATGACACCTGACCCTAAGTGGGAGATTAACTGAGCTTGTCGACGTGGGAATCTGTTCACGCACTGACAGTTGTTTAATCAATTATTATAATTAGAGGTATCCTTACATGTGTCTGAGAGTTCATAAATTACTTCCACTACAGAGATGGGCAGTATTCTCAATTTTGAACGGTAGAGTGAGGATTTGGATCCGAGGGGAAAACATATTGGTTTTAGTTTATCGAAATCCTGAGAGGATTGAAGAAAAATTGTTTGCATTGCCATGGTCATGGGTCATTTGAGTAGTGGCCCTACTTGTTATGAATAATGATCTAGCGGTAAATCTGGGCGCCACGAGAGTAGAGTGGTAGCAAGAAAATCACAATATGTGGTTTTTGAAATTGTCAGCATTGCAGTGAGTAGGTAATGCGGTGAATTTGAAGAAAAAAGTTTTCTGATGACTCAAGAAGTATTATGAGTTAAAGTTTGGTAAATAACTATTGCTAAGAATGGTAAGATATGTTGCTAAGAAGAGCGACATTCTATTTGCAATCGTGGTGTGTTGAAACCACATTCAATTTAAGATATGATCAGAGGGGTTGTTAATGTATGACAGTGTTATTTAGAAACTGTCTAGTTGTGTGAGGTGACTAAGTGATTATCACGTGCACAGTATAGTGATGATATTTTATAAATTTTGTTTCTTGTTGACCTCGTTCATGATGATCAGTGTGAATAATTTTGGTGTGAGGTTAAATTCAGGTGCACTGATCAATGGTTGTTTTGGGTGTGATTTAGTGGCCCTACTTTTATGTAGATGTTCGATCATGTTAAATTTTCAAATTTTTCAGTTGTTGCCAGACGATTTGGTAATGGATGCATCTATGAAGGAAAAATGACTTTACTAAGCGGGTAATGCTCTGGGATTCTCGAAATGGTAAAGCCTCTTTCAGATTGTGATGTAGATAATGTATAATTGACGCACAGTTATAGATGAAGTGTTGATTTTGCACTATGCATCATTCAAGGTTAATGTAAGAAGTAAGTATGTCTGTGACACCTCACCTATGCGTAGTACGTGTGGTGTGTTTTACCAATCGTGATTAGGCTGTAAATTCCGTGTATCGTTAAGTTGAGTTAGCGAATTGAATGATCGGCTTGTTTGTAAGAATCGAGAATTTTTTCTCGTCAGAATAACTGTGTAGGCAGTGCATAGCCTAACAATTTGTCTTCATGCGAGGAATAAGAATTGTTAGATCTCGATATCTAGAGAGTTGAATCTTCCAGATTTAGAGGCTATGGTTGCAGATTTATGTTCTGAATGTGAAGAATGTAGTCGATTTAACAACTAGTCAAAGAAAGAGAATTACTCCTTAACAGGAGAAGTCAATAGAATATTACAGAAAACGTAAACCAGATCAGGAAGCCTAGTTCAAATGAGGTAATGGTTCGTGTATCACAAGTTTTCATGGTTTTCCCATGGACACGTTGTCATGAGTTTTGACTCCACGTTGTATCATGATACCAGAGGATTTAAATCCATCAATGACATCGAACCTTGCTCCTCAGGTGTTAGTCACCTTCCCTGCATAGGGAGTGTGTGTTCTGATATCTAAGGTTCAACGAAAGAATTTGGGTATTCTTGAAGAAATTTTACTCGCGACAAGCGAGGGGTTGTTGAATCAGAATGATTAATGTCTGTATTGTGACGACGTCACACGCGGTTGGTAAGGACAAGTAATTGTGTTTACTTGACGAAACAAGTAGAGTTAGGTGGTTGGTTATTGGTCGAAGGTGTCGAATTGTGCAGTTAGAATTTCGAGGATGAAATTTTATAAGGTGGGGAGAGTGTAACACCTCGTATCTAAAAGTTACCTTTTTACAGGGGTTTATGAGTTACTGAGAGCTTTTAACTGTGATCTGTAATTTAATAAGTTATCGCTCAAGTTTATTTTCGAGTTTTTCTCGAATCAAGGAAAAATAGATTTATAGACGTGTAGTCGTAGTACGTGTCGAGACGAGCTCACCGATATGTCAGGATAATTTTTCAGAGCTTCCGTCTATTTTCTACGAATTTTCAAAGTTTCTGGTAATTATTAATTACCATTTCAGTAAATAATTTCTACCATTTATTTTTTATTTTCTTTAAATCTGGGCCGTTGATCCTTTTCAAGATTTGATCAGGGCCGTTCATTTCCGTATTTAAAGGAGGAGATCGGTCAACCCGATCAAAAATACCAAACTCAGGTCAACCAAGTTTCTCCCCTCCCTCTCTCGACTATGTTCCTTCTCTAGTCACCTCCGGCTTCCTCCGCTCGACTCAGCCGTGTCGAGCCATCCCACGTCGGCTCACCACCACTGAAACATTCGTCTTCCTCTCCTCGACAAAACCCCTAAGGAAATTCTTCAAAGAATCAAAGACGAGGGAGATCGCCGAGGAGAAGCACCACTGTGCACATCGGAGTTGGGCCAACTCAGGCAAACTCTTGGTTTGTCAAAGGTAGGTTTTCGTTCCCCTCCTCTTTTCCTTCATTCTTATGTCTTGGGTGTCCAATTTGAATCCCTAATCGAAGGGTCTTAATTCTAAATTTTTCTGGGTTTCGGGTTTTTGTCTTCGATGGCTTCCTCAAGCTCCGACGATCATCTTGGAACTCCGGTGAATCCGAGGCAAAGTTTTTTGAAGGTTTGGAGGAGTTTTGGGGTTGTTGTGAGTTTTGGCTAAGACAGAAGTCCAGGGTGCTTGGATGTGGGGCATCGAGGAAGAGGGGGTTGTTTTGGGATTGGATGGCGACTGAGGCAGCTGTTACGAGGAATTGAAGGTGTTGCAGGTAGACAGTCCGGCAAGGAGGAGACCGGGAAGCTACTAAGCTTGACCTGAGGGCAGATTCAAGGTGAGAATGGTTATTGAGGCTCATGTGTGTTGTTGTATTGGTGATTAATTTTTTATGTTTTGTTGTTGTCGAGAACTTGGTAAATCAGAGTTTTCGGGGAAGTTATGGCCGATTTCTTGCATGATTACCGAAATCCGACAAAATATTCCGGTGACTTGAAGGAATCCAGTGAAGTAGCAGAAGTTTCGGTAGAAGCCGATGAGGTAGAAATCAATTCCTCTATAACATTATAGTCATAACGTTGTCGTTAATTACTAAGTCGGGTTAACTACAAAAAAGTCGTAAATTAGGAAGTTTCCATTTTGGAAAACTTTCCCTTTTGAAAGGCTTTCATTTATGGAAAGTTGACCAGTAAAAAGGAAAGTAAATCTTAGTTAACCGGTTAAATTATGTTAATCAGATATTTAAATGGATTTGGTCAAAGTGGCAACTCCTGGTCTATTTGAGAATCCTGGTAAAATTAAGAAAAAGACCGACTCAAGAACTATTAATTGACACAATTGAAAAAGTAATAATTGAGTTCGGTAATTTGTAAATTATCGAAGAGTTTTATAGTTATGCCAACTCAAGTTAGGATCTGAGATAACCTAACGCCAAATGAAATAGTAAGGAAAGTCGACGTGAAAAGGTTTTGTAATCGGAAACTAAATTTCGAGTCGTTAGTCAGAATTAAACATATTGGTTGAAGGGTTGATAAAAACAAAGGATTTTGGTCAACCGCTGGTCAAATAAGATTTCCTAGTCAAACTAGGAAAAGATCAAGTCAACGATAGAAAGACTAATATATTGGATTAATTTTACAGTGAATGGTTGAATGTGGGATGGATTCGATCATGTGGATATTTCGAGGTAGCGCTCGAGCAGTTTCTGAGCGATGAGATAGCATTAAGTATAGTGAGTGAACTTTTATTTTGCGTAAAAGAATGCATGCCATGTTTTGTGATTTAAATGGTTTTATGGATTTTCTCAATAAATTGTGGTTTTCGGGTTTCTGTTTATTTCGATTCCTTTGGTATATGTGAGCACCTCTGTGGAGGGTTTTATTTCTTTATTTCTCATGCTTTATGGATTTCGGCTCTCACATGATTTATTTGAGTTTAAATGATTTTCGACAGGAGAGACCTGTCATACAGATGGGAATCGAACCCGATGTTTTACTGGGATCTATGATTGGGCATTTACCAGTTATAATTGATGATTTGACATTTGCCGAGAATATATTATATTTGGCCAAGGGCCTAGAATAATATTTTATATTTGGCCTTGGTTGAGAAAGTGGGGAAAAATTTGGATTGTCGAATTTATTTTAGCTAGCTAACGGACAGCGCTCCTCATTCGGTAGAGTGGAAGAGCGCCACTTACTGCGCTCCTCTCCCAATTGGGAGAGATGGTAGTTTAGCCCGGGATTGCGTCCTCACTGAGGGTGGGTGGTACGCTAGAGCTCTTAGCTCCGACCATGACATGAGAGATGATGTATTCGTGATATTCTTCCTCTATTATTTGATGATTAGGCTACAAGCTGAGATTTGTTTTCGTTTATTATTTGGCTGCAGGCCTGGATTATTTTATAATTGGCGTAAGGTCATCTTTTGATTTTTTAGGCACGAGGCCTGGAATATTTGTGTTTGGGCTTAAGGCTAGAATTTTATATTTAAAATATTTTGAGCGTGCATAAAAAGATTTATTTTTGGTTTATTTGTGGGAGTGTATGAGAATAAATTTTGGCTTCGAGCCATCATTTTATCAAGTTTAATTTTGTCCACTCACTCAAACGTTTATTTATTTATTTTTTTAAATACTTTCCCCTAGGTCATTCCTTTTCAAATGCCCAGTTTACATGATAGCTGAGAGGAGGTCGTGCGTACAGGAGCCGAGACATAGTCAATGTATTCCGCTGACTCTAGATTTTGATTATGTTGTATCAGTTTAGATTGCTCTGATCACCCCAGCTTAGTTACCTGAAAGTGATTGTGAAGAAATGGAAGAGATTTGGGGAGCAGGATGGCTCCAGGTGTTGGAGTTGTATTATTTATTTTCTTGGAAGTGCTTAGTTGAGTTTCAGGAAGGGTTGTCCATCTTAAAGGGGTTTCGGTAATAAGTTCCCTTAAGATGGACCCCACAAGATTTATCTCGGGTTAAAAGGGTTAATCCGGGGTGGGTCCTGACACCGGGCGCCGTTCCCAAGGTGTGAACGAGTGTTACAAAGCGGAATGTAAATAAACACTATCTTCTAGGCTCGTCGGCTACCATTTCCCGGCTCAGCACAATCTAAGTAATTATCTGCAAAAAATATTAGATAAGGGTGGATGAGCATAATCACGTGCTCAATGAGTGAACTAATGTAATATGCTCGCAAAGCTATGTCATTTTACACACGCTATAAAATACATATATCGTATACACATCGAGTCAATAAATTCATCATATCACACAATCCGTTCTTATTGGTTATCCTTCAATTTAGTGATCCCCCACAGGAACCTAATGACCTTCAAGTCCTATACCACTGTGTGTCACATCCTTACTTCGGAATAACCAATTAAGAATTTCACATGTTTCATGAGTAGTCAAACAATGGATCCAACACATTATAATAATATAAATTACCACACATTTTGCAAATAGACATGCTTCACTATAAAATAGAGAGATATTTATAAAAAGATCAAAAACATGTTTTTCGACTATTTTAAAAGCATATAAGAATATTTTAAACATATTACAAGAATCCACTCTTCTCGATAGCATTGAAACCCCACCGAGAATACTGATCGTAAACCGAGCCTTCTAAAGCGGGCCATTTAGAAAACACCACGACTAAAAACCCAACCTCAACGGTTAGAATGAGGACATCAATACGAACTCGTAGCTCTTCGTGGAATAAAAATTAGACTTACGAATCAAAAATTATAATCCGCTAAAGTTTAATCATAACTCTAAAAAGAGAAACAAGATAAACTTGAGAGAGAAAAATTGTAAAGAGAGACTGAGAATAATGGAGAGAAAGTCTCTCTGAAAAACTGATGCCGAACAGAGAAATGTCGATTCCTATTTATAGGGAAAAAAGGGATATGTGTCAACTCTCCATTGGTGACACATGTCAACTAAAGACAAAACGACACCACCCTTATGCCACCTTGTCACATGTGTCTGATGACTAACCCAAATGGATGACGTCATTATGTCATTTGGTGTCCAACTCGCGCGCCATGTGTCAGAATCTCTATCAATCCGAGCTCGCCACGTCGTCATTTTAGAACAAAGTCGGATGAAATTTTGAAAAATCGTTAAAAATAGCTCGACAATTCGAAAAATTCACCAAAAAATATGGCAATATCGTGACGATTTCTACTTTCTATTTCTAAGAAAAATCAATTTTGAAAAATTTAAAAATTCAGGATGTTACAGTCGTCTAGCGGGAGCGGCGGCATTTTCATAAAAGTAGCAGTATTTGCCTATTGAACTATGTTCTTTTGATTTTTGCTTCTTTTCACTCAAAAAATGGATGTCCGTGCGTTTTCTCATTTCAATATACGGATTATCATATCGTGACCAAGATGTCTTAACAAACCATGTCAAAGCTTATGTGTCAGAATCTCAATAGTCATATCTTATGACATTGTTAAATCAAATAATTTCGAAAGTAGTTATATGTAACCCACCAGAGTGACACATATTCTTCTCTAATACTCATACATTCACAATAATTAGAGGTAATACAAAGGAACTCATGTCCAATCTCAATTTATTTCCACATGAAAATCATTGACAATGTATTCATAAAGCTTATAGGGGTTCGATTTGCTATTGGAGTATAAAGAGCTTCAATAATATTAATCATTGTGTCATAAAACAATAAAAAATAAGCCACCTATCGCTCTTTTTATCATTGTGATGATGATCCAATCATCCGAGTCACATAAATATTATGAGGCATTAAATTTACAAATAACTGCCTATATTTTTAAGTGTTGAGTGGTTAGTCACACTAACGGCTTTAAACAATCGAACTCTCCAAAACATATATATACTTACAAATAATATGAGAGAAGTCAACATATGTACAAGTGAAAATATTCACCACACTAATTTTTTGTCATTGTTACTGTTCACGTGAACAGTAATTCTTGCTGTTGATTTTTTTTTTTTCATATTTGGCCTTTTCTCCTTTCACTTTTTTTTGAATCTTGCCGAAATATTTTTCTTTTCTTCTTTGCCTCACTATATTGCTTCACCATATATTTCACATCCCGATCCTAGAATTATTTTATGGTTGGTTACTTTGGTCTTTAACCATTTAAAGTAACCGTTTGACCGTAAAGTTGACTTTTTGTAAAGTCAAGAATATGGAAAAACTTTCTTCATAAAAGTTGTAGTGGACGTCGATACGAGTTAGTGGACATATATCACGCTCAAATTGGAGTTCGTATGAAGAAGTTATAAGTGTCCGAAGTCAGAGACGTATGAGTAATTTCACAAAAAAAGCTATGAATAGCTTAAAACCCAGAAAATCATGCAGATTTTCTTCCGGACCTTCTCGGCGTCGCTGCCGCCTATTCAGGCCACCTCAGGCCCCCGCACCGGTCCCAAAAGGAGCGCCTCTGAGTTTACTTCAATTCTAGGTAAGCTTTTAGACCTATCTCACAATGGTTTAGGAGAAATTTCAAGTTGATTACCGAGTGTACAGTAGGAGATCTAGATCGGATTTATCCCTTCTCAGGCCACCAATTTGTGAGTTCTATACATGGTTAGAATGAGTTTTAGGAGTACTACTCACCCCTAAAGTTTGGTGGATTGATTTGGAGTGTGGAGGGAGAATCGAAGATTTGAATTTTTGAATTTTAAAAATTTTAGGTTTTTTACATTTTTGTTCAATTTACCTAGTTAGAGGCTGAATTGGCCTTCGAGTTCAACTAGAAAGTTGTTCCAAATGATGAGACGAAGCTATTGTTAAAATTTGGTAGCGATTGGAGGTCAGCGAAATTTTGGCCGGACTTTCTGCCCGCAACGGAGCTAGCGAAGGCGCCGCCACCTTTGGGCAATTTTTCATGCCAATTAAATATTATAAAATGAGAGGAATCTATGGTTTAAATTTGATAATTTTTAGAGGAGTTTTGGTTAGGTTTTAGATTTTTTTTTTCAAGTTTAGTATTATTGGCGGATATTAAAATATTATTTCAACTATCGGTTATTGCCGGTTAAGGGTTAAGAAATATTTTAAGGACTACTAAGCAATTGTTGAAGGTCAGAGATTTTTGCTGATTAAATTTGAGAGTTTTGACCGAGGGTAACACTATTGCCAATTTTAAATAATTACTTGTTTGACGCATGAGATTTAATATTATTCGTTGAACATGAGATGAAGAGTTCTCGCTTGAGAAGCGATCCGGATTTCGTCAGGCTAAGGCCTAAGTTTGTGAGTGGACATTTTATTTTACAACGTGCATGCTCAAATGTTTATGAAATTTACAAATAACACAATTTTATTGTTTTAATGAGCCGGTGGGGCCAAGAAGACGGGTTGCTCCCCTTCCGTAAGCTCCTTTGTTATGTCGGCTGGAATTTATGTTATATTGATTAAATTTGGAATGCTTTTTTTATGGCCATAGTTTTGAGGACGGTCGGAGAACCGTGCCTTATACATGAGATACATATTTTAATTTACGGGGGAGGAGTCATATAATAATGACTTTTCGTATTTGCTTGTTTTCTTCACCATAAAGGGTCGTCATATATATAAAGATGCTAACTGGCCATACCTCCCCACTTGAGGAAGTTGAGCGGGGCAATAGTATCCCTAAAGGGTTTCGACTCTAGCCTGAGAGGCTTATCATCATGGTGGAATCTCTCCGCCATGAAGAGTCTTCATATTACTTAGTAGCCTTAAAGGTTCCGACCCTCGTATGAGAGACTCTCCGTCATGGTGAAACCTCTTCCCCTATTTTTAATGTTGATTTTTAAGCCAATGAGATTGACATATTATGTTTTGAATTTCAAAATGATTATTTAGGATTCTTTCCCAACGAGGTGTGCACATGGATTTTCTGAAAAATCAAAGGGAGAGCATAAATCGATAATTTTCTCATGCTTGGATATTCTTTTTGTCCATTCACTCTAACGTCCTGTTTTTAAATTTTTTCCCTTGCGCTCTTCTTTTTCAAATGCCCAGTTTGAAGGTTTTCTGAGAGGAGGTCGTGCGTACATAAGAAGAGACATAGCCAACTAATCTGCTGACGCTAGCAATTTTACTTAGGTATCTCATCCATGTAGATTTGCTCTGATTACCCCAACTTAGCTTAGTTTAATATTTGTGAAGCGTAGTTGTGATTTGGGGAGTATGATGACCCCAGGGTGTTGGGGTTGGAATATATTTTACATGGAAGTGTTTTGTGTATTTGCAGGAAGAGTTGTCTATTTCAAGGAAGTTTCGGTAAGAAGTTTTCTAGAGGTGGACCCCACAGGATTTACCTTGGGTTAAAGGGGTTAACTAGGGGTGGTTCTTGACAGTTGGTATCTAAGCATTAGGTTATTGTTTCCTGTTACTACCTCATGTACTTGGTAGCACTTAGTGTCTATAGAGTGATGGTTCGACCGCTGCTGGGATATGGTCAGTCGCCGTCAAGATTAATGAGATGGGTATGGTCTGAATTGGGGGGGGGGGTTATATGATTTCAATTTGAATTGGGTATGTGACTTTGATAATTTTTCTGAGATGTGGTAGGAAACTTTGATTTGAGACTTTGAATTGGGTTATACGGTATTGAATTGTGTGTTTTATTTGATATTTTATTCTTGTTCCATTGTAGGCTATGGAGAGTTTTATGTCACAAAGTGGTACTATAGGCTATTCAAGCTCAACACCATCAGTTCCATTCAGTGCAAATACAGAGACAACTGCCAGTTTACATGTTACACCTTTGCCACCTCTACCACTCCCAACTGTACCTCCCAAAGCTGATCAGACGAATTAAGGCAGCTAGTCTCGAAAGAGAAAAGAGCCCTCAAACAAAAGCCGAATGTGGCAGTACCAGGTGTATCATGCTAGATGGTAAAATTGATCCCAAATATTTCACTTGCAACTATTGTCACGAAAGAGTGTTATCCCTCACACAGAAGAATGAGACTAGCTTTATGCTATATCATAGCAAGAAATGTGAGAAGTACCCGTGTTTTGAAAAAGAAAAGGAAAGTGATCCCACACAGACGAGGTTGCACCGAGATAATGTGAGTGGAGGCACTGGATACCGGATGTGGAATAAGAAAATGTGTGTCGATAAGTGTATTGAGATGATCATCAAGGATGAGCTTCCATTTCAGTTTGTGGAGAAAAAGGGATTCAGGACTATGCAATGAGTTGGAACCACAATGGACAGTCCTGGACAAGAAGCAAGTTGTTAAAGGCGTGTTAGAAAAGTTCAACATGGGGAATGCTTTGTTGTTGAGTTAGTTTAAGGCGAGTGGCACAAGCGTTTCTATCACCACCGACACTTGGACATCAATTCAGAATATTAATTACATGGTGGTAACTACGAATTTTTTGGACAATGATTGGGTGCTACACAAAAGGATCATCAACTTTTGTATTACTAGTCACAAATGTGAGAACACTTGAGAAGTGTTTGAGACAATGGAAGATCAACGAAGCGTTTATTATTACAGTAGACAATGCTAGTGCAAATGATGTGGCTGTCCAATATATGAGGAGGAGGCTTGCTAGTTACAAAACATTAATGTGTAATGGAGAGTATTTGCATTTAAGATGTGTTTGTCACATTATCAACTTGATTGTGAAAGACGGTTTGAAGGAGTTAGAGTCTGTGATTGCTGCCATTTGGAATTGTGCCAAATATGTGAGGAGTTTGTCGCAAAGACTTGACAAGTTTAGGGAGTTTGTAATTCTGAAACAGTGCAAGGCAAATGCCAATGTCCCGTTAGATGTTATTACAATATGGAACAACACATATATTATGCTTGAAGATGCATTGAAGTATGAGTTGACGTTTAACTGAATGGCCGAAGAGGATGAGGTGTTCAAGAGTTATTTTAAGGACAAAGTTGGACCTCAAACTTTTGAAAATTGGTGGTATGCAACAGCATTTTGTGTGTGTTTTGAAGAAGTTTTATGTTGCAACCTTAAGACTTAGTGTTTGAAAAATGATCACTGCAAATGTATTATTTGCGGAGATGATCACCTTACAATGTGAGATCAATAAGGCTTGCGTTTCAGAAGATCCTGCATTAAGACAAGTATTGGGGAAGCTTTGAGTCTTTCAACAAGATCGTTTAGGTAGCGAATTTGTTGGACCCAAGGTACAAGCTTCAATGGGCTAAGATGGTTATGAGAAAGATTAATGCAAGCCTAATTACAATCCAGTCTATAGAAGGGGATTTAAAGAAAATATTGATGAAAATGTATGAAGAGTATGGAGCAAGGTGAGTAGCCCCTCGAAGATGATTTAGTGTTGTATGGAGTTGCATACAAGGACCTTGATGAAGTTAGTAAGGAGCAAGATACTAAAACTCTCTAGTCGCTAGTCGGTCGGTCGGCCGGTCGGGGACTAACGAGTAGAGGAGTAGTCGGAGGAGTACTCGGTTTTTAATTTTTGAATTTATTTTTATTTGTAAAACATATAATTAAATATAATTTTTTAAAAGGTAATATAATGTCCAATCTTATAGAAAATTTGGGATATCGATCTTATAAGAACAGAATAGCCTATACACACATAAACATAATCTTTTTTTCTTCACAACCTCATAAAGCAAAAACCCATTTCAGCATTTAATCAATAACCAAGAACCAACATCCAAACCAAGCAAAGATTCAAACTTTCCTCATCTCTTTTCATACGTCACAAAACACAAAAAAAAATACCCAATTCAAAAAACATATCAATGAGCTCTTCGAAGCACTACAAGTGAGGAGAGGGCGGGGAGGCAAGGCTGAGAGCGAGAGACTGAAAACGACTAAACGAGATTAGGTTTTCTCATTTTATTATTTTGACTTTTGACCCGAGTTGGGCTTTTTGCCCGAGTTGGGCCGACTAATTGGCCGATTTTCTCCTAGCCGACTAGGTACTCCAATTTTAGGGAAATCACCTCGTTTTTTGGCCAACTAGTGAGTACTCGGCCGACTAGGCTGAGTTTTAGAACCTTGGTAAGGAGATAGCTAGAGAGAGAACGTCGGAGAAATCATAATGCATTCAAAATGAGGTTGATCAGTGATATGCATGTCAGCCTTTCGTGCAAGACTTTTGAAATTGTCAAGTGGTAGAAGGGAGTAGAAACAACTTTTCGGATTTTATCCAAGCTAGCAAAAGACATATTTGTTGTTTCATGCTCCACTGTGGCTTCAAAGAATGCTTTTAGCTTAGGGTCAAGAGTTGTAGATCCCTTCATATCTTCTTTGACACCAATGACAGTTGCGGCACTTGTTTAAACTTCTAATTGGTTAAGATGTGCCAAGCTCTACCCAAAAACCTAAACATAGAAAATTTCCGAACCTGCCGCCACCACTTCACTGCCGCCGATCGTCGCAAATCCTCCACCGATTCTCAACCATTCCTTAGCCGATCTAATCTAGGTAGGTTAGGTATGGATCTTCATAAGGTTTATGTAATTTTACTGTGTAATTGTGTTTTATTTATATTATTCATCTTTTGGTTTTATTGGTTTTACATTCTATGTTCAATTGCATGTTCTTTGTGATTTGCATGTGAATGTGTGTAGTATGTAACGTTATGTTGTGTTTATTGGTTTTGTGATTTAGGGCAGTAGTTTATCTTTTTATGCATGTTAAATTTTAATTTATTAATCACCACCTGATCATGTAATCGAACCCTAGGATAGTCTAGTGCACGGATGTTTCCAAAGGGGGGAGTTTAATAAGCCATAGTAACCTAGGATTAAGTTCAGGTCAGAAGGAAGTTCTTGGTTTTAGTTACTGCAAAGGGTTGTTAGGGTGAGTGATTTGCATGCTAATAGGATGAGTGACTCCATACCTAGGATCATGTCTCTAATCGACTCTAGAACGTAAGTGTATTTTTGTTTAATTTAGGCCGGAAGAAAATCTTAAACAAGGGTGAGACATATATGTCTTAGAATCAGGCCGGAAGGAAGTTTCTAAGTATACATGAGAAGTCTAATAGATTGGAATTAATTAAACTCTAGGATCACCTAAACGTTGCTATTGTTCCTTGCATGAAATTGATTTGCATTCTTAACGGTGTTGTGTTATTTGATGCTTAAGTGATGTTTGATTAGATTTTGCCCGGACCTTCCACTGAAAATAGTTTCAAATCACTAGATTTAGGACCCTAGAAATCACTATAAAACCTCCTATCATAATTCGGTAAATATGTGATTATTGTAGATATATATATATATATATATATATATATATATATATATATATATATATTTGTGAATATTTATGTATGTCGATTTCATACTTGTGCATAACTGTTAGGTAGCTGTTAGGTAGCTGTTAGGTAGCTATCATGTAACTATCAGGTAGCTATTATGTAGCTATTGTGTAACTATTATGTAACTATTATGTAACTGTTAGGTAACTATTGTGTAACTATTATGTAGCTGTTGTGTAGCTGTTATGTAACTGTTTCGTACATATGTTGATATTTGTTAATATATATTTTGTGTCTATACTTATGCATATGTTGTATACTTGTATATCATGTGACATATTTATATTTGTATATTTGTATTTGTGAATATCACTAATGTTTTAAATGCAGATATAATCATTCCCTAGTGTTCCCGGCTAGAACGATCCCTACTTATCTTTACTACAGCTACAGGGTTTTAAATTGCAGGTGCTTACCATTAACCCGGTAACGGC
Source organism: Comarum palustre (assembly GCA_951800085.1). NCBI lineage: Eukaryota > Viridiplantae > Streptophyta > Magnoliopsida > Rosales > Rosaceae > Comarum > Comarum palustre. The sequence continues at coordinate 7,370,968 of OX637576.1, forward strand.
CGTCGTCAATCGGCACCGAGACTTTACCAAAATTATGTGATTTTCAACCGTTGAGGTATTTCACCATTCCAGTCATATCTTATTTCACAACTTTCATTCGTTTGAAGCTTCTACGTATAGGGTTTAGGGTTTTAGCTGACGAAATTAGGGTAATTCGTCGGCTAAAGTTAAATAAATAAATAAAGCCGACCAAATTAGGGTAATTCCTCGGCTAACACTAGTGGATTATGACTCTTAGCCGACGGAACAATTCCATTTCCTAAGAGTATTTTTCCGTCACCTAAGCTCTTAGCCGACAGAAATTCCGTCGACTAGATCCTTCGGCTAAGACGTGTCGATGAATACCTTAGCCGACGAAAATTTTTATTTCGTCGACTAAGTGACAACCTAGTCGATGGAATTTCCATCGACTAAGATCCGTCTACTAAGATCTTAGCCGACGGAATCATTATGTCGGTTTAGTTCCTAGGAGACTGACATATTTTAAAATAAAAACAAATTAATAATCATCTTAGGAGATGAAATTTCCGTTGGCTAAGACCTTAGCCGACAGAATTTAAAAAAAAAAATAAAAAACTCTTAGCTGACGGAATATTCCGTCGATAAACCTAAAAAAATGGAGATCGATCACCGAAAATCCACCGCTTGCGATCGATCTCTGCTAAGAATTCCGGCCATTCCGATTCCACACACCACCATAATCAAAAACCACCACACACCATCACCACCCACCACCACACACCACCACAAACCACACCACACCACACCACACGACCACGCCACACCACCACACAAGAGAAGAGAGGAGAGGGAGAGGGAGATGAGAGGAGAGATTTTGGAGAAGTAAAGAGAGGAGCAGAGAATATTTAAAGAAAAAAAATCAGAAATTTAGCGCGGGGATTCGAAATTTTAAAATTTTTAGCTCTTAGCCGACACAATTCAATAATTCCGTCGGCTAAGTGTTTGACATTTTGGTCTAAAATTTTGCGCGGGAAATTGTTCTAATTTTTTTGCCCTTAGCCGACGGAATTAAATAATTTCGTCTATTAAGCGATACCTTAGGATACGGAATTATTTTTTTTCATACACATATTTCAACATAATGATGATATCTGATGGTCGGATTTTTTTTAAAAAAATTTTGACAATCGGAATCACAACATGCCTACTAATATTATATAACTTGTTTACTAAGTGTTGGGTAAATATTCCGTTTCAAAAACAAACTATACGTCGAATCTTCAAACGAAAGAAGTCATGAAATAAGATATGACCGGAATAGTGAAATACATTTACATTTGAAAAATCATGTAATTCCGGTAGTCTCGGTGCCGATAGTTGTAGTTAATGCAATTTTTCATTCTTTCTCCCTAGAGGTAGCACAATCTCCGGTGGTTATTTTTCATAAATTTTTTATACCATTGGTTGCGTCTCATCGATTTGAAACTATTTTCAATTAAAGGTCCGAGAAAAATACATAATTTAGACGGTTAAATCACCGTTTTCGTGTATAAAGGGGGTTTGATTTACAGGATTGACCGTAAGGATCGAGCCCTTAACGTTGTCAGATCAAGTTGAATTTTTTCCTATACACATATTTCGACATAATGATCATATCAGATGTTCAGATTTTTGTTTCTCCAGTTTGATCATCGGAATCACAGCATGTCTACTAATGTTGTATAACTTGTTTACTAAGTTTTAAGTAAATATTCTGTTTCAAAAACAAACTTTACGTAGAAGCTTCAAACGAAAAAAGTCATGAAATAAGATATGTCCGGAATAGTGAAATACGTCTACGGTTGAAAAATCACGTAATTTCGGTAAAGTCTCGGCGCCGATAGTTGCGGTCAATGCAATTTAGGGGTTTGACTTACAAGATTGATCGTCCAGATGAAGCCCTTAAATTTATCGGATCAAGTTGAATTTTTTACCAAAGAAATATTTAAACATATTGATGATATCTGACTGTTGGATTTTTGTTTGTGAATTTTGATGATCTGAATCACAACATGCCTACTACTTACCATTATTTATTACTATGGAGAGCGCTATCATCGAGGGGTAAATGTCTCAAAATTTTTAGATGGGCAGTTGCGTCTCATCATGGTGAGAGTTTGTTATGTTGAATGTTTGACCAAAATACCTCATATAGATGCAGATTTAGGTGTTTTCATGTGTTAAGTGTTTAGAAAAACTGAATTTTGAAGCCTTAAACGAACTTGGATGGCCAAAAAGCCCATATGTCATGGCATTAGCGATGAGTTTGACTTGTACGCCCATTCCGCTTCTAGATTGGTATCACAATAGTCAATCGGACACCGAAATATCGGTAGTGCAATTTTGTAAGTAAATATTATTTTTAATTTTAGCCGACGGAATATAAACTTATTCGTCGGCTATGAAAAATCTTAGTCGACGAAATATAGTTTAGATTCAGTCAGCTATGCTTTTAGATCTTAGCCGATGAAAATAGCCAGGATCACAGATCCCTCGACTAAGAAGAGATTAGTAGACATAAATTTCCGACGAATATATTCCGTCGGTTAACAGGTTCTTTGTCGACGAACTTTTTCTCCTAGCCGACCGAACAATATAAATTTTGTAGCACCCCGAGAGGGGAAACTACAGTGGCCACGATTTTAAGCCAATAAGATGCCAACACGTTCGAAGGACGTGTCAACAACTTATTAACCTAAAGTCATAGGCTTTTTATTAAGTAAAATAAAATTTAATCTTTAATACTTTGAGTGGCACCACATGAAAGTCTTAAAACATTCATCAGACTTTTTCTAATTTCGCGGAAGGTGGTCAAATTAAAGGGTCAATTAAAAACTTTAGCGACAACAATAAAAAATATACAACAAGGTTTATGAATCAGGGTGACACCTTTACTGTTTATGTAAAATGCTCTGGTATATGACTCGAAGGGTAAGACTAGAAAAGTGAGTACATCTTGGACCAAACATCGAGTAGGACATGAGGCTCCACACACACAGCTCTCTCTAACTATCCCGTCACAGTACCTGCAAAGAATCTGTTGTAGGGGTGAGCGTCGTCCTCGCGTGCTCACATATAGGCCCACCAATGATAGGTTTGAAAACCATAAAACCATATATGTATACGTATAGATTTGAGCTCTTGATAAAATCATTTAGAAAATCCTTGGCACACAAAAATATCATTTCATATCTTTCGGGAAAACAGTGCAGTATGCTAAAACAGGGGCCAGAGCGCTCAATGAACAATACAGCCTGCAGGGCTTCACGAATCTCTGTGACCGAATCCTGGGTTTGTCTATACAGCAAACCGGGGCCAACTACCTATGCGTCTACAGACGAATAGTAGCGAGAGTGTCAATTTACTGCTAATGCCCAACAAATCTCTCGTAACAACACACCGCACTTATGTCTCGCTTGACTCTGTACGAGACGAGCGTAAGTGGGATAATTAAAATAAACAGGGCATTGCCCCTCCGGAGGTTCACGGTCATCGACACCGTGGGAGTGCTATATACTAGGTCCCGCCACTCTCAGGTCACTCACCGGAAATCAGGACAGCGGTGCTCAACATATCACATCATCATATAAAAATCATTTACGTCTAGCCTCGGGTTTTGTCGGCCCAATCATAAATCATTTATCTTTTAATATAAAGAAAACTTTCTCGAAGCATCGACCATGAACATACAAAATCATGCACTTTCATATAAAGGCAAAACCACTAACAAAAGGGGTTTAACTTCCCTACCTGGAATTGTTGTTCCTTTCGTAAGCTCCAAGCATCCAGGAACCGTCTCGGATAAACCGAGGTCACCGCGTAAGCTACCTCGTCCAAATGAATCACTATAGAATAGAGTAGCTTAGCAACCAAGAAACAATAATAGTCAACAGACCTCAGCATTCCTAGTTTGACCAGGAATGACCACATTGACTAAGTTGACCAACCAATTCCCTTTTATGGCACTTTAACCTTTTTGACTTTCTTTTCCAGTTATCGACTCTTTACTCATTTACCGGAAGTCCGACTAAACTTCTGAACTTCCCTTTACCATTTTAATGACGTTAGGGTGTCACATAATAATTCCATGGACACCCAACATGTCACATTAACCAATTTATTTACCAAGAGTCGATTTACTGATTTTCGTGAAACACCAATTTTCTTAACATGGTCAACTTGACATTTTCCCAGAATTTCAGTTATCATTTTCTGATAACAATTTAACACTTTACCAATTTAACCAAATTGTGTCAAACTTCGTTAAACTTCAACTCTTTACTAAATAGTTTTTTCTGAAAAATGGAACTTTTCCAAAATGGAAACTTTCTCTTAATGGAAACTTTCCAAAAATGGAAAGTTTCCCAAATTAGTAGGTTTCCAAACTACGGTTAGTTTTCGTTTTTTAGTAAGCTTACTTACGTAAATTCCGATTACGACACTTTATCCCTACTAAAAGGAAACAACACATTCTGAAGGGATTCGAAGACTACCTTCTCGGTATTTCAGCCGGTTTCACTGCCTCGTCGGAATCGTTACCGGATTCCAACAACTTGGCGGAAACCTCTGCCGGATTCCAGTCAACTTGCCAGAATTTCGCCAAAGTTTCCCTCGTTTTCTTCGTCACCAAGTTACGACAAACATGCAGGAAAACAACATCAATAATTTCCAACAACACAGTACAACAACAAAAATTCAACAACACAGTAGAAGAATTACACAGTTCAAAGAGGGGGAATCTTTACCCTCTGCCTCTGCTCCCAAACACCAATCCCAGCAGCCTCCCTGCTGCCCACCTCCTCCTAGACCCATTCTAGCAGCTCCTCGGCCTCCTCCCATCCTCCACACTGTCTTGATCAAGCAGAGCTCCTGCATCGATCCTAGAACACCAACAACAGCCCTTGAACTCTCCTGGACTCCATTCAGCAGCTAGGGAATCTCACTGAAGCTCGAAGAACTCCCTAAACTTGGAGAACAGATCGTCGTCGGAGGAGGAACTCGAGAACCCCGAAAGAGGCACAAAAACAGGGAAAAGGGGAAACTCGATCAGGGCTCGATTCAGAGGTTTGGGGAAACGAAAAGGAAGAAGAAGACGAGAGAAGAAGAACCTTACCTTCCACGCGCTGAATCGTTGCCTAAGTCACCGGAATCCGGCCGTTGACCGTCGAGCCTTTATCTCGGTCGTTCTCCCTCCACAATGGACGATACGGTGATCCAAGGACTGGGCTGGATAGAGGACGAAGAGAGGAAGAGAAAGAAGGTGGTCTGCCGCCCTGTGGTGGCCAGAGTCGCCGGCGCAGGGCGGAGGACAATGGAGGCAGAGAGAGCTCGATCGAGCTCTGTTGACCGATTTGGGGAGTTTTGACCGAGTCAAAACTCACCCTCTATTTATAGAGGATTGGACGGTCCAGATTCAATCTGGAATAGATCCAACGGTCCAGATCTAAAGAAGGTAAAAAGTAAAAGTTAAATGGTAAAAACTCTTTTTACCGGATTGATAATTAAAAGTTACCGAAAACTTCGAAAACTCACAGAAAATAGACGGAATCTCTGAAAAATATTCTGAAAATACCGGGAGACTCGTGTCGACACTTACTATGACATCGAGTCCTTAAATCAGGTATTTGGAGAACTTTTAAAAACTCGAAAATGAACGTGGTCGTTCACTCGCGAAGTTACCGAATGCGACTTAAACCTCAGTAACTCGCCATTAACCACGGTTAAAACGTGCGGGGTCTCACAAATTTCGTTGGCGAAGAGTGCAAATCCACTATTGTAAGGTTAAATATATAAATAAAATAAATAAATAACTATAGCCGATGAGATTAGGGTAATTCATCGGCTAAAGTTAAATAAATAAATAAAATACAAATAATAACTATAGCCGACGAAATTTATTAAAATTCGTCGGCTAAAGTTAATTCAAAATTCAAAATTTTTTGTCTGAGATTTTGAAAATTTTGAACTTTTTCTATATCTTTTATTTTTCTCCTCCTCCTCCTACTCCAGCGGCAACAACTCCTCATTTTCCTCCTCTCCTCTTCCTCCTCTTCTCCTCCACCACAGTTGTAAAAACGAAAAGAAGAAAAAAAAATTAATCAAAAATACAAGAAATAAAAAAAATAATAAAATAATAACTATAGCCGAAGAAATTTGTAAAAAATCGTCCGCTAAAGTTAAATAAATAAAAAAATAACTATAGCTGACGAATTTTATTAAAATTCGTCGTCTAAAGTTAAATAAATAAATAAATAAAAAATAAAATAAATAACTATAGTTGACGAAATTTATTAAAATTCGTCGGATAAAGTTAAATAAATAAAAATAAAAATATTAACTATAGCCGACGAATTTTTATAAAATTTGTCGGGTAAAGATAAATAAATAAATAAAAATAAATTACTATAACCGACGAATTTTAATAAAATATATTCGGCTAAGGTCAAAAAATTCGTCGGCTAAATAAATGACTTTAACCGACGATAAACAGTAATTTCGTCAGCTAAAGTCTTGGTCGACGGCTTTTTTCGTCTGCTAAGACTTTAGTCGACGAAAATTTTTTGTCGACCATGACTTTAAACATGTGTTGTTATTTGTTATTACTTATTTTGCAACAACGAATTAGTAAAACAACTTTAGCCTTTGAGACCAACTACCTTTATTGGTTGGTATAAGTAGTAAATTTTTCATGTCATCATTTGTTGGTAGGATCGTGGTATACGAATTAGTAAATTCTAAATTCGTTGGTCTAAATTCTAAATTCTAAATTCTAAATTCTAAATTCTAAATTCTCTAGTTATATCACTCACGAGTTCCGCTTCTTCCGGGTGTACGAATCCGGCCGGGTCGAGAAGTTCCACCAAACCCATAAAATCCCACCCTCCGACGACAACAAAAACCAACAGCCTCTCACACCCAAGCCTTCTCAGATCCTCTGCACTCGGTCTCAACCTCCTATCCTGCAACCCATTGTTATCGCGACACATGTACAGCCACATGGCGTCATCCTCCGTCCCACCAAAATACGGATGCACCAGAACCGTCCCGACTAGTTTCACTCCGGGTAATCCCAACGACCCGACCCGAACCGCCAGATCATGCGAAATGTTTCCTCCGGCGCTGTCCCCGGCGACAAAGACCCGGTCAAAGTCGGCGTGCTCGTTCAACCAAAGCTCCGGTCCGTTTCGGTTACAATGCGACGCGACCCAGTTGAGCGCGGCCCACGAATCGTCGTAGCAGGCCGGGATCGGGTGCTCTGGTGCCAGCCTGTAATCGACGGAGACGGCGATGACGTCAGCCTCGGAGGAGAGAGTGCTAACGTAGCTGTGTATGTGAGGGGAGAATGCGGATTCGAAGGAGAAGCCGCCGCCGTGGACGTGGAAGAGGACGGGGAGCTTCCGGGTCGGGTCGCGGATCCGGGGGAGGAAAATGCGGGCGGAGATGGCGGGTTCGGAGGAGATGACAACGTCTTTGGATCGGACTCCGGTGACCGGGTCGTCGGAGGGTGGGATTTTATGGGTTTGGTGGAACTTCTCGACCCGGCCGGATTCGTACACCCGGAAGAAGCGGAACTCGTGAGTGATATAACTAGAGAATTTAGAATTTAGAATTTAGAATTTAGAATTTAGAATTTAGACCAACGAATTAGTAAAAAATGTTGGTATACCTACCCTTGAACTACCTTTGAACTTGCTAGTTGCCACTACAAATTGATGTAAAGTCACTACCATTATTCAAGAATACTGACGGGAAACAGGTCAAAAATTGAAATTTATAATAGAATTGTATGAATCTGAGATAGACATAAACTGTATTTAAAGCTAATCAATTCTCTTCCTCGTAAAGAGAGGCCCCAAGGAACAGAAAGTTTTCATAAAATGCAGATAAATACAGCTCATAGGCAAAAGGGAGAAGGGGAGGACAGGAATACTGGTAACCACAATCGACTACAAATAATGAAAACTTAGACAGAAAGTGAGGGAAAAAAACCAAACACTAGAAAACAAGAAACGTATCCCAGTTCAACAGTTAGAGTAATCAGACAAAACAAAGTTTACCGTATCGAACTCTATGTCTTAAACTACTATACTTGGATAAGTTATGTTCCACTCATGTGACAGTGCAACTAAGCGCTAAGAAACATCACAGTTATCACACAAATATGACCTCCACGAGCCTTACCAAGTGACTAGTAAAGTCATAAACAAATATTGCTTTACTCGGATCTAAAAACTGAAACTTAGAAGTTAGAAAGAGGTTTTTAACGAATAGGTTCATACTAATAGAGGTACATAAGGTCTGATCATTCACCGGCTAAAAGAAGACATACATGGCAGCTCCAATGCAAATGAGTCGCTGCTCATTCCCACTCCTCTCAAAGAGGTTTTTTTCAGTATCAAAACATGACTGAAAGAGCCTGCCCAAGGTCACTAGATTGACAACCTTCATAAAAGTACATAACCTACTACTCTAATTAAGCAGAGGAAGAACCATCTGTGGAGCTCACCTTCTGTAGGAGGCCTTTTATTTCACACTCCAGCTTGGCTCTCATCTCTGGAGAAAGAGTATCACCCGACTTTTCCAGCATTGAGGACATCATCTGAAGATTCTGCCTTATGACATCAAGGCAAGATCCCTTGGCAGGTGATTGTACATGATTCTGAAATTTCTTTGTAGGTGGAGAAGCTAGGCTTGTGGCCAACACCTTCGCAACTGATGGAAGATTAAAGCGCTTGTAACCAACAAGGTTTGTGCCAAAAGGGTTGTTCTTCTCTAAACTCTGAAATGCTTCTCCAGCATCAGCACTTTCCATGAATACAACTTGTGCACTACTAGGATCTTTTAAGAACTGTGTCTCTGATTCTTTCAAGGGTCCAAACCTACAAAATGATGAAATCAAATCATCTTTTGAAGGCATTGGAACTCCTGGGGCAAAGGTCAAGAGGAGAGCAGTTGCTAAAGCTTCTCCTTTTCTCCTCCTCTTCCGCTCTGGTTTACTTGGAGGTGCAAGGGATTCAACACCACTTCCATTCAAATCTGGAATACTGTAGGCTTGTACAGGAATCCCAGTATTTACTTTCTCCTTTCTCTTTCTTTTCTTCGGGGCAGGTTTACTTTCAGCTGAGAGCAAGCCGGTAATCTGGTTAGAGTCCAGGCATGGAAAAACTGGAGCAGGAATCCCCAGATCAACAATCAATGTACCAGGTTTCAAATTGTTTCCATTGGCATCTACTAATCCAGGAGCCATATTGATGGATTTTGAATGCTCCAAAGCAGGTTGGGTCCCCAATCTATTTTCCAGCTCAACGTTACCATCAGAAGCAGCAGGGCCAATAGTCTGTAGATCATTATGCAGCACGGTAGGTATAACACTGTTACCATTCAAATCAGGTATACCAATTGTTTGTTCAGTATGCAAACTTGCTTGGCTTGCACAGGGTGCCAGAGAGACGACAGCTACAGAATCTTGTACCACTTTCCCATAAGCGGCAATGCTTGATTTGACATCTGACATCCCAGAAATAGATTTAGTCTTGGATTTCGGTCGTCGCCTTTTCTTGCCAAGGTTTCCATTCATACCCAGTACAGCAGTTGCAGGGCTTCGAACTAAACTTGACGTGTTGGCAGCGTTTTCATCCTCTGCATTCTTCAAAACAGCCTTTTTACCCTCAATCTGGTCAACATTTTCCAACAGGCAAGATTCAGCATATGTATCCTCATCTTGACCGGCCATGTTCTTACTATAGGTTTCACAAATAGGCTCGTCATGAAATACATATATCCTGAAGTTAGATATAAACCAAGCAACTGAATCAAATGCTTTATTATCAATTGAATGCTGGCAGTTGATGGCAGCAGAGCAGAATTCAGAAAGCAACTCAGCAGAAGATGTATTTTTCAAATATGAATTGCCAGATGTGTTACTCACACCGGTAAACCTCCTATACCATTTCCTCCAGAACTTATCGCCAGTGCTTTTAAAATTTGAAGGTGGTCCATCATCAATAGTTGCTGCAATTCCTTCCGCGGATGATCCTACCTGCCCCAAGTTTACGTATGGGTAAGACAAGTACCTACTCCTTTTCCGCTCTCTAGACTCTGCGCCTATTTCAGTCACTCCATTTCCGCTATCACCATATCCTATTCCGGAAGCATTGCTCTCTTTCACTGTTGGTGATATTAGGAGGCCAGTCCCTTCAATTTCAGAACCCCTATTCTTCTTTCTCTTCCTAACCTTTGAACTTGACATGGAAGTTCTATCGGCACTACCCCCACCAGAAACCTTTGCAAAACCTTCACTATCATTCTTTTCTTGATGACAAACAATTTCCTCTGTCTGCTTCAGGAAGGTTCCATCTGCATCGCTTTCAGCATCATTTCCTTCCTGAAGTAGATGCATAGGAAGCTGGCAGTGGCCTGTGGAGCTATAGAAGGCAGATAATCGACTCTGCATAACAATAAAGTCAAGTATGCCAACTTTGGAAACAACCCGTGCAAGGCTTTTCAGATGCGACAGGAACTCCACAGAATCAAAACGAGTAACAGAAACTTCACCAAGTCCACCACAGTTGCGGTCAGGCACTGTAACTCCTTCCTCAGACGCTGCATCATCAACCGACCATCGGTCTTGTTTCAACACACAGGCACAAGTCATACTCAATCTAACACGGCCACCAAACTCTTCAAGGGCTTTCTCTACAGCTCTAACGAAAATCCTAACCTTGCTTTGCCCTGAAATCTGCTCAAACAACAGCGCGAAAGGCTTCAGTTGGCGTCGACGGCACCAAGCAACATGCCCCATCCCAAAGTAGCTAACTAGTAAACAACCTTCTTGGACACTAACCATCATCCCCAGCTTCGATGCATCTACAGGATCATGAATTCGACCAGGCCACCATGTCTTTATCTTGGTCTCAACCCATACAATATCACCCACACAAAACTCATAATCTCCATCATCTTCCCCCTTCTCCACCAAATCATTTCCAAATTCTTCACCAACTCCATCATCTTCGAGCGGTTTGGCCTCATTCATCCCATCTTCAAACATGTCTCCAATTCCCTCCTCTTGTATCTGAGCACCCACAGTCTCAGCTAATTCCGAAGCTTTAGCTTCGTTCCTAAAATCTTCAACCATTTTCTCAACTCCAACATCCTCAGCCATATCTTCTCAACTCTAAAATCAGTAATTTCTTCAACTGCCCAACAAAAGAAACAAAATTTACAGAAAGAAAACCCAATTTAGTAAGCAAGGGAGGTAGGGGTTACCGTAGCCCAGCGAAACCCTAACCCGAAACGAAGAATGTCGCAGAGAAGCTATGGAAGGCGAGCATCAGTGCCGGGACAAAATTGGTGGCTGAGGAAAGCTGAGGTGTTGGTCGGCGTCGGAGTAAGAGAGCTAGCTAGCAGCAGAGGAAGAGTAGCTTTTTCTCAGTGTTTCGGTTGGCATCGAGCTCTAGAGACTGTAAAACGGCGAGTTCTGGAGTGGAGTCTCCCCAAACCCTCAATTACCTGACCTGTCGGGAACACGTGTGGTGACACGTGGACACGGCCTCGGCTAAATAAAGTACCTCATAATTGAGAAATTTTCATAAATTATGTGTACACAAATATATTGTAGGATCAAAGAAAAACAATGGTTGATGATATATTTGTTATAGGTTTTATCCTCTAACAATGATTTTAGGCGGACTTATACTCGTAATGATGCTTTATAGACTTGGTGTAGACTGTTGCTCGCGATGAGCCTTTGATGAGGTAGCTGCGTGAGTTGTTCGTGATGAAGCTTTGATGGAATAAATGACGTCTTTTTGATAGAGGTGCTTCGAGAGAGGCTTGTTTTGCAGTGTTTGCAAGGTTGTTTGTAAGTTGATGTGTATGTTTTATCATCTGCCGTCGACCCCTTTATATAGGGAACAATAGAGTTTTGTTTAATACTTTCGGATCAAGACATATCAGATTCTCTAAATCAATTAGGGAAGAAATCTTCCAAAAAGATTATGAAATAGATCCATGCAATCCTGCAAATCACGTCACGCATAACCCTAAAAGGAAAAAGAAATATGTATAGATACTCAACTGTTGGAATCGGTCCAATGTGCTCGAATTACTGACATTTACCAAGAAATATTATTTTGGTCCAAACAAACTCAATCTTGGCAACTAGATTCTCCATTAATAACCATATCCGTGATCTATCGATAATAACTTGGATTTGCACCAAGATGTCTTGACCTCTAAGATAGGCCTAATATGACCTCAATCACCAATATTTCTCAAGATACTCGATTATAACCGTAATGAACCACTAAATTGGTTCTTAACATAGCCCGTCTGGGAAAGATTATTTTACACCTAAATACAACCCCCATGTCTTGAAGGAGAAATCATGTATCTAGACTGAAAAGACCTATAAGCCCCCATGCATCATTCTCGTCATCAAAAAACCACTTACTAGCATTACTGGAAAACACTAAACTCAGAAAAATTCCAGCTCAAGCAAATATAGAAACAAACCTCAGATGTTGGTTGGTTAAAGCTTGAACGATAACAAACAGTAGGTAGGCAATCCACATAGTGGCACAACTAATTACCAATATGATAACTAATGCTCTTAACACGAATACCATGCCTTTGAAGATGATGAAACACATTCTGATAAAAACATGTCTTAAGCTTTTGCTAAACACTTTGACATAGAGAAGCCCCCACGCTTAATTAAAACATGACAAAAAGACCTCATACATTGATTTTAATTATAATTGATAACAATGAGCTAAGAAAACTTAACCTTAACGCATACACACTTGTACTCCGTAAAGCTAACTCCAGATAATTAAAATAAGCTCTTACCAACAACTTACTGGTTGTTGTGATGATTTGAACATATATGTATAACACCAAGCCTTAAAATGAGTCAACTCCCTCATGAGATACTTCTAGGACTACTAAGGAACCAACTTCCTGGACTCAAAAAAGCTGATGGGATTATACTGCTCAAGATGCCAAATTCGGACATAATTTACACAATACTCTGATGACATTTATGACCGATTCTTGAACTGAGAATGTAGTACAACATATATACTTGAAGGATTGATTAAGCGAACGACCAAAGAAACCCTATAAGATGGCGTGAATGGACCACGAAAACTAATTTATGAAAGCTATTTTCTGGAATTTCCAATTTTTACTTATTTTTTTGGCAAACTTCTTGAACTTGTAACTTGCTCCTCCCATGGTATTTTTAGACGATTCTTGATTATAAAATGTTCTACAACATCTCAAATTGATGCATAAACAACAACCTCAGTGATAGGTATACTTTAAAATGAAAAAACAGGGCCGCAAAAACCCAATGCAGTCCATCTTTTCAGGAATGACTGTTTCTTGGTGCCAACTTGTAAATCTCGTAACTCACTCTTCAAAGCAGCGAATAACATGATTCTTTTTCATACTTGTAGTCCAAAATACTGGCTTTAAGATGGTGTATGGAGAACATGACTCTAAACAATGGAAGGAAGCACGAATGATTAGAAAATGTCCAAAAACAAGCCAAATCTGAAATTTCCAAATTTTCTCTTTGCATGGGTTCATTTGCATGGCGAATTTCATATGTTTCACTTGTGATTTCTCGGTAACAGAGCAGCCAAACATATCCCTTAGCTTCAATAGTACATGTCTAAAGTCTTAGATGCTTGATGTGAATCTCTCAAAAGCTTGGAACTACTCGACAAGGTACCATTGAGACCAAAGCTTCTTGAGTGTTGTTGCTGACTTGCTGCGACATAGGGCACATTTAATATCTCTTTGATTGAACATACAAAAAGCCATAAGAGTCGGCCGTAATTGATGATAAACGTTTCAAAACCCAAACGGCCTTGGTGACTGATGCTAACACTCGACTAATGTATTTCAAGACTCAACTAGAAAAAATGTGTTAGATAATAAACCACAGGAGTTGGTTGAAGAATTAATTAAGTACTGCAACTCCAAAAGTTATAGAATATTGAAACTCTAAAAGTTTCAAAAATTTGGCACAAAATATATGTAGTGTAGCCCCCTGTTTAATTAGGTGCAATGAATGTAGTGAGAGTAGACCGATTAAACTAATCTTGCAAGCCTCAGGTATAGGCTTTCTTTATAGTACCTGGTGCAATTAAGTTGCATATGTAGAGTTGACACTTACTTTCTTGTACACATGTGAAAATTTGGCTCCATGATGGCGAACCACAAGCTCTTTGCGGTAATCAGACACAAATGGACTTTGTTCTATTGTGGACATCAAGCCAAACCATCGACACAATTTTCTGATCTTGTTGCCAACTCTATATTCATCCTTTCAAAAGATATTAGAGCGTCCTCTATGTTTCGTTTGGCAAATGTCAAATTACGGTCCTTGTATCAACTCCAAACTCATCATGCTCTCAAGGGAACAACTCACTTCATTGTTTGTAATTGGCATGAGCACATGGATCACCGCGAAATACTATTTGCAGCTCATAGCCCCCAGTTTATATGAACTTGGTTACAAGAAAAGGATGCTGGTTTGATTCAGCATGGCAACCAATGCTGATTTGTACAAATCTTCATGCTCCCAAGCTAGAAACTTTTAGAAAGCTGCAGCCTTCCTTTGAACTTCTTGCTTCAGATCTAACATTAGTAGCACAGTGACTGCTCTTGAAAAATCTATGCTCAACTTGCTTCTAATATGGGGATTGAAGCCCCCAGTACAATAGAACTTTTCAGCGAACGACTGCTGCAAAGTCCATGAACCTCATTGCTAGTTTCAAAACTATTCTTCACATAAGGTGAATTCATGAAGGCACCTTGTACTTTGAATTACTCCCAACATGATCATGTTTGTGCCTTTTCTATAGACATTTTGGTATACAACAACACACACTTGTCGCTACTAGATGAACATCTTTTATGCATGAAGTTTTATGAATACCTAAGAAGCTAGTTGCCTTCATGGCCAAATCACCAATGGCCTGCCATCATGTTTCATGATAATAAGAAAGCACTAGGCCATGATCATTCACCATCCAACATCTAGGTATCAGGCCGTGCAACCACAAAGTTGGTCCTAGTTGTATCCCTTCCTTTCATAAGATGTCGCCATACACATATATAATGTTTGCCAATCTCCCACGACTTATGACACATAAGGTATGCCAAAAAATATGGTACTTGTGCATCTCTCATATACAACCATGCATCATTATTCAGCAATCCATACCTCAGTATAATAGAAATCACCACTCCTTGACGGTTCAAATATTCATTGAAAGAAATCACTTTCATGTACCTCAAGTGGATGTGTCTGAGATGTTGCCACTTCAAAAATTTGATGCACTAATAGCCACTGAAACCGGGCGTTTCAATTAAATCCTTTGTGTCAATTGTAGTATATAGCAAATAAGGGTTTCGTTATAAGCTGGAGATTGAAGGTACTTTTACAATTTACTTTAATTAAAAAAAAGAGAAAATAAACTAAGATATGAGGATTTGTGATCATAAAGAAACAAAATAAAGCAAAGAAGATCAGACGGAAGAGATGTTAGAGACTTGGAAATCCAACACCAAACATGTTTCAAATAGGGCTGGGCTTGGGCCCAAACCGGCATGTTTTTTATAATGACTAGGACTGGACCGAGTGTACCAGAGTCGGGCCGGGTTTTGCTGTAAAAATATGCGGGATCGGCCAAAGCCTGGACAGTCACGGGCTGGGCCGAGCCTACTGGGCTTACGTGATGAAATAATATCTCCAAAGTAAGAAGAAAAGAAGTTTCAAACCTCGCACTTCTCACTTGAAGTCCAAGACGCCTTTCACCAAACAAATTCAATCTTTTGTTTATTAATGTACAAATATCAAATCTATCCAATCTTAGTTGATAGATAACATAATAAAACTCATCTATCTCTCATTCCCACTCGAATTTATTCTTATGATTCTTGTGTTTCTAGGTCGTGGTTGTAAGTCTGGTCAATTTCTTTCTCTCTAATTTTTTTCTTCTTTTTCCTCAATCAGCACAATACCTATCAAATTAACATTAGATCCTCTTATCATCATCATCAGATTTTTCCTTATCTTAATTCAGATCATCCACACCTCCAAATCATAATATTCAAATTTAATTAAATCTTCACTGGGAGCTTGTGCGTTAAGTGAAACAACTTGGAGCAATTCCTCAAAACTCCAAGAATTTTGGCTATAAAGGATGTAGTTGATTTGTTGGATCTGAATCTCAGAGGACTGAGACGAGCTTTCTACATATCTTGCATCATCTTCAGATGGAATTGGGAGGCTTCAAAAGAAGAAAAAAAAAGGAGAAAGATGACCGGAATGGTGTGATTTATGAAGAAGCTAGAGTATGATTTGAAAATACCATGTATAATTCGGGCTTTCGGGCCTAACAATCATATCAATTTCAGGGATCGGGACCGCCCCAGCTGTTACCCAGCCCGGACTGAACCACCAACAAATAAACATGGGACTGAAAATAGACCGGACCGACCTGGTCAGGCCAACCGTTCTGGTCCGATTTTGTTACTTCCTCGGGTTTTATGCCCACCCCTAGTTTCAAGACATGTTAAAAATCAAAGCTTCAATCATTAAGTCACAAATCGGTTCAATCAAGAACAAACCGTGAGCACACTGTGTAAGTACTTATTACTTCCCTTAATTACTTAAGCAAGATGACGCACCATTACCAAAGCTTTTAGAATAATAGATTAAGATATATGACGCATATCCTATCAACATATTATCCTAAGAATTAAGATCCCTGGAAGTTTGATTGAACAAGTATGTAAAACTAGTGGCACGCCTACCAAGTATGCAAGCCTCTTTATTCGGTTTCACCTATTGTCCATATATTTTACTACTTTGAACTAAACCGTATTAACCGTTTAGGAAATTAAACAACCTAATTCTAGCCCTAGTCACAAAGTTCATAATGTTCTATGTTGCGCATACATGAACATAAACAAGCAAAAATTCTCTATAAAACAAATCCAAATAAAAGATTTGAAATACTTCAAAATATGAAACCAAAATTCAAAACAATATCTCAAACATTCTTAAGGCTTCAAACCTTGCCCTTAACTAAGAGAATTTAGCCACACATGGTTGCAAAATCACACAAAGAGAATAGAAGATGTCAAAGGAAAGGAAAACAGTGATTAAACAACCTAATTCTATCCCCACACACGATGTGAGACGACTCTCCTCCCTTCTCCCTTCTCCCTTCTCCCTTTTTATCCTCCCCTTATTTTTTTGCTGTAAATAGGGTTAAGAAACCTTGAAAACTAGTCCATGGGCTTGTCAATGCGGTCCGGGCCTCAAAATATAAGTTTTGGTTCAAATCAGAAATTCAGGCCGACTGACCTTCGGTCACTAAAACGGTCATAACTTCTTCACCAAATAGACATTGATGATCTGTAAAATGTTATGGAAATTAGACTCTTTTAGCTTTCCGTTGATATATGGCACATCACCTGGAACATTGTGAGCGTTTCACAATCTTCTATCGAAGTTGACTCATGATTGCTGACAGATTTTAGGATTTCTTTCCATGCAAGAGATAAATTCATTTTTCTTCAAGATTTATCCTATTTTGTCTCTTTTATGCTCCTTGGGTTTATTTATGACCTAAAAACATAAACTTAGTTAAATTGAACAATGTTAAAGGAATTACGAAGCTAAATAGCGTATGAAATACATTAAAAACGTAGTACTTTATGCTCCTATCAAATTCCCTCTCAGTTAGCTTTTGCTAGTCCCTTAACAAAATCAAAGACTCAAAATAAAAAAAGACTTGAAATGACTCTAATTTCCTTAACAAATTATCTCAGCAATCTCATACTTTCATAGCATCAAGAATAACACTCAACCATGAATTAAGCTCACCTTCGAGAGTTAATAAAAACTCATGTTCAACATAGCACAAGTAAGATTTGGGAGAAAACCAAGGTTATTGTAAGCTCAACATGTTTCAGACAAAAAAATTCAATCTCACAGGATATGCACTCATTTTTCAATCAAATTTTATGGCTAAATCACTCAAATATTGCATGCAAGAGAATATGTTTTGAGACATCAAGAAGCTTGCATAATTATGAGATAAAAACACAATTGTGAAAGAATATGTATGAAAACCTCATGAGAAAATATGATTAACATGCACAAATGGACCTATCATATGCTCAACCCTTATGAATAACTCCATATACCACAAGCTGTCTATTTTAAGGATTGAGAGAAACTTTGAAAGATAATATAGGGCTAGGCTAGGGGTATGAATTGAAAGATAAATAATCGCAAAATTTCTAAAGACCTAGTAGAGCATTTCGAAACGCCTTATGAGGCCAAAACGTCTTTTGGACATCCAAAACGTCGTCACACCTCCTTACACAACATGAAATAGAACAAAGGCCAAATATTCGATTTCAGACCTTCCATTGACATCACAACTCCTGATTCACAAATAAGGGTCTCAATCCTTTTTTTTTGCCATTTCTTTTGATTTCTTTTTTTTATTTAGTTCACTTTTTTCTTTTGGACCAATCACCCTCCCCCACACTTGATTCTCATCATCCTTCCACACAATACATCACATGATCATACTGTTCTAGGCCCTAAGGACAAAGGTAGAGACACTCATGTACTAAGTTCAAGGTGAAGACTACATGGATGATGAAAGAAATGCTTAACGTAAGCTCAAAGAGATTCAATTAAGGGGTGTGTCGCCCACACAAATAAGAACGAAGACATATATGACATTAGTGATAATCCTAAAAAGTTCATTCTTTTCAATTCCAAAATCAAGACATATAGTGGCTATAATTTTTGAAATTCATAAGAGCGAGTTCTAGTTAACATCTCTAGTCCGTTTAAAAGTTATCGCAATCAATTAAAAGAATAATGCGGTTACAAAAGATGTTTAGCCAAGAAAATCAGAATCATGGTTGTTGCTTCTCAAATGAAAAAGTCACATAAATATGCTCAAAATATCACCATGAAGGGTCGTATGAATTGAATCTCATCCTAACATGTTCATTCTGTACCAAAGTCTTAAACCATATCTACTACAAGTATGCATGTATCACATAAGACTAGATTAACCAAAGAATGTTATGCTGATCATCTCAATTAAATGGTTATCTTTTAGCCATGATTTCAGAATATTAATATTATCCTAGACTTGTTAAGGGCACCTATGATAAAAAAAACCAAAACCAAAAACAGAAACAACAATTTTAAAAAATCAAATTTTTCGACTCTGAAAAAACAAAACACAAAATGCGTGCATTCTCTTTCCCCCACACTTATTCTACACATTGTCCATAATGTGAGAACAATATAGATCATGCAAAATAGAGCAAATGTATAGAGGAAAGTGAACAAAACAATAAACTAAGGAGATAAAGTTCAGAAATGCCCCTATTGTATGCTCTGCAGCCAATTTCCAGCTTATATAACTTTTTGTGGTAGCAACCAATGTTTAAGATTCCAATTAGAGATGAAAGATGGTGTTGTTAGATGTTCGTGTATATGTGTCACTTTTCCTAACTCCAATCGGTTTGAAAATGATAGCCCTGCAAAGTTAGAAGAAAAACAGAATTTGCACAAAAAGATGAAAACTGATCATTACCCATTCAAACCTGATTTCCAGTGAGTTCTGATGCTGGAATGTAAAATTGGTTCAAAACAAAGTCTAAGCTAACTAAACAATGTTTTCAGGAATGTATGGCTTTCTTCTGCTGCATGGCTGGAAGTATCCCCTGTTTTGGCCTTTTTCCGGCTGTACTGCACAATTTCAGTTTTTCTGGGAGTGACTTTGCCGCCTTGAAAATCAAACTGACAATGACTAGAGTTTCCAAATCCACTTCTGTAAAATTATACTGAAACTATACTTATAGACCTTTCTTTTGATATAAAGCACACATTCCCAGGTTATGTGAGCTGAAAACCCGTAGCTCTCCAAAGCATGCTGAACTGTTTTTCCAAGAGAACTGTTTTGATATAACTTGGAGTTTTCTTCAACCTTTATCAATTAACCCCCACCTGCACACACATAAAACACATCAAAATGAACAAAAGCAAAACAAACAAACCACAGAAGATAAAAAAGGTTGGGTTTCCTCCTAAAGACTTTTTAACAAGAATAATCAGGAGGCTTAGGCCGCGGTTCGATCAAATGTTTGACCCTCTTGAAAGATATTTCATGGTCCTTTGGCAGCAATTTGATAACTTGTGAGTAACAGAGATATAAGATGTAAAACTCTTTTTTTTTTCTTCTTCTTCTTCTTCTTCTTCTTCCATTATCTCCACCGTTTCACAATTCTAGCAATAATCTCCCTATCCAATTTGAGATAATCAGGTATCACCATATCCACATGCTCTACAAACTCATATATATATATGTATGAGCTTTGATGAACTTCTCTTTTAAGCAATTCTCCATCGTGGTCATGTAGCCTTCATGATCTTCATGAATCGGCATGATTGTTTCAGGCTCCAGATACACTTCTACATGAAACCTATCCACACTTCTTACATTAGATGAGTCATTGTCGTCAAAGGGAGATTTCATCTCCCACTTTTTCAAACTCTGGCATGTAGTGTTCTTTATATTCCTCAAAAATTTCATCATAGCGTGGCTCTCCATAGGACTCATCCAAATTCATTTCTTCATCCTTAAAAAGTATTGAATCATGACAAATTGTATCATAAGGTTGACATGGAGTTGTAGTGGTAGGAGATTCATGTAGATTTGTCATCAATGAAGAAGACTGCTCTTGAGATGTTAAAGTGTCTAATATACTTTTAGTTTCTGCCCAACTATCATTGAAAGCTTGTTGCTCCTTAATCTGTGCTTGATTTAAAACAGCTAGAGTCTCAGCCATCACAGTTAAAGAATTGATCATCTCTGTAACACCCCGTCCCCAAATTGACATTTTTACCGGGATTAGGCGAGTTACAGAGTATTGTAACCGCACTGTTACTTTTCCCCCGAATTAATATCAAGGTATTCCCGGTTCTGGGGGAAAATGGAATTAATGTCTTGAGGGGTAGATTATGTTAATACGAACACGTGGATATGTCCTTTGATTTAATCGGAGTTTGTATGCAAAAGTTATTTGGGTTATTGTATAGTTACCGTTCTATAAAAGTAAATGGTAAATATCTATTTACCACTCAAGGTAACTTGTATTATTTAATCTGGACTGTCAGATCTTAGAAGATCGGATCCTGACCGTCCATTTTCCCTATAAATTAAGGTGAGAGGTTTGACTCGGTCAAACCCCTCATTTTTCGGTCAACTCTCTCCCTCGAGCTCTTCCGAGCTCCCTCGCCTGTTCCACTGTTCCTGCTCGGCGCCGGCGACTCCGGCCGCCCCACGTCGGCGCTCCACCCCTAAAACGCTCTCCTCCTTCTCCTCTACCTAGCCCAGTCCATGGATTAACTTGTCGTCCACTGTCGAGAGAGATCGGACTAGGAGGAGGAGCGACTGTTTTGGCCGGATTCCGGCGTTCCAGGCGGCGATGCGGCGCGTGGATGGTATGTTTCTTCTTCTCTCTTCTTCCTGTTCCTGTCCATACCCTTAAACCTTTAAATCGAGGCCCAACTCAAAAACACCTTCTCACTGTGTATTATTGTTGGGTTTCGAGACTCGTCTCCGACGAGAGATTCATGGACACAGGCGAGTTTCTCGAACAGGGACGAGCCTCAAGGCAGTGGGTTGGAGCTTCTGCAGCAAGGGTTGAGGCCTGGATTTGGGGTGGGGGTCAACGGAGGGTAAGCGTCGAAATCATTCAGTGTTTTGTTGCTGTAGTTGTTGTTGCTTGGTTGTTGTTGTTGATGCTTGGTGGTTGAATGGGGAGGAAGGGGTAAGACTGCCGGAAATGTCTTGGATCGACCGGCAGTCCGATTGGGGGCAGTCCTAGGATAATAAGGGGTAAATCCTCGGGTTTTCACTACGGTATATCTGGTATATTTACCATTTACCGTAGGTGTAGAAAGGACAATACTGCCCCTTGCAGTTTAGAGAAATTACAAGACTACCAATAAGGCTGTAATTCCTAAAATACCCCAAGTAGTTTGGTTTAATTACAAGACTACCATTGGGATTGAAATCCCAGAAATGTCCTTGGCAGATTTGTGAAATTACAAGAATGCCACTGAGGCCAAAAAGACAATACTGCCCCTGACAGCTTAACATATCTACCAAACTGT
This sequence comes from Comarum palustre, assembly GCA_951800085.1. Classification (NCBI taxonomy): domain Eukaryota; kingdom Viridiplantae; phylum Streptophyta; class Magnoliopsida; order Rosales; family Rosaceae; genus Comarum; species Comarum palustre. The sequence continues at coordinate 7,393,211 of OX637576.1, forward strand.
CATTGAGGTAGAATTGACTTTATTGCCCTTGACAGTTTAGGATAATTACAAGGGTACCTTCCAGTTGACATTACAGTTATGCCTTAGGGGCTTGGTTATTTACGTGGATGCCACTATATTTATATTTATGTGCTATTGTTACGAATGGTGAAATGTTCGGGTTAATCCCGAGGGTTAGTTGATCGGTGGATACCTCATTTGCAAGGTTAACTCAGGATATGCGTTAGGTGTATGCTATCCTCATTTATAAAGCGACCGTTAAATAGAATAGCGGGATTCGCCTGGTTAGGGTGTTAATTAAAACAAGAGCTACGTGTGGCTTGATCCCTGAAGACTGGGTATGTAGGAAGCCTGACCGGGATTCGGGTGCAGTCACAAATATTATTAGAACTCTTAGGTTCTTTAAATGGTTGATTTGAGATCCAAATGTGAGAATAGGGATAACCTCCGGTTTGAGGTCTATTCCGATACTGTTTGGACTGTTTGAATTGGGTTATAAAGAAAAGGGTTATCCTGGCTCAAGGGGGATTTCGAGTAAATCTCTCTTGTGTTGGGTACCGTATGTATGTATGTATGTATGTATATGTTCATGTGCAAATACAATTTTACCCCTCATTTTTCGTAAAGGCATATCTTGTAACAAAGTGTATAACAGTGTGTACAAAAGATGTATCAGACTACAAACATCATGTATTGTTTTGAAAAAAAATAAAACTTGATGTACGAAAGTTAGGAGTCAATGAATCTTCGTGTACTATTCTTGAATTTTTTTCTTTTCCGAGAAACTTTCTCTCTCTAAGTATAGTTGTTTCTCTCTCCAGAGTTATGACTAAACTTTGACGGATCATAATTTTTAGAGGCTCGATGCCATCTAATTTTTGTTTCTCTATCTTAATTTTATTACGCGAAGGGCTACGAGTTCGTATCGATATCATCTTTCTAACCATTGAGGTTTGGAAGGTAGTCCCACCGGCATCGGGACCGAGGCGTGACAATTTCATTAACTAGAAAATTTAGAAAGGGCTGCTCATAGGGCATGTCACATAGCCCCCATGCATCTTCGTGGTCTGACAAAACATGATCTTCAGCTGTAATTTCGTGGATGGTATGAAATAAAGATCAGCATTGTCGCCAACAACCATGTCGTAGTGCATGATGTAATCCGATGTAGCCACATATTGGCGACATAAAAAAGAACTACTTGCTGGTTTATATTCACAATACTAAGAGATTCAAAGTAGTTGAACTCCTATATGTGAGACTTGCTGTTGTTGGAACCAATGATCAATCTGTAATCATCGTCGTATTCATCGTAGATTGGCTTTTGGCCGGTATCATCAAAAATAAACTTCTCCAAGAACTTTGGAGCACAATAACTGCAATGCAGCTTCACTATCTTGCGAGGATATTTGAACTTTGTATTCGCCAAAGATGAACACGCTACTATAGCAATTGTAGGCAGCATGAACATAAGAATGTGGGGTACCTTTAGCGTGAAACTCCTTTCTTGTAAAAATGGGAACCTGATTGCTGCAAACCACATTTGTTTGGCTTTGAAGATACTCGAACCACCATCACAACATATCATTCGACCATTGAAATAGCATTGGTCCAAAGATGGATTACAAACATATTTTTCAGCAAAACCACAAATTGGTTTTGTACACTTTGTATTTTCCCTCAACTTAGGTTTAACAATAAAGCCATCAACTGGTTACATGAACTAAATATATAATTAAATTGGTCATGATTTTGACCACTTTCATGAGAATATACAGTAGTAACAAGAGAACTTACTAACCCAAATTGGTTAATAAAGCCGCATACTGACTTGGTGAGAAGAAAACATGATTGATGATATAGGCTACCACAGTTTTGGTTTTCCTCTTAACAAAGTTCAATAACTTCAACTCGATAGTTACACGGACACAAGCTTTGATCGTCTGCATGATAACCACAAAATTGGTTATTAGATTGTTTATGGCGGCCTAGATCGATAGCAACTTATGCATTTCCCCTCATGTGTCTGACCGGTATCCACATACTTGGTATTATTGGTGAATGGAATGACTTTTTTGAGCAGCTTTGTTGGTTGTCGATCTCGTACTCATGCTCCATTTGAGATTAACCATTGGCCGGCGAATATACTTCTTCTTCCCGCACTACTACATAGAAGCACATCCACGGCGTTTGAAAAACGCCATGAAATGTCTTCCACGGCGTTTTTCGGTGCCGTCCCTTAACGCCGTTTATACTGGCGCCGTCCTTTTGTGTTGAGTTTTATGACGTTTGAAAAACGCCATTAAAAGGTATTCCATGGCGTTTTGTAAACGCCATAAAAAAACTTTCAACGACGTTTCATAAACGCCATTAAAGCACGGCGTTTCAGAAATGCCATGGAATATCTTTCAATGGCATTTTAAAAAAACGCCATGGAATTTTTTCCAGAATTTAAAAAAATATATATATACAGATTTTCTGGTATAGAAAATCCATTAACTTTCACCAGAAAGTAATACAAAACACAATCACAAAGTTCTACAAACATACATGTACATTTGAATCAATAATAACCAATTTACAATACTTCAATTACAAATGCTAATGAAGAAATGTTCTGTTTCAATTTACAATACTATCATTACAAATAACCCCAATATATGAGTTTGTCATTCCTTATGCAAATGAAGAAATGTTATTGCCTTGTTTGGAGGAATAAGTGCTTGATAATCCAAATCTGTTAAATTAGTCATAGACAGTGAGAAACACATATGACATTTTCCCATAGCCTATAAATCATCAAATAATACAATATTGGTTAGACACCAAACAAAGAAGCTGAAAATTCTATTGTAATCAAACCTCGTATCCTGGTGACGGCTAAATACAATAATATCTGCACCAACTCTCATAGTACTGGTCTTGAAGCCATTACCATCTGGAAGGACACAAGTCAAGGAATAAGTACTACTTGAGTGATAGGAGTAGCACATCATGTTCTAGAATGAATGCATGTTATACATTGGCCAATGGCTAATTTTGACTTCTTATCTGAAAATCCAAAACTCATACAGCGGCGCATCATTTCAGGGTCCATACCATTACCATCATCTATACAAAAAGAACAAAATTGATGTCGTTAAGAAAGTCCTTTATCTAATCTGAAACCATTAGATTATAAAAAAGCAGTAGCTAAGAATTATTCGATCAAACTAGAAAATAAAATGAAGACATTGCAGAATCACCTCATCAACTGCATTGTCAAGGAGTTCTGTTATAGCTGAAAGCAAAAAATAAAATGAGAATGTGACCTTTGTCAAAATCGATAGAAGTCATTTAATCATATGCAGAAACCAGAGATAAGTAAAGAAACACAGTACCACCAAAGGCCCATTTGTGTCAGGTGGCATTTAAGTGAAGAAACATGGGACGGACATGTAGATAGTTCTTGCCGTCTGTTAGACAAAAAACAAGATTGTTAGAGAAACAACGGGATGTTCAAAAACAAGATGCAAGTTATAACTACGGAAGAGACAAGAGTAGATTTCTAAGACAAGATATCATTAATTTACCTTGAAACTCATTTAGGAGACTAGATCAGCTATCCTCACCTTGTGGATCCATCAAAAACCTGGAAGTGCAACTATGAGCCTGTTTTTCCTTATGTTCCAACAAACTTGTTTTCCCCTGCAAAGAAACAAAGTAGACATTATTCTATAAACATCAAGTTTTATTTCCAAAATACAGTGCACTATATTACTGAATCTTAATCAATGTATATGAAAGACACTGAAACTTGGTTAATTTGTCAAACAATGTATATGAAGGGCACAACAGAAACAACATAAGCCTCAGAAATACCAGGCTGCTCCTCAGCCTCAACCTACAAATCCCACCACAAATTAAATCTAAAAAAACCAAAGTCTAATAAAGGGTACAACACGAACAGAACTTTCCCAAGCATCCTTATTATTACCAAAGTTTTAGGACTACTATTGAAACATAAAAGAGAGCAATTCATACAAATCAATTACGAATATGATTGAAGTACAACAAAACAAATATGGAAATGTAAAGAAAAGTATTGCTGACGAGGTCTGCTGGACAACCTGCAATTTAAAACCCTATCATTGTAGTAACTGTAAGTAGAGATCGTTCTAGCCGGAGACACTAGGGAAGGATTATATCTGCATTAAAACAAGTTAGTAATATTCACAAATATAAGATAAACATACAAATACAATTCTGTCACAACTATACAAGTATAAAACACATAATCGTATGCAATCGGCAAGATATAGACATGGCACCGATATATATAAACAAAAAGAATTTAAATTATTTACAAGCTATTCACATATTTACCGAATTATGATGAGGTTTTATGGTGATTTCTAGGGTCCTAAATCTAAATCTAATATTTACATATATGGTAGTGGTCAAACATCACTTAAGCATCAAATAACACAAACACCGTTAAGAATGCAAATCAATTTCGTGCAAGGAACAGTAACAATGTTTAGATGATCCTAGACTTTAATTAATTCTAATCTATTAGACTTCTCATGTATACTTAGAAACTTCCTTCCGGCCTGATTCTAAGACATATATGTGTCACTCTTGTTTAAGATTTCCTTCCGGCCTAAATTAAACAAAAATACACTTACGTTCTAGAGTCGATTAGAGATATGATCCTAGGTATGACGTCACTCATCCTATTAGCATGCAAATCATTTACCCTAAAAACCCTTTGCAATAACTAAAACCAAGAACTTCCTTCCGTCCTGAACTTAATCCTAGGTTACTACGGCTTATTAAACTCCCCCCTTTGGAAACATCCGTACACTAGACTATCCTAGGGTTCGATTACATGATCAAATGGTGATTAATCAATTAAAGTTTAACATTCATAAAAACATAAACTACTGCCCTAAATCACAAAACCAACAAACACAACATAACGTTACATACTACACACATTCACATGCAAATCACAAAGAAGAACATGCAATTGAACATAGAATGTAAAACCGATAAAACCAAAAGATGAATAATATAAATAAAACACAATTACACAGTAAAATTACATAAACCTTATGAAGATCCATACCTAACGTACATATATTAGATTGGCTAAGGAATGGTTGAGAATTGGTGGAGGATTGGCGGTAATCGGCGGCGGTGAAGCGATGGCGGCAGGTTTGAGAATTTTCTGTGTAAACGGGTTTTTGGGTAGAGCTTGGCTATTCTAAGAAAAAGTAAATTGTTTGACTCCTAAAACTGAACTAATACATGAGTATTTATAGAGAAAACCCTAAGGTAAAGTCGGCATACACTCCTTGTCCATATCAGATTGAGTTTTTGCTTTTCGTTGTTGCACACAATTTTGACTCTTGAAATTGCTGACTTGGATAATGATTCATGGACTTCTTTTTTGAATTCTTGGACTCCCCTACATGTTAAGGGATCAATGAAGGACTCCCTTACACGTTTTGGGCTCCATAGGACAGCCGAATCCCCTCCATAGTCTCGGTAGAACAAGTTATCAAGTTTTGACCGGGATAACTTTCCTAGTTGTTGTTTTCGGCTTCTCCTTGGTGATTTCTTCGATTCTTCTTCTAAACAACTTCCCATATCATCATTAAGCTCTTCATCAATTATTTGGCATGCTTGTGTAGCACCCCGGGAGGGGAAACTACAGTAGCCATGAATTTAAGCCAATAAGAAGCCAACACGTCCGAAGGACGTGCCAACAACTTATTAACCTAAAGTCGTAGGCTTTTTAGTAAGTAAAATAAAATTTAAAACTTTAAACTTTAAGTGGCACCACTTGAAATTCTTAAAACATTTATCAGAGTTTTTCTAATTTCGCGGAAGGTGGTCAAAATAAAGGGTTCAATTAAAAACTTTAGCGACAACAATAAAAATATACAACAAGGTTTATGAATCAGGGTGACACCTTTACTGTTTATGAAAAAGGCCCTGGTATATGACTCGAAGGGTAAGACTGGAAAGTGAGTACATCTTGGACCAAACATCGAGGAATGAAGGAGGCTCCACACACAGCTCTCTCTATCTATCCCGTCACAGTACCTGCAATCAATCTGTTGTAGGGGTGAACATCGTCCTCGCGTGCTCACATATAGGCCCACCAATGATAGGTTTGAAAACCATAACACCATATATATACATATAGATTTGAGCTCGTAATAAAACCATTTAGAAAATCCTTGGCACACAAAAACATCATTTCATATCTTTCGGGAAAACATTGTAGTATGCTAAAACAGGGGCCTAGAGCGCTCGATGAACAATACAGCCTGCAGGGCTTCACGAATTTCTGTGACCGAATCCCAGGTTTATCTATACAGCAAACCGGGGCCAACTACCTATGCGTCTGAAGACGAATAGTAGCGAGAGTGTCCATTTACAGCTAATGCCCAACAAATCACTCATAACAACACACCGCACTTACGTCTCGCTTAACTCTGTGTGAGATGAGCGTAAGCGGGATAATTTAAATAAACAGGGCATTGCCCCTCCGGAGGTTCACGGTCATTGACACTGTGGGAAGCGTAGACTAAATACTAGATCCGCCACTCTCAGGTCACGCACCGGAAATCAGGACAACGGTGCTCAACATATCGCATCATCGTATAAAAATCTTTTACGTCTAGCCTCGGGTTTTCTTGGCCCAATCGTAAATCATTTGTCAATTAATATAAAGAAAACTTTTCCGAGGCATCGACCATGAGCATACACAAAATCATGCACTTTCTCACATGTAAACAAAACCACTACCAAGGGGGTTCAGATTCCCTACCTGGAATTGCCGTTCCACACGTAAGCTCCAAGCTTCCACGAGCTGTCTCGGTGAGCCGAGGTCACCGCGTAAGCTACCTCATCCAATAATCACTGCAGAATTAAAGTAGCTTAGCAACCAAGAAACAATAACAGTCAACAGACCTCAGCATTCCTAGTTTGACCAGGAATGACCACATTGACTAAGTTGACCAACCAATTCCCTTTTATGGCACTTTAACCTTTTTGACTTGCTTTTCCGGTTATCGACTCTCTACTCAATTTACCGGAAGTCCGACTTAGTTTCCGAACTTCCATTTACCATTTTAATGACGTTAGGGTGTCACATAATAATTCGTTGAATTACTATGGACACCCAACATGTCACACTAACCAAATCTTTAACCTTGAGTCGATTTACCGATTTACGTGAATCACCAAGTTTACTTAACATGGTCAACCTAACATTTTTCAGAATTTCCAGTTATCATTTTCCGATAACAATTTAACACTTTACGAATTTAACCAAAAAGTGTCAAACTTCATTGAACTTCAATTCTTTACTTAACCGTTTTTTTTTCTGAAAGTGGGACTTTCCCAAAATGGAAAGTTTCCCAAACTAGCAGGTTTCCAAACATAGAAGGTTTCCTAAAATGGGAAGATTCCAATTACGGTTAGTTTATGTTTTTATACGTTTCCTTTTACGTAATTCCGATTACGACACTTTAACTCTACTAAACGGAAACAATATACTTTAAACAGGAGTCGAAGACTACCTCCTCGGCACTTCTGCCGGTTTCTCTGCATCACCGGAATCGTTACCGGATTCTGACAACTTGCCGGAATCCTCTGCCAGATTTCGGTCAACTTGCTGGAATTTCGCCGGAGTTTCCCCGTTTTCTTCGTTTACCAAGTTCTCGACAACAAGACAACAAAACATCAGAATAATCTCCAACAACAATCAAAACAACCTTTAACCAACAACACAGTAGCAACAAATTTACAGTTCAAAGAGGGGGAAAAACCTTACCCTCTGCTTTTGCCCCAACACCACTGCAGCTGCCCCAACACTGCACCAGAACACACCTAGCTCGTCCAACACCTCTCTGTCGACACCACCTCTTCTCTATTGAGTCCTAACTCACAGTCTCCTGCATCTCCACGCTTCTGTTAGTCTGAACGGCGGCTTGGCTCCTTCCACCTCAGGCATGCAGGCCACCGTGACCAGGAAGCTGTTCGAAAACGAAATGGGAGGGCTCTCGGAGGAGCAGAACCCAGAAAGAAGAGAAGAATATGAGATTGGGCATAAAACTGAAAAGCAAGGATTAATCGAGCTTGAAATTGAAGGAAAAGGGATGGATTCACCTTAGAAAGACTCGAGCTCGCCGGAGAAGGATGAATCAGAGGAAGAACCGATTTGGGGCTAAAGGTTGACTTTTGAAAATAGAGAAAAGAGTGAGTGAATGTCAGATTGGTGGGTATGGGTAGAGAGAGGAGAGTGAGGCGAGTTCAACGGTGGTGGCACGACGGCCAAGCGCGGCCTGACGTGGCGGTGACGGTGGGTTGGAGGCGGACGACGCGCCTGCGTCTGCCTTCTCTCTCGAGCTCTCTGTTTTTTTTTTCTCGACAGAATGTGGTGAGAAGGGAGAGATTGGTTTTTATATTTGGATCCAATGGTCTAAAATGTTAGATGAGATCAAGGGCCAAGATTGAAAGTTGGTTTTGAAAATCAGAAAATAGTAATTTAGAAATTACCATGGACTTTGGAAATTCGTAGAAAATAGATGGAAGCTCCGAAAAATATTCCGAAAATACCGGGAGACTCGTGTCGACACGTACTATGACATCGAGTCATTAAATTAGGTATTTGGAGAACTTTTAAAACTCGAAAATGAACGTGGTCGTTCACTTGCGATGTTACTGAATGCGACTTAAACCTCAGTAACTCGCTATTAACCACGGTTAAAACATTCGGGGCCTCACACTCTACCCCCTTTAAAGAAATTTTGCCCTCGAAATTCATGTACCAAATTGGTCACTGACCAAGGGTCAATTTCTCCATCCATCTCTGTTCCTTCCGGAATCATGTTGACTAAACTTTGCCAGTCCACATGCGACGACGTCACAACCGATACCCTGGTGACTTTAGTGCACCAATAGCCTCGTTTACCGCGAGTCCAATTTTTCTCAAGATCACTGAATTTTTTGCTGAACCTCGAATCTCTGCTCGTTACCCGAATAACAATGTCGATGTCAAGGCATGTACACTCAAGCATTTCCACCTCTCTTTACCTCGTGTAACGAGTGCTGAAGTCACGATCGAAGTGTAACCATCGATTCGATCGTCAATCTTGCAGGTTCTATAGCCAAGTAACAAACTCGAACTTGTCACTTTCTCGTCTCGATCGTAAAGACAAGATACTCGAAACAAGCTGTCTCATCCGTTAACATACAGCGTCACAAAGTCCTCACACCAAAACGACTTTATCAAAGCCTTACTGTAGGAGAGGATGCACAAATACCAGCTGACAAGTGATAATCCACAAGTTCACGTCTTTCGTTGCAGCGTCATGCTTACACGATCGATAAACCACGAACAATGTCTCAACATCGATGAACCACTAAGGATAAGCCAAGTCAAACATGTTGTCGTACTTTTAACTCTTAGATGACTTATAAGGATGTCGCCGATAGACTTTTCCTCGAAGTCAAAATCGTGAATTTACTATCCTCATCATCGAAAATCGGAACAGACACTCGCAGATACATTCGCTAATCCACTCTTTTGATGCCAATACGACGACGAGTCGTCTCATGCGAGTGTTTCCGTCAGGCTCCATCAGAAAGAAAACAATCAGCCCTGATAACACGTTCGAAAAGATCAGAAGACGTCTTAGCTACCATATCCTATTCAAAGGATCAATACGTCTTCGCCTCTGAAGCTGTCATACCGCATCTCGTACGATGCTTTCCTTAAGATAGAATCTCAGTTTCCACACCTGCCAAGAGGGATGTTACACGTCATCAAAGTCGTAAAACGTTCACCAGGTCTCTTGCTTAATGGACGTTTCCCTTATTACCGTGCCTCGTCATAGACTCACAACGTTACTAACTCAAACCGAACAACACTTTATCTATGACTCAGTCATAGAAACCAGATACCTCGAAAACATACTTTCTTACCCGTAATCACTTGTTGAAAAAGTGAATAACTCAAGGGTAATTTTCACCTCGAAGTCCAACACTTGGTTGAACTGAGACTCTTTGATAATGTCCTGTGGCCACAAACTTTCTCATCTCTTTACACTTTCACTTTTCAGTGGCCCGCTATCAACTTGCACTGAAGTGATGTTCCCTTTTGTCACTGAATTTCACAAACTCGAACTGGCCAAGATTTCGATAATCTGAACATCGGTCAATCTTAACTGCATGACTGTTGCAGGGGAAAATTAGTACCTACTACCTTGGTGACAAGCCAACAAATTACCACCAAAAATTTAGGGTACTCACCAAATATTCTTAGGTACACTTCCTTCCCTGTTTTAAACCGTTTGTTCAAATCATGAAGCTACCACTTGGTCATCAAATAACGTTTTACACTTTTCCTCACTTCAGGCTTTCCATGCATAGAGTTCAAGCAGAGAACAACATGTCCAATTTCACCCATGGACAATTTGATAACATTGCAAACTCTAAATGCAAATAATCACTGATGCACAAACTCAGGTTTTTCTTTCCAATCTTCGACAATTCGGTCGTATAACAATTTCCTGACACCTCATTCGGTCAGAACCGATTCTTAACGCTCCACATGGCTCCAATAACATCAAATTTCCTCAGCCATGGAAAATCTTTTATATATTGGTGTCTTGACGAACCACAAAGTCACAAGAGTACGTGAACAATTACAAAATCCAAGTTGTAAAGTACTCCCAAGAAAACGGGAATGAATTACAGGTCTTAAGTTGCCTGCTCCCAACACTTGCAACATCTTGAGACCACTCTTACAGGATTTTGAGCACATTGGACCGAAAATATATTTCGAGCACATTGTTTGGGCCAAAATAATATTTCTTGGTAAATGTCAGTAATTCGAGCACATTGGACCGATTCCAACAGTTGAGTATCTATACATATTTCTTTTTCCTTTTAGGGTTATGCGTGACGTGATTTGCAGGATTGCATGGATCTATTTTATAATCTTTTTGGAAGATTTCTTCCCTAATTGATTTAGAGAATCTGATATGTCTTGATCCGAAAGTATTAAACAAAACTCTATTGTTCCCTATATAAAGGGGTCGACGGCAGATGATAAAACATACACATCAACTTACAAACAACCTTGCAAACACTGCAAAACAAGCCTCTCTCGAAGCACCTCTATCAAAAAGACGTCCTTTATTCCATCAAAGCCTCATCACGAGCAACTCTCGCAGTTACCTCATCTAAGCCTCATCGCGAGCAACAGTCTACACCAAGTCTATAAAGCATCATTACGAGTATAAGTCCGCCTAAAATCATTGTTAGAGGATAAAACCTATAACAAATATATCATCAACCATTGTTTTTCTTTGATCCTACAATATATTTGTGTACACATAATTTATGAAAATTTCTCAATTATGAGGTACTTTATTTAGCCGAGGCCGTGTCCACGTGTCACCACACGTGTTCCCGACAGGTCAGGTAATTGAGGGTTTGGGGAGACTCCACTCCAGAACTCGCCGTTTTACAGTCTCTAGAGCTCGATGCCAACCGAAACACTGAGAAAAAGCTACTCTTCCTCTGCTGCTAGCTAGCTCTCTTACTCCGACGCCGACCAACACCTCAGCTTTCCTCAGCCACCAATTTTGTCCCGGCACTGATGCTCGCCTTCCATAGCTTCTCTGCGACATTCTTCGTTTCGGGTTAGGGTTTCGCTGGGCTACGGTAACCCCTACCTCCCTTGCTTACTAAATTGGGTTTTCTTTCTGTAAATTTTGTTTCTTTTGTTGGGCAGTTGAAGAAATTACTGATTTTAGAGTTGAGAAGATATGGCTGAGGATGTTGGAGTTGAGAAAATGGTTGAAGATTTTAGGAACGAAGCTAAAGCTTCGGAATTAGCTGAGACTGTGGGTGCTCAGATACAAGAGGAGGGAATTGGAGACATGTTTGAAGATGGGATGAATGAGGCCAAACCGCTCGAAGATGATGGAGTTGGTGAAGAATTTGGAAATGATTTGGTGGAGAAGGGGGAAGATGATGGAGATTATGAGTTTTGTGTGGGTGATATTGTATGGGTTGAGACCAAGATAAAGACATGGTGGCCTGGTCGAATTCATGATCCTGTAGATGCATCGAAGCTGGGGATGATGGTTAGTGTCCAAGAAGGTTGTTTACTAGTTAGCTACTTTGGGATGGGGCATGTTGCTTGGTGCCGTCGACGCCAACTGAAGCCTTTCGCGCTGTTGTTTGAGCAGATTTCAGGGCAAAGCAAGGTTAGGATTTTCGTTAGAGCTGTAGAGAAAGCCCTTGAAGAGTTTGGTGGCCGTGTTAGATTGAGTATGACTTGTGCCTGTGTGTTGAAACAAGACCGATGGTCGGTTGATGATGCAGCGTCTGAGGAAGGAGTTACAGTGCCTGACCGCAACTGTGGTGGACTTGGTGAAGTTTCTGTTACTCGTTTTGATTCTGTGGAGTTCCTGTCGCATCTGAAAAGCCTTGCACGGGTTGTTTCCAAAGTTGGCATACTTGACTTTATTGTTATGCAGAGTCGATTATCTGCCTTCTATAGCTCCACAGGCCACTGCCAGCTTCCTATGCATCTACTTCAGGAAGGAAATGATGCTGAAAGCGATGCAGATGGAACCTTCCTGAAGCAGACAGAGGAAATTGTTTGTCATCAAGAAAAGAATGATAGTGAAGGTTTTGCAAAGGTTTCTGGTGGGGGTAGTGCCGATAGAACTTCCATGTCAAGTTCAAAGGTTAGGAAGAGAAAGAAGAATAGGGGTTCTGAAATTGAAGGGACTGGCCTCCTAATATCACCAACAGTGAAAGAGAGCAATGCTTCCGGAATAGGATATGGTGATAGCGGAAATGGAGTGACTGAAATAGGCGCAGAGTCTAGAGAGCGGAAAAGGAGTAGGTACTTGTCTTACCCATACGTAAACTTGGGGCAGGTAGGATCATCCGCGGAAGGAATTGCAGCAACTATTGATGATGGACCACCTTCAAATTTTAAAAGCACTGGCGATAAGTTCTGGAGGAAATGGTATAGGAGGTTTACCGGTGTGAGTAACACATCTGGCAATTCATATTTGAAAAATACATCTTCTGCTGAGTTGCTTTCTGAATTCTGCTCTGCTGCCATCAACTGCCAGCATTCAATTGATAATAAAGCATTTGATTCAGTTGCTTGGTTTATATCTAACTTCAGGATATATGTATTTCATGACGAGCCTATTTGTGAAACCTATAGTAAGAACATGGCCGGTCAAGATGAGGATACATATGCTGAATCTTGCCTGTTGGAAAATGTTGACCAGATTGAGGGTAAATATGTGCCAAAGAAAAGAAATAAAAAGGCTGTTTTGAAGAATGCAGAGGATGAAAGGTCAAGTTTAGTTCGAAGCCCTGCAACTGCTGTACTGGGTATGAATGGAAACCTTGGCAAGAAAAGAGGGCGACCAAAGTTTGGGAAATCCAAGACTATATCTCTTTCTGGGGTGTCAGATGTCAATTCCAGTATTTCCACTGGGTTGCAAATGGCACAAGATTCTGTAGTTGTCGGCCCTGCGGTGCCCTGTGATAAGCCTAAACGAAAGAAAAGAGAGAAGGTGGAACTCTCAAGTCAAGGGAGTTTGCAGACTAAACAAACAATCAGTATACCTGATTTGAATGGTAACAGTGTTATACCTACTGTTCTGGGTAATAATCAACAGAGCATTGATCATGCCGCTATTGAAGGGAATGTTGAAATTGAAAAGAGATTGGGGACTGAAACTGCTTCAGAGCATTCAAAATCCAATATGGCTCCTGGCTTAGTAGATGCTAATGGACACAATTTGAAACCTGGTACATTGGTTGTTGATCTGGGGATTCCTGCTCAGGCTTTTCCATGCCTGGACTCTAACCAGGTTACCAGCCTGCTATCAGCTGAAAGTAAACCTGGCCCGAAGAGAAGGAGAAAAGGGAAAGTAGATCTGGGGATTCCTGTTCAAGCTGATGGCATTCCTGATTTGAATGGAAATGGTGCTGAACGCCTTAAACCCGAGAGGAAGAAGAGAAAGAGAAAAGAAGTAGCTTTAGCCACTGCTCTCCTCTTGACCTTTGCCCCCGGAGTCTCGATGCCTTTGAAAGATGATTTAATTTCAACATTTTGTAAGTTTGGACCCTTGAAGGAATCTGAGACATTATTATTAAAAGAGTCAAGTAGTGCACAGGTTGTATTCGTGGAAGGCGCTGATGCTGGAGAAGCATTTCAGAGTTTAGAGAAGGACAATCCATTTGGCACAAACCTTGTTGGTTACAAGCGCTTTAATCTTCCATCAGTTTCCTAGGTTTTAGCCACAAGCTTAGCCTCTCCGCCTATGAAGAGACTCCTGTACAATAGCCTGCCAAGCGGCCTTGCCAGATGTCATAAGGCAGAAACTTCAGTCTATGACATCAATGCTGGAGAGGTCAGGGGGTAAACTTTCGCAAATGATGTGAGGCAATCTGGAATGTAAAATAATAGGCTTCCTACAGAAGGTGAGCTCCACAAATGGTCCTTCCTCTGCTTAATTAGATCAGGTTATGTACATCTTATGAATGTTTTAGTGACCTTTTAGGACAGGCTCTCTTTTAATGATGTTGATGTTAAAAAACCTCTTGGATAGTTTGATGATAGGACATGAGTAGTGACTAATTTGCACGGGAGCCCCTATGAATATCGTATCTTCTTTTGGCATGGAATTCTGGAACTGTATTCTCGAACCTGTTTGTATCTTTTTCGGCTATGCATCTTTATTAATGTAGCTTCTTGTATTAAGTATTAATACTTCTGTCGTATGCAAATATTAGTTAAAGACTTGCACAATTTACTCGTCAAACAAAAAGACTTGCATAATTTACATATTGCAAACTGAAAGCTCAGGATAAAGCTTGTATTTACGGTTTTACACCAAGGTTTCACATCACCACCGTTCAGTCAGTATAATCAAATGCATAAATCATTTCTATACAATTTTATCAAATGTCAGTATAATCAAATACATAAATCAGTTCTATACAATTTTATCATATTTAATGATCGTTTAATCGTGATTTACAGAGGTTTGGATAGACATTTTTGGTCTGTTTATTGATTTAACCTAATTTAGTACCGAAAGGATCATCAATTTGAATGAAATTTTGCAGGAATGAACTATACATTAATATCAATAAACTGAACGGTCGTGATGTGAAAAAAAATGACCGAAAAGTGAGCAAAATAAGGAACTTTACACTTTAATTTCAAAACGAAGCTTCGCTCTGTATAGGAACTGTATGTATATATCTATCATCAGTATTAATTAAGCCAATTTGGCTTATGAACTACCAAAGTTTAAACAATCAATACCCCTCAATTTACCCCTACATGAAATTCAATCTACCAAATTCAAAATGTAGAAAAAGGTTGAAAACGTAAACAACCAAATCAGAAAACCCAATAATACCGAGAAAGAGAATCATGCAGCATGGAGGAGAACTGAAAGGCAGTTCATCTAGGATAAAATTTTCAAAATTCAAATACACAAATCAGTTGTACTATCCATAATAATTGCACGCATCTTCCTCCTCTCTACGTCATCTTAGGTAAATTTTTCTTCCCTTCTCCCATCTCTACGCTTCTTGCGTATACAAGTTAATCATTTTTGTCAATCATTGTAAATTATAAGCCCTTTGATGCATAAAATGGTGTTCTTTTCCTTTGCTTCATCATATTTGTTATGCTTATACAAGTTCATTCCTCAGATTATAGTTGATGTGTCGTGAGCTCAAACTGGTGATGGCATTGCTGAGTGTGAAGTCCTCAAATGGGTTGTGAAATATGTCAGTTCTTCAGCTTTGTATTCCTCTATCGTCTGCATTCCGTTAACGTAAATTACATGTCAGAATTAGTTTACATGTTCTTTGATCTCTGCTATGGCCAGTGGCGGAGCCTGAAGCTTGTCTTTAAGGGAGTCAAAGATAGCAAGATAAAATGATAAGTTTTTTATTTTATTTTTTACAATAAAAACAAACTACAACTATTGAATATAATATACAAAATGAAATATGTATTGTTTTCATGTTTGAAACCAAGAAAATTCTCTTTTAAATGCTTTATTAATATTTTATAGTATGTTATGAGATATATTAGGGTAGTTAACCAATGTAATTATTACAATCTCTCATTTTTAAGACATCATTTAGGTAAATTTTGGTCTAATGAGAAATTTAGAAGTAAATTTGGAGGGGTAATTATCATAATTTTAGTCTAAATAGCAAGACCAATAACAAATTATCCTAACATTTTAACATTTTCCAAAATTGTTGTGGATGCCATAACCCCCTCCGGCCCCAAAGAGCTCGGCCCCTAGCTATGGCTGTGTAAAAATGGCTATATTTGTTTTTGATTTTGGTACAGAAATCCAGGAAGCCATCATCAAGGAGGAAGGGTTGGTCAAACCAAGGGTTTGATGACTAATACTATTTATATATATTTTATTAGAAAATGCTTGCATCAATACCGGTATTGATTCGTACGTGCATACTCTACTTTATTTACATATTTTTACTAATATAAATCATAATTGTAGCCGTTCAAAAATTTAATTAAACAATCAAGATCACTTATGCAAAAAATAAATTTGAAAAATGATCGTTTGCTCAATCAAATGTTTCAATCAAATGGGCAGTTGTGGTGAAAGTTAGCAGCATCATGAACGACTGTCTATTTAATTGATGCATTTGGTTGAGCAAACTATCATTTTTTAAATTGATTTTTTGCATAGGTGATTTTGATTGTTTAATTAAACTTTTGAACGGTTTTATAATTTACATTAGTAAAAATATGTAAATAAAGTAGAGTATACACGTACGCATCAATACCGGTATTGATGCAAATATTATCCTATTTTCTTTTAAGTGAACGGTGCATCTGATATATTCATTACTTCAGTTTGGTATATATAGATTTTTTATATTATACTTTCCAAAAGAAGGTATATATAGGTGCTCATTAAACATACATGCTATATGTA
Source organism: Comarum palustre (assembly GCA_951800085.1). Taxonomy (NCBI): domain Eukaryota; kingdom Viridiplantae; phylum Streptophyta; class Magnoliopsida; order Rosales; family Rosaceae; genus Comarum; species Comarum palustre. The sequence goes on from OX637576.1 coordinate 7,410,256, forward strand.
TATTCGAATTGTGTTTCATTGATTAAAGTATTTGTTCAACCCTCGAAGAAATCAGTATTAATTAACGCAATTTACATTATGTAACTTTCAATGGCTAAATTTTAAGACAATTTATCTTATGTAACTTTCAATGGCTAAATTTTAAGAAATCCCTTTATTTGTCCCCTCCATGTAAAACTATTGAAACAAACACAAATTAATAAATTAAGGGTACAATAGGAAACTACAAAACCAAAAAATACTCCAGCAAACCCTCCACAAGGTTCAAGGCGAAGAGCAAGTTATAAACTACCACTATCTGATTTTTTTTCTAATTAATACCGACTAGCTGCGGTGTCGCATTCTCATCTTCCGATGTGTAGTTCTAGAAATCAAAAACAGGTATGCTGTATCTTGATTTGTAATTCTGGATTGATGGGATTCTTATTTCCTTACGATCTTTTATTTGTTACATTGTGTGATATTTTTTAGTTTATAGGATCAGACATAGAAATGTGCTGATGATATAGTTCATATGCAGGACATTCACTACTTTCATCAAATATTTCTTTCATTTTGTTTGCTGGGGAATGATGGACTTTTGGTAATCAAAGGCAATGGACAACCAAAATCAAACTGCTGAAGGCATAAGCAGCTGAGAAACTATTCTACCATTTTGCAGGTATCACTAGAGCATATGATCTTAATTACAGATCAATTTGAAAATTTTAAGTTGAGCTGTTTCGACGTCGCAATTCAGTTTAGGGAGTGTGAGGTAATGCATCAAAGTCTCTTTTAGTAGTGCGGGCGTGCCAGCTCGTGGGTGAGCAACCGTAGTAGTAAGGGTAGTGCGCTTAGCTTTCTGCTTCTAATCAACCGACTGAGGACCAAAAGAGCACTGACTTGATCACCAGGTTCGTTAAGAGTCACATTGACAAGGATTTACGGTAGTCTATCGACACCAAATCGATACTCACGTTGTGGAGCGAGCAGAGCAACCAAAGGAACAGAATGAGGAGCGTATGGAAGTAAAGGTATGAAGCTTCGAAGAGCGTGAAAAGTGAACAAGGTAAGGCTTCGGGGAGCTGGAGAGGAAAAGGAGACTAAAACAAGGTAAAGCTCTAGATGCTTAAGCGTCGGGTTCAACTAGGTCGAGGTCGTAGCTGTTGTTTTGATTGTTGATTGATTGTGTGTAAACCGTTGTTGTTTTTAGGCTAATCCTTGAACCTTCCTTTATAGTGTTTCGCATAGTAGATAAGGATACGGTCATCTCTGCTAGTCAATTGATGAATTGCGTGCAAGGTCTCATCTTCCTTGGCAACTACGTAATTGGGTGATACAGTTCCAATCATGTACAAAGACTAATTTTAGGGCCACATGGATTGGCCCCAATCAAGTTAAAGACTTATAGAAGTCTTCAACGTTAAGATATTATAGGCAAATATGTTAGTTGACTACTAATGCAATTCCACTAGTCCGTACAATGGCATTTAAATACCTCATTGAGATCCATGATGACATGATAAAACTACCAGAAAGCATGGTGATTTCATGGCAAAGCGACCAATCTATCTTTCAAATTATTGACAAAGCTTTTGTCAGGACCCACCCCGGGTTAAACATCTTTAACCTTTAGTAAATCCTGCGGGAACCACCTCAAGGGAACTTCTTACTGAAACCCCTTTGAAATGGACAACCCTTCCTGCAAACCAACTCAGCACTTCCATGAATAATTTAAATCCACCCCCAACTCCTAGAGCCATCCTGCTCCCCAAGTCACAACTACGCTTCAATATCCTATTCAACTATCTAAGTTAGGGTAATCAGAGCAGTCTACATGAAAGTTATACTTAAATCAAACTTGTTGTGAGAACGGATTAATTGACTATGCCCCGACTTCGGTACACGCGACCTCCTCTCAAGAACCCTGCAACACTGGACATTTGAAAACGAAGGGCCCAGGGGAAAACATTTAAAAACACAACGTTAGCGTGAGTGGACAAAAATCAAATATGAAAAGGTAAACATCGTTTCATGCTCTCCCTTTGATTTTCCAAAATTCACATGCACGCAACCCATAGAAAACGATTAAATAAAATATATACAACAATTCCCTTAGCTCAAATACAGAATTTAAAAGTGGGGTAGTTTCACCATGACCACGAGAAAACAACTGACAAACTCTATCCACGAGAGGGTCTATTGACCAGCTCAATCGGAAAGGGTCCCCTGACCTGCTCTATTCAGGAGGGTCCATCTGACCAGCTACCACCGAAGAGGGTCCTGACCGGCTCTATCCGGGAGGGTCCTTCCGACCAGCTACCACTGAAGAGAGTCTGACCAGCTACAATCGGAGAGGGTACCATCTCCATCCGGAAATGGTCTATGCTAGCTAGCAATACATATAAACATAACCTTGAAAATCCTTAAAAACCTCGTGGTAAATAAATCAAAATCTAAGTCAAAACACCCATGACTTTTCTTCAAAATACATTGTATTTAAAACATTTTCAGGCATCCGAAACCGGTTCTCTGACTTTACTTAAATCATAAATCCAGGAGCCAAGTTTCCCCTTTTAAAAATAATCCCCCTCCATAACCCAAAATGGTGATAACAATTGAAAACCATATTCCGGAAAAATCATTTAAACTCATGGGAAATGTATGAACCTCTTTCCCGGCTCATTTATCTTTAAAAAGTATTAAATTCCCAAATTTTTCCAAAATCACCATAAAACTCAACATGGTGGAAATTCATAAATAAATGAGAAACTAAATAAAATCTATTACATGCATTATATTTAAAAATAAAGGTCCACTCACAGACTGAGGCCTTAGCCTGATGAAAACCAGAATTCCGCTCAAGCGAAGTCTCCACAACACGACCCTCTTCGCGTCCTGTTCCACAATTAATGTTAATTTTTCGGATGCTAGAATAATAATTAAATAATATTTATGTACACATTTGTGAGCGTACAACTCGCTCATTGTCATCACATTTCTCAAATTGTCAACTAAAAATCTTCGCGTCCTTAAAATATTTTTTACACCTTAACAGGCAATAATCGATTGTCGGAATAATATTTAATTATCCGCCAATAATACTAAACTTGAAAAATTCCAAAATCTAACCAAAACTCCTTTAAAAATTACCAAATTTAAACCACAGACTCCTCACATTATATTCTATTTAATGGGCATGAAAAACTGCCCTAAAAGTGACGGCACCGCCGCCGACAGAAATTCTGGCTACTTCCGATCGTCACCAAACTTTTACAGTGGCCTCATCTAGTCATTTAGAACAACTTTCTAGTTCAACTCGAAGACCAATTCGGCCTCTAACTAGGTCAATTACGTGATGAACAGTGGAACATGAAATTTTAAACATAAAAACTTCAAATCCTCAATTCTCCCTCCACACTCCAAATGAATCCACCAAACTTTAGGAGTGAGTAGTACTCTTAAAACCCATTCTAATCATATAAAGAACTCACAAATTGGTGGCCTGAGGAGGGAGAAATCCGATCTAGACTCAACATTGAACACTAGGCAAACAAATCGACATTTCTCCCAAACCAAGGCGAGATAGGTCGAAAGACTTACCTAGAATTGAAGTAGACTCAGAGGTGATCATTTTGAGACCGGTGCGGCGGCCTGAGGTGGCCGGACGGCGGTGCGGTGGCGGTTGGAAATTCCGACAACGTTTTCGGTCAGGGAGAGAGAAAATGTCGGGGGGAGAGAAAGAAAAGGCCGGGTGAAAAATTTGAATTTTTACCCCGGTAACTCCTGTAACTTTACATTTTTGTTTATAACTTTCCCATACAAACTCCGATTTGAGCGTGCTACGTGTCCACGAACTCGTATCGACGTCCTCTACAACTTTCATGAAGAAAGTTTTCCCAAATTCTTGACTTAACAAAAAGTCAACTTTACGATCAAACAGTTACTTTAAATGGTCAAATACCAAAGTAACCAACCGTAAAATAATTCTAGAATTGGGATGTGACAGGTTTTCCTAATCTTGGTGATCATGTAGGCGATGCAAGATACAAGGTGGGTAGAGCATTGATTACTCCTTTGAACAAAGATGCAGACATGTTGAATGAAAATATCATGAGTATATTTTATGGTGAAGAAATATCATTGTACTCATTTGATTCTGTTACAAATGATATCTGAAATCTGTACAAGCCAGATTTTTTGAATTCAATAATCACAAGCGGTTTACCGCCGCACAAATTAACTCTTAAAACAATTGCTCCAATCATGCTTTTAAGAAATTTAGACCCAAAATTAGGATTGTATAATGGTACTAGATTGTTATGTCATGGTGGCCACCAGAGTCTGATTGATGCAGAAATTATGACGGGCAAGTTTGCTGGGGCTAGACTTTTTCTGCCAAGAATTCCATTGCAAAATGTCAAAAATGCGAAGCTTTCATTCCAACTTACAAGAAAAAAATTTATAATCAAGTTGTGCTTCGCTTTGAAAATAAATAAATCTCAAGGTCAAACCACAAAGGTGTTGGTTAAAAAAAGGGTCATTTGTTTGTTCGATTGGAGTCCTAATCAAAAATCTCCATTTTCACTGTTTTTCAGGTTTTTCCTGGGTTCGGGTTCTCGAGCTCCGACGAGTCTTCTCTGCATTCTTCGACAACCTCTTGAGCTTTTGGAGACGTGGATGTCTCTGTTAGAGGCTAGGGGCGCGACTACTGCAGCGTATGAGGAGGTTTGGAGCCACTGACATTGATTGGGAGCAGAGGCAGAGGCATTGGATTCGGTTCAGTGACAAGTATAGGGTGGAGGAATCAGTAAGGAGAGCTGCTGGGTTTTGGATTGGATGAGTGTGGAGGAAGCGGCAGGGGTGCATGGTGGAGCTCGATGGTGAGGCTGCAGAGCAGTGTTGGAAGCTTTGGAGAAGATTGGAGGTGAGGATACTGTTTTAGGACATTGTGTTATTGTTTTTGTTGTTGTGATGATGATCTGTGATTAACTTGGATGTTGATTGATGTTGTTTTCTTTGCTTGTACGTCGATAACTTGGAAATGAAGAAACAAGGGAAACTCTGGAAAAATTCTGAAAAGTTGACCGGAATCCGGCAGGAGATTCCGGCAAGTTGCCGGAATCCAGTGACTGCTCCGGTGATGTAATGAATACGGCTGAAACGCCGAAGAGGTAGTCTTTGACTCCTGTTTAAAATGTACTGTTTCCGTTTAGTCGAGTTAAGAGTCGTAATCAGAACTTACGTAAGAAAACGTACTAAAACGGAAACCAATCATAATTGGAAACTTTCCATTTTTGGAAACCTACTCATTTGGGAACCTTTCTATTTTGGGAAAGTTTCCATTAAGAGAAAGTTTCCATTTTGGAAAAGTTCTATTTTCAGAAAAATGGTTTAGTAAAGAATTGTAGTTCAACGAAGTTTGACACAGTTTGGTTAAATTGGTAAAGAGTTAAATTGTTATCGGAAACTGATAACTGGAAATTCTGAAAGTGTCAAGTTGACCGTTTTAAGAAAAATTGGTGATTCACGTAAATCAAACTAGGAATGTTGAGGTTTGTTGACTGTTATTGTTTCTTGGTTGCTAAGCTACTTTAATTATGCAGTTATCCATTGGGCGCAGTAGCTTACGCGATGACCTCGGATTACCGAGGCGGTTCCTGGAAGCTTGGAGGAAAGCTAAACCCCCTTTGTTAGTGGTTTTGTATATATATATATATATATATATATATATATGAAAGTGCATGATTTCGTATGCTCATGGTCGATGCCTCATGAAGTTTTCTTTATATATGTGATAAATGATTTATGATTAGGCCAAGAAAACCCGAGGCTAGACGTAAATGATTTTTATATGATGATATGATATGTTGAGCAGTGTTGTCTTGATTTCTGGTGCGTGACCTGAGAGTGACGTGACCTAGTATATAGCACTCACACGGTGTCGATGACTGTGAACCTCAGGAGGGAAATGCCCTGTTTATTTTAATTATCCCACTTACGCTCGTCTCGTACAGAGTTAAGCGAGACTTAAGTGCGGTGTGCTGTTATGAGAGATTTGTTGGGTATTAGCAGTAAATGAACACTCTCGCTACTATTCATCTTCAGACGCATAGGTAGTTGGCTCCGGTTTGCTGTATAGACAAACCCTGGATTCGGTCACAGAGATTCGTGAAGCCCTGCAGGCTGTATTGTTCATTGAGTGCTCTGGCCCCTGTTTTAGCATACTGCACAGTTTTCCCGAAAGATATCAAATAATGATTTTGTGTGCCAAAGATTTTCTAAATAGTTTTATCTAGAGCTCAAATATATATATATATATATATATATATATATATATATATATATATGGTTTTCAAACCTATCATTGGTGTGCCTATATGTGAGCACGCGAGGACGACGCTCACCCTTATGGTTTTCAAACCTATCATTGGTGGGCATATATTTAATTGACCCTTTAATTTGACCACCTTCCGTGAAATTGGAAAACCTCTGATGAATGTTTTAAGAAATTATTTGGTGCCACTCTAGTTAAAGTTTAATTTTATTTTTACTTACTAAAAAGCCTACGACTTTAGATTAATAAGTTGTTGGCACGTCCTTCGGACGTGATGGCTTCTTATTAGATTAAATTCGTGGCCACTATAGTTTCCCCTCCCGGGGCGCTACAGCAGTGGTATCAGAGCAATCGTTCCTCGGACTTTTGTTTTAAAAATGTTTTAAAACCTTTGATGTCTTGAAGTCTATGCTAGCGCGTCAAGATTTTTTTTCAAAAGTGGTTTTTAAGAAATTTCGAAGCTAGTAGAGTTTCGTGAGTTGGCATAAAAAAGGGTTTTGAAAATTCTCCCTTGGGAATTTTCATTTACGATTTTAAATTTTAGCGACAACTTTAAATTCATTCAAGAGTCGTGTTCTTATCCTTTGTTTCATTCCTTAAAAAATCTGACTCGTTACCTTATACTATTATATGAAATTCCTTTGTGACTCTGGTTTGTGTTATGGGAGTGACTGTTATTTCTTGACCTAAAAAGCCTCGTTGTCATCTTTATTCTATTCTTGTGTTATGTCATGCCTGAGTATCTTGACCATTGTTTTATTTTGAGTACCTAGATGACTTCAGAAGAATTTCTTATGCTTCTGTCAAGTCCAAACCTAGTTGATAAAGAGGTCACTGTTTCATCGAGTATATTCCCACTCAGCTCTCTCACAGTACACGGGCCACAACATATGATAACAGTGGCAGTAAAATTGAGACTATAGATTTTGAGCTCTGAAAGCTTGGCATACTTGAGGATTATGGATGTAAAAACGTCCTGTTTGGGATTGTTGATGATATGGAGGAAAAACTTGTGCACGTGTTACGGATGTGGGATATTGTTTATGCTATGAGATTGCATGTTGGGCCAGAGTATGTTATTTGAGCCGCAGTGTCACATCCCGGTTCTAGAATCCATTTACGGTCGGTTACTACCCAAGTTACTTTGATCTTTAACCATTTCGTAGTAACCGTTTTACCGTGAAAGGTCAAAAAGTTGACTTTTCGTTAGGTCAGGAATTTGGAGAAACTTTCTTCATGAAAGTGCTAGAGGGCGTCGTTACGAGTTCGTGGACACGTAGCACGCTCAAAACGGAGTTCGTATGAAGAAGTTATAGTCAAAAAAATGGGAAGTTACTATTCTGGTGTCGAGGTATAAATAGGACTTGCCATTTTGGGAAATGCATTAAAAACCATACGGAGCTCCCTCGATACCCTCAGATGCGATCTGTAACCCGGCGACCCGAACCCGACCCGAATCGGTTTTTCACCGATTTCTCCGCCGTCCGGCGGCGGTTTGCTGCGAGACCGACGGCATCGGATTCCTCTCTTCCTCCTCGACATCTCCATACCCACCATGCAACTCGTTTCGACCCTAGGTGAGAGCGGTGCCTCGAGGACAGGCGAATCGGAGCTCCGGTTCGAACTCCGTCGTGCGGCCACCATTCGCCGAGATTCTTCTTGGGTTTTGCAGCCCTCAACTCGCCTAACCATCCCTCCATACAACTTGAACCAATTCATTTGGAGGTGAGTGTTTCGAATCAAAAGGTGGAAAACAGTTCAACTGTTTTGTAAATTTTCGAGTTTTGGTTTCGATTTGGGCTTCGTTTATTACATCATAGTGTCCTACATGTTGAGAGGAAGATTCTGACATGATTTCTTACGTTTTGGTAAGGTTTTGGTTCAAGGGGGTGGATGGCAGCCACTGTGGGTGGTTGGGCGGCTGTGTAGGGAGGTGTTGGCGAGGGTGGTAGCTATTACAAGGTTTTGGGGTGCTGCAGGTCAGCTGTCCGGCAAGGAGGAGGCCGGGAAGCTGCCGGTTTGATGTGGGCAGCAGGGAGGCTGCAATTGAGGTCCTAGGTCCGAGGTTGGACGAGTTGTAGGTAAACTCGATTTCCCCGAGTGATTTTGTTGTGGAATTGTTGTTGGTGTTGCTGAATTGATATTGACTTGCTGTTGTGTGTTTTGTCGATAACTTGGTGAATCGAAGGAAACGGGGAAACTCTGGCGAAATTCCAGCAAGTTACCGGGATCCGGTGACGATTCCGGTGATACGGTAAAACCGGCTGAAAGCCGAAGAGGTAGAAATCGAGTCCCTGTTAAGCTTTAGTCAAGAGTACGGTTAATTCGTAATTGAGACACTTACGGAAAAATTGGACGTAATTAGGAAGTTTCCATTTTGGGAAACTTCCCAATCTAAGGAACACTTGCGATGTTAGGAAACTTTCCATTTTGGGAAACTTTCCCTTTTTGGAAGGTTACCAGTTATGAGGAAATGTTAAATCGGTAAATCGACTCAAGATTAATTATATTGATTAATGTGATACGTTGGGTGTCCATAGTAATTCAACGAATTATTATGTGACACCCTAACGTCAAGTTAAGTGGTAAAGGAAAGTTTGGAAACTAAGTCGGACTTCCGGTAAATTGAATTAAGAGTCGATAACCGGGAAAGAAAGTCAAAAAGGTTAAAGTGCTATAAGAAAGTAACTTGGTCAACTTGTGGTCAAATAGGATTTCCTGGTCAAACTAGGAAAAGACCAAGTCAATGATGAAATGACTAACGTATTGGTTTGTTGGTACAGTCTCTGATTGAACGTGAGACGGGCTCGACTACGCGGTTAGTTCGAGGGTTTCGCTCGAGGAGCGTTCCGAGCGGGAAGGTCGCAATAGTACTGTGAGTGGACCTTTGTTTTAAATTAAATTGCATGCCATATACTTTATTTGATTTCTCCTGCATTTATGATTTCCTCCATTTATATGTTTACGGTGATTTGGGAAAATGAGATTTACGGATTTCAAAGGCAAACAAGCCGGGAAAGAGGTTCAAACCCTTCCCGTGATTTTTAAAGGATTTTCCCGGGTTATGGTTTATCGATTATCACCGTTTTGGGATTTGGAGGGGGATGATTTTAAAAGGAGAAACTTGGCTCACGGATTTTAAGGGGTTTTCGATTATTATTATTTTCCCACGAGGTTTTACAGGTTTTACTGGTTTTAAAGGAATGTTAAAAAGGGAAAAGAAAAAGGATTGTATGCTAGCATGACCCTCTCCGGTGGAGCTGGTCAATAGACCCTCCCGGATAGTAGCAGGTCGGGACCCTCTTCGGTAGTAGCTGGTCAATGGACCCTCCCGAATAGTAGCAGGTCGGGACCCTCTCCGGTAGAAGCTGGTCATTGGACCCTCCCGGATAGTAGCAGGTCGGGACCCTCTTCGGTAGTAGCTGGTCAATAGACCCTCCTAAATAGTAGCAGGTCGGGACCCTCTTCGGTAGTAGCTGGTCAATAGACCCTCCCGGATAGAGCAGGTCGGATTTCTCGTGGATGAGGTTAACACCCCACATAAATGTTTATAAATGAGCCAAGGCATTATTTATGTTTTATGTGCATGCGGATTTTCTTAGAAAGACTTATAGGGAGAGCATTAAAGGAATTAGAGCTTTTATATTTTATTTTGTCCACTCACCCTGACAGTTTTTAAATGTTTCTCCCCTGGGCCCTTCGTTTTCAAATGCCCAGTGGTGCAGGGTTCTCGAACGGAGGTCGTGCGCGTACATGAGTCGAGGCATAGTCGATCAATCCGTTGCTGCTTGAAATTCTTTAGGGTAATTATCTTAGTAGACTGCTCTGACTAACCCAGTATAGCTAATTAAGTAGGTTAGGGAGCAGGAAGCCTTCATGAGTTAGGGTTTATTGTTAGATACTCATGGAAGTGCTGAGTTGGAATGTAGGTATGGTTGGCCATTTCAAGGGGGTTTCGGTAAGAAGTTCCCTCGAGGTGGTCCCCGCAGGATTTACTTCGAGTTAAAGGGGTTTAACTCGGGGTGGGTCCTGACAATTGGTATCAGAGCATTAGGTTATCGTTTCCTGATACTACCTCATAAACTTGGTATCACTTAGTGTCTATAGAGTGATGGTCCGACCGCGGCGGATCCATCGGCATTTTATGCTTTGGACGCTTAGTGTTATCAAGGATATGAGTAGTACTTCCTGGTTGAGTTATGGACCCAGTAGTCCTATAAACATTGGAATCTTCAAGACTATGCCTCAGTACGCCGACCTCACAATGAACTCCTGTAAGGAACAAGGTAAGCTCGTTACGTATTTATTGTATGAGTTCCCCAAGGATTAATTGAGAATTTAGTTGGGGATCGAGCTGGAAACTCACGTTGTTTAACGTTTGAGCATTATGTGTAAGTACTCGGTGGTGAAACAGTTAATTCACACCTGGAAGGCTGTCATGGTTGTTGACAGGGATGTTGTAGAAACCTAAGGCTAGGCCGTGGTGTTCGAGTTATGAGACTCTTAGCAGTGGAGAGTCGTACGAGTTAATGAAAGAGATTGCATCCTTCCATGGAAAAAGGAGCTGAAGTCGCCTAGCGCGATTAGTCAGTGAGGATGAATATTTAGTTTTGACAATTGCCACGACTTTGTTGAGGTTCATCATTAGTGTGGTTTTGGAGAAACCAACGGACATATGAAAGTGGAATGACTTAAGGAATATGAGTGTAGTCATTTTGGGATCAATGGACTTGTTTCTGGTGACGAGTCCATGATGTGACACTACTGGAGAATGTTAAGGAAGTAAAGGCTAGTTTGGTCACGTGATGCTTTAAGGGACAACCACTGAAACTGACGGTTTGGGTCACCTTGGTGCCGACATTGTTGTCGTCAGCCACGACCAGATTCTCTTCGCTCCAGCCACCCATGATTGGGGTACTAGAAGGTTTGATTTGTTGGTGAGTCCAAGCGTGATTTGAATGGTTGGTGACAATAGTCATTGGGCTATTTATCATGGAGGCAGAAATTAAATCGTGTCACCAGATCTTGGGGCTCCTATGAATCATAAGGTGAGTTATCCACCTGCGGTCAAAGAGTTTTAATTAGTACACCTGTGGAGGAGTCTCCAGGTTGGCTGTGTTAGAGTTCGATTTTCAGATCGAGGAAGCGTTACTAGTGGTAATTAAAGGTAATTGGTTTCGGAATTTAAAGGAACATGTTGGAAGTGGCAACAGGCCACCGGGTCTTGGACCAAGAGTGCTTAGGGTACCGGAAAGAGTGATACGAGTCTTGATTGACTTTGTATTATGGTGGTGTAGGAACCCGCCGTTGTGCAAACGACACGGTTTCGACGGTTGAAGATGTACATGGGTATACCCCGCAGGAGCACGTGTACCCTCCTTTGTTGGGAAGTGGTAAGTTGAAATATGGGTAGCACATGCTGGTAAAACATAATTATTGTGTGCAGCTGTGTGATTTTTGGTATCACCAGGTAAGTGACTAAGACTGATGATGACATCATCTTAAGAATTTGTCATGAGAGTTTCATTTATTGAGAACGGAGATTAAGGACGTTTGGTTAGAAGTTTCTGTGCAAAACGTCGATTAAATGGTCTAACCGTTTAAGTACAGGTCGGAAGTGGGTCAATGTTAGTCGCTCCGACTTTTATGATGGTTAGCGGAATTATTAAATGTTGTTAGTAGGTGGTTGATTGCTTGCCGAGTTAAATGCACGAAAGTGGTGAAGTGACAGCAGTGGGGCAAGGTCTACTGAATCATTGAATATGAGTGAGAATGTTGTAGATGCTCAAGCCTCAACCTGCAACCAAAGTCGTCCGTTATGACACTTGGTTTCCTAGAGGGCAATTAACTGAGCTTGATGACATGGGAATCAGTGCACTCACTGGCTGTGGTTTAAACAATTATTGTAACCGAAGATGTACTTAGTCGTGTTTGGGGTTCATAAGTTACATCCACTGCAGTGACAGACAATAATCTCAATTATGATCTGTGGATTGAGGATTAGATCTGGAATATCAATTATTGAGGTTAATTTAAGGAAATCCTAAGAGGATTAAAGTTTTGTTGGCGTTGCTATGGTCATTGGTCATTTGAGTAGTGACCCTACTTGTTAGGAATTTTTGACCTAGCGGCAGTTCTTGGCGCCACGAGTGTAGAGTGGTAGCAAGAAAGATTATTGGAGGTGACTTTTGAAATTGTCAACATTTCGGTAAGTATGAAGTGCGGTGAAACTAGGTAAGGGTTTCTTTGATGACTCGAAGGTTTTACGAGTCTAAGTGTGGTAATTTTTGTTACTGAGATTGGTAAGGTATGTTGCTAAGTTGAGCAACACTCCATTGGAAATCGTGGAGTGATTAAGCCACGTTCAGATAAAGTTATGATCTGAGGGGATGTAAACGTGTGGCAGTGGATCTTGTAATCTAGGATTTGAAGTGGCATTGTGATTTCCTGTGTACGCAGTTGTTTTTCCTCTTCAATTAGAATGGTAAGTGATTGGGAATCGTGAATTCTACCAAATAGAGGATGCGGTGGTTGGTGTACTTGCAGAGCATGGGGGACAGATTTTGTTAGAAACTGTCTAGTTATGCGAGTTGACTCTGTGAAGTTGACACGCCCAGTGCGAGAATGGTGTTTGATAAGTTGTGCCTTGATAACTGGATGCTCGGTGATCATTGTGGTTAAGTTCGGAGTGAAATTAATTCCCGATGCTTTAATCAGGGGTTACTTTGGGTGTGCACCAGTGGCACTAAATTTTATGTAGATGTCTAATCTGGTTAAATGTCCGAAGTTGTCGGTTATTACCAGACGAGTTGGTAATGGAGGCATCTATGAAGGAAATATCCTGGTTGAGCGGGTAAGGTTCTGGAATTCTTTTATTGGTAAGTCTATTTCAGATTGTGTTATGGATAATGTTTATTAGACGCACAGTTATGGTTGAAGTGCAAGTTCTGCACTATGCGTCATTCCAAGTTAAGGTAAGAGATAGGGAGGTTAGTGGCACCTCACCTATGAGTAGTACGGTGATGTATTAACAATTATAAAGTACGCTGTAACCCCACAAGTGATAATGGAGTTAGCGACTCTAATGTTTGGGGTTGTTGGTAAAAAATCAAGATTTATCCGATCAGAATAGCTTTGTAGGCAGTGTGAAGCCTGATAATTTGTCTTCATGCGAGGAATAAGTATTGTGGATCTTGATGTCAGGAGCGTTTGGATCTCCCTGATTTAAAGGCTATTGTTTTGGATTTACGCTAAAGATCATGGCAACTCGTGTCCTGAGTGTACAAGTGGTTTGAGTAGGGATAGATCAAGGGAAGACAATTACTTTACAACAGGACAACTTGACAAGATAATTTATAGAAAGCGTAAACCAGATCAGGGAGCCTGGTTCAAATGAGGTGATGGTTCGTGTAACACAAATCGTCATGGTTTTCTGGTGGACTTGTTGTCATTAGTGTTGACTCCACGTTGTATTGTGTTATCAGAGGATTTAAAACCCATTAGTGACATCGAACCCTACTCCTCAGGTGTGGTAATCATTACCTGCATAGGGAATGTGGGAGCTGATATCTAAAGTTCAACAAAAGAATACGAGTATTTTTGAAGAAATTATACTCTCGACAAGCGAGTGGTTATTGGAATCAGAATGATTATTAGCGGCATTGTGACAACGTCACATGCGGTTGGTAAGGACAGTTGTTGGTGTTTGTTTGGCTAAACGAGTAGCGATAGGAGGTTGGTTACTGGTCGAAGTTGTTGTGTTGTGTAGTTGGATTTTCAAGGATATGGTTATAATCCGGTATAGGCAACAAGGAATTGTTGCCAAAGGATGTTTTCAGCGCAAGAACAATAGTGATTTTCACGAGGATTACAGATGGTGGATCAGTGATAGGCAGTGTCGTATTCCACCTCATAAATGAGATGGAGTACAGTAAAAATTCGGTGATTCAGTTGATCAAAGATTCAAGAGAAAATCTTTGTGATCTACGGTAAGACTTCAGACGCTTTAGTTTTGACCCGAGGAAAGAGGTCGGGTGTCAGAAAATGAGTTGATATTGGAGATTGATATCATTATTTAAGTGGTACTATCCCCCACTGTGTGTTGGACTTTGAGTATAGGAATTTCGAGGATGAAATTTTTATAAGGTGGGGAGAATTGTCACATCCCGGTTCTAGAATCCATTTACGGTCGGTTACTACCCAAGTTACTTTGATCTTTAACCATTTCGTAGTAACCGTTTTACCGTGAAAGGTCAAAAAGTTGACTTTTTGTTAGGTCAGGAATTTGGGGAAACTTTCTTCATGAAAGTGGTAGAGGGCGTCGTTACGAGTTCGTGGACACGTAGCACGCTCAAAACGGAGTTCGTATGAAGAAGTTATGGTCAAAAAAATGGGAAGTTACTATTCTGGTGTCGAGGTATAAATAGGACTTGCCATTTTGGGAAATGCATTAAAAACCATACGGAGCTCCCTCGATACCCTCAGATGCGATCTGCAACCCGGCGACCCGAACCCGACCCGAATCGGTTTTTCACCGATTTCTCCGCCGTCCGGCGGCGGTTTGCTGCGAGACCGACGGCATCGGATTCCTCTCTTCCTCCTCGACATCTCCATACCCACCATGCAACTCGTTTCGACCCTAGGTGAGAGCGGTGCCTCGAGGACAGGCGAATCGGAGCTCCGGTTCGAACTCCGTCGTGCGGCCACCATTCGCCGAGATTCTTCTTGGGTTTTGCAGCCCTCAACTCGCCTAACCATCCCTCCATACAACTTGAACCAATTCATTTGGAGGTGAGTGTTTCCAATCAAAAGGTGGAAAACAGTTCGACTGTTTTGTAAATTTTCGAGTTTTGGTTTCGATTTGGGCTTCGTTTATTACATCATAGTGTCCTACATGTTGAGAGGAAGATTCTGACATGATTTCTTACGTTTTGGTAAGGTTTTGGTTCAAGGGGGTGGATGGCAGCCACTGTGGGTGGTTGGGCGGCTGTGTAGGGAGGTGTTGGTGAGGGTGTTAGCTATTACAAGGTTTTGGGGTGCTGCAGGTCAGCTGTCCGGCAAGGAGGAGGCCGGGAAGCTGCCGGTTTGATGTGGGCAGCAGGGAGGCTGCAATTGAGGTCCTAGGTCCGAGGTTGGACGAGTTGTAGGTAAACTCGATTTCCCCGAGTGATTTTGTTGTGGAATTGTTGTTGGTGTTGCTGAATTGATATTGACTTGCTGTTGTGTGTTTTGTCGATAACTTGGTGAATCGAAGGAAACGGGGAAACTCTGGCGAAATTCCAGCAAGTTACCTGGATCCGGTGACGATTCCGGTGATACGGTAAAACCGGCTGAAAGCCGAAGAGGTAGAAATCGAGTCCCTGTTAAGCTTTAGTCAAGAGTACGGTTAATTCGTAATTGAGACACTTACGGAAAAATTGGACGTAATTAGGAAATTTCCATTTTGGGAAACTTCCCAATCTAAGGAACACTTGCGATGTTAGGAAACTTTCCATTTTGGGAAACTTTCCCTTTTTGGAAGGTTACCAGTTATGAGGAAATGTTAAATCGGTAAATCGACTCAAGATTAATTATATTGATTAATGTGATACGTTGGGTGTCCATAGTAATTCAACGAATTATTATGTGACACCCTAACTTCAAGTTAAGTGGTAAAGGAAAGTTTGGAAGCTAAGTCGGACTTCCGGTAAATTGAATTAAGAGTCGATAACCGGGAAAGAAAGTCAAAAAGGTTAAAGTGCTATAAGAAAGTAACTTGGTCAACTTGTGGTCAAATAGGATTTCCTGGTCAAACTAGGAAAAGACCAAGTCAATGATGAAATGACTAACGTATTGGTTTGTTGGTACAGTCTCTGATTGAACGTGAGACGGGCTCGACTACGCGGTTAGTTCGAGGGTTTCGCTCGAGGAGCGTTCCGAGCGGGAAGGTCGTAATAGTACTGTGAGTGGACCTTTGTTTTAAATTAAATTGCATGCCATATACTTTATTTGATTTCTCCTGCATTTATGATTTCCTCCATTTATATGTTTACGGTGATTTGGGAAAATGAGATTTACGGATTTCAAAGGCAAACAAGCCGGGAAAGAGGTTCAAACCCTTCCCGTGATTTTTAAAGGATTTTCCCGGGTTATGGTTTATCGATTATCACCGTTTTGGGATTTGGAGGGGGATGATTTTAAAAGGAGAAACTTGGCTCACGGATTTTAAGGGGTTTTCGATTATTATTATTTTCCCACGAGGTTTTACAGGTTTTACTGGTTTTAAAGGAATGTTAAAAAGGGAAAAGAAAAAGGATTGTATGCTAGCATGACCCTCTCCGGTGGAGCTGGTCAATAGACCCTCCCGGATAGTAGCAGGTCGGGACCCTCTTCGGTAGTAGCTGGTCAATGGACCCTCCCGAATAGTAGCAGGTCGGGACCCTCTCCGGTAGAAGCTGGTCATTGGACCCTCCCGGATAGTAGCAGGTCGGGACCCTCTTCGGTAGTAGCTGGTCAATAGACCCTCCCGAATAGTAGCAGGTCGGGACCCTCTTCGGTAGTAGCTGGTCAATAGACCCTCCCGGATAGAGCAGGTCGGATTTCTCGTGGATGAGGTTAACACCCCACATAAATGTTTATAAATGAGCCAAGGCATTATTTATGTTTTATGTGCATGCGGATTTTCTTAGAAAGACTTATAGGGAGAGCATTAAAGGAATTAGAGCTTTTATATTTTATTTTGTCCACTCACCCTGACAGTTTTTAAATGTTTCTCCCCTGGGCCCTTCGTTTTCAAATGCCCAGTGGTGCAGGGTTCTCGAACGGAGGTCGTGCGCGTACATGAGTCGAGGCATAGTCGATCAATCCGTTGCTGCTTGAAATTCTTTAGGGTAATTATCTTAGTAGACTGCTCTGACTAACCCAGTATAGCTAATTAAGTAGGTTAGGGAGCAGGAAGCCTTCATGAGTTAAGGTTTATTGTTAGATACTCATGGAAGTGCTGAGTTGGAATGTAGGTAGGGTTGGCCATTTCAAGGGGGTTTCGGTAAGAAGTTCCCTCGAGGTGGTCCCCGCAGGATTTACTTCGAGTTAAAGGGGTTTAACTCGGGGTGGGTCCTGACACGCAGGGTATGAGATTTGTTATGCATGAGCATGGTATCTGGATTGTGTTATTGGACCCTCCTTGCTGTGATAGTGAGATGGAGATGAGGTCCTTGAGAATAAGGATCCCGTAGTGGTAGATCCTATAAAGAAAGTTTATGATTGGAAAGAGATATTGTTGTTGGTGGAACCCAAACTGGTTTCACATATTTTATTGGGGTTACGTGACTCCGTTGTTTGTGCCTAGTCATGGAGACAGAGTTTGCATTTGTCGTATGTGCTTGGTTAAGTATTAGCATGAATTACGACAGATCAGTGGTATCTCTCCCTAGTGTTGGGAAGTTGTTATGTAGCGTTGAGGTGATTGATATTATTCTCTGCAATGTGAAAGAGATAATCGAGGAAATGGATTGAGCGATGAGTATCGTATCCTTCCTAGTCCATTATAAAAGCTTGGCGTCGACGTTTGTGGTTACTCCGACGCATGGCGAAGCTTTGGAAAATGTGTTGACCTTTTGAGGTCTCGAATTAAGAGTATGTGATGTGAACATGATAGTATGTGTATGTGAGGCCTTACCCTCGACTTTGTACGTTGGATGAGGTAAGAGTGGTCTCAAGATGTTGTAAGTGTCGGGAGCAAGCAGCTTAAGACCTGTAATTCATTCCCGTTTTCTTGGGAGTACATCATGACTTAGTTTTGTACTTGTTCACGTACTCTTGTGATTTTGTGGTTCGTCAAGACACCAATCTGTAAGTGATTTTTCATGGCTGAGGAAACTTAATGTTATTAGAGCCATATAGAGCGTTAAGAATCAGTTCTGACCAAATGAGGTGTCAGGACAATGTTGTACGACCGAATTGTTGAAGATTGGATCGACGAACTCAAGTTTGTGCATCAGTTTGGTTGTTTGCATTTAGAGTTTGCAATTTTATCAAATTGTCTATTGGTGTAATTGGACATGATGTTTTCTGCTTGATCTCTATGTATGGAATGCCTGAAGTGAAGGAGAAGTGTAAAGCATTATTTGATGACCAAGTGGTAGCTTCATGATTTGAACAAACGGTCTGAGACAGGGAAGGAGGTGTACCATAATTTTTGGTGATAACTTGTCGGTTTGTAGCTGAGGTAGTGGGTATCAATTTTTGATAAGAGCATTTTATGCTATGTTTTTAATATGTTTTTACCCTCATTTATACTTGGTTTATTCCTTAGTAATGTCGTTTTTACTTATTTTGAGTCAAAAGGGTTTTTCTGTAGAGCAATGGCTAAAACGTGCATTTATACAGAAAATTGTGCTTAAGTGTTGAAAATTTGATTTGGAACAAAGACTTGGTAATTTTATCATGATTCACCGTATCTTTACATTGTCATTTTTGATGGATTTTGTTTATTGTGTAGGTGACATGTAAATGAGTATATTTGATCAAGAATCATGGTGATTGGACTCATGGAAGACAACAAGAGAGACCACGGAAAAGAAGAAACTCTGAAACATTGCATTTTGATCCGAGCATAAAGTTCCAGAAACCCTATATTAACTTTGGAAGCTTATGTCTGGAGATCCAGGATGAATCTGAGGACGAGCCATATATCATTGGAAAGCTACGGAAGTCTAGTTTTCAGATCAGCTGGAATCGCATCAATTGGAGTTCATATGAGGGAGTTAAGATCAAAACAATGGACGGAGGTCAAGCAGCAAAACTGGGCAGTTTCTGCCTAAGTTGTCACACGAGTTTGGGAGGTGCCTAGAAGCTCAAGACTTGTGCAATAAGGCCTACATTGATCCATTAACATGTAGGAGAGTCCAAGAGCAGAAGATCCAAGGTCCAAGTCGAAATTCCTTGTCAGAAAAGAAAGAAGTACAAGTTGTGTTCAAGAAGGAATACAAGAAGATCTTTTCTTGTTACAAAAGGAAGATCTGGCCGATTTCCCTAGGGTTTTTCTCTTGTTGTTCTGTATAAATAGACATGTATTAGAGTCTTCAACCTTTGTAATTTTTAGAGAGCCAAGCTCTACCTATAAAACCCTAAACACTTAGAGATACAAAAGCTGCCGCATCCATTGTTCACCGGAGAGTTCAGCCGTTCCTTCACCTTAGTCACCGTACCTTGCCGACTTTGTTAGGAGGTTTAGGTATGGATCTTTGTAAGTTTTTGTGTTTATTATTGTTTTTGTCGAACTCATTGACTATATATTATGGTTTTGTGGTTTTATGTCTCATACATGTTCATATATTCTTCTTTGTGATTTATATATGTGATTGTGTAAACATAACGATTAGATTGCATGTTTAAGTTTTGAATAAAATACTTAACTTGCTGTGTTTATATGATTAGAGAACTTTAATTAATTAATCATCACCTGAGCACATAATCAAACCCTAGGTTAATTTGAATGGTACCCAAGTTAACTATTAGGGGGAGTTTAATCTGCCGTGGTAATCTAGGATCAAGTTAGGCATATTTGATGACTTGGTTCTAGTTGCTGCATAGGGTGGTAGGGTGAGGGATTTGCATGCTATTAGGATGAGTGACGTCATACCTATGACCATGTCTTCAACCGACTCGTGAACGGTAAGTGTATCTTATTTAGATTAGGCATATTTGATGGTTTAAACAAGGTGACACATATATGTTTTAGGTTCAGGCATATTTGAAGTTCCTAAAAACACATGAGAAGTCATTAAAGGTTGAAATTAATTGAAGTGTTCGAAATTATAAATGTTGCTTGTTAATCTGATTCATAACCTTGCATGTTAACTAATCGGTGCTTTGTGCTGTTCTAAATGTTGCATTGTTGGATGACCATGTTTTGTAAATACTTGTGTTTATTCTCTTTCAAATTCGAACCAAACTCAAAAATCTCATTATAATTTGTACTTGTATTCTTTTGAAATTACTAACATTCTTTTTTGCAGTATATAAAGTCCTTCCCTTGTGTCCCCGGTTAGAACGATCCCTACTTGCACATACTACACTGATAGGGTTTTTAAATTGCACATGTCAACTTTTGGCAGGTCAATTTTCCCTGCAGTAGTCATGCAGTCAAGATTGACCGATGTTCAGATTATCGAAATCTTGGTCAGGTTCAAGTTTATGTAAGTCTGTGACATGAGGAAACATCATTTCAGTGCAACTTGATAGCGGGCGACTAAAAAGTGAAAGTGTAAAGCAGATGGGAAAGATTGTGGCCAAAGGACATTATCAAGAGTATCAGTTCAACCAAGTGTTGGACTTCGAGGTGGAAATTACCCTTGAGTCATTCACTTCTTCAATAAGTGATCACGGGTAAGAAAGTACATTTTCGAGGTTTATGGTGCCTGTATGGCTGATTCATAGATAACGCATTGCTCGGTTTGAGTTAAGAACACTACAAGTCTATGACGAGGCACGATAATGAGGGAAACGTCCATTAAACAAGAGACCTGGTGAACGTTTTACGACGTTGATGACGTGTAACATCCCTCTTGGCAGGTGTGGAACCTGAGATTCTATCTTAAGGAAAACATCGTACGAGGTGCGACCTGATGACTTCAGAGGCGAAGATGTACTGATCCTTTAAATAGGATGTGGTAGCTAAGACGTCTTCTGATCTTTTAGAATGTGTTATCAAGGCTAACTGTTATCTTCCTGATGGAGCCTGACGAACACACTCGCATGAGACGACTCATCGTCGTAGTGACATCAAAAGAGTGGATTAGCGAAATCATCTACGAGTGTCTGTTCCGATTTTTGATGATGAGGATACTAGATTCGCGAAATTGACTTCGAGGAAAAGTCTATCGACGACATCCTTACGAGTCATCGTTAGTGGCAACATGTTTGACTTGGCTCATCATTAGTGGTCATTCGATGTTGAGACATCGTTCGTAGTTTATCGATCGTGCAACACGACGCTGCAAAGAATGACGTGATCTTGTGTGTCATCACTTGTCAGTTGGTATTTGTGCATCCCTTTTGTTAAAGTCATTTTGGCGCGAGGACTTTGTGACGCTATGCGTTAGCGGATGTGACAGCTTGTTTCGAGTATCTTGTCTTTGTGATCGAGACGAGAAAGTGACAAGTTTGAGTTCTTACTTGGCTATAGAACATGCAAGATTGACGATCGAATCAACTGTTACACTTCGATCATGGCTTTAGCACTCGTTACACGAGGTGACAAAAAAGTGGAAATACTTGAGTGTTCATGCCTTGGCATCGACATTGTTGTTCTGGTCATGATCAGAGTTTTGAGATTCGACTGAGATATTCAGTGACCTTGGAGAAAGTTGGACTCGCGGTAAGCGAGGTTATTAGTGAACTAAAGTCACCAGAGTATCGATTGTGACGTCGTCACACATGCACTGGCAAAGTTGAGCCATCATTTCCAGAAGAAACAGAGAATGACAGAGAAATTGACCCTTGATTAGTGACCAGTTTGGTATATGAATTTCGAGGGCAAAATTTATTTAAGAAGGGTAGAGTGTGAGACCCCGCACGATTTTACCGTTGTTATTGACGAGTCACTGAGGTTTAAGTTGCATTCGGTAACTTCACGAGTGAACGACCACGTTCATTTTCAAGTTTTTCAAAGTTCTTCAGATTCCTCATCTACGGACTCGGTGTTGTAGTACGTGTCGACACGAGTCTCCCGGTATTTTCGGAATATTTTTCA
Source organism: Comarum palustre (assembly GCA_951800085.1). Lineage (NCBI taxonomy): Eukaryota > Viridiplantae > Streptophyta > Magnoliopsida > Rosales > Rosaceae > Comarum > Comarum palustre. The sequence continues at coordinate 7,432,305 of OX637576.1, forward strand.
GAGCTTCGGTTTATTTTCTGTGAATTTCCAAAGTTTCTGGTAACTTTTAAATACTATTTTGGTAATACAGTTTTTACCATTTTACCTTTTACTTTTACCCTTCTTTAAATCTGGACCGTTGGATCAATTTCATATTGAATCTGGACCGTCCATTTTTCTATAAAAAGGGGGTGAGACCTTTGACCGAAGTCAAAGATCCCAAATCGGTCAACTCTTGAGCTTCGCTCCTGCTCCACTGTGACCGAAGACCGGCGAATCACTCCCTTTCTCTTCCACTATTTCTCCTCTATCTAGCCCAATCCTTAGATCACTCAGACGTCCACCGTGGAGGGAGAACGACCGAGAGGAGGCTCGACGGTCAACGGCCAAATTCTGGCAAACCAGGCGGCAACTCGACTTCCAACCTGTATGGTTCTTCTTCTCTTCTCTTCTTCTTCCTTTCTGTGTCATTTGTTTGTTCGATTGGAGTCCTAATCAAAAATCTCCCTTTTCACTGTTTTTCAGGTTTTTCCTGGGTTCGGGTTCTCGAGCTCCGACGAGTCTTCTCTGCATTCTTCGACAACCTCTTGAGCTTTTGGAGACGTGGATGTCTCTGTTAGAGGCTAGGGCGCTACTACTGCAGCGTATGAGGAGGTTTGGAGCCACTGACATCGATTAGGAGCAGAGGCAGAGGCATTGGATTCGGTTCAGTGACAAGTATAGGGTAGAGGAATCAGTAAGGAGAGCTGCTGGGTTTTGGATTGGATGAGTGTGGAGGAAGCGGCAGGGGTGCATGGTGGAGCTCGATGGTGAGGCTGCAGAGCAGTGTTGGAAGCTTTGGAGAAGATTGGAGGTGAGGATATTGTTTTAGGACATTGTGTTATTGTTTTTGTTGTTGTGATGATGATCTGTGATTAACTTGGATGTTGATTGATGTTGTTTTCTTTGCTTGTACGTCGATAACTTGGAAACGAAGAAACAAGGGAAACTCTGGAAAAATTCCGAAAAGTTGACCGGAATCCGGCAGGAGATTCCGGCAAGTTGTCGGAATCCAGTGACTGCTCCGGTGATGTAATGAATACGGCTGAAACGCCGAAGAGGTAGTATTCGACTCCTGTTTAAAATGTATTGTTTCCGTTTAGTCGAGTTAAGTGTCGTAATCGGAACTTACGTAAGGAAACGTACTAAAACGGAAACCAATCATAATTGGAAACTTTCCATTTTTGGAAACCTACTCATTTGGGAAACTTTCTATTTTGGGAAAGTTTGCATTAAGAGAAAGTTTCCATTTTGGAAAAGTTCCATTTTCAGAAAAACTGTTTAGTAAAGAATTGTAGTTCAACGAAGTTTGACACAGTTTGGTTAAATTGGTAAAGAGTTAAATTGTTATCGGAAACTGATAACTGGAAATTCTGAAAGTGTCAAGTTGACCGTTTTAAGAAAAATTGGTGATTCACGTAAATCAATGTATCGACTCTTGATTAAAGAATTGGTTAATGTGACACGTTGGGTGTCCATAGTAATTCAACTAATTATTATATGACACCCAACGTCAGATTAAAATGGTTAAGGAAAGTTCGGAAGTTAAGTCGGACTTCCGGTAAATAAGTAAAGAGTCGATAACCGGAAAAGCAAGTCAAAAAGGTTAAAGAGTTAAAAAGGAAATTGGTTGGTCAACTTAGTCAATGTGGTCATTCTTGGTCAAACTAGGAATGCTGAGGTCTATTGACTGTTATTGTTTCTTAGTTGCTAAGCTACTTTAATTATGCAGTGATCCATTAGGCGCGGTAGCTTACGCGGTGACCTCGGATTACCGAGGCGGTTCCTGGAAGCTTGGAGCTTTTGTAAGGAACGGCTATTCCAGGTAGGAAAGTTAAACCCCCTTTGTTAGTGGTTTTGTATATATATGAAAGTGAATGATTTCGTATGCTCATGGTCAATGCCTCGGGAAGTTTTCTTTATATATGTGATAAATGATTTATGATTGGGCCAAGAAAACCAGAGGGTAGACGTAAATGATTTTTATATGATGACATGATATGTTGAGTACCATTGTCCTGATTTCCGGTACGTGACCTGAGAGTGACGGGACCTAGTATATAGTACTCCTACAGTGTCGATGACCATAAACCTCCGGAGGGCAATGCAGAGATTCGTGAAGCCATGCAGGCTGTATTGTTTATTGAGCGCTCTAACCCCTGTTTTAACATACTGCATAGTTTTCTCGAAAGATATAAAATAATGATTTTGTGTGCCAAGGATTTTCTAAATGGTTTTATCTAGAGCTCAAATCTATATGTATATATATATATATATGGTTTTATGGTTTTCAAACCTATCATTGGTGGGCATATATGTGAGCACGCGAGAACGACGCTCACCCCTACAACAGGTTGTTTGCAGGTACTATGTATTATGATGGGATAGAGAGAGAGCTGTGTGTGTGGAGCCTTATTCCCTACTCGATGTTTGGTCCAAGTTGTACTCACTCTTCCTGTTTTATCATTTGGGTCGTTTACCAGAACATTTTACATAAACAGTAATGGTGTCATCCTGAATTGTTAACCTTGTTTTATATTTTTATTGTTGTCGCTAAAGTTTTTAATTGACCCTTTAATTTGACCACCTTCTGTGAAATTGGAAAACCTCTTATGAATGTTTTAAAAAATTATTTGGTGCCACTCTAGTTAAAGTTCAATTTTATTTTTACTTACTAAAAAGCCTACAACTTTAGGTTAATAAGTTGTTGGCACGTCCTTCGGACGTGTTGGCTTCTTATTGGCTTAAATTCGTGGCCACTGTAGTTTCCCCTCCCGGGGCGCTACACCCATGAAGTCCATAACTTGCTCAATTTGAGTCTTTAACTCGGTAATGTCCTTTGACATCAAAGCAATGTCTTTTGTGTTGGTTTGTGTTGTGGCCAACAAAGATTCAGTCGAAGTGACAATGTTCTTAAAAATCTCAACATAATTGCTAGGTCCACTCGGCTACCATCCTTGTTGGTTGTAGGGAACACACGGCCTTGACACAAATTGCCCTTGTGGCCGAGCCTCATATTAACCTCCACTTGGCTACTGCCCTTGTTGTGCACATTGTTGAGGGTTAAACACGTTATTGTTGCTCCAAAAAAGTTTGGATGGTCGTTGAACCTTGGATTGAAGTTTTGGAAATGCTGCTGCCTTCCTTGTCCTTGAAATGCACCTTGCTGCCCACCAAAAACAGCGGCATTAGATTCGTCAAAGCTGCCACCGATCACTTGGTTGCTTTGATCGGTAGAGTGTCCTTCCATGCTACACAATCCACAAACTTGAGCTCCTTTGCCTCTTGTAAAATTCGACACCATAAGAGTCAACTTTCCCAAATCTTCCTTAAGTTTCGAAATAACACTTCATTCTCCAAGGATACTTGTTTCATTAACACGCTTGTTGAATATGATCCATATTGTTGATTGTTTATAGCTCTCATCTCCAACAAATTCTAGCATCCTCTCGGCTCCTTTCCATCAAAAAGAGCCTCCAGCCGCCGAATCCAATAATTGCCTTTCCATAGAACGAAGACCCTCATAAAAGTATTGAAACAAAAGTCCCTCACGTATCCCATGATTTGGACATAAAGCAACTAAAGCCTTAAACCTTTCATAGTAAAGATCAAAAGGTTCATCAACATCTTGCTTTATTGATGTTATCTCCTTCCTTAGTTGCGTCACCCTTGACGATGACAATTGCTCATCATTGTTGCCCATGATGTGATACGATCGGCCGGAACCGCAAAGAATCATCTCCTAGCTCGATCCTCAAGTGAAAACAGAAATGTCTTCATCTTCACATGTTGTAAATCTGTTCCTTTAGGACACATGGTCTCACAACAAAACTCAAATTGCTGCAAATGTTGGTTTGGGTCCTCTCCATTGAGTCCATGAAACTTTGGCAATTGGTGGAAGAAACCACCTCTCATCTCAAAATCAGTCGACTTACCCTCCACAACAGCCGGATATGTGATGTTGTTCGACTTGGTGCCCCTTGTGCTCCATTGACTTGTCCATTCTCTTCTCTAAGTGAAGGCATCCTTACTGCTAGAGTTGGTAAAGTGATGGGTTCAAAAACAAAAGCTAAAAACTCAGGATTCTCACCAAAAGCGAAGATTCACAAGTGATCAACGAAGGTGAACTCGGTGGTGAAGAACTTGGTGAACTTGGTAATGAAACTGATTGTAGGCTCGAATGAGACGTTGGTTGAGTCTCAAGATCGTACTCTTCTCCAACACACTTCAATCGGTTTCTACTATCTCTTGTCCACATATCAGAACTGGTCATTCATGGGAACCTGTAAAACCAATCTGGCACATTTGAATAAGATCAAGTTAGCATCGTCGTAAAAGAACACAAAAATATTTCAAGCTTTACAAAATCATATAATCGGTTATACAAGAATTATACATGAAATTTTTAGATTTTTATACAATACACTCGAAATTTTCAAGGCTAAATACACAAACAAAATCTTCAAAACTTCACACAAATCGTCATTCATACAAAGCATTGAAAATTACTACAAGTATGGGAACAACTTTCAAGCATCGAAATCAATCAATATGTTCAAATACATGGCGTCACAACCAAGTTCTTTTTCGTTGATTTTATTCAAAAATCCTAATTCTCAAGGTACACTGAGCAGAGGAGATCACTGTGTAATAGACTGATAAGCCCCAAGGTAATGTCATGCTTTTTCCAATATACCTTGAAAATTAAAGACAAATTGGGTTGAAGAAAATAGATTACATATGTCAAGTTATTTTCTAACGTCTAAAGTGAGATGATGCTTCAGCCCAAACTCTTAGCTAGCTCAAGCGTGTTCCGTGTTTTTAGAAGACAATGTTGTTAAGATCCATGAGATCCAGGAACCAGGCAGGACTTGTTTAATGGTCACGGAGAGCAAACTCTCTATCGACCCCTTCCTAGATAAGAGATATCAGTCTATGACCTTGAGATTCAGTTAAACAAACCTGAGAACCATATCGATGAATAATAACTTGCCCCTTACTCAGTTGAGAACAAACTCATGTCACTAGACCGGTCTACAAGTGTTAATCAAAGCCACCCTTAACCTTATGAGATCATAAAATAACATGAAGGGTTTAGGCTAAGATTAACAAAAGTGGTTTTCCCTACATGTTTCACTTTAGAAACTACAATAAACTCAAGCATACATAAAACCATAAACATCCTAGAATATAAACTAAGTTATTACAACATGCATTCAATCATACAAATGAAAATCAAAACTTCAAAAATTAAAAATACAAATCGGCCAAAATTAATTACAAGTAGAAAATCAAAACTTCAAAAATTAAAAATACAAATCGGCCAAAATTAATTACAAGTAGAAAACCAAAAATAAAAACTATACAACATCTTATTCGATTCTTGGCATCCCCGGCAACGGCCCTAAAAATTGATGTGCTCGCCTGACCGGGGTCGAACAACTTTCAATTTCATTACCCTGTAATCATTAGTAGTATGGGCAAATAAGGATCGTTCTAGCCCGAGAAAACAAAGGGAGATCGAACGAAGAGAAAACAAACAACTTATAAACAAATATTCACATATATATATATATATATATATATATATATATATATCGAAATAATGGGGGTTTAAGGTTGATTTACTCTAACAAATAACCTACTGAAAATTAAACCTGAGATTATTATATATAAGTGATCAACATACTCGTGCAACACATAACACGAAAAACCATCAAGAACACATAACAATTTCATGCAAGATTGGGCAGCAACGTTCAAATTATTCTAGACACTAACAAATTCCGATTCTAATTAAAGCCGTTGCGGTTATCTAATTGTTAAGAATTCTCAAGTATTTAGAACCATCTTTGCACTTGATCCTAAACATGAATGCTAACTCATTTAAAGACACGTTGCGTAGAGATTAAACAAGAAAACACTTAAGCATAAGAGTCAATTAGAAACATGATCTAAGGTATGGCGTCACTCATCCTATTAGCATGCAAATTATCAGAATTATAAGTTAATAACAAAGACCAAGGGAACTTTGCATATGAATCGATCCAAAATTATTATGGTAGATGAAATCGTACCCTAAGCACAGTCATGGCCAAGGCAACCTCAATGATTGATTTAGATGCACAAATTCATGATAATTAATCAATTATAAATCAAGAACACATAAGAACATGCTACTGCCCCTAGACCCTAAATCACGAAATCATCATATTCAAGAAGTTACAAATCAAAACATAGAACAATCAAAGATCACAATGAAATCCAAAAACAATGTTTGATAAATAAAACCAAAATCGAAAAGTATATTACAATAGAATTCGAAAATATGCAGAAAATAATACAAAAGGCCATAAGAAAAATTACACTCTTACAACGTTGAAAGATTCGGCAAGTGTGGGGAAAATCGGTGGAATGATGGAATGATTTGTATAACTTGTGGTGGATGAATCGGCTAAGTATTTTTCTGTATAGGGTTTGGTAGAGTTTCAGCTATTGTAAGGGTAGTGATGTTGATTTTCTGTCTAAATACAAACCTATATATAGAGGAAATAAGAGGATTTGGCCGACCATTAATTCTAAACCAAATATGTTTAGGTTTTCCTTCTTAAACTTGGTTTGCTTGGCCAACAAAACTTGGAGATTCTAGAGGCTTCTTTAGCCGAATCATGGACTTATAATTCTTCATTGAACTCGGCATTGAACTTCCTTTCATGGACTAGGCTTCATGGATCAGTTGTTTTACTTCCCTAGGTCCATCAGAAACACTTCCTCTCGGTAGTAATAAGTTGCCCTGTTTCGGCATACTGACATTCCGGCACTAATTTAAGCATAACTCCCACCAGAAAATAGATATGGATGCAATTCAAAATATTCTGGAAACTATACTCACGCAGCTTTCCATGTATATATGGTACATCTTCTAATTTCTTGTGAGTCGTCTTAGAGAAATTTTGGAAGTTAGGTGATGTGCCCAGTGGTGAGAATTTTTCACGTCACACGCATGTAAACACGTGATCAAATCAAACCTCACAACTTTATAACCCTGCAAAATGTCATCGTTAGTACGAATAAGTAGGGATCGTTCAGTCCGGGGATATTGAAGGGTAATCGAAAACAAAAAATGTTAACATACTTGAGTAAACGTAGGGGGATATAAGAGGTTATCATCTAAAGAAACTAATACTTAACAAAAACCTTAAAACTAATTATATACAGTTGATCAACCACTCCACACAAAACACATAACTCTCTAAACATGTAACAAACTCAAATAACGGAATAGGGCAGCAGGTTAAAAACCGATTTCAAAATCATATTTAGTTCCAATTTAATTAGAGTCTTCGCGGTTATTCTAATCATTCAAGACTTCACAATTATTCAGAATTAACTTCGCGTATAATCCTAAACATGGTACTAATTGGTTTAAAGACACTTTGCGTAGAAATTAATCACAAAAAGCACATAAGCACAGTAAGTTGAATTGGAAACATGTTAGCAAGTATGGCGTCACCTCATCTCACATCGACATGTAAATTTCCAGAATTATTCTAGATCTTAGAATAAACACAAATTAAACCAACTTCGCGTATAATTCAATTTATATTCAATCAGCATATGAAATCAACACACAAGGAACAACCATGGCCAAGGCTGCCCTTGTGCATATGACTTGTGTGTACACAAATTCTGAAAATAAACCAAATTACATCATGAATTCGATCAATAATCTACTGCCCTAAGACTTAAATTCGAACCATTACATGCATATATTGAGAATTAAACCAAGAAACAATCGAAACACATACAGAAATCCAAGGAACACTTCATAAAACATATGAACATCCATAATTCATTACAAAATTCATAAAGAAAATCGAGTATGAATACAGAAATTGAAACAACCATGAATGATGGAGAATTCTTGGACTGACTTTTTCTCTTGAAACTTGTGAAATTCGGCTGCTTTAATGGTTGTGGGAGAGGAGGCGAATGAGCTGCTGTGTTTTTGTAGGAGGTTCGAACTCCTTTGTGTGAGGGGCGGAAGTTTGGTGAGAGGCTGCTTGTGTTTGTGGGAGAGGCGATCCCCCTTTGATGTGCAACTCCCGAAATATATATAGGAAAGAAGTAGGGTTTGCTTCAAATCCCTTTGTGGGCTAGACTCTTGGCTGCAATCCTTCTCCTTTTACGTTAAGGATTGCTTCTTTCCTTGTTGATTTAGAACTTAAATTCGGCTGCCTTCTTCTCCTTTTGAAATTTGATTGGAATACAATCTCTCCCTTCGAATTTAATTCGGCTGCAATCTCTCCCTTTTGGAATTTGGTTCGGCTGCAATCTCTCCCTTTCTCATGTTTGGAATATTTCTGTAAATGAGAGAGAATTAATAATTGTTAGTCAGCAACAAGAGTATATATAGAGCTTAGCAATCCTAATTCAATAAGGATTTCTAGTTCAACTTAGTTTCCTTGTTAAATAAGGATTCCTAATTCAATGAGGATTCCTAACTCAACTTGGTTTCCTAGTTAAATAAGGATTCCTAATTCAATGAACTTCTGAAAATCTTCATTGTTTTAAAAATGCCGAAATTGACTTTACATTCCTAGTGTGATTAGGATTCCTAGTTTGATTAGGATTCTGTTAAAACTCCACATTTTCTTCAGCACGTTTTCACTTGTTCTCCACCAAACAGTCATGGCTCAATCTAACGACTCGAATCTACAAAATTAAGAGTTAAACAAAGTATAAGTAGGGATAACAACACATTAAAAACGTAGCATTTTATGCTCTTATCACCCAGGAAATTTCTGCTTTTGCTGAAATTGCATGCTCTTGGCCCCTTTGATGTAGCTGTCATCCATAGCTCCGATTCTCTTGATTCTTTCACCGATGAACTCTTCTGCATGTCACTTAAGTATGAGAGAAGTTAAGTCAACTTATGACAATGTAAAAGCTTCACAGAATCATCAAAACATCTCTAAGACTCCATAAATCGGCTTTTGACAATTTTCTACATTATTTCTCTATGTTTAACATGTTTTACACACAACTTTACCAAAAACTCTTGATTCTACATTATGACTCTATTCTGTGGTAATAAGAGATAAACAAAGTACAAATGGAGGTAATAACATATTAAGAATGTCACATTTTATGCTCCTATCAGACATACATCATGAATGTTGTCACACAAGCTACGCAACGACATCCGGAAGTCGCCGATCCAATACAAGGAAGTCGCACAGCTAGCCTCACCGACATGCCCCATAGAACAGATTCCTAGATCCTGTCCCACATCGAAAAAATGTTAAAGGAAGGAGTCTCCTCTTCCTATAAATAGGAGACTCCCTCATTCTTAAAAGAGAGTTAGGATCAAGCAGATAGAATATACCCTTGATAGCATTCTGTAATCCTCGATAGTGATTTGTAACACTTGATAAAGGCGATTTGCCATACAAACTATAATACAAGTTAAGTGGACGTAGCCTTGCCCACCGAAGGTAAGGTGAACCACTATAGATCCCGTGTCATCCATAACATTTCACCTCAACGTATCCCCATAACACACACAGATTGCACACACATATCACCAAGTGGTACAAATACTGTTCCAATAATTGACCACTAATGGATTTGGACTCTTAGCCGACGGAAATACATTCGTTAGAAATGTGCAATGATTCATTGACAAAGTGCTTCTAAGCCGACGGAAAATTTTAGTCGAAAAATTTAGTCGACTAAAAGGAACTTAGCCGACGGATAAATTCCGTTGGACTGTATCCGTTGGCTAAAATAATCCTTGTCGACAGAAATATATGCTTAGCAGACGAAATTTTTCGTCGGTTAAGAAGCTAAAGTTCAATAATTCTCTAACACCTTGTAGAATGAATATTTTCATAGTCGATGGATCGTTCCCTAAGCCGACGGAATATTCCATCGGCTAAGTTGAATCAATTATTTGAACACCGATAAATACATAACACATGAATTGAAGTTGCTCCATCCCTTCATTCATTTCTTTTGTGTCGATTCATTCATTCTCCATCAAAAAATCTCCAAACCACCGTTCGACGTCTCCATGAATTGAAGTTCTATCAAGTTATAACGTACTAATCTATAGTTAGCATTTTAATCATTGGTACGAATTATTTAACTTTCTTATTTATGTTCGACGAAATTCGTTTAATTTTCGGTTATATTAATTTTCTGCTAGATTTGTTTAATTTATATTTTCATTATGTGTTTGTGTGTGTGTATATATATATAGGATTAATTAATTAATATTATGAGTTGATTAATTGGGTGTATGTAGGTGTATATATATATATATATATATATATATTATTTTTGTGTGGATTATTGATTATATATATGTATATATAGATGTATACAAATTAATGTGTGCATATGAATTAGTAATACATATATATATATATATATATATATATATGTGTGTGTGTGTGTGTGTGTGCTCGCCCGCGCGTTTGTGTGTGGTATTAAATGTTTTTTTTAATGTAAATGAGTATTAAATGTGTTGCAATGTTAATTTGTATATATATACATATTGCATGTGTATATGGATGTATATATATATATATATGAATTATTAATTAGGTATGTATATATATATATATTATATTATATATTATGTATGTATGTATATATTATATATGTTGTTGAAAATATTGGTCTATGTAAATAATTATTTGTATTAAATGTCATTCATTTTCATGATGACGTTTTCTTGGTGATAAGTTAAATCAAGAATTATTTTTGTGATAATTTTATAGTTTATGATCGATTATATAAATTTTTGTTTCTAATAATAAGATGTAACCTCTTTTATTATAAGTTACCACATGGATATGAGTTGTAACCTCTTTTAACCTCACAATTGATGGAGGTCATATGTAGGTAGGCTACTGTCGGGCAGCCCACACCTTTATCGGGGGGAACAGTACCACCGGGGGCTCCTACTTTGATCATCAGGCCACCGATCACCCCATCTGGTACGGCTTCCACTACTGGGTCGACTACCAGAATCTTGGCACCGTCCACAGAGTCTTCTGGCACTAGCAGACACGTTCCTAGTGTTCGCTGCAAAGTGAATGCCACAAGCACATGTAAAAATTTCCTTTTATAATTCTTAATCGATTATGAAAATTAATTATTTTATTTTGATAAATAAATAAAAATAATAAAATTTCAATTAATAAAAATTAATTATTTTTATATTATTTTGTTAAATAAAATAACAACAATAAAAATTAATTATTTTATTTTTTAAATACAATATAAAATGTAATAATAAAATTAAAATATAATTTATTTTTTTATTTTTTAAATATTTTATTTTTCAAGTCTTATTTTTTTAATTTGTTATTTTTTAAATAATTTATTTAATAAAAAATCAAATATAATTTCTTCATTTACTTATATTAACTTGTCAGCTTTTTAGTTCACAAATATAACTTCAATGACGAGTATTTTGTTTAATTTCTTGTAGGTCCCTCACTGAAAAATAAACGGAGTTTTGTGTGTGAAAATGCGACAGAGGCTTTATGCAAGAGACTAGGGGAAAGACAGGTAGAGTATTGCCCTCGTATGAAGGGACTAAAGCTGAAAGGGGTGAACAGTCTTTTGGTCAAGGACATATGGTAGACCGTACGGATCCTAGTTGAAATCAGGGCTAAGACCTTACACGACCTTGAGCAACCGGAGTAGTGGAAGGTGTGGAACGCATTGTCGGCAAGTAAATTGTCACGTAATTTACTTAGTTTGATTTATTCTGACAATTTCATATACATTGTACGGAGTATTAATATTTGAATTTTTTCTTAGCCATGTTGATTTGATGGGCAAGGCACGATGGCTCCAAAGTCTTAATCGAATTACAGGAACTGTGGATACTTATACTTCAAAGGGTTTGAGCGATTTTTTGACAGGTGAACTAGCAGTTAGCCTCTTCTGATTAAATTTTTATCTGTTTTCTTTCATATATTTCCATCTCCACATTATTTTTGTATTTGGTTTGGCTGCCCCTGTGCTGTCTTGCGTTTTACTCCATTTCCCTGCCACCTATTCATCTGCCGGTCTTCCACCTAATCTTTTTTTTCCTGATGGATGCCACCTAATCGATTTTGGTTCCTTGACACCAAGAGATAGTTAGATAGAAGGGTAGGAAACAGGAGTTGAGATGGAGCGGAGGAAGCAAAACTCAATCACTGTGTGTGACGAATCTGACATCATCCTTCCTTATCTATCATAAATTGCTGTTCTCTTTCTTTTTTTCTTCGTCCGTTATCAATCATTTTTTCCATGGATCTCAGCTTGCCATCGTGTTTGCAGATCAAGCTCTCTATCTCATCTCACTTTCCTCAGATCAGAACAGGTTTGTTTTGGGTTGAAGGGTAATCATCAAACATATGTTCCATTTTTCTATGTTCTATTGTTCTGTATTTGATTCTTCAATGCAAGGGTTGGACAGAACCTTAGAAAGAGAGGCATTGGTGCCAATGTTTGGCGCATGCATGTAGCTTTGCGTGGTGCGAAAGAATCTGGGATTGGTATATTGGAAATTGGGTTTCTTAATTTCACTTGCTTTTCTAAGACAATTCAGGTTGTCTTTTCTATTGAGTTTCTGCTGGATTTTCATCTGATGATCTTTTCTTTTTGTTTGAGTTTCAATCACAGGATTGCGTTTTGGTTGGGTTATTTGGGTACGGAGTACGGAGATTTTACGTTTCTCTCTTTGGGAGGTTGGGATAGTTTTCTCTTTTCTCTTATTGTTATCTGTGGGACATACCTGCTCTGAAAGTTGTTTTGACTTTTACATGTCCAAGAAAAAAAATTCTTTGTATAGTTTTGGCTAATACTCTTATCTCCCACTTTACTATGTTTTTGTTTCATTCCGGCTGCTTTTTCTTGGATCCTCCTTTAGTCAGAATTGCAAAAGCTATCTAAGTTTGTTGGGTTCTTTGGAATTAATTTTCATTCCCACTCTGAAATTTGTTTTGACTTTTAACATGTGCAAGAAAAAAAAACTTCGTATAGTTTTGGCTAATACTCTCATCTCCCACTATACTATGTTTTTGTTTCATTCCGGCTGCTTTTTCTTGGATCCTCCTTTAGTCAGAATTGCAAAAGCAATCTAAGTTTGTTGGGTTCTTTGGAATTAATTTTTTCCCTTAGTTGATGGTATGCATGTTTCGGTGAAAATGAAAGCTCTAGTGGAAAAAATGACGAGGTGACGTTCAAGTTGATTATGGACACTGCCCAATTAAGGTACAAGAAGTAGAAATGGCACTGTCAACATGTCTACAGCAAGCATTAAGCAGAAAGGATGCTGGGAGAGTTCTATGGGAGGGAGGATAAGTGGACATTTATTTGCACCCATTTTGAGACCCCCGGGTTCAAGGTATGTGTGTAAAATATTATAATTCAATTTTGTAAATTAAGTTTACTTTTACATTATTTATTTAGAATAAAATATTAGTAAATATATGTTTATAAAAAAATTAATGATATTTTAATTAAATTGTGTATCAGAAACTCTCGGAGGCTAACAAAAAGAACCGTGATTTGAAGACGATGCACCAACACAGCGGGTCTTCTCCTTTCATCTACATTATGGAGGATTTGAGGAACAAAGGTGAGTCCTTGCCGATCATCAAAGGATTCGAGCAGAGCTATGTGAGACCCGAGGACGAAGTCGCCACCCAGAAATATGTAAGTGTATTTCCTTTAATTATTAATTTAATTATTTCTCTTTATTTGGATACTTAATATTAATTAAGAATGTTGATTTTATTTTTGTTTAATTATGTGATTGGTATATATATGATTGTTTAAGTAATAACAATTGAATTATTTTGTTTATGCAGGACAAGATGCTTCAGGAGGTAGAAGTACGAAAGACAAGCTTCAAGGAGTCAAATCCTGAAGCTACAGAGGAGCAAATCATGGAAAACATAGCATCACAACAAATTGATGTGTTGGATATTGTGTTGATCAAGCGTAAAGGCAAGGAGATTAAAGGGATAGAATGAGGAGGTGAGCAAGGCTTGAGCAAGTCCTCATCCAGCTTGACCATGCATAGTTGTGCGCCTCTAAATGAAGAGACGGAGAGGCTTTGAGAGGTCACAAACCGACTTGAACGGGAAGTCCAACATTGGAAGGAGCGGATTGAGCACACTGAGGCAAGGACTGTTTGGTACTGTGATAAGATGACTGAAGTAAACGGACGGATGAATTTCATCTTCTCTCGCTCAGGTATAGAAATTCCTCCCGACTTGTTTACGGCTCCTCCTCCTTGTCCTCCTCCTCAGCCTTCTAAGGCTCCTCATCCACAGTCGTCTTTGGCTCATCCTCCATAGTCTTCTCCGGTATTTGACGCCAATAAATATTTAAATGTATATATGAACATTTTTCTTATGTATGAACAATTTTAATAAATAATCTATAATTATTATATGATTAATGATTTAGTATTAAGTTTAAATATTAGAATGTTGTAGAAAATATGACATGTGCGTGTGTACACTTTGTCTTATGCCGTGTATATGAGCTTAGCCCATGAACCTTATGCATGTGCCCAAGTTGTAATAGGTTTACATTATGGACGTAACCTAATCCTTTAAGGATTGGTCCATTGTATTAGAGTGAGTCTCTATATAAAGAGCTCCTCCCTATTCATAATATGATTGAATCGATAATGATCTCATACATTCTTCATATTATTCTATAAGACGTTATAAGTCACGCTAGCTCTAGAGACGCGAGCTAAAAGAGATCGCCGACCACCATAAAAAAACCCTAAAACCCTAAAATATATTTTTTTCGGCCAAATCACCTCCTTGGACTGCTATAGCTACTACCGCACCTGTTTTTCTACCGCATAAGCTACCTCTAGCCATTGTCGTCGCACAGACGATGTCGTTGGTGCCCATCGCTGCCGCTGTGCACCTGACTCTCGCTGCGCACACCAAGCTGTCGCTGCATATTTGCTGCGCATAGTTGCTGCCCCCATGCATCAATAGTTGATATTTCAAGCTTCTTTAAAGATTTTATCGACAAAGTTATGTACTTTTGAACCCTAAACTCATTCAAAGTTCACTAAACTCGGGGAGGATAAAATCGGTTCCTCCCTTCTCCATCCTCATTCTATGCTTAGGACGTTTGTCTTTGGATGTTAATTTTGTTGAATACACACCCTAGATGGAGTGATTGCATATGGCTGCCATGCTGGCGCTATGCGCTGCCGAGGCCTGCCCGTGCGTGCATGCTGCTACCAGCGCTGCATGTGCACCTGTTATGCGCTGCTGTATGGGCCTAGCCCTGTACGCGTGTGCACTGCTGCTAGGCACCATAAGTGCACCTTCTAGGCTGCTGTCGAGCGTGGCTTCCAGGGATTGCCCATGTGCACTTGCACGCTGCTGCAGGGCAATGCACGTGCATCTGTTGTGCACCTGCCGAGCACTGCTACCTAGGCCATGCCTTGGCACGTGCACACGGCTGCTAGCGTGCATCTATGCATTTAATATCCTCTCTAGGTCAGCATGGTGTTGTATCCATGGTTGTTTTTATTTTTAAAGAATTAAGCATCGAATCCAAATGGTCTTAAACTAACTGCTCGAATTCTTGTATGTAGAGTCAATGGACAAACACATATGCACTTACACATATTCGGTTGTGGAGTGTATGTGCCTATTACGCCACCACTTCTTAAGAAAATGGGTCCGCAACGACGTTTGGGTATCTATGTTGGCTATGATTCCCTAACTATCATTAGATACCTAGAGCCTTTGACAGGTGATCTCTTTACGGCTCGATTCGCTAATTGTCACTTTGACAAGGTCGTCTTCCCATCGTTAGGGGGAGATGAGAGCATGCATGCTGTGCATGAACGATAGGAATTGGCCTGGTCGGTTCCAACGCTTGCTCATTATGATTCCCGCACCTCTCATGTTGAGAAGGAAGTGAAGCGAATTATTGAGCTCCAACAAGTGGCGGATTCGATGTCCGACTCCTTTGCTAAGATTGCTAAGGTCACAAGATCAGACATATCAGCTGCTAATATCCCTGCAAGGCTAGAAGTACTGAAAATGGGCATTACCACCCTGGATCTGAGTATTGCTGCCCACGGTACAGGCACTATCGACCTTAATGGACTGGTGGAAGCCGTGGCTCCTTAGAGGAAAAGGGGAAGGCCACTTGGTTTGAAAGATATGTAGCCCAAGAAGAAAAGGGCTCCCATGGCATAATCCAATCTCTTACTCATCGATACTGAGAATCCTTCTCACGAGATTGTCTGTGATTACACCTATATCCTAGAAATGATGTCAGTGTGCTTGGGGGACGCCCCGGCACCCGTGTCGGTAATCAAGAACATAGAAATCTCGAAATATTATGAGAACACGGTTGAATTGCTGGACCGATCATCCACGTATATCGATGATGTATTTGCTTATGTTATGGCTATTGAGATTATTGAGCATGATGATATCAAACCACGCTCAGTCAGTGAATGTGAACGTAGAGTGGATTGGCTTAAATGAAAAGTTGCTATCCAGATGAAATTGAATTCCCTAATAAAGAGACAGGTTTTTGGACTGGTAATGCTAACGCCGTCAAGTCTAAAGCCTGTAGGACATAAATGGATCTTTATTAGAAAGCGTAATGAGAAGAACGAGATACTAAGGTATAAAGTTCGCCTTGTGGTGCAAGGTTTCTCACAACGCCCTGGAATAGACTTTGATGACACATATTCTCCCGTAATGGACATAATCACTTTCCGCTACCTTGTCAGTTTGGTAGTGTTTATAGGTGGAACCTAATATTTCACCTTTACCGGGTTACAATCCAAGAAATAACCTTTAAATATGCATTATTAATTATGCTTGAGTTATTGTTTATAGGGTGAAAGCCCAATTAAATGTGAGAAGCCACTCCGAGCCCTTTGTCTGGGCCCAATTCGCCATAAAGCTAAATAGAAGCATGGGAAGCTGTCCCACATTGAAAAAGGACAAGGAGTGCTGTCTTTGGTGTTACTATAAATACCAGCGCATGCCTCCCCATAACGGTACGTAACTTCTGAACGATTCTTGAGTTTTCTGCTTAGCGGACAGTGTCTGACTTAAGCATCGGAGTGGCTTCCCTCGGTAAACCCGGGTACGCCTCTTTGACGTGTTTGTTCTTTACACAGGAAAACTCAGAGTACAGGGAAGTTCGCTATTTCTGGAGCTGTGTGACCCGCTAAAGGGGCCACGAGTTTACCCGGAAACAATTGGTGCTCTCGTTGAGAGCCGAACTCAAGACCTCCCGCTTAATATTTTGAAGAACAATGGTGAAAATGCCAATGAGACGTCAGCCAGACTTGCTGATACTCCGGGTTATGGAAACCCGCGAACTTTTGACAGTGCATACATCAAACCCGCTACCCTCCCACCCGCTTGATAATAGGTACCAAGTTATCTACAAATGTCCAAATTTATTATGTTTTGATGTTATATAAAACCCTACCGGGTTATGTTTTTCAATCAGTTTGTTGAATGCAGCCTTTAGCGGCACTACTTGTGTGCCTCACTCGGCAATCTCCATACGACGTGAAATATTGCAAGCCTTAACGGCCTTATTTCACTGTCAATCTCCGATAATCTCCGGCAATCTCCATATGACGTGAAATATTGCAAGCCTTAACGGCCTTATTTCACTGTCAATCTCCGGTAATCTCTGATAATCTCCGGCAATCTCCATTTGACGTGAAATATTGCAAGCCTTAAACGGCCTTATTTCACTGTCAAAACTCGGCAATCTCCGGCAATCTCCATGTGACATGAAATATTGCAAGCCTTAACGGCCTTATTTCACTGTCAAAACTCGGCAATCTCCGGCAATCTCCATGTGACATGAAATATTGCAAGCCTTAATGGCCTTATTTCACTGTCAAGACTCGGTAATCTCCATATGACTTGAAATATTGCAAGCCTTTCACGGCCTTATTTCAGTCCTTGAAAGTCCTAACGGACCCGTAAAGCCTTGGCGGCCCTATTTTTATGTTATAACGTTAACATGCCAAACCGGCAATATATGTGTAAATTTTGTCAACACTTACATATTATGCATCAGATTACCGTGTTATTTGACAGGAAGCCCTTGAAAGTCCTTATGGACCCGTAAAGCCTTAGCGGCCCTATTTTTATTTTATAACGTTAACATGCCAAACCGGCGCTCTATGTGTAAATTTTGTCAACACTTGCATATTATGCATCAGATTACCGTGTTATTTGACAGGAGGAATTATGCAAAGGAAAAGCTTAAATACTTTTATTCAAAAGTCAGTTACAAAGTGGAAAACCGCTACAAATAAAAACTAGTCTGAGAGAAGCTCCAGCTCATGGCGCAGCAGATTCGCTACCCCGGCCAGTGCTCGACCCGCCACGTCCTCCCCGGGGCCGTATGATGAACTGTCCTCCACGGGGTAGTGGCCGGTTTTGAGGACCCCCGACAATACCGCCACGGGATACACCTCTCCTGGCTGCTAAAGCAGGAACTGGGGGACTCCGAACCAGGTTTATGGGAACTCTAGACTTTGCAGCCATAGCAGGGTTAGGCCGGGAGGCGCCCGCAACCCGGTCAGGTCTGACATACCCTTAATGGTCATCATAACCCGCCTTGTCGAGCCAGCCTTGGCGAGTTCCGGCTCTAACCCTCCTAGCGCAACAGATGAGGGAACTGCGCTCATCACCGGTTCTTCAATCTCCACCTCTTCGTCTGCAAAGGTGAATTGAGTCACCGGTTCTTCAATCACCGGGTTTTCCGCCACCTCGTCCGCGGGGTTCCCCACAACAGAGTTTAAAGGACACTGGACAAACCTGGGAGCTCCATCAACCGGCATCTGCCATACACATACAGCCTACAAAGCCGGTACGAACTCCGGTCATCTTGACCCCGGAAGGCCCATATCATCCTCCGGATCCTCTTCTCCATCACCGGCTCCAGAGGAATGTCGGGGACATCTGCAACACAAACAACATAATTATAACCCGGGACAGAGAAAAGAAAGAAAAACCCGGAGAGGAAGAAGGACTTACTCATCAATTGTTGGAAGTCAACCGGTACTTGGAGCGTGTATTCCGGGTTTTGAAAGTTCCTTATTAGGAAACTATTCTCCCTCCAAGTCCTGCTCACTGAGGAAAGTACTAAGCTCGTCCCTCTCCAGACTGTTGCTGCAAGCGAGAAAATCCCCTGCGAGAAAGTTTCCTGTTCGCCACAGCTTATAGTGACTGATGCTCGCGCGAGTGATCTTCCTCCCCGCGAGCGAAAGTCGCGCGAAGGATCTTTCTCCCGCGGGCGCAAGTCCTGCTCACTGAGGATGGCAGATCCTCGACGATCTTCTTAAAAGCCGCTTTGGATTCCCGCTGAAACCCGCCTTCCGGGAGTACTCGGCCCGGTACATGGCATGAAACTCATGGTATATCGGCATCTGCTGCTTCAATACCTTGTACATGACGCACAACCCGAGAAGCTACAACCCGGAGACATCGTTTTAAATACGAGAAGCTGCCTCCACGTGTTCGGGCCAATCTGCCCGATAGCGAAGTTGCTTGCAGCTAAGAGGTACTGCACCTCTACTTTTAATGGAAGTAACAGGCCGCACCGTAGCTGGTACTCATGGCACAACATCCACCCATCCCCGGGAGCTAAGAATTGGTCATCGGGTTCTAAAGGCCGTATCTCCACGGACTCGGGGATCTTCTAGTTGCTTAACTCCACAATCTCCTCCGCCGTCAGTGAATACCCGGGAGGGTCGAAAGCGGTCCCATCAGTGAAGTTTACAAAGTTGGACTCGGGGAGATAAGTGTCCATTGCTTCGTTGGCCATCTGTAAAATTTTCAAATTTCCCCCCACTACAACCCGGAGACGTCGTTTTAAGTTCTGAAGGTGAAAAATGTCTTCGGGTTACGCTTGCGTACGGACTTGGGGGACTGGATACCCCGGGTTTGGATTTATTTAGATTTCAAGAAAAGAAAAGATTCCAACTTTGTAACCCGGTAAAGAAAAGATTTCAAGTCCCCACCCAAGCGTACCCCTTGACTGAGGACTTGGGGGACTTGTTTATAGGTGGAACCTAATATTTCACCTTTACCGGGTTACAATCCAAGAAATAACCTTTAAATATGCATTATTAATTATGTTTGAGTTATTGTTTATAGGGTGAAAGCCCAATTAAATGTGAGAAGCCACTCCGGGCCCTTTGTCTGGGCCCAATTCGCCATAAAGCTAAATAGAAGCATGGGAAGCTGTCCCACATTGAAAAAGGACAAGGAGTGCTGTCTTTGGTGTTACTATAAATACCAGCGCATGCCTCCCCATAACGGTACATAACTTCTGAACGATTCTTGAGTTTTCTGCTTAGCGGACAGTGTCTGACTTAAGCATCGGAGTGGCTTCCCTCGTAAACCCGGGGACGCCTCTTTGACGTGTTTGTTCTTTACACAGGAAAACTCGGAGTACAGGGAAGTTCGCTATTTCTGGAGCCGTGTGACCCGCTAAATGGACCACGAGTTTACCCGGAAACAGGTAGTATGTGAAAAACTGACATGCAGCTCATAGACGTGGTTACAACATATCTCTATGAGGATCTTGATTCAGAGATATACATGAAATTGTCTGATGGTTTCCAGGTGCCTAAGTCAAGTGACTCTAAGCCACATAGTGCGTATTGCATTAAGTTGCAACGCTCACTATACGGATTGAAAAAATCCGGGTGGATGTGGTATACCCGTCTTAGTGACTACTTGATTAGGAAGGGTTATAAGAACAATTAGTTGTGCCCTTACGTGTTCATAAAGAAAACGAGTTCTGGATTTGCGACAATTACCGTCTATGTGGATGATATGAATATCATAGGGACTCTTGATGATATCAATGAGACCGTGGCACATCTGAAGTCCAAGTTTGAGATAAAGGACTTGGGGAAGACTCGGTTTTACCTAAGCATTGAGCTAGAGCACCGAGCCTCTAGAGTCTTGATACACTAGAATGCATATGTTCACAAGATGGTCATGTGCTTTAATGTGGATAAAATGCATCAAGTTAGCACCCTCATGGTAATCCAGAGTTTAGATGTGAAGAAAGATCCATGTCGTCCTAAAGAGGATGGCGAGGATGTATTTGGAGCTAAGGTACCATATCATAGTGCAATTGGTGCACTACCATTTTTGGCTCAGTGCACTCGGCCAGACATTGTTTTCTCAGTGAACTGGTTAGCTAGACATAGCTCTGCGCCAACGCAATGTCATTGGATCGGTGTCAAGAACATATTTCGATACCTTAAAGGTTCAATGGACTTAGGCCTATTCTTTCCATATAAGGATTCAAGATGGACTGCAAATGAGTGCAGTGTTCCTGAGAATCTAGGCGCTTGTCACCTAAGGAACTAAGCTACCGGGTACGGTTCACATAGTTGTTGTGCGTTGAGGGCTGTGTGCACGGTTCACATAGTTGCTGCCCCCATGCATCAATAGTTGATATTTCAAGCTTCTTTAAAGATTTTATCGACAAAGTTATGTACTTTTGAACCCTAAACTCATTCAAAGTTCACTAAACTCGGGGAGGATAAAATCGGTTCCTCCCTTCTCCATCCTCATTCTATGCTTAGGACGTTTGTCTTTGGATGTTAATTTTGTTGAATACACACCCTAGATGGAGTGATTGCATATGGTTGCCATGCTGGCGCTATGCGTTGCCGAGGCCTGCCCATGCGTGCGTGCACGCTGCTACCAGCGCTGCATGTGCACTTGTTATGCGCTGCTGCATGGGCCTAGCCCTGTACGCGTGTGCGCTGCTGCTAGGCACCATAAGTGCACCTTCTAGGCTGCTGTCGAGCGTTGCTTCCAGGGATTGCCCATGTGCACTCGCACGCTGCTGCAGGGCAATGCACGTGCACCTGTTGTGCACCTGCCTAGCACTGCTACCTAGGCCATGCCTTGGCACGTGCACACGGCTGCTAGCGTGCATCTATGCATTTAATATCCTCTCTAGGTCAGCATGGTGTTGTATCCATGGTTGTTTTTATTTTTAAAGAATTAAGCATCGAATCCAAATGGTCTTGAACTAACTGCTCGAATTCTCATATGTAGAGTCAATGGACAAACACATATGCACTTACACATAATCGGTTGTGGAGTGTATGTGCCTATTACGCCACCACTTCTTAAGAAAATGGGTCCGCAACGACATTTAGGTATCTATGTTGGCTATGATTCCCTAACTATCATTAGATACCTAGAGCCTTTGACAGGTGATCTCTTTACGGCTCGATTCGCTAATTGTCACTTTGATAAGGTCGTCTTCCCATCGTTAGGGGGAGATGAGAGCATGCATGCTGTGCATGAACGATAGGAATTGGCCTGGTCTGTTCCAACGCTTGCTCATTATGATTCCCGCACCTCTCATGTTGAGAAGGAAGTGAAGCGAATTATTGAGCTCCAACAAGTGGCGGATTCGATGTCCTACTCCTTTGCTAAGATTGCTAAGGTCACAAGATCAGACATATCAGCTGCTAATATCCCTGCAAGGCTAGAAGTACTGAAATGGGCATTACCACCCTGGGTCTGAGTATTGCTGCCCACGTTACGGGCACTATCGACCTTAATGGACTGGTGGAAGCCGTGGCTCCTCAGAGGAAAAGGGGAAGGCCACTTGGTTTGAAAGATATGTAGCCCAACAAGAAAAGGGCTCCCATGGCACAATCCAATCTCTTACTCATCGATACTGAGAATCCTTCTCACGAGATTGTCTGTGATTACACCTATATCCTAGAAATGATGTCAGTGTGCTTGGGGGACGCCCCGGCACCCGTGTCGGTAATCAAGAACATAGAAATCTCGAAATATTATGAGAACACGGTTGAATTGCTGGACCGATCATCCACGCATATCGATGATGTATTTGCTTATGTTGTGGCTCTTAAGATTATTGAGCATGATGATATCAAACCACGCTCAGTCAGTGAATGTGAACGTAGAGCGGATTGGCCTAAATGAAAAGTTGCTATCCAGATGAAATTGAATTCCCTAATAAAGAGACAGGTTTTTGGACTGGTAATGCTAACGCCGTCAAGTCTAAAGCCTGTAGGACATAAATGGATCTTTATTAGAAAGCGTAATGAGAAGAACGAGATACTAAGGTATAAAGTTCGCCTTGTGGTGCAAGGTTTCTCACAACGCCTTGGAATAGACTTTGATGACACATATTCTCCCGTAATGGACATAATCACTTTCCGCTACCTTGTCAGTTTGGTAGTATGTGAAAAACTGACATGCAGCTCATAGACGTGGTTACAGCATATCTCTATGAGGATCTTGATTCAGAGATATACATGAAATTGTCTGATGGTTTCCAGGTGCCTAAGTCAAGTGACTCTAAGCCACATAGTGCGTATTGCATTAAGTTGCAACGCTCACTATACGGATTGAAAAAATCCGGGTGGATGTGGTATACCCGTCTTAGTGACTACTTGATTAGGAAGGGTTATAAGAACAATTAGTTGTGCCCTTACGTGTTCATAAAGAAAACGAGTTCTGGATTTGCTACAATCACCGTCTATGTGGATGATATGAATATCATAGGGACTCTTGATGATATCAATGAGACCGTGGCACATCTGAAGTCCAAGTTTGAGATAAAGGACTTGGGGAAGACTCGGTTTTACCTAAGCATTGAGCTAGAGCACCGAGCCTCTAGAGTCTTGATACACTAGAATGCATATGTTCACAAGATGGTCATGTGCTTTAATGTGGATAAAATGCATCCAGTTAGCACCTTCATGGTAATCCAGAGTTTGGATGTTAAGAAAGATCCATGTCGTCCTAAAGAGGATGGCGAGGATGTACTTGGAGCTGAGTTACCATATCATAGTGCAATTGGTGCACTACCATTTTTGGCTCAGTGCACTCGGCCAGACATTGTTTTCTCAGTGAACTGGTTAGCTAGACATAGCTCTGCGCCAACGCAATGTCATTGGATCGGTGTCAAGAACATATTTCGATACCTTAAAGGTTCAATGGACTTAGGTCTATTCTTTCCATATAAGGATTCAAGATGGACTGCAAATGAGTGCAGTGTTCCTGAGAATCTAGGCGCTTGTCACCTAAGGAACTAAGCTACCGGGTACGGTTCACATAGTTGTTGTGCGTTGAGGGCTGTGTGCACGCTGTAGAGCATTGTGCTACCCCTTCCGAGCACAAGAAGCTGCCTGCTACCTGCTGAGCGCTGTAGCTGCCGGGCACTACGTGCAAGCAATACATGGGCACTGTGCACATGTTGTCGAGTATGATGCAGCAGCCAACAGGGGCTATGCACATGACTGCCGAGCATTGTGCATGCATGCACACTTAGATGCCGAGAAGCATTACTCTCTCAATGTACTTGGCATTGCTTGCTGCCCTTATACCGAAACACCTAATAATATCTTGGTTGGTTTCGCGGATGCTAGATACTTATCTGATCCACATAAGAGGCGCTCCCAAACTTGTTATGTCTTCACCAGTAGGAATACAGTGATATCATGGAGGTCCACTAAACAGACCTTAGTAGCAACATCCTCTAACCATGCAGAGATTATATCGCTACATGAAGTTTAGCTACCACGCATCTCGATTTCTTTTCTTCATTTTCTTTGGTTCCCTTGTAACCTGTGGAGTTTTTGCTTGGTGATGTGACTGCCATTTAATTTGGTAAATACGAAACCAACCGAAGATTTGTGATTTAACTCCACCTAGTGTGAACAGGATTCAAACCTAGAGATATGAAACACTTGCCAATTTGATGACATGTGGACAGGAGTAGTTCTAGCTCATATTAACTACTGAAAAAATAAAAATAATAATAATAACAGTTGATCCCATCAAGGTGTAGGGTTACCACATGGAATGGTCCCGATTAATGGCTTGATTACAATGCCTAAGCACAGCTTTAGTTTAGGGTAGATTATTATGTTTTATGGATCCCCATGTCCAAACAAACGTATTCACTCGCTCATAACGATTTTGATGTAGAAATCCACTCATGTTAGGACATGTGCACTTGAACAAACGTATGTATTTCTTAAATTCCCATGGACAATACTATATGAATATTAGAGTTTACCAAAACTAAAAACTAATACAAGATAATATGATCCTTAGACCTATCAAATCATGGGTGAAATTTTCTATGGTTTTTGCACCAGTCTCCTCTTTAGTCTCCACTGACACTGGTCTCATGGATCTCGATTAAACTTTTGAAATACAAGTTTGATATATGTTTAATTATGGGGTCTTGTTCATTAATGGTCTCTTAAAATAAAACTTACGTATTATTTAAAATAATAATAAAACGTACTACATCATGAAGAAGACTTGAGTATTGTAAATGATAGTTGAAATGGGATCCGGATCCTCTCCTAACATATCTCTCATAATATTATCTAATAAGTCGATCTTCACCGTCGATTCATAATCAATGGCCAGAATCTTTTATACCCACCAACACTTCTCACATATTCCTCCAACTCTCTTTATCGATCAAATTATTGATTTATTGCCCATCTTTCTGAACCCCCCAAAAAGAAAAGAAAGAGTCTTTGCTATGGTTTTATTTCTAGTCATCCACCGAAAATTGAAGAAGAGAGGGCTCGCTATTCAAATCGAGTGAGCCTCTTCTGGTTTTTGCTTTATATTTATATGCTCTTATTTTTCTAAGACATGAAATTAAATGTAGTGTTTGGTTGCTCGAAATATACAGTGGACAACTTTCGGTAATTTGTCTAGGAACTTTACCTGAAAATGAAATCTAGTTTTTGTG
This sequence comes from Comarum palustre, assembly GCA_951800085.1. Classification (NCBI taxonomy): domain Eukaryota; kingdom Viridiplantae; phylum Streptophyta; class Magnoliopsida; order Rosales; family Rosaceae; genus Comarum; species Comarum palustre. Next base: position 7,458,168 of record OX637576.1, read on the forward strand.
ATCTTCTGCTAAACTTGTACAGTCACAAGTAATAACCATTTTGTTGGCTTATTCCATAGTTGATATACAGAGAACCCCGCCATCTTCTTCATTTTTTGAACCAGTCCCAAAGCCTTTGAGATATCATTTATACTGATAAAATGGGAAAGATTTTTTTTCCTTTCTTTCTTTTGAAGGAGAGAGATCATGGCCGTTGGTCTAAAATTGAATGATTTATTAGGAAGTATTATGATCCAGTTCAAATGCTCAAGGAACTTCAAAAATTAACAAGTAATTGAGATATTTTTGCAGCCTGATGTACGTGTTCTTATCAAATTGAATTTGAGAATTGCTACTTTCCCTCTTTGAGTATACTATTTTTTAGGATGCGAAAACAACTGTCGTTCCAAGTGTTGATGCCTTGATGGGGTTCCTCATTTTAGTTTTAAATCCCTAAAAATATACTGAAATTTAAATGATAGTGATCAAAGGTTGATGTACATATATAATTAGTTAGAATTATAAAGGACGTTATCAATTTTGACGTTTAAATTGCAACTCGAGAATTAATAGAAGATTAAGGTTAGAATAGAGCTGACATGAGTTAATAGCTATCATGAGTTCAAAGTCTGATGTCATTAAACTAATTAAGGAACGAGAAGAGGCACCATGTTGTTTTTGTATGTTCACTCGATGCATTAATAACGTTTGTGTTTGTACTTTGTAGAAGAATTCGTTGCATTCATCAAGGAATGTTTAAGATATATATATATATATATATATATATATATATATATATATATATATATATATACACACACACACACACACACCTTAACAACTCATGTATTTTGTTACTCTGTCTCATCAATAAGTCGGATCGTCTCCTCCTTTATTTCATCATTATCTTCAATAATCCCCCTCAAGTTGGAATGTATATTGATCATATTCAATTTGTCAAGTAATGTTTGAAATTGTGGTGAACTTACTGGTTTGGTAAACAAATATGTAGGTTGTTCCTTCATTCTTATATGAGCAGTTTGAATGATTCCCTGCTAAATCTTTTCTAATACTACATGTCAATCTATCTCTATATGCTTCGTGTGTTCATGAAAGACTTGATTAGATGCAATATGAAGTGCTGCTTGGTTGTCACAAAATAACTTTGTTGGCCGAAATTGCTTCTCATTCAATTCTCGTAAAATATTTCTCAACCATATAATTTCACAAATTGTGGTAGTCATCGATCTGTACTCTACTTCTACACTAAATCGTGAAACTATAGTTTGTTTCTTTGTTCTCCATGAAACTGGTGCTCTCCCAAGTATTAGAAAATAACATGTGATTGATCTTCTTATGTCTTTACATCTAACCTAGTCAACATCACAAAAGCATGTTAGTTCGAGCTTTCTAGTGGAAGGCAATATGATGCCTTGACATGGTGTTCCTTTAATGCACCGAAGAACTTGGTGTGCAACATCCAAGTGTGGTTGCTGATGTTTGTCCATGATCTGACTCAAAATGTGAACTGCATATGCCAAGTCTGGTCTTGTGATTGTCAAGTAGATCATACGTCCAACAAGTCTCCTGTATTGTGAATGATTTGCCAATAAACTTCTTGATTGTGTCAGAACAAGATTATGATAAACTAGAAAACGAGAAGGTTTAAATGCCAAGAAACTTGTGCCTTCAAGTATCTCAAGTGCATACTTTCTTTGGCACAAAGCTATGCCATGCCGAGACCTAGCCACTTCAATTCCTAGAAAGAATTAGAGCTTTCCTATATCTTTCAATTTGAACTTGCTTAAGAGAAACCTCTTTGTACTTATAATGTCTTCTAGATTGTTTCTTACAAGAATAACATCGTCCACATATACTAGTAACACTCTTGTCATCTTAATTTCAGACGAACAATGAGTAATCACTTTATGATTGATAAAAACTTGCAGATTTGTGAGCTAATGATAGTTTAATAAACCATTACTGAGATATATGCTTTAAACCATACAAACTTTTATGAAGCTCACATATAACATTCTCCCCATTTCAACGAAATTTAGTTGGTAACTACATGTAGACATTTTCAATGAGATCTCCATGAAGAAAAGCGTTATTGGCATCCCAATGATGGAGATGCCAACCACGAAGAGCAACTAGTCCAAGCAGGACTCAAATGGTAGTAAGTTTAGCAACCGGTGCAAAAGTTTTTCGGAAATCAACTCCTTCAACTTGACTATAGCCTTTATCCACAAGCCATGCTTTGTACCTCTTAACTATTCTATCAAGATTGAGCTTTATCTTGTACACTCATTTGCAACCTATCAGACGTTTGTTAGGAGAAAAATAAACTAGACTCCACGTCTTATTTTCCTGTAAGGCTTTAAGTTCCTGGAACATGGCATCACGCCATACTTTATAGTGGCTGCTTTGGAAAAATTGTTTGGTTCTTTAAGAAGTGATAACTGTGCACTAAAGACTCGATGGGAAGGACATAAGTGATCATAAGATAAAACAGTAGATAAGGAATAGGGAATACTTGTGCTCGTTGAGTTTGATTGGAGAGAGCGAGGAGGCGGAGTTGCCTCAACAAGGATTTCATGTAAGCAACCCGGAGTACTAGTAGAGTGATGAGTTTCTGTATCAGAAGCATGTTGTGGTGGATGAGTAGAAGTGATCGAAGAAGGCAGTGTAGATAGTGAAAAAGATGAAGTAAGGTTTGGAGGCACATTAGATAATTCAGATGAGAGAATAGGGTTTGGAAGAGTGTAGGGCAATTTTGCCTTTAAGAAGATGTTGTTGCTTCTTTCAAAATTTTCTCCTTCAATAACGCTAGAGCGTTCTTTTCATCACTGTCCATGGTTGAATTAGTTTTGCCGAGAGAGAAGATGAAGTTTTGGTCAAGGTATTTAGGGTTTTATCGAGAGAGAAGAGGCCTAGGATTAGTCGAGGTTTGTAGGATTTTCCGAGAGATAGGTTGTGTTTTGATCAAGGTTTTAGGCCGAGGAACAACGCTCTGGTACCATAATAAAGTTTGTGTTTGTGGAATAATTCGTCGCATTCATCAAGGACTGTTTACATGATATATATATATATATATATATATATATATATATATATATATATATATATATACACACACACACACACAATATCGAACCCTAACAACTCACATACACATTTACAGAAATCCCTTTTCTAGCTAGAATAGGAAAATTGCATTCTGTTACTCTGCCTCATCAATAAGTTGGATCCTCTCCTCCTTTATTTGATCATTATCTTCAATAATCCCTCGAAAGTTAGAGCCAAGGTTGTTCTAATGCTTGTGCTTGTCCTACGTAAATGCAATCCAAATGAAACAGTCTCCCTCTCAGGTCTCCTTTGCCAATTATCACCTGAGTGCACAGACTTTGAAAGAAGACAACATACATTGGATAAAAAATAACAGAGCATTTATTCTGTGAACTCAACTAAAATACTGATAATAGATGATAGGACAATAATGGTACATAAAGGACATCATGTAAAATAATAGACGGTGTTACCTGGATAGACCCACTACCTAGAACCGAAAAAGATGCACCAGTTGCATTAGAGACATGAGAAATAGGAGGAGATGACATAGCTAGATACAAAGAAAGACTCATTATACGTCATATGATCAGATGCATCAGAATTAATTATCCAAGTATCACTACCAGTAAAGTCAGAAACATGTAAAGAAATACCTATTTTACCTCAAGGTTCCTTGGTCAATGATACATCACCCTTAGGGCCATCAGTTACTTTGTGAACGATCACTAGTTCATGAGCTTGAGATGTAGCTACTAAGGTAGCTCTACCAGAAGACGAGTCATTAAGGCTTAAATTCACCATCTTGCTTATCTTCAACCGTTCAATCAACCAAACAACAAAACACTAAAAGCAACTTAACCCTTTTCTTCTTTCTTCACTTGCCACTTTTTATTATTTTTTATTATTAACTTGGAGTGAAACTATACCAATCAGAGAACTAGACTGAAAGGCCTCACCAATGGAACTCACCAATGGGGTGATTGTTTATTTTGCCGATAATGAAACAAGGCAGCAAAGGAGAACAAATTTTTTCTCCCTTTCCTTCTTTTCTAGCAACCAATGGAACTATTAAAAAAAACTAAAGAACGGCAGCAAAACAACAACTCCAATGGAACTCGTGAAACCCAAGAACGACACCAAAAACAACAGATTCCACAACTCTCAATAACGGCAGCAAAACAATAGAACAGCACCAAAACAACAGATTTCACAACTCAACGGCAGCAAAACAACATATGCACAACTCAATAACGGCAGCAAAACAATAGAACTGCAAACTTCGATTTTTTTTTCGGCAACTAAACAAGGCGAACTACAATGTTCCAGCAACAAAACGGAAGAATTTTTCTGCAGCAAATTAAACAACTGGACCACGAACTTTAATTTTTCCAGTAGCAAATCCACACGAAATTCAATGTTGTGGCAGCAAAACGAAACAAGCTGTGACCTTCAATTTTCCAGAAGCAAAAAAAATAAATGGACCAACAACAGAACAACGAAGCAAAATAGACAGATTCTTTCGGCAGCAGAAACTGGATAGCACCATCGAGTCCTGATAGATCTCAGCTCTGATACCAAGTCAGAGAGAACAAGGGAAGAAAAATTATTTGAGAATTCTCAATTGTATTTTTATCTACCCAAGAATAGGGTTAATATACAAAGATACATAGTAACCTATTATGAAACTAACATCTCTAATATTAATACATTCCTAACACTACATGGATGAGAGACTCACGCCGAAATGTATATTGATCACATTCAACTTGTCAAGTCATGTTTGAAATTGTGCTGAATTTATCGGTTTGGTAAACAAATCACCCTTAATCCTTGAATTGAATGAGCTAGTTTAAGGTCTTAATTTATATATGCATGATTTGAGTCTCCCTTAATCCTTGAATTATAAGAAAATATAAGAGCTAACATCTCATTCCTAGCTTTCTCCACTTGTATTCATAATGTATACTTGTATCCAGACAGGAGAAACAAATTGGATGACACACGAAGGAATGATTTGTGTTATAGTTTAAGTCTCAATATTTAGTTAACGTGGAAGGTTGTGGAACTAGGATACAATTAAGAGAACCTATATAGAGTGCACGCATAAATTATATTCATAGACATACGAGTCTATCGATCGGGAGAAGTGGAGTGGTCTTGTAGTTGACAAATTCCAGATCTGATCCCAAGGTTCTCTCTTGTACTATAATCATTTCGTACAGGCTTAATTCATATCCCAAATTCTTGACAGCATGCACTTACTCTCATGTCCGAGTTTTGTTATGATTTTGGGTATAAAAGTGCCACCCCTAGGTTGCTAATACATGCCAAAGCATGCACACTATCAATTGAATTAGGACTCTAAACAGATCGATCAGCTCCAGCACGTATAATTTAAGTAAATGAGTCGGCATGAGCATGACACGATGTAGTCTTGTATATATGAAAAGACTACATATATAAAAAGCATGTATATATACTATATCTAGCTTGAAGGACTCTCATATTAGTTGTTAACAAAAAGTATATACTTGGGAAAGGGGAGTTAGGGTTTGCATAGAGAGCCATAGACTTTGCGCGCGTACCTTAATAAGAGCCCCCAATTTTATATTTTCCTTGTATATGAAGCGCTAATAGGGCCAAATTAATGGAAACTTAATGAAGGGCCATATTAAAGTCAAAGCTTTAGATGCGCCCTTGTGTCTAATAATAATATCATCGGCTTTGAGACGAGAGAATTGACTTCGGTGCCTCAAAAGAAGCAGTTAAACTTAACAAGAAAGAGAGAGAGCTGAGCTAGACAAAGAGAGAGAGTCTGCAACTTTGTCTTGTACTAGCATCAATGGGGATCAGCAGCAGAGAGAATGATCAGAAAGACCTAGAAATTGGTCTTTCACTGAAAATTGATCCTCCTCCTGGATCGGAACAAAAAGAAGAAGATGGAAACGATGACGAAGACCAGAATATCCAAGGAGCATTAGCCTCAGCAGCAGCAGATGAGGAAATCAAAGAGGCTGATATTGAAGAAGAACAGAAAGCGGCTGCAGGTGATGTAGATGATGATGCCTCAATAGTACTGGAGTCTTTGCATGAGAATAACACGAAGACAGATCAGGAGGTACGTATATATATACCTGCTATGAGATTGTGTGTCATTTTGATTAATTGCTCAATCCTTTTGATAAGTATAATTGCTTGTAAAAGTTATGTGATTTGCAAATGGAAACGAGTCGCATGAAAGAAGAAAACAAGGTTTTGAGGAAGGTCGTGGAGCAAACCATGAAAGATTATTACAATCTTCAAATGAAATTCACAGCTCTCCATCAGAATAGCCAAACCAATAAGGTACTCAAACAATTATGTTTATTTCTTCCTTGTATTTATATTTCAAATCATGAATTAATTTTCTTTTTCCGATACATGATCATGAATCGATAAATGTGGTGTGCCGTTTCTTGTATTATATATATATATATATACGGAGCCGTTCAAGAGCGGCCTCAGATCTCTGCCGTTCTCCATCATTTCATGCCGGCGATGACTTCTCTCCTTCTCGAACGATAGCACAGCCTCTCAGGACCGATTTCCTCATCCCAAGACTCGCCGGTGACGAGTTTTCCTGCCGGAATGAAGTTCGGGACAGAAAACAGCATGTTGGCTGGAAAACTCGTCATCAGCGAGTCCTGAAAGAAGAGAAATTATCATGGAAGGAGGGAAACGGTATTGGGAGGCTGCTATATATATAATGTGGTTATTTAATATTTTCTGTAAAATATCTGAATAATTTGATTTAGCAGGATCCTCAGACCTTTCTATCGCTTCATGGTAATGAGCATGATGAAGCTGATGATCCTCGAAAAACTAGTATTCCCAAGATGTTGGATCTTCAACGCCGTCATAAATCTCCATCACCGGTGGCACGTGAGGATGATATTCTTAAAGAGAATCAAATAGGGTTGTCACTGAGGCTACAAACCAATGATTTTAGGGATCAAAGAGAAGATCAAGACATCCAAGAACGTAGCAAGGAAGAATTGACGAGTAGCAGTAGTCTCACATCATCGGTGCAACACAAGCTGCAGCGGACCAATTTGGCCGGAATTACTAGCCATGCTGCCCAAGCCAACAGAAAAGCTAGGGTTTCGGTTAGAGCAAGATGTGAATCTGCCACAGTGAGTTAGTTAATTAGTTCCATATCATAGATTTCCACATATATGTATTGGAAGGGTCAGTATCATAGATGCATGTATATTAGTATATATAACACTAACCAGTACTACTGGTAAATGCTTTAGATGAACGATGGGTGTCAATGGAGGAAATATGGGCAGAAAATCGCGAAAGGAAACCCTTGCCCCAGAGCCTATTACCGTTGCACAGTAGCTCCTGGATGCCCTGTTAGAAAACAGGTAACTAATTTAACTAACTCATGTTCTACTGTGATTTTTTACGGCAATTTTTGGTCTAATCGATTTTCTTTCATCATAGCCTCCTTTGTATTAATTATACGGTTGTGCATGTCTGTAAGTTATAATTCAAATGATAATTAGCATAATCAAATCATCTGTTAGAATATTTCATACTGTGATTACATGCAAGAATTTCTCAGTTACGTCGTATCGTCTTTTCGAAATGATTATATAATTATCAGTCAAAATGCTTATTTATTTCATTTCTTAGTTATTAGAGTTTTATCAAACTAATGGCATGTATTGAAAATAAACTCCTTGTATGTAAAATTATTTTAAAACGATCAATTGCGATTACATATCTGAAGAGATTGTCCTCGATCAAAATAACTATACTGATGCTACTATATATAAGTTATTGTTTTGTTTGTGAAATAACTGAACAAACTACAATTGTATTTGAATTGATGCTACTGTATATATATAGGTGCAAAGATGCCTAGAGGACATGTCCATACTGATAACAACATACGAAGGAACACATAATCATCCACTTCCAGTTGGTGCAACCGCGATGGCTTCCACAGCTTCTGCAGCAGCTGCTTCCTTCATGTTACTAGATTCACCCAATCACCATCTCTCAGATGGATCACTACCCTCCTCTAATTTCATGACCCAGCAAGCCTCCCTCCCTTCCAATAATTACTACAACACCTCTCATCAAATGTTGAACAACCACTACCCCTCTTCACTATCTCATCAATTTTCCTCCCCATCCAACTTCAGAACCCTAAGTTCCGTTCATCATCAGCCCCATCATGACGCATCGAAAGGAATCGTGCTCGACCTCACCAACAACTTCGGCGACACGACGACTAGTACTACTATGGCTTCAGCTGCTGGCTCTTCCTCCCACTCATCTGCACCGCCGGGGTTTAACAATTGGATGAGTAGCAAACCTGCTGCGAATTACCACCATAACGGTGGTAACGGTACGATGATGATGATGGGGAACCATCATCTGCTGGGTAACAGCAGAAGGACGTCGTCTGGGGAAGAAAATAATATGACGTCGTCCTCCAGCTCAGCATTAATGGCTGAAAATGTGAGCGCTATTGCTTCTGATCCTAAATTTAGGGTTGCTGTTGCAGCTGCTATTACATCTCTCATTAATAGTAAAGAGAATAATACAACTCATCATCCTACTACTCCTAACAATCATAGTAATTTTGGTCCAAAGCAGGGATAGGGGAGAGAAAGGTGGTAGCTTACAAGATAGCTCCTCCGATCTAGTTTGGGGCATTGACTCTCTCTAGATCTTATCTCACTCATTTGCAAAAACAGTTTCACTTTAGAACAATCGTAGTTATAATACCCTCTACTTTTTGTAAAATTCTGAATAATACCCCCTTGTGCAAAGAGAAATACTCAACTTCAGAGGGTACAACAAGCTATCTATGTACGATCTTTATTTTACAGGTTGGTTCTCTACTCAGTCAACTAATACTATGTAATGATCGATCTCTTTTTTACTGTACTTCTTCTTTCATATTTTTTGTCAACTTTTATTTCTTTAATCACTAAAAATGTCATGATGTCTTTCATTGTGTTTTCAAACTCCATCTAAAGTCACGCCCTCATGATGTAATTAACAGGTTATATTTTACAATTCAAGGGTTAGCTTGCCTGACAATGTAACCATTAATGAAACCACATATTACAAAGAAAACATTAATAATGTCTTAGTGTAGAAATACACCTCAATGTATGTCGGGAGTCTCAAACGTAACTTATGCATTTTGAAAAATGCTATTTAGCAAAAAATGCATTAGTGACTATTTTATTTTTTATATAATTGACGACATACTGAAATTAATAGGATAATGCTCATGTGCACAGCCATAAATACTTTGTATCAGCTTTCTCATTATGTTGTTATCAGAAAGTATTAACAATGATACTAAATTTCATATTGTCACTAAAAGGGTGCGACTAGTAAATCAATAAGACAAGAAACCAAGGAAATGCCCGAAGGTGAGCCCAACTCCAAGAGGAGATCCCTGCCACATCCGGCCTAACCCAATTCAAGCACAATCATGACCATCCTATTGTCCTTGTCTCACCACCCATGTTGGCCATCTACTGCGTCAGGATTCTCCATCACCAGTGCTCTCCTATCCCTACTGCCCCCACCGTCACTATTCCACAAAGCCTATTACAACCGTTAACACTTTATGATATGTGTCAACTCTATCCAAGAATGCAGGTTGACCGTCACCAAATCATAACAATGTTCCAACCTACCACGTAGAACTTAGCGAGGTAGAACGATGACAACACCAATCTTTAGTCCAACCAACGAGAATCAGAACCATCAAATGACAACAAGCTCGAGCTCCTCCATCATTGTCTTTAAATCACCGAAGTCCAAGATGTAATCTTGACCTCACAGAGAGACTAGATGTCACACCCAGAACTTGGTGTCGTGGTTTCAAATACTAACACCAAATCCGAGGTGTAAGTAGGAAAAATACGTAAAAGAAAATAAACAATTTTAAATACTTTTTTTGAAATAAAAAAAATATAAAACGTTTAACAAAACAAATAAGGTCTGACGATTTAACTCACTTCTAATCTTCCGTAAACATTTTCTACTCTTGCATACATCAGCGAAGCGTCATAGTTAGACTTCTAGAAATACTTGTCCACTTACAAACCTAATCAAGTCTCATAGGGGCAAGATTACGCTTAGTCAATACATCCGAGACATATGAACCTACATGACTCATACCATGCAGATGCCTCGAATATATGACATAGCCATCAATAATATCTCACCATCTTTACCTTTTTTGTTAGTCATCTTGTTATACACATGGTCTCCTGACCTGCAACCCGATGAAATCGTTTTATTGGCTAAGACATCGAAAATACCTTCTTTCCCCATATTTGTGCACTTGGGCTAATCATAGATCCTGAGGGCAAACCATGAGAAAACTCGACTACACAAAATGTATCTATTCTATTGATATCATTTTCCTCTCCATAATCACCAATCTCATTTTCTCAAGTTTCCTCACAATGCATGATGTATGCCAATAAGAATCAATACTCATACAATCATCCAATACATACTTTTATGGAAAGTAAAACAATGCATGATTTATGTCAACAAGTATCAATCACATACAATATCGACAACATACTTTTAATGAAAAGCAACAACATCAATAACATAGTTCAATGATAGAACATGCTTTTAAACCAAAACAATAAACATCCAAGTGTTATATCATTCAATGACAAACAACACAATAATTTCCAATAATAATCTAATTAACAATTTAAAGAAAGGTTCTCTGAGAGACCTTACATGGAATCCGAGCGTTAGTTCAGACGCTAAATAAGATTAATAACACTTCTGAAATCTTTATCCTCCTACTTCTAAAATTCTGTAACTTGTAACCGATTCCCTTTTTCTGATAAAGTCAACGATTGACAAGTTCTTGAAATTGATAAGAACACCCATAATTAATCCTTAATCTGCAACTCTTTTCATATTATCTCATGACTTCTGAATCAAATGCCGTGCTCATATCACTTTTATCTTCACATACCAATTAGCCTTTAAGCTTGCTCACATCGACACTCCAATTATTATCTCACCTCTAACTTTACTAAGGGCACCAAAAGACTTAGAACTATATTAATCCACTTCAGGTGCCAATCTTCAAATTACCAAGGACATCCATCTTGCTCCATAATAGATTCTCAATGCACCATTAGACATCACTCATCCATTTATTCTTATCTGCAACACTTCTCAATCATGTTTCCATCATTATAATTATCTCACAAAACTTCATATTAATGGAACTTATACAAACAACATCTCACATGTTACTCCAATGCTTAGCATAACATGTAAAGTACCCTATCACTTCATGTTTCTTGAATGCAATCACTTCAACCAATAGAATTACAAATATCAACACCAAAGTGAAAGGAACAACTCTATTCTTCATTCTAATTAACATAGATCATCATCAATCATTCAACTGTCAAAAATTTTACCAAAAATTTCGGTATAACCTCTCTTGAAAATGGACAATCCTAACTAGACAACCACAAAAAAACATTTCTATGATCACAACAACCATCCTCAACTCTTGAAGTTATCATGCTCCCATAAATAAACATCCTCCTCAACACACAAATAAATATCTTATAATCAACTTCTCAAACTAAATACAACAATCAAAGTAATATTTCTCAAAGTATACTAAGTTGGGATTAAAGGCCCCTAACACCCCACCAAATATAATACAACTCATCTCATGGACATCAGAGCTCTAATCGGCAGAAAATGAGAAAAATACACATGTAGGTATATCAAGAACCTATAAAGAAAAATGGAAGTGGCGATAACTATGTCTCGCCTCCTAGGATAATAGAGCCGAACTTTGTAGACTGAGCATTTTAAAACAAAGTGCCCAAGGGAAAAATATTTTTAAAACGTTAGCATGAGTAGACAAAAATAATAACCAATTATGGATACTAATGTTCTGAAATTTGAAAATAAATAATAATGCTCTCCCTTAAAATTTCAAAAGCATTTATGCATGCCACACTTGGAAATCACTAAATAAACAATTAAGGAGGAAATGTTATATCAATCTCATTGGCTCAAAAGTCAATATAAAAAAAAGAGAAGAGGTTTCACCATAACAATTAGCCTCCTAAGGCTAGAGTCGAAGTCTACTAAGGCTCTAGCTGCGCCCAGCACACCTTCAAGTGAGGGCCACGAATAAATAAGAGTGTCACATGCTATGCGCCCAGCTCATCTTCATATGAAGGCCACTATAAAGGCTAGCTAGCAATAATATTATGTATATAACGACCATTCATGCCGAAATAAAAATATAAGATAATAATAGCAAAACACTTCCCTAAAAATAATATCTCAAAGGCATTAGATATGGTTCCCCACCGTGCTAGAAGATATAACTTGCTTTAACCAAAGAAATTCTCAAAAATAAAATAAATCTCCTGACCTGTTTCACATGTTAAAAAAAAGATTAAAAATGTTCTGAAAAGGTCATTAGAGCTCATGAGAATAAAAATATCTCGGCCTACTAGAGAGAGCTCACGAGCAAAGTGTCCCTGGCCACTTGACAAAAGAATAATAATCCCAAAAACCATTGATGATAATGACAGCTATAAGCATGACAATCATATAAATATTGTGGCTTACGTTTATTAAAAACAAAAGTCCACTCAAGAAACACGGTTATGCCTGATGTCGATTAGTAGACCCCTCAGCATGAGTCTCTTCACATCTTGTTTCAAGGAGATACATAAAAATATTAAATTCCCAACTCAAATAATAATTAATTCAATAGACCAAAAATAAAAATGTATAACTCGCTCATTCTTGCCTAACTTCTTACTTCTCAATATCACTCTCAGCCTTCAACACTAGTTTAGGAGTCCCAACAACAACTTTCTAAAACGCTCCTGACGAATAATCCGAAGGTCAATTACTAATTTTATCTCAACACAAAATACTAATTCTTAAAAATCCAAACCCAAGCCAAAACTTCTCCAAAAATTATAATCACCCGAGAATGAGTTTCATTAATGAGATAGGCATCAAACGTCACAACTTCTTCCCAATATTCAAGAGGTACATTCATGCCAAATAAAAGGCATGAACAACTTCAAGCAATTGTCGATTTTTCCGTCCCACCAATCCATTTTGTTGTGGGGTATAAACAGTTGAAGTCTGATCTCAAATTTCATGGAACTGCATAAACTCTTGCATGCTACAATTAACATACTCTCCACAATTTTCAGACTGAAAAACACGAATAACCTGTTGATATTGTGTAGACAACATCTTGTAAAATTCTATGAACCGAGAATAGACATCGCTCTTGTTCTTCAGTAGACACCCAAGTCATACGTGTACAATCATCAATAAACGTTACAAAATAACGAACACCACTATGAGAAGGAATTTTTGCAGGTCCTCAAACATCATAATAAATCTTCATAAATGGAACATGGCTTCTATTTAGATTTGGTGAATATGAAATACGATGGCTCTTCGTCAGTTCACATATATCGCAATGAAAAATTGAATGATCGATATGTGAAAATAACTACGGTTGTAGTTTCTTCAGATAATTGAAGTTTAGATGTCCCAACCTTCGGTACCAAAGCCACACATCTTTCTCGACGACTCCATTGACCTGATTAGCTTGACCCAAAAAGTGCTTTTACTTTTCTCTAGTCTCTGTTATATCCATGTAGTACAATTTCTCTTTCCTGACACCATAACCCAAAATCCGTCGAGTCAAAATATCTTGAAATACACAAAAAGAATGGTAGGAAGTAACAGTACATGATAATGCTTGAATGATTTGGCTAACTGAGAGAAGATTTTATGACAATAAAGGGATAACTAATACATAATCAAGAGTTATGGTGTTTAATAGGACAACAGAGCCTTCTCCAGTAATCAGAGTTGAAGTACCATCAGTGGTAAAAACAATATTTTGAGAGGATAGGTTTCATTTTTTCAAGAGGCTAGGATCATTAGTCATGTGGTCAGATGCCTCTGAATCGATAATCCATGAACTATTCATAGATGCCTTACAATTTCAGAATTAATTGTGCGATATTATAGGCATTGGACAAGATATTGGAGGCATTGGATGATTGTTTTTCCTCTGTAGTTGCTATGAAAGCTTTCGGTTGATTTTTTAGGGTCTCTTGGTGAAATCCAACCAATTTGGGTACCTAATTATCTCACAACAGCGTTGCTTGCTATGACCTAAATATCCACAAAGCAGGCATTTTGAGATCGTATTTGAATTTGGCTTGTGGTATGGAGGGATGATGGTGTGGTTGTTGATTTGATATGTCATGACAAATAAATTAAATTTGCTGATATTTAACATTTGAGATTTCAAATTCAAAGATTTAGTATGGTATTTGATCCAGTAACAGTGTAACAGATTTTTAGTTTTTAGATACAGGATTGAACCTGCTCTGATACCAAGTAGAAAATAATGATTCAATATGGTTTAGTATGCTTTGATATATTATTCTTCTCCAAAATAGGAGGATATATATAGAGATACAATCATAATGCTAATTAATATGAATAATATAACCTACACCTACAAGAAAAGTAAATATTTACATAATATTTTACACATGGCCTTCCCTGGATTAAGATTAAGGATGAATTGAGTAAGAAAAATGATGTCGATAGGGGAAGAGAGCACCAGATTATTGGAATCAAAATGAAGCTGGGGGTTTTAAGATACATCGAGTTCTTTGTTATTTTTAGTCGATTCACTATCTTCTGGGTTTGAAGATACAAGAGATAAGAGTGGATGAGAGAAGAGAGGACGTAGTTTTTCAGATGAAGAACAGAGAGAAGAATGAGAAGATATGAGTGGGAACCACTTAAACGTGAAGTTGATTATGAGCTTGCCATCTGTCTCATCTGCACTTTAGCTGTTTTGCGAGCGTGTACTCTTGCTCCAGCCTACACACATGGAGGGAGGATCGGAGGCGGACGTCCACACTTTTGTAATTTTGTGGATGAAACAAGTGTCACCCTTTCTTTGATTTGTACATATAGCACTAGGGTTAACTTTGAATAATTATTGTTATCAAACTATTTAGGCCACTAAAGTTGTGTTGTCTACCATTTTCAAAGAAGGTAACCGGACTAACAAGTTCAAAGTCCCTCCTTTACTCATACTTTTATCTCTTTTCTTGCATTTTACCTTGGTGATAAAATTTTCATGAAACGTAGTGGGCCCACAATAATGAATTTATATATTTTAACATTTTGCAGCTAAAATCTATCTTCTATGCTGTAATGTGAACAATTAATTATCCAATATCATAATTTTGTTTCTTACTAGAACGCAATTGCTTTCCATTTGCAAACAAACTAGAGAAGAATTGATAGAAGAACATAGACAACTAAAAATCCTAAAAGTTTTTAGATCTGCCCTTAATAGTGAAGATCCTAATTATTGGGATAATATCTATTTAGTTTAGAGAAAAATATACAGGGTTCAAAAGAATATTATGATTATCAAAGAAACTCTCGAAGTATATCAAGAACATCTAGATTACTAAAACAAAATTGCTTTCCATTTGCAAGCAAACTAGAGAAGAATTGTTAGAAGAACATAGACAACTAAAAATCCTAAACGTTTTTAGATCTGCCCTTAATAGCGAAGATCCTAATTATTGAAATAATATCTATTTAGTTTAGAGAAAAATATATAGGGTTCAAAAGAATATTAGGATTATCAAAGAAACTCTCGAAGTATATCAAGAACCTCTAGATTATCTCAGCATAGGATAAAATACTGATTAATCTCAAGAAGATTTCACTAAATTTGACTTATTCAAATTACTCGGTTACTTACTAGTAAGTTACTCAGTTACCTTGTAGTTTTACGTATCTGACCCTAGTCATTGGCGGGTTCTCAAAAGATAACCCAAGATGGTAACAAGATACTACCAGCATTAACATCATAGCCGATAAAATTAAAAAAAAATAGGCTGACAAAATTTTTTTTCGTCGGCTATAGTCTGTAAACTATAGCCGATGAAATTATAAAAGTTTAGCCGACGAAATAAATAATTTCGTCAGCTAAAAGTCCTTATATTTGTAGATCTAGACAACAGCTCATTTGGATAAAAACGGGAAAAAAATTTGGGTGTCGTCGAAATTGTTGATTATATGTTGATTATGATTTTGTGCTGATTGATGTGTTGATATATAATATTGTTATGTAATTAGTAATTAGTATATATATATATATGTAAAACATTTGACATTGTTATGTAATTAGTAATTAGTAATTGTTATGTAATTAGTAATTAGTATATATATGTGTGTTAATTATTAATTTGTTATTAATTAATTGTTTTAGAATACTAAATGATTTGAAATTTTATATATGAAATTAATTAATTAGGGTTATACATATATATTTTGTTATCTTTTCAGAATATGGATAAGAATTGGATTTCGCTTCCAAAATGAGACAAAAGATATGGTAAATAAGTTATTAGTTTTATTGAATATGTGCTGTCTAATGCTAACGGGAATACAATTTTCTATTGCCCATGCACGAAATGTTAGTGTCGCGACGATATGCATCGATTTACGATTGACAAAATATGGCAGCACCTGAAAAGTAACGGGTTTTGAAAGAAGTACACATGTTGGATATATCCAGGTGAAACATCATCAGGGGTTCCGCATGATCATGGACAATTTTCTGAGACAGGCAGTACATCTAACGATCCAACAACGACCTTCATCAACGATATGTTTCCTTATGAGAGCGATGTATGCTTTGAAGGACAGTATATGCCTGAGCTAGTGCAGCCCTTCCCTAGAGTTGTCAACACTGCTGGTATTGACAAGTACAACAAACTACATGCTTTCCAACAGACCCCTGTGTACCCCGGTTGTCAGAAGACGGTTCTTGAAATTGTGATGGACGTAATGAAGATTAAAGTTGAGACAAAATCGATTGTGAAGGCTGTTGATGGTTATCTACAGTACATTGCTTCGATGCTGCCCCATGGTCATCGTCTTCCTACCATTCATTATAAGGTCTGATGTATCCTGAATGATCTTGGGCTTTCCTACATCAAGATCCATGCATGCAGATATGACTGCGTTCTCTTCTGGGGTAAAGATCTAGAAGGGAATGACCTTGGTGGCCTTGACGCATGTCCGGTATGTCACACTGATGGGAATAAGCTGACTCCTGCTGCTAATAGGAAACCTGTGATGGTACTTCGGTATTTCCCTTTGAGAGATAGGTTGGAGCGGTTGTACATGTCATCACACACAGCCAAAGCTATGAGATGACATGCTGATAGGGAATTGCATGACGAAAATACTCTTATACACCCTGCTGATGGGGAGGCTTGAAAGCATATAGACGAGTTTCCTCATTTTTCGTCAGAGGTCCGAAATGTGAGCCTCGGGCTCTCATCTGACGAGTTCAATCCTTTTGACAACATGAGTCTTCAATACAGTGTATGGCCGGTGATTTTGGTACCGTACAACCTTCCTCCATGGATGTGCATGAAAAAGGATTACAATATGTTGAGTTTGTTTATTCTGGGCCTGATTATCCAATGAAGTGTCTCGATGTGTATTTAAAACCCTTGATTGAAAAGCTTAAGTTTTTTTAGGATGTTGATCATCCCACTTATGACAAGTACAGGCACGAAATATTCTAGATGTATGCCATGGTTTTTGGTACCCTTAGTGATTTTCCTGGCCATGGGGTGTTGTCGGCCAACGTTGTTAGGGATAGAAGACTTGTCCAGAGTGCCTTAGCGATGAGGGGAGCAGCAGTCATTGCAATAAGATATGCAAATTGCGTCACCGTACTCCCCTTCTTTATGATCCCGAATGACAGTTCGATGATAAGGCATTTGATGAGAATGTAAAAAACGGTATGCCTCCCATAAGATGGATATGAAAGAAATTTTAGCAATGCTTAATGAGTACGATTTTGGACAGCTCAGCAATCATCCCAATATTATGGCGGCAATACCTGAAAGACCCGACATGTACAAATTCTGGACACATAAGAGCATATTCTGGGAACTCTTGTACTAGAGTAAGTTGTTGATCAGACACTACCTAGATGTGATGCACATAGAAAAGAATGTGTGTGACAGTGTGATGGGCACAGTGCTGAACTTGGAGGGGAAGACGAAAAAAAGATCATAAGGCACGCATTGATCTTAAAAAATGGATATACGAAGACATATGTGGTTGAAAGAAGGGAAGAAAAAAAGGCCTCAAACTCCTTACACAGTTAAGTCTAACCAGAAGAATGTAATTTTCAGGTGGATGAGTTCTGTGAAGTATCCTTCAGGCAATACAGGAAATATAGCCTGCTGTGTAAACTTTCAGCACAATAAGATGTACGGGTTAAAGAGACATGACTGTCATATCCTGCTACAAAGTCTCTTTCCTGTTTTCATTCGATTGTTCCTTCCCCGTCAGGTGGTGGAGTCGTTAGTAGCGTTGTCAAGATTTTTCCAGAAATTATACACACGAAAAGTGAAAAATCTGACTTTCGGGAAATGCAAGAGGACATTATTTATATCATGTGTAAATTTGAGAGGATATTTCCTCCAAATTTTTTTGATATCATGCCTCACTTGATGATCTATCTTCTCAAGCAATTGTTGCTTACCGGTCCAGTACACTACACTTAGATGTATCTCATGGAAATGTATATTTTTTACACCTGAATTTTTCACTATACATGTTCAATATATAATCATAACACTTTGCAACAATTGATTTATAGGCAACTTGGAGACTACAAAGCTTATGTGGCTAATAAATCCGCGCCTGAAGAATGTATAGTTGAAGCATATATTACGCACGAGGATGTCACCTACATGAAGTTGTATTTAGGAGCGTTGAAGGAAACTTCACAAACCATACCAGTAGATGCACCGAAGTTCAACCTTTCCATAGTCTCTAGTGATGTTGAAGTTTATAGAATTTTAATAGACTCTTACAAGTTGCAACCACATGAGTTAGTCATAACCCACTGGTGGCTATTGATTAACTGTCCAGAAGTTGAATATTGGAAATACATCCATTTATATTGTCCAAACATTAAAAGTGATCTCGACTACCACAACAAGAAGTTCGCAAACTATTTTGGCGGCCGGGTACGTAATTCTTTATTTTTGTTCATATGAAGTTGTATTTAGGGGCGTTGAAGAAAACTCCACAAACCATACCAGTAGATGTATCGAATTTCAAGCTTTCTATAGTCTCTAGTGATGTTGAAGTTTATGGAATTTTGCCAAACTCCTACAAGTTGCAACCACATGAGCTAGTCATAGCCCACTGGTGCCTATTGATTAACTGTCCAGAAGTTGAATACTGGAAAGACATACATTTATACTGTCCAGACATTAAAGGTGATCTCGACTACCACAACTAGGAGTTCGCAAACTATTTGGCGGCTGGGAACGTAATTCTTTATTTTTGTTCATGACTCTTTTATTGAATAATTACCCAAATTTACAATACATTGAATGTTTGGTTACAGATGAACCATATTCAATTCGATGGTCACCCAAATTAGTCGCACGAACTAAGACTTCTAGCGATGAAGCCGATATTATTAAGAGTTTATCCGATGTGCAAGGTGAATGACATGCAATTTATATGTGAACAGAGAGACAACAGACAAAGAGCACAAAATTCTGGGCTGAAGATCGATCAGCCCGCGGAATGAAGATGACTATTACGGTGTTCTCGATTAAGTGGTGAAACTCGTTTATGGGCAAGACATGACAGTGCACCTCTTTAAGTGTAGATGGTTTGATACTAGCAGCTTACAGATCAAGCAGATCGATCAGTACATGGTTTTATCGGTGAACACTGCTATAAACTGTTAAGAAGATGACCCGTTCGTTTTTGTCACATTGGTAAAACATGTGTGACACGTGGAAAGTAGTCAACCTTGTGCACCCTCAAAACATTTTTCGGGCGGCTACACTTAGAAAGGCCGAAGACAAGGAAGAAGATGTTGCATATCAAGTGCCAAGCATAATAGGTATTCCTGACTCCTCCACAATTTGCCTTAATAATTTTAAAGCGGGTAGTTCGGTTCGAATTCATGATTTATACGCAAGGCTTATTGATGTTGATCCAAATCAAGAAATAGATGAAGACTCTGATGATGAGGAAATGCATAGATTGACTGAAATTAATTCTGACACCGAAGAAAACTCATCGGATAATTTCGATTACGAGCCTTCTTAGTTTGAATTTGTAATACAAATTGATGTGCTTTCTGTGCTACAAGTTGTTGAATTCATATTTTGGTTGAATTTTGGTGATATATGAATAGGAAAATGGTATGGTTTACATTAAACAACCTGTTTTTATGTATTTTTTAAGTTTTAACCGTCTAATAGGTCGTATTTCGTCGGCTAAGATTGTTTAGCCGACGAAATATAGCCTTTTTCGTCAGCTAAAACTATCAATGCAATTTTTCGTTCTTTCTACCTAGAGGTAGCCCTATCTCCGATGGTTATTTTTTATTAAATTTTTATACCACTGGTTGCGTCTCATCGATTTGAAACTATTTTTAGTTGATGGTCAGGACAAAATACGTAATTTAGATAGTCAAATGACCGTTTCTATGCGTTTAGGGGTTTGACTTATGAGATTGACCGTCCAGATCGAGTCTTTAACGTTGTCGAATCTTGATGAAAATTTACCCATACACATATTTTCAATATTATGATGATATCTGATGGTCATATTTTTGTTTCTCAATTTTGATTATCACAATCACAACATGCGTACGTAGAAGCTTCAAACGAATTTTTTTAAAAAATAAAATGATAATTAAAAAAATAAATTACATAAATAAATATAAAAACTATTATAGCCAACAAATTAATTAAAAATTCGTTGGCTATAGTTAAATAAAAAAATAAAATAATTTCTAAAGATATTAATTAAAATTATATTAATTAAATGAATATAAAAAGGACTATAGCCGACAAATTTATTAAAAATTCGTCGGCTATAGGTAAATTAAAAAATAAAATAATTTCTAAACATATTAATTTAAATTATATTAATTAAATAAATATAAAAATGACTATAGCCGACGAATTTATTAAAAATTCGTGAGCTATAGTTAATAAAAAATAAAATAATTTCTAAACATATTAATTAAAATTATATTAATTAAATGAATATAAAAAGGTCTACAGAAGACGAATTTATTAAAAATTCGACAGATATAGTTAAATAAAAAATAAAATAATTTCTAAACATACTAATTAAATGAATATAAAAATGACTATAGCCGACGAATTTGAAAATTCATCGGTTATAGTTAAATAAAAAATTAAAATAATTTCTAAACATATTAATTAAAATTATATTAATTAAATAAATGTAAAAAAGACTATAGCTGATGAATTTTTAATAAATTCGTCAGCTATAGTTAAATAAAAAAATAATAAAAAATTCTAAACATATTAATTAAAATTATATTAATTAAATGAATATAAAAGGGACTATAGCCGACGAATTTATTAAAAATTCGTCAGTTATAGTTAAACAAAAAAAGTAAAATAATTTCTAAACGTATTAATTGAAATTATATGAATTTTTAATAAATTCGTCGGCTATAGTTAAATAAAAAGAATAATAATAACCGTTATAGCCGACGAAAATCATAATTATAGCAGACGAATTTATTATTTCGTTAGCTATATATATATATATATATATATAGCTGACGAAATAATATGAAACCCAGCGGGCCCGAGAACAGCAACCCTAAAATCAAAATTTCTCTTCTTCGTCTCCACTGCACTCCTCCGCTCTTCCTTCGCCTCCACTGTCCTCATTCGCTTGTCCACTACCTCCACCTCCTCTCTCTTTTTTTTGAATTCTCAAGCACATGTAAGAAATTTGAATCCTTGGGGTTTTAAGTCGGATTTTGAATTGAGATTTTGAATTGGAGTTTTAAAAAATTCAAATTCTTGAGGATGTTGTTATATATGTATATGTGTATATGTGATATATATGTGTATATGTTGTTATGATAGAAATTGATATTGAAATTGATAATGTTGTTGTAGATTTAGATTTGGGTTTTACAGAAATTGAAATTAAAATTAAAATTTATAATGTTGAAATTAAATTGGGGGTTTTAATAGTTTTAATTAAAATTTGTATACATATTTGTATATAAATTGTTGTGTATATTTGCTTACATATTTGTATATATATTGCTGTATATATTTGTATATATTGCTGCAAATTAATATATATAAATATATATGGTTGTTTGCAAATTAATATAATTTAATTAAATAAAATGATAATAAAACAAAAAAAAATGAAAATAAATTAAATAAATTGATTAATAGTTTGTATTGTTTGCATATAATAGTTTAATTGATGTATATATTGTTTTCATATAATAGTTTAATTAATATATTGATAAAGATTGTTAATATATTGATAACAAGTGTTAATTAAAATATTTAAAATTACAATTCAAATAAAAAATTCAAATAATTTAATAAATTAATATTTAAACATGATGCAAGGTTTGTTTAGATCCACGAATGGTTCAAAGGGCCAAATGTCCGAATCGTCTGAGGGAACGTCTAGCAACCCTCAAAAGTCGTTTTGGGGCCCATGATATCTAGACGTGCGTCCTTTCTGGAGCCGACGCAGAGGTAGCCGGGCGTCACCCATTTCTCGAGACAGCCGGAGGCCACTCATTCATTGAGGCAGCAGGGCGCCCCTCAATCCTCGAGGCAACTGTGGCGTCCGACCCAGGCAGAGGTGTCTGCACCACGTATGCTTGAGATACACCGGACACCGACTCCTGACCCTACTGCTTCAGAGGGTGGGTCATCTGGAGTACAGATGTCGCCGTCTCTTCTCCACCTTCTGCGGTTGATACCGACATTACTTGCAGTCGATGACTCAGGGGCGTCGATTTATCCATTGCTCCCACAGGTGACCCTATTTGCAGCGTACCAGTTCGTGCCTTTTGGTACGGATCTTATTTCTGCGAGGGTATCATCATCGGTGATAGAGTCGAAATCCGTCACGTTCGCCCTAACGCCCTCAGGTAATAAAATATAAATTATTTGTTTTCTTATAATGTCATAATAAGAATATAATATTTTAATAATCAATTTGTGATAGGCACCGTCGGAGCCAAGCCGACAAGGAAGAAGAGAAACCCCGTCACATGGAAGACTCTCGAGGATGTACTCCGGTTGCATGGGGGCGCTCATTAGGGATATAGTTCCTATGTTGTTGTCAGATTGGGGCAAGGTCCCATATGAGGTTAAGCGCATGGTCAACAACACGATGTTGGTGAGTTTACAAAATTCCTAATTAATATTATATTGTTGATTTATGAAAAAATAAACTAATAAACTATTAAATGCAAGTGTGGTTTGACGTTCCCCAGCACCTGAGGAACACTTGGGCGGACGTTGTGTATGGGAGAAGGTATGTTGGAAAGTTAATGAAAAAACAAGATTGTATGTGTAATTAATAATATTACTAATATTTTTATGGTATTTGTAGGTACAAGGAGTGGAATAATGAGTTACGGACCCACTGGACTACGCATGGAAACGTACATTCTGGTACCCCTGTTGAGTTCCAGTTCAAGGAGTACGAGTGGCGTTGGCTTCTGATATCAGAATTCAACAACTCTCATAAACAGGTAATTAAAAAAATTAATTGGTTATATTGTTATTAATTAGTGCATTTTAAATATTTTACTAATATTTTTTTTCCATTGTAGGCCGTTTCCGAGACAAACGCTCTGAACCGGCAACGTAACACATGGAATCATCATGCCGGTTCTAGACCGTTCGCATCGTTGATGGACGAGGCGGCCAGGGAGCATCCAGAAGTCAACCGGTACATATATACGTACGAGAAAACATATCCTGACGCCTAGGAGGATATTGTAAGTCATTTTACGTTTTCAATATATGTCAAAATGTTAATTAATTATTTTTTTCCTATCTAATTAGGCGAAGGTGAGGCAGGCTAGTGACGAGGTGATGGCTGCTATAGGAAGACATGTCCGAAGCCATGTTCCGGATCGACACTTCGGATTATATGCACAGCCTTCCCACCACGAGAAAATAACCTCTACTGCCGGGATTTAGGAAAGGTGGGCGAGGGGGTTTTTGAAGACCGCTCCAGGATTGCAAAGAAAAGCAGCCTCGACCAGCAGCAAAACGAGTCAACTAGAGTCAGAAGTTAAGAGACTACGGGAGGAGCAAGCAGCTCAAGCCCCTGAGACGAGAGCTCAAGCTACCGCGCATGCCGCTTATGTCGCCGTCTAGACAGCATATACTGTGCCGCCTTACAAGAGTATAATGTCGTAGTATATGCAACACAACAGGCGCCACAACAGCAAATGTTCCAGTATTTGCAGGAGTTTTCATCAGGACTTCCGGCTGTACCCATACCTGTGCCTTTACCGCTACATCAGCCCTGCAACCTCCTCAGGAGCAACTTCCTCCTTGCGTCGATATAAATTTTGACGATATAGATTTTGTGTAGTTAATTAATTTTTATAGTTTTATGTGTTCATGAACAATTTATAAATATTTTAATGAAAATCGTGTTGTCACCATTGATGGTGTTGTTGGTTATAATTTGAGATGTTTTGATGTAATTTACAGGTTGCTTGGAATGGTAATTTAGAAATTTCAAGGGTTTCTTTTTGCTGGAGTGGACTTATAGCCGACGAAATTTACCATAATTTTTTCGGCTAAATTATTTTCATTTTTTTTTCAAGGTTTAGCAGACGAATTTGGCCTATTTCGTCGGCTATTATAGTATTTAGCCGACAAAATAAGTCCTTATTCGTCTGCTAAACAAACAAATGAAGAATTAGATATAAATAATGTATAATTGTGCACCTATCAGGAACTTTCCTTTTTGAACCAACAATAAGAGTTTTTGGATTCTCGGCACCTCTAAAGCTGAAAGATATATATAAGAGACATTTAGATGATTAGCATCTTTGGAAAGAAAAAGGGGTCAGAATTCAACAATCCCAAAATTCAAATTCAACCAAATCTGTAAAAGAGAAAATTTTAATTTGTTTCATAGCCATCAATTCAAAATCTTAGAGTTTACCACCCGAACAACAGGAGAAACAGATCTCCTCATAGTAACACCTGAAGAGGTGGCTAAGGCTCGAAAAAGAAATTACAAATGTATGCACATTGGAGCAGTCTTAGGAGGCATTAATCTTCTCACTATAGAAGGATTAAATTGTTCGGTTCTATGTGTTTTAGAAGACAATAGGCTGACAGATTTTTAGAAAAGTTTGTTGGGAACTCTTCAAGCATCTATATGCAATCAACTTGCACTTCAACTGCTTCCCAAACTTTTCAACAAGCTTGAATGATGTTGATTGCTCACTGTTTGAGGTTAAGAGTCAAAACAGATGGCACATCTATGAAAGAAGGTATGCAAGAGCTTGCTATAGTTTATAGGATTCACTATAAACTAATGAGTACAATAGTAGAGCCAAGGAGTAAACTTTCAAATATCTCTGGCCTGACTGCTGGTTTCCTCAAAAATCTAAGAAATCATTCAGAACAGATTCATATGGTTTATTGGGATGAGGTAACATTCACATTGGAATGAAAATTATATGTCCCTGAAGAAAAGCCAGAAAGTGCGAGGGCATTTATCTATGAAAATTGAAGAATTAGAGATGTTAATCTCAAATTCGAAGGACCCAGAAGAAGTGATGCAACCCTCGAAAGCCTAACAAGTAACAAGTGACAACTACTTAAGAGATGCAACACTTCTAGAGAAGGAAGTACTTCGAGAAGTACTAGAATTATGATAAATGAAGAATCTAATCCAGTAGTGGAAGAAGATTTAGAAGAACTTCATTGAGAATTTAACATGAGGGACTTTACGAGCTTTACGAGGAAGCAGAAAATTGTAAAGATCCAACTCGACTAGAGCAATTGATTATAGAAATAAAAAAATAATAATTTTGAGAAAAAAAAGACCAAATAAAAGTTTGTCCTTACCATGATGTTAAGATGGAAGAAGGAGAAAGCTCCTCAAGATTTCCACAAATTACGCCCTTGTCAAGAGCCTTGTCCAGATCTAAAATTGGTAGAGACACAAAACTTCATGAAAGAAAAGGGCCTACAGGAAAAAGAGATGACACAAATTCTCAAAGATTTGTCCCAGAACTAAACATACCAAAATTGTCGATTTCACAACATGGTTCTGGTTAGATCTGGACAAGTCTCTTGACAAGAAGAAAACCATAGATGTCAAGCCTCTAGAACGATTATCAGTTGGCGGAGTAGCAGAAAGAATCAGAGAGCTGATGGGGGAGCAGTAAGCCATCATAAGAGTCAAGCGACAAAGAAACAGCTCAGAAGAGCTGATAATTTCTGTACTAAACTCCTTGAAGTACCAACCAATTGGGGTTGTGAGGAATACAGAAAGAGAAAAGAAACGAAATTTCATAAACGTTTCGGAGGAAACAAAAGGAGAAATTCTAATTTCAAGAAGAGCTCTAACTACAAAAGGGAGAAGCATAACCCTAAAAAAAGATTTTTCAAAAAAGAAAAAATTATCGCATGGAAAATCAACTTCTCAAGAGTCTAAGAAAAGGAAATCATGTAGATGTTGGTTATACAAAACAGAAGGACATTATGCCAATGAATGTCCTAAGAAAGAAAATAAGAAAACTTTGGAAGCTCTTTCTTGAAGAATATGAAGAGGTGATAGAGGTGGACAACATGAAAGGATTCGAAGTAGTTTATTCTGAGAAAGAAGACAATGTGTCTATTTACTCGACCTAGTCAGTAGAGGAATTTGGAATTTGAATCTGATTAAGAAGAGGATAACTCTAGAGAGGTTTATCTAATTGAGGTCAAAAATTGGAAGAAAACACTACAGAATAAATAGTTTCTTCTTATAGTGTAAAACCAAGAACATTTACTTATTTTTGTCTTTGTTTTAAAAAAGATGGTCTTCATATGTCATGTGAAAAGTCAGGAAAGACTTATTACAAAGAATGCTTCATAGCTGAAGTGAGAAGGAAAACAAAAGATTGTTCAATAAGTCAGCTTCTTGTTGAATAAGGATATGAAGATTACTTCTATGAGATAGAAGATAAGAAAGAAAACTTAAGAACAGATGTTCAAAGAATTAAATTTGAAAGAATGGAGTTTGATAAAACCTCAGAGGAGGTAATATCTTTTGATACAACTCCATAAGAGATATCTGTAGAATCTGCAGACAAACAAGAAAGCATTAAAGAGGCTGAGGAGACAAGAGAAAGTTGCAACGAAGAAACGTGCAATCCTTTTACAGAGGTAGAAGAAGATCTTCCACAGCAAAATATGTCTGCAAAAGAAGTCTCAACAAGTAGATTCAGTAACCACATAGAAATTGGATTAATAATTTCATGGGTATAAGAAAAATCATCTACATGCATTTGTAGATACCGGATATGGATTTAGTCTAGAAAAGAAGTTTGCTATACCAGAAGAGTATTGGACAAAAGATCCGGGAAAAAGTGTCGTTGGAAGAACCATAGAGGGAAGACACATTCTCATGGATACAATAACTAAAGAGGTTAAAATCACAATCAGAGGAGGAGATTTTATCATTGAAGAGCTGTGGCAATCCGAAATTAAGATGCTGATAGGAAATGAATTCATCCTATAGCAGACTTTCATCCAGAAGACACCCTTAAACCTATTAGGTTTTGAAAAAGGAGACAAAATCTTCTGGACAGAGCGGCTAAAACAGGCTCGAAACGTGGTTGCCCTGGGCTTTACATCACAATATCAGAAGTCGCAGCAAAATCATGGGGATATTTACAAGTCGAGATTTGATGAGATTTTACAATATAAACACTATAGATTGCAAGGAGAAGTGCTTTATAAAGAAGAATCTTTGGAGGAAGATGAAGAAGAAGAAATCAGTTTTGTTCAAGAGCATTGTTAATGTATGCCTTGAATCAGCCATCTGGAGGTACCAGCTATTCTGGGATCTCGCTGTCCGGTCAGCGATTTGGGGTCCAGGGGCAACGCGCCCTGGATTGGGGGTTCGGGGGCGCGAGCGGAATTATTCCCGCGAGCGAAAGTCGCGCGAAGGATATTTCTCTCGCGACCGAAACTGCCCCGCGAGCGACAGTCGCGCGAACGAGAGTCTCGCGAACAACAGTCACGCGAGCAAGATTGTTCAACCAGTGTCATCGAAGGGCAACGCCCCCAAGGCCCACGAGTCCCTGTTATGCTGGGTTATGGTTTCCTATTGGATCTAGTATATAGGGTTTAGAGTCCCTGTTATGCTGGGTTAGGGTTTCCTATTGGGTTTAGTATATAGGGTTTAGAGTCCCTGTTATACTGGGCTATGGTTTCCTATTGGGTTTAGTATATAGGGTTTAGGGTTTAGTATATAAACGACCTAAATCTAATTGTATTAAGCACTCTGTATGCTCCGCACTCTGTATTCAGTGCTCTCGGAGCACTCGGTAGTTGTGTTTCCTCAAGATAATAAAACTGTTCTCGTCTGGTCGTGGAGGTAGCTAACGTATCGTTAGTGAACCACGTAAATCTGTCTTCTTTCTTCCGTCCGTTACAACAAACTGGTATCAGAGCCCAGGAGGGGTTCGAATTCTGGGAAGAAAGATGTCTGGTTTGACCGTGAAGATCGATAAATTCACGGGGAGAAACAGTTTCAGTTTATGGCAGATCAAGATGCGAGCCTTGTTAAAACAACAAGGGATGTGGGCGCCGCTTGTGAAGAAGCCGGGGGATCCAGAAATCGCTGAGATGGCCAGTCTGGAGGAGAAGGCACACTCGACAATCTTGTTGTGTCTTGCAGATGATATAATCACCGAGGTCGCAGAGGAGGAAACTGCGGCTGGTCTGTGGTTGAAGCTTGAGAGTCTATACATGACGAAGTCTTTAACCAACAAGTTGCTTCTAAAGCGACGTCTGTTCAGTCTGCGAATGGAATCTGGCATGACTCTAAGAGACCACTTAGATCGGTTAAACACAATTCTATTAGAGTTGCGTAATATTGATGTCAAAGTTGATGATGAAGATGCTGCTCTAATTCTGCTGGTATCTCTACCTTTGTCGTATGAGAATTTTGTGGATTCTTTTATTGGTGGGAGAGATACAGTGACTCTGGAGGAGGTTAGATCATCTCTTCATACTAGAGAGATGCGTCATAAGGCCACCGGTACAAGTTCAGACAGTCAGGCTGCTGGGTTGGTAGCCAGCGGAAGGATGGGACAGGGAAGCTTGGGTGAGAAGAAATTCAAGAAACAAGTTTCAAAGAGTTCCAAATTTAATGATGTCTGTAACTACTGTAAAGAAAAGGGACATTGGAAAAACGAATGTCCAAAGAAGAAAGAGCAGCATGAGAAAGCATCAGGTACTGCTGTTGTAGCAGAAGATGACATCAATTCTGAAGAGGATTTGGCCTTGGTTGCAGATGCAAGCTGTTAGTTGCCCTTTGGGGGCAACATCTGAGGCTGAGGAGCCATCTGGTACATCTGGCACTATTGCGGTGCATCTGGTACATCTGGCACTGTTATGGTGCATCTGGTACATCTGGCACTATTGTGGTGCATCTGGTACATCTGGTACATCTGAGGCAGAGTGGTCATCTGGTTCATCTGGCACTGTTGTGGTGCATCTGGTACATCTGGCACTGTTGTGGTGCATCTGGTACATCTGTTATGAACATCTGTGAGGCAAAGGAGTCATCTGGTACATCTGGCACTGTTGTGGTGCATCTGGTACATCTGGCACGGTTGTGGTGCATCTGGTACATCTGTGAGGAGTCATCTAGTACATCTGGTACATCTGGCACTGTTGTGGTGCATCTGGTACATCTGTGAGACAAAGGAGTCATCTGGCACTATTGTTGTGCATCTGGTACATCTGTTAGTACATCTGAGGTAGAGGAGCTATCTGGTACATCTGGCACTATTGTTGTGCATCTGGTACATCCGTGTTACATCTGAGGCTGAGGAGCCATCTGGTACATCTGGCACTATTGTGGTGCATCTGGTACATCCGTGTAACATCTGAGGCAGAGGAGTACATCTGGTATATCTGTTATCTGGTAGAGAAGTTATTTGTACATCTGTTAGCTGGTACATCTGTTATCTGTAGAGGATTCAAGTCAAGGTGGAGATTTGTTAATATATGACTTGAACCATCCATCTGGGGGTACCAGCTATTCGGGGTGGTACATCTGGTACATCTGTTATCTGTGAGAGGAACCAGCCATTCGGGGAGGATTCAAGTCAAGGTGGAGATTTGTTAATATATGCCTTGAATCAGCCATCTGGAGGAACCAGCCATTCGAGGAGGATTCAAGTCAAGGTGGAGATTTGTTAATGTATGCCTTGAATCAGCCATCTGGAGGTACCAGCTATTCTGGGATCTCGCTGTCCGGTCAGCGATTTGGGGTCCAGGGGCAACGCGCCCTGGATTGGGGGTTCGGGGGCGCGAGCGGAATTATTCCCGCGAGCGAAAGTCGCGCGAAGGATATTTCTCTCGCGACCGAAACTGCCCCGCGAGCGACAGTCGCGCGAACGAGAGTCTCGCGAACAACAGTCACGCGAGCAAGATTGTTCAACCAGTGTCATCGAAGGGCAACGCCCCCAAGGCCCACGAGTCCCTGTTATGCTGGGTTATGGTTTCCTATTGGATCTAGTATATAGGGTTTAGAGTCCCTGTTATGCTGGGTTAGGGTTTCCTATTGGGTTTAGTATATAGGGTTTAGAGTCCCTGTTATACTGGGCTATGGTTTCCTATTGGGTTTAGTATATAGGGTTTAGGGTTTAGTATATAAACGACCTAAACCTAATTGTATTAAGCACTCTGTATGCTCCGCACTCTGTATTCAGTGCTCTCGGAGCACTCGGTAGTTGTGTTTCCTCAAGATAATAAAACTGTTCTCGTCTGGTCGTGGAGGTAGCTAACGTATCGTTAGTGAACCACGTAAATCTGTCTTCTTTCTTCCGTCCGTTACAACAAGCATCATCTCAAGCATTTTGAAACCAAGCTCGAGAAACAAAAAAAGCATACCCTTGGTGAGATCAAGGAAATCCTGAAACAAAACATTGATATAAATCCTTTGAAGTTTTGGGAAAAAGACCCAGTGGTCTATGAATAAAACTTCATGACATGAATGTCATTTGTCATGTAAAATCAATCCCTCAATACAAAGAACAAGAAAGAATTCAGAAAAGATATAGCTGATCTTTTGGAAAAGTTATTAATAAGGCCATCAAACAATCCTCACCATGCCCCTGATTTTTATGTAAGGAATCATGTTGAACAGGTGCGAGGAAAAGCAAGAATGGTGATCGATTATAGGGATGTTTACAAAAGTACTGTTAAAGATGGTTATCAAATAGCACAAGCAAGAGTGTTGATTAACATGCTCAAAGAAAAGAGTTTTCTCAAAATTTGATGCAATGTTTAGATTTTGGCAAGTAAAAATGCATCCAGATAACAACCCTCTTACTACCTTTGGAACTCCTTTATGAGGTAGTCAAGCAGATAGTTCAGCATGGAATTATCCTAGGAGAAAAGAAAGTCGTTTTAGTCCTAGATGAGATTGTTTTCTTAGGAATAAACATTAAAATGGAGTTATAAAGCTTTAATCTCATATCTTAGAAAAAAATCTAGAAATTCCCAGATAAGATTCCAGATGCCAAAAGTCTACAGAGATTTTTAGGTGTCATAAATTGTCACGACCCCAATTTTGAATAGTGATTTTTTCCAAAATTTAGACATGATAACATTTAAAACTTGACAATTCCCAAAACATGCAAACTCATAAACCCAACAACAACAATCCATGGTAATAAATAGAATACAATATCAACAAATGAGTCGCATAATTACATCTGGTCATATAGTACTCGAAAATACTACATAAACATCTAATACAGGATCTTACAACTAGACTATTCCCACACAAAATCCAGACAGGTCTCCAAGTCACGTATGTGGGTCAACACCTGCAAGGCCAACCTCTACACCAAGAAATGGTGCACTGGGTTGTAACACAACAAACCCGGTAAGCTTAAAAAGCTCATGTGAGTAAAACAATACACTAACTCAAATTAATTACCGACAACAATATTTCAAGCAGAAATACAAATTTGAGTCATTAAATTCTCTGCAAATCACAAACACTTAATCACACATCACAATCATATTTTTCACTCTATTGAAAAATAAAACATGTATCCCGGAGCCCTACACAAAGGGCCTCAAGGCATACAACGACAATAAAGTCAAACTCCACTAAAAAATGAATATGTATCCCAGAGCCCTACACAAAGGTCTCATGACATGCAACGACAGACAGACTAGAGCTCTAACTGACCGTAACAAATCACCCGGCCAAAGGCATTGGTTCCCGGTATACTGTCAAATCGTCACTGCTGTGACCGACCCGAAGGTCCAAACAAAACGTCATCCACTCTGACCGACCCAAATGTCTAAAATAAAACAAACGTCACCAACTATAACTGACCCGAAGGTCTACAGGCCCACACAAGGACACTACACAACACTTATCTCAATAATGTATATATATACACATACATCCCTAGTTATTCTTAAGTGAATAACTATTTAGGGACCCACTAATATGATCACACATGCTAGTAAAACATTTATTTTAACTTACCGATGAACCGTTCTCGATCCAGCTCATTTATTTTAAAATGAGAGGATTATATTTTTTTTAAGAATAAGTCAAGCATTTACGTGAACATTATAATTTGGTCTCAAGCTACCTTGTGAGATTTACTCACTTAACAACAATCATAACTTGACCATTTTCACTTTTCATCCAACACCACACACAAATCAAGGCACTACACACATATAATGGTTCTTCGACCACGATCAACACTATCACCATAAATAGTTCATTCTACATAACTTTTAGAATCGTTTTTATAAAAAGAAAACTCATTTTTACTAACTCTATAGACCGTAGTCTATCAAGTCCATATATTTAAACTAAAAACTTCAATTTCAAAACAACGACTTCAAAAAAATTAAAACAATGAACTATACGGTAATCGTTGGTTCACAATAGAACCTCAATGAGATTTACTCACCTTCGAAATTCCTGATGCGTCTTCACCAAACTAGGACGAGTCCACACTCGTTTCATAGCACAAACACCTAAACAAAATAATTGTTATTATTAGTGTTCAACTTGAAAGTCCGATTCAAACCCTCAATCACCTCTTAACCCAAAGGTTTGTTCAATCAGGAGAACGACCTTCCCCGGCGACCACCTATGGTCATTAGATCCTCCACCACCAAACTCACTCTTCTTAAAGTCCGAGAGCTCAATCAAGGTTGCACAAAAGGAATTAAACGAAGAAATCGTAACTCAACTTAATTAAATACGATATAATTCCTTCGATTGACAACCAAACAATAACAATATTTTGACAACAATAACAACATTACGACAACAACAACAACACAACAACAACCTACACTACACACTGTCGTTTGAGCCACCACCACACCTGCCATAGCCGACGGCAGTGCCTTTGGAGTCCAAACCCCACTCAATACTACCCTCTAGCTGCCACGAACCTAAAGTAAGTTGAAATGAGTCTTCTGTACCTCTGCTGCAACCCAATAACCGGCCAGAACTTCTGACCAAAAACCTCCACCTCTGTCCAGAAAACGAGTTTGATTTCTGGTGAGTTGACTCGGCCAACTTGGCAGCTCCTCCTCTAATCCACCACCTCTTAGAATGATTGAAGCAACACAATTTGAAGAAGAATTCCACCTTGGAACACTCAACTTCAAGCTCTAAAGTCGTTGAGGGAGACGAGCTCTGATGAGGCGATCGATGGCCACTGCTCTTCGTCCATAAAACTTCCTCCAGCTCGAGACAACAGGCGAAAGCTCCCTAGGATTGAAGGCGAGGTTCTTATGAATCTAAAGACACTATATCCAGCTCTGGTGGTGGCCTGCCGACCTTGTTTTCTGATCGAAAGGGGAGAAGAGGCGCGCTCGGCGTCGAGAGGGAAGAGAGAGAGATTTTCTGATTTTTAGGGTTTTCTAAAAATAACCCACACTTTTTTATTCATACCCTTTCTAAAAAAAATAAATCCAACTTCTGTTGATCAAAACTTTCTCGTACGACGTCCTTTTCAAGTGTATCGCATGTCAACGAATTTGTCTCGTCGAACACTACAACTTCTGTGAATGAAGTTTTTGAAAATAAAGTAACGATAAGAAAGTTAACCTTGAGCTCTTTAGTTGAAGACTTCAATAATTGAAATTTCCTGAAATAATCATTCTTTAAAATCGAATTATTACATGAAAAATTTCTATGAAAATCGGGGTCACTATATAAATTATAGAACAGATTTCTTTCCAAAACTGGCTAGATTAACAACAATGTTGTCTCCAAAAACGAGTTCTAAGAGAACTTGGAAATTTATGGACGATGATGAAAAAATTGTCAAGCAAATTAAAGACCTATGCAAAAATTTGCCTCCACTTCATCAAATTGAAGAATATGATGAGATCATTCTTTAGATAGATGCTAGTGACAATTTTTTGGCTGGTGTGGTTCTTGCAAGAACTCGAGGCACCAACACAGATTTTTTTACATTTTGTAATGGCTCTAGAGTAAAGAATTTCAAAAAAAAAGCTTGATAAAGCTACTAATAGGGGTAGATTAGCAAAATGGCAATTATTTCTTAACCAATATGATTATAATGTGGAATTAATTGTAGGTAACAAAAATTATCGCCTCAACGCCCTGACAAGAGAAATGGCAATGTTTAGCAGAAATGAAAGAAGCAACGAAGGTCGTAACCCTAGAAACCAAAGGCCAGAGAAAGAACCAGAAAAACCAGAAGATATTGAAAGGGTTCTTAAAAGTTTTTTGTTGTGTCCCAAGAGACTAGCCATAACTGATCAATCCTAGGGTAAATGGTTAGCTAGCCCGTCTCAAACGGTAGACGGTAAAGGCTTATCAAGACCGTTGACGGTTGCTGCTTTGCTAAAAAACAAATCACTCCTAAGGGAGTCCTAAATGTTTTTGTTTACCAATTAAACACTTTTCATGAACCAATTTTTCATTATAGCAAGACATTAGCTTTCAACTAGAAAGCATTGTTAGATAATTTAATGTTTGCATTTTAGGAAAATGACTTGGGGCTTATGGTACAATCACTTCAAGCTCTTGCAGAAGAGTTGAATGAAACACACCAAGGAAACAAACAATAGTGTTGTCCCAACGAATATATTAAAAGTAAAATACCTTGACAGTCCAGAAAATGCTAAAGTTCATATTCTAGCATTGAAAGAATCAGAGTGGTTCAAATTTCATGACAGTATTAGAATTCATTCTTGTGACCGAATCCTGTCAGTAACACTTTTTACCGTACCAAGACCATATCTAAGAAGATATGATGTGAATGTTCAGAGTGAACATCCTCAAGAACATAGGCTTTGGCTAGTTGAAAATGACTTTGTTCATAATTTGTGGACAAAATCAAATGAGGATCTTAAGGGATTACCATCCATTATAGTTAACACAGTAAAGAATGTTAGAAAATCAAATTGCATTCTCAGGCTTAAGGTCATATCTACACCTCTTGAATAGGTGCATAAGAAAAATGAAGAAACATAATATATCTGTCCATACCATCATGTGAGAATTATCCAAGGGAGATACTCATAACCTACACGTTCTGGATACAATGGACAACCTAATTCTAGTATCTCATGGATGAAAGCCATGACTTTAGAATATATCAAGAAGATCATCGAGGATAATCAAGAAAATACATATCTTGCATCTGAAGAAAAAATAATTGTTACTACCTATGACCATCCTGATGTCGTTAGCAGTGATTTTTGTTTTTCAAAAGAAAATAAATTGATTCCACCTTAGCATGTGCTCAGTGGATTGAAAAGATTGAAAATGACAAGCACTACAAGGTGTATGAAGATACAGACATGGAAGAAAATGAAAGAAAAATAAGCGGGTATAAGGAGGATCCTATTTTGGGCA
This sequence comes from Comarum palustre, assembly GCA_951800085.1. Classification (NCBI taxonomy): domain Eukaryota; kingdom Viridiplantae; phylum Streptophyta; class Magnoliopsida; order Rosales; family Rosaceae; genus Comarum; species Comarum palustre. Next base: position 7,494,348 of record OX637576.1, read on the forward strand.
ATAATTTTGAAGATTTTTGCAACATGTGAACCTTTTTCTTATAAAAAAAGAAATTTTTTAGTTGGTGGAGAGCTATCCGTTAGTGAAAGAATGATGGAGTTGTCGGCTATTGAAGATTAAGGAGGCTAAGTCTTTGAGTCGAGGCATCGGAAAATTGAGCAGAATCATATTCTCTCAAGGAATAAGAAAACCTTAGCAGTGTGTTCTTTCCTTTTGAGTGAGTGTGAAGCACTGGTGTGCTTTATATTTCAAGTAAGTACATGTAATCATAATGATGAGTAGCTAAACAGTTTTTAGTTGTTTTCTTAAGAGCGAGGCTCTGATTTTTAGTTTGTATTTATGTTTAAATAAATAAATTTTGTTGTGTGCCCAACACCCCGTCGTAAAAAATATTTTGTCAATTTATTTTTCAACATATTTTTAGTTTCCTTGTTAGGTTACATTCCTACATTTTAATTGAAACAATTCCTGTTACATGAGCAGTGATCCCATCAAACCTAATAACCAAGAAGATTGTAGGTCGTTAGGTAAAATTTTTTGACATGTTAAAGACTAGTTCTTTCTAGGAATGTTTTAATTAACGTGTATTAGTAATTATACATAGTAAGAAACCTATGCAACCAGTAGCAACATGTCACAATCTTCCCACCTGCTATATAATTTCTTCATGCATGATCAAAGAAAGAATAAAGGCTTTTGAGAAGGACCAAGCAGAAAGTTAAACAATTAGTCAGCCAACACGTGTTCATCCACACATTTCACACTTCACAGTACCGAAAGTTAAACCATAAACGGTTCAGGTTTACCAGCAACCAACTAAAAATAGGAGGAATATTCAGATTTCAGATTCGATTAAGAAGGTTTGCTTTAAAATGATTGGGAATGTTACTTTGTAACTAAGTAGCAGATTTTACAGAAAACACTCTATTAAGAGAAGGGTCCCAAACAAATTCATCCTCGCAATCCAAAATTGTGATGTTAATAGAGGAAATATCATTCACAATATTTCTATCAAGAATATACAACAGTTTTGGAGTATCACAACTCCCATTCACTATAAAATCAGCAACAGAAAAATCTAAATCAATGCAATTTCTAGAATTATTATCAAATAAATTGATTCAGGGAAAATCATAAACCCAACTAAGGGTCCAAAACTTGATATCTTTTGCATTTCCTAAAATCCATCTCATACCAGAAATAAAAATATCTTTCACATCTAAAATGTCTTTCCAAGCAAAAGGACTGAGTAGGTTTTTTCTTAACATCAAAGAAAACGTGTTTCCTCAAATACTTCTAGGTGACAATTTTTGTCCACTAATTTTTCTTGTTTGTTAAAACTTTCCAACCTAACTTAGCTAGAGTAGCATTGTTATAAAAAGAGACAGACCTTAGACCAACGCCTCCCTACTTTTTGGGAGACAAATTTGGTCCCAAGCAACATGAGGAACTTTAGCCTCCCACCCCTAGAAGAAATTTCTCATCTCTTTTTCCATAGTCTTAGTAATTTTTGAAGGACACTTAAAACAAGACAGAACATGATTTGGTATGACCGAAGCATTAGACTTAAGCAAAACAATTTTCCAAGCTCTAAATAAAGTAGTGTTTTTCAAGCCACTCAACCTTTTTGAAATTTTGATAAAAAGTTCTTTCACATTCTGAGGATCCATCCAAAAAATAATATTATGAATTCCCAAGTATATACCAATAGTGGACTTATGTCTAATACAAAGGAGGTTCGAGATAGTTACATTGGTTGAGGTTGTGTCTTAATAGAGAAGTAAATAAAGGATTTATCCAAATTTATTTGATGTCTAGAGACATCAACAAAATTCTTAAGAATCACACCAATATTCCGAGCAATAGTAGTGGAAGCCCTACCAAAAATCAAACAATCATCAGCAAATAAAAGATTAGAAATTCTAAATCATTTAAGGGAGGAAAGAATTCCGACATGGTTCTTTGGTTTATCAACAGCCTTGTTCAAATGTCTAATTAAAGGCTCCATGCATAAGATAATGAGTAGGGGAACAACGAGTCTCCCTATCTCAAGCCCTTGGATGAGGTAAAATGACCACAAGGTTTACCGTTCACAAGAACAAAAAAGACACCGTAGTAATGCATTTCATGACTAGTTCAATCCAAATTTGACTAAAACCAAATTTAGTAGTAAGCACATGCTTAATATAATTCCAATCCCTACAGTCATAAGCTTTCTCTAAATCTAATTTCACTGCTATAGCACAAGAAGCAGCTTTAGTCTTATTAAAATTAGAGAAAAGTTCATGAGCAATCAAAATATTAACGACAATAGATATGTCGGGTGCAAAGGCATCCTGATTCTGAGAGATATATTTATCTAGCAAAGGTTTAAGTCTCACAACTAAGATCTTTGAAATAATCTTATAGATCACATTGCATAAGCTAATAAGTCTGAAATGACTAACAGTTTTTGGTTTGTCAACTTTGGCAATAAGAGCAATATTTGTATGATTTATCATATTCAGGCACTCATTTTTATCATCAAAGAAACTAGTGACTAAGAAGAAAATACCTTCCTTGACACTCTCCCAAATTTTCTAAAAAAAAAAACATTTAGGCCATCAAGGGCAGGGGCTTTCAGGCCTCTAATTGAATTCACAGCTATCTCAACTTCCTTTAGAGAAATTGGAGCAAACAAACGATTATTCTCCTCCACAAAAATATTCTCATCAATAATATCACAAAATGCCAGATTTCTACTATCATTAAGGTTAGTAGAACCGGTAAAGCGTCTTTTAAAGCTTTTAACAAAGACATCAGCAATATCATTTGGATTAGTCTTCCAAATATCCAGAACATTTTTAATTCCAACAATTTTATTTCTTTGCTTACTAATAGAAGCATAAGTCTGAAAATATTTGGTGTTTTTGTCTCCTAAGGAGAGCCAATTTTCTTTGGCTCTCTGAGTCCAGTACACTTCTTGCTGAAATAGGTCATCGACCCTAGCAATAGATATGAAAAAATCACACCAATCTCATTGGCTAATATTTAAAATATGAAAACCTTTAATGCATGCCTTAAACTTCAATCAAATCCTTGAAAAACTTAATAATGCAATAACGGCATAAGATTGATCCATAGCTTCTGCGCCTAATTCACCTTACCGTGAGGGCCGTTATCTCCCGCACTCAGCTCACTATACCGTGAGGGACGCTATATCCCAGGCTCATCTCACTACACTGTGTGGACCGCTATCTCCCGTGCCCGTCTCACTATACCGTGAGGGCCACCATTTCTCATGCCCAGCTCACGTAGTGGTGAGAGCCGCTATATCTCGCACCGAGCTCACCTAGTGGCGAGAGCCGCTATATCCCGCCCGCGTCCAGCTCACCTAGTGGTGAGGGCCGCTATATATATATATACCTACAATAAGAACTTCTTTTGAACATCTTGCAAGTCTCCTAAAATTTAATTTGAAAAAAAAATCTAGAAATACTTGAGGCATGCACATTATTTAAAACAAAAGTCCACTCACAATATCTTCCGATAAGTATAAGTATCACTCCATGCCTCACATGATGCATAACAATTATAATTAAATTTTGAGAAATCAAATAAACTCACAGAAAAGGTATAAACTCTATTTTCCGGCCCACTTAAATATAATTACTCTAACTCATTCATAGAACGATAGAACCATAATTGCATAAGGATCGATATAAATATACATTCTCATATATCAATCTCATCCTCAGGCGTACTCATTCAAGTAATTTATCAAACCATGAAATTTAACTCGTGCATATACTAACTTAAACGTAAATTTACCGAAAATACCACTCTTTGTAATCTCTCTAAATACGAAACTTATAATCACAACTAATCATAAATTCATTCACACACCAATATCTATTTATATCACACAATTATAATGTTGCCCACACAATTATAACAACACATTCTCATAATAATCATAGCAAGCATAATATTTTCATACACATTTTCATAATCGACGAAGGAGAATAAAACATAATATAATATACACCACATTTCTACCTTTCTAATAACACATATCCCTCACACAAACCTAATGAGAAAGATAACATATTATACTATTTAAATATAAAATGGATCTTAATTAGTTCTACTCTATATACGTTTGCACAAATGCTCAAAATTGCACAAGTCATATGTCCTACATCATCTCAGAAAATTGATAAAAATTCTGGGATGCCTCTTGTGAACCTAGAAACATGACTTTAAAGGCGATCTTTTTTTGTTTTTGTTTTTGTTTTTTTCCTACTCTAGTTAAATTATATAATTCCATGTTCCTACTTGACGAATGAATATTTATAGTCCCTTTGATCTTAAGCCTATTCTTTCCCTCAGGCCAAACTTGTTTCTAAGAATTATTGTATCCCAGACATCAACTTCTCAATCAAGTGGGTCATGTATCTTCATTCTCCTTTACAGGTTAACTCCCAAGGTATCATAATCTCGTTTTGATACCAACTGAAAAGACTCACCCCGGATTAACCCCATTAACTTGAGGTAAATCCTTCGTGATCCAACTCAAGTGAGATTTTACCGCAACCTCCATTGAAATAGATAACCCTTTACCTAGTTTTAACCAGCGCACCCTGAACGTTTATGTTATTTCTGATATTTCTAACTGCACCCGCACAAACGATCAGACTTCTTACGTATCCTCTGAAAGGGATTAAACCACTCGTAGTTCAACGACATACCCTCAATGTCTTTTACTTAATAAACAAAGCTCTACCTACACCTCTCCCTCTAAAGAATACGTAGATCAAGCAAATATAGTTATTGATCGTCCTCGCCCACACCTAAGCTTAGTGGAAGCCTGAAGTTTAACCCCTATATTAGGGTAAATATACTTTACACAATTTCCTCTTGTCTTAAAGTATTAATTCCAATAACCGGTTAACAAATGTTAACCGTTAATAACCCTAACATTCAAAAAATCTGAAACCTAACCAACACTTCTCCGAAAATTAACAAATTTGTACCATTAGACTCTAATTTTGTACTATATAATCAGCATGATAAACTGCACAAAACAAGGTTAGGGTATTAAATCTACTATGTATCGATTCCAGAAAAAACTCGAAAATACGTTTGTGCGAAAACTTATTAATATCTTTGAATGCTACCAAAAATCCTCGGTAACACTTACAACCCGTAAATACATAACTATTAGTTCGAGTCGTTACACTTATTAGATTCATAGACTTTCTGCTTCAAGTAAATAGAATTTGGAAACAACATTAATTGGTTCTTATGGAAGTTTAAATCATTCTGTAATTTATTGCAAGTAATCAAGAAGTTCCCAAACACTTCCTTACTCCAAACAGGAATAAATCGAGCAAAGGCACTAGAAACAGCAATAAAGTTCTTATAAGGATCATTATCAACTTTATTACTCCAAAACTTTTTAACAATCTTAGGAAAGTCAATATGATTCAGCCAAATAGTTTCAACTTTAAAATTTCTAGTTCTAATCACTTTTTGAGGCAAAGTCGTTACAACAACAGGACTATGATCATAACCTACTATAGGTAGGTTTTCCAAGCTGGGTTTGCTACAATCTTATCTAGCTTTTCAAAGATGATAGAATGGTCTTGATGCTTATTTGACCATGTAAATGGTAAACCCTCGGAAGACAAAGTAGTCACATTTATATTATTCAGAAAGTTCACAAAATTATGCATGTATGTAGAGTGGGGATCACGTCCACCAATTTTTTCCTCCCTTCTGATCACATTATTGAAATCCCCCATAAGAAATCAAGGTTCATCATTCTGAGGTTTCCATTTTTCAATATCAGACCATAACTCTGATTGAAGTCTCTTTAAGGGATATGCATAAACAAAAATCTGAAACCAATTCTTGTTACTTGCTATATCATATAAATAGCAATGAATAAATCTATCATGTCTAAATAACACATCTATAGAGACAGTAGAACTATTCCAAAATAGAAGAATGCCACCACTTTGACCTAAAAATTAACAAAATTAAACTTATCAAAGTAAATAGTAAACTTGGAAACTATTCTATTTTCCTCACTAAAGTCAGGAATCCGGGAATCGATAATACATAAAACATCCAACAGCAAACTAGTTATAAGAAATTGAGTTTGGGCTAGAAATCCTTGCCAAGAACTACCATGGCTGTTCCAACTAAGTATTCTCATTAAACAAATACATAACTATGGCATTTTCATCCATTTAATCCTTAAAATTTTTCGTCTATTCCAACATTGGAGTAGTTAGACCATAGTGATTATTCACCTTAAACATTTGAATTAACAAGAACTGAAAAGGAGAACTTATCTTAGATATGCTCGGTCATCGAAACTTTTCAAAATATCAATCGGACGAGATCTCACCAATTTGTCGCAAAATCCCACCCAGCGGTAAGAGAGTAGTAATGATGTTCAAGTCTCTTGGAGAGATTAAAAACTGCATTCGGTTCCTTCCCAAAGCAGTCATAACTACCTATGTCGTATTCCCTTGAATAAGAATCACAAAAATCTGAAGCTGAGAACCGTACGCCATTTTCAATAACTATCGCTAGCTCGTAAGCCTTGTTGAAACCCGGCCAATTAGCTATACACCAACAAACCCAAGCCGCCTAAGTTATCGGAAAGGAATTGCTTTTGCGCAGAGAGAGGATCCAAACGAGAAGCTATATCGATATTCGTAGCCCTAACACTTCAGAAATGGGGGCGCGTTCTTTTTTTCGCTCCCTTTCTCATGCTCTCTGGAGTTTTGAGGTTGTTTGAACTTGTTATTTTTTTTGAAATAGAACTTATTATCTTGTGTTCTCATGTCTGATCATTTATGATTATTATGATGATGTGTGATCAAAATTTATTCACCTTAGACTAGATAATAGACTAGCTATATGAAAAAAAAAGTTAAAAATTTAGCTAGTTTGGCAGTAATTTATTATTCTAATAGAATAGCTATATAAAAGTCAAATTTAGCTTGGCCTAAATTCTCTAAGCTAAATTTGGCTAGAATGGAGAGAAAATAATTATAACTTAAAGCACTCTGTTTATTATTTTTATAGTTTAGCTATACTGTTGAAATAAAGTTTTCATATTTTGCTATTTAGATTTATTTTTTACTAGATTAAGCTAAAAATATGTAAGACTGTTAGAGATGCTTTTATATATAAAAAGAAAAAATGATACAAATAGTGTCTTACATTTTTGAGAAGCAAACCTTTGGTATCTCAAGTTTTGAAAACTTCAAAACGGTATCTCAGGTTTTTACTGTGACATAAAATTAGTATCTAAAACTATTACCTTGTCACAAAAACTAACAATTGATCTAAAATAACCAAATTACCCTTATTGTTTGTGTATTTTTTTATCTAATAAAAAGCAAAAATAAATTTCTCTAAACCTAGGAAGAGAAGAAGAGGGGTATAGTTTCATCGATCTGTAAATTTAAACCGAGATTGAACGGGGTGAAAGGTACGTAGACTGAAGTTGAAGGCTAGGGGCCCCCGATGGGGATTTAGATTTGGATTTGAACGAAACTTCCGCCCTCAAATCTGCCTTTCGAGATGAAACTTAAAGAGTTCTTTTTAATATTCTTGTAGACTTCAATACTGGAAAAGCCACTAGTAAAGGGTCTGTGAAAGCCATTCTCCCTCATTATGTCTCTCTTTTATCTCTTTCCCTGTGCAAAATGTGGGTAAGGTCTCTATCTCTCTCCTCTTTTTCATTCTCACTTTCTCTCATTTCGACCTATTTCTGATCCTCTATCGCTCCTTATCTCGTTCATTAGTGAGTATTCCTTGCAGATTCAAGTGATACCTATCACCCCTTTGGCTTTTTCTCATCATCTCTCTCATATGTCATTTCATCTTTCTTCTCTCTCTTCCTCATATCATCTTATTTTCTGCAAATCTAGGTATGAAACTATGAACTTCAATTCGACACAAAAAAGAAAAACAAGAGAAAAAAACCTTGTATTCCCTTCCGGTGTTTCACTGAATAATTGACAGAGGAGAACATCCTTGTATTCCCTTCCGCCGGTGACTTTCTGGAAACTGTCCACATGAGCATAGGGATCCAAGTCTTTAGAGTAGGAGGCAATTTTCAAGGTTTTCAGGTTTCTGGGGTGTCTTGCTCTTCTAACATGAGCTGTGAATGGATCTGGTCTCTTATTGTACAATTGTTGGGGCTGCTTATAGGCAGCCTGTTCAATCATCTGTTGTTCTAGCTCTGTCAGTCTTTTAAGGATCATATCATTCTCAGCGTGTCCCCGATCGTTTGGCTAGCCATGATTGTCAGATCGCAAATGAGAATTGTCCATGATTGACGCGCCTCTAGAGTTCTGTAGTTTCTTGGTGAGGGTGGCTAACTCATCGACGCCATCACCTGTTGGGGTTAGAAAAGTAAAAGGTAAGTTAGACGCTGATATTTCTAGACCCGAGCTGAACCGAAGATTCAGATTGGCAAAATACTCAATCCACATACTTCAGATCCGAATACAATTAAAAAAAAATAAAACTGAAAAATTCGGGTTGGTTCTGGTTTGGACCTAAATCAAGCCCAACATAAAAAAGAGACGGTGTTTGAATTATTTTTTCTATAAAAAAAGGTAAGTGCAAACTAGAATCACCTTAAAAAAGCTAAATATTAGAACAGAATACACAAACATATTACATATCGAGTAGACGCAGCAGCGGTGAGGGTTTCGCTTATTCGATTCATGGCAAGCGCCGCAGTTGAGAAAACAGAGGAGGTGCTCCGCAAGGAGATCGTTGAGCTCCAACGCCAGCAGCGCGAGGTCTGCTATCTCTCTCTCTCTCTCCATATTCCTATGTTGATTTCCTCTCAATTTTGATTGCTACGTCTTCAGATTACGGAACGCCTTCGAGACCCTAGGGGACTCCGCAAGGGAGGAGGAGGAGGAGGCTTGGCCGCTGCCGCTCCCCGCAACTTTTCCGCCAATGGCTCTCGCCCGCGAGGCTTCACTCGACCTGTAATAGGCCAACTTGCTTGTTCAATTTCAATTCCATTTAATGTCAATACTTGTTTTTGATTTGTTTAAATTCTATTTTCAGGCTGATAGGGCCGATGTGGAGGATCAGCCTCCTGCGAAACGCCGGCTTTCATCGGCTGTTGTCAAGGTGAGAGCCGAAAGCCCTAATCTTTACCCTCTATGACTCAATAAGCTCAGAGCTGTGTTTATATAAACTGTATGTCATGATTTGGAAATTAGGATGGAGAGATAGTTGAGAGTGATGCAAAGAAGGATTCAAGCGAGGCAGTTATAGCTGATCGCGGTGATAGGAGATTGTCGAATTCCCAACAAGGTAGCTGGTTAAGGAGGGATGGCAATCATGGAGCGGCCAAGCAGGTAACTTGTCCAGTCTCATCTCCCTCATGAGTGTTACTGTTGGACATTAACTCATTGAGTTTTGATGTTATTTTTTTTCTGTTTTCTTAGGATTTTGACATTCCAGCAACGGAGCATGTTCCGAGGGTATTGCCAAAGCAAGAAGACCCCAGCGTGGTTAACAGGAACAAAAGAATGCTCGGGCATGTTTTGGGCACTTTAGAGGTATGTTGTACTTTAGGTGTTGGTTTTTATTAGAAGCTCATGATGAAACTGGTTATGTGGTTATGATGCAAACCCTTGTTAGATATAGTTTACGACATTTTCATTCTGTTGTATATAGTTTACAGTTTGTTTATGATATTTTATAGTTTGTTTATATGATTGGGATGTGTTTGCCTATTAATAGTTCTGAACGTTGATTAACTTGTTAAGTAATGAAAAGAAAATGTGTCCATCACAATTTTTCCAGCATTCTTTTTATTTTTTATGTAAAGTCATGTATTCTTATGTGAATTTGTTGCAGAAATTCAGGAAAGAAGACATGCAACTCTCAGGAACAGAGGCTTTCATGCGGAGATCGAACTCTTTACAAAGAGTGAGTGAATATATGATTTTTCATTTCTTAGTTTGCTTTAAATATTTAAATGCTATCCTTATTATAAGTGCCTAATTACATCCCAGTTATTAGAACACAGTGTTGTGAATATAGATGTTTGAGCATGTAGATGATTATTCATTTTGGGTGCACTGTCATCTTAAATATCTGGATATGTTTCTCTAAGATTATTTTGGCTTGGACCAACTCTTTGGAATATAATTTTGTTTTGCTTTTTGGGTCCTCTTTTTTTTCAGCATGCCTGCTTTTAGAAGTTTGATTTCTATTGTATGGATTTTATGATCATGTCCATTTATGTAAAGTTAGATGGACCTGCATCTCTAGATTTTGAGCCCTTTAAACATTTGTTTTGCTTTCATTTAATTTCAATTCAATGATGGATCATTGTTTTCTGATATCTAGGCCGAGCAAAGAGCACGTGAAGAAAGTGAAAGGCTTCGGATACAAGAACGAGAACAAATGGCGGAAAAGCGGAGGAGAGATCTGGTTTGTCATTACTCAGTTTAATTCTTTGACCTCAATTAGTAGTCTCAGATGACTTTCTGTTTGAGGAACAGGGTGATTCGTAGCCTATAATAATTGTATTTATTTGTTAGACTCTGCGGGCACGTGTTGCTGCCAAGACTGAAGAAAAGAAATTGGAACTGCTTTTTCTTCAGTGGAGTGAGCATCATAAGAAACTTAGCAATTTCATAAGGTACAGCGTTTCCAACTATCAGTTCTTATTTATTGTGTTTTCTCTAGTGCCAATTTTATTTGCAGTCTACCATCTTTACAATTATAGCTTTTCATATAGTTTTCTAACTATCTCTTCCCCCTTTCTTCCAGGTTATTTTTTATTTTGGTCCAAAAAAGTGTCCATATTCACATTTTATTGAGAGGAAGATAAGTTTCTATTCATGTGAATAGTAATTTGCTGCAACTTGATGAGTGATCTTTCCTAGTTTATCGTGGGTTTTAGGTGGAATTATATTTGAACTTTCCTTATGATACATTTTTCATCTTCTTAATTTCCTGTGTGATTTGTCCAATTTTCAGGACTACGGCGGAGCCGCCAATATATTATCTACCCAAGAAACCATTGGATGATGATCCTACCTTGGCTGAGCAGCAAAAAGAAAAGGTGAGCTCCATTTGACTTGTAAACAAATGGATCATTATAAATATCTTGATATGTGGGGTTATTATATCAATAAAAACCATCTATTTTGCTACATTCTTCCATGATAAAAGTGTAGAATACTTCCTCTGCATCTGTATTTAAATCACCGTCCTGAGTTCATGGATGCTAGTTCAACCTATGATTTGTGGATTTAGCATTAGCCTTTTGGCCTAGTTACTGATACTCATATTCACCAAGCGGAAATTTGTGGTAATTTCCACTTACCAGACATTCTGATATATGCCAGGTTCGCTTATCTCACTTATTGATTAGTGGAAACTGTGGAATCATGTTGGAATTGAGCCTTTAAATTTATCAGCTGTTATTTGGTGTGCCTGATATGTATCAATATTACTCCAATATAGTGGTTTTTGGTCTTTTTTTGTGTCTGTCAAAGCTTTATTCATCCTATGTAATTTTGGGTATCAGGAGTTCCTAGAATGGAAAGCTGCACGAAGGGAGGAACTGAGTGATTATAAGAAGCAGATTGGGGAGCAGTATCTAGCAAATGTTGAAAAGGAGTTGGAGAGGTGGCAAAATGCAAGGAAAGCAAGGAAAGCCAACAATGATACGATGAACTTACAGGAAACAATGGACAAAGAGTTGGACACACATAGGCTTGAGCATGGTCCCAAGAAAAGAAAGATCCCTGATGGAAGCAACAATGAAGATGAGGATGATGTAGAAGATATCAACGTAGTGGATGATGACATGATGGATGATGTCTTGGATGTTGATGAGAACAGTAGAATGATTGATGAAACAGCCAAATCAGATGCAGGAAATGCCAGTCCAATTGTGGATAATATTGATTAGTGAGTAATTAAAACCACTTATCCCCACCCCTTCATCCTGCTGGATTTTACTAGGAATAGACGAATTACTTGGCGTATGTTGGGCAGTTATGCAATGTGCTATCTAGAGTTGTTTATCTATTGTCCCCTTTTCCATGTATGTGAGTACAGTACTTTTGAATGTAGAAGTGTTGGTGTTACGAGAAAGGTAGTTTGTTTGCCATGGGAATGAAGTCAGATGATACATGATGGCTGAATTTAATGATGACTTTGGATATGCTATTAGACCTTGCAATAATAAAACTTGTGCGACGCATGTTAGTTGAGATTATGTTTGAACATTGGTTTTCTGACATTGATGTTTAACCTCAAATATTCTCTTTATGCAATGAAACATAAGATATATCCCACAAAGGCTAGATGTAGGAGGAACACTACTGCCATATCACACCATCTCTGCCAGTAGTGGTTCAGGATCTGTCTCCCATTTTCTTCAAGATGTCTGCAGTGTACTGCCTTCCCATTCTTAATCAACTCACTAAATATACCCTGTTACCAAAACTAGCAGCCACTCGCAACCCCCAGCATCCACCGTTCTGTTAAATTTCACAAGAGCTAGCATCATCTATCTATTCAAATATGCATCAATTAGAAAGATTCCTGTGAGTTGTCGCGTCTGGGGTTAACGACTTTGGCCACCGATAACATACATTCTCACAATACCTAGCAAATATATTTTTATATCCTGCAACGTCCATGTGGAAAGGCTTCGACTTCACATTTTTTCTTAGGATCAATACCTCCTCAGAACTGCTCGGATTTGATGGAAGGTTGTTAACGAGTCTTTTAATGGTTGCTGCAAAAAAATTTATTGTCACTATTTTATTAGTTTACTCATTCTCTCAATTTCACTCGATAGATAAGTTGTATTACATTTTAACAGTATATTTCCTAGGACAGGTCACTGTATAATATGTCTAGGCCTGGAAATATTTAGCATCTGTTCGGACAATGTCCACGCGTCCTTCTTGTCATTGCTCAAGCAACACTTCCAAGAGAACATGGCAGGTAGCTGGAATCATCCTAAATTGCTTATCAAGCAAGGACCTGTTGCAAGGCTTCCTCTTCCCTTTATTGAAGAACCAATCCTTAAAGCTGGCATTGACAACCCCCATCATAATTCATACACCACACAGTCGCACACATCTCTTTGATCGAAAAGCTCCTAATTTTCCATATTCAATACCACCTTATTCAACATCTCCCTCAACAAGTCGACGGCGTCACGAATCCTGCAGGCATTACTCAAGCCTAGGCCAAATGCCGGTAGGTCACCCGCGAGGGACTAAAGGGGGCAGTGGCAATGATATGCCAATCCCAAGGCCCGCATCGACTCGACCCTCATCACAGTGAGTGTTGATCCAGTTATCATATATAAGAAACAATGTAGGAAACAATGTTGGATTGGTTGAAGGAAGTGGAAGGTGATGGCATGGGAGTGGTTATGGTATCCTTAGCATGCGAGACAAATGAGAAATGTAGGTTCTTTGGTTTGACTTGAAAATAAAGGGTTGACCTCTTCTCCAAACTAGAGGCAAAATACGTGTACTTTTGGATTTTATTTGGCTCACCACCGCCTTAGCTTTGGTGATACCACCACCTAATAGAAGTTGGCCACCTGTGTGCTAGTTAACTCAATTCCTATATATATACATTTGTTTGTTTTTTACTTACATATTTACTTACTTTTCCAGGTGGAACAAAGGACAATCATGTGGAGTGGAGTGAGAGTATGAAACTTTCAAGTGAATGTCATGTTTAATCTGGTATACTTAGTAAAAGAAGAGATATCTTACCTATCAAAACTTAATTACTAGTTCTTATTGGTACTCATAGTCATAAATAAAAACACTTGTAATATAAGCACATCACACCGAATGATTATAGTTTTTAATTTCATACAGTAGCACACTCTACAATAGTATATAGTACTCTCACTTCACACTCCTATACTAGAGGGACTGTACTAGCTATCTTATTTTTCGAGAAAGGTTAAGAGTTTCAAATTTCTATCCTAAGTTTTTGATGCCTTCTTTCGGACGCCTAAGACTCCTTATATAGGAAGCAGACTCTAAACTGAAATTAAAAACTGCTAAGACTAAGTGGACGACATGAGGAATCTGATTATGATAACTTGACTTTTTTGGAAAGTAAAGTTGAGTGTCTTCAAGCATCAGCAACAACAAAGAAAATGCTTTAACTTTTAATAAAAGAAAAGTCTTTTGTCCAGATGCGTCAGCTACCATTTATTCTCCATCATGTTTGTGATGTTGTGGTATTCCTCATCAATGTAGTCGTAATCAGCCAAAGAATCTTGGCATTCGTGCTCCTCTTCTTGTGCGGTGTCAATCTTTTTTTCATTGTCCAAATCTAAATCATAAGGAAAGAGATACAGAATAATATATTCGTTATCTCTCTCGCTCTTTCTAACCACGTAGTAGTAGCTAGAGTGCCATCAATCTCGTTCCTCATAATGGATGAGAAGAAATCACAATCTTTTGGAAGATGATGATTATAACAAGTTACTATTATTATTTCTCCACTAGATAAAACACTTGAATCATAATCTCTTCGGACTATGTTTTTGATGCACTTAATGGCCAGAGCTTTCAATCATGGGATGCTCTGATTTGGACTACCATTTCCTGCTGCACTGACTTAACTCCTAATTGGACCCTGAATAATCTTAACATAATGATATGTAGAGATATAATTCACTTGTTCGTTTATCATTGTTCATTAAGGTGGAGTTGATATGAATTTCAATCTCAAGATACATCCATAAGGTTGAATGTTTTTGACATATTCAATTATTATCTCTGGGAACCCTTTTAGATATTCATTAATTTGTCTAAAGATTATGAAAAAAAACAATTTTCCATGAGCCACAGTTTCAAGGATATATTCGTTATGCGTGGTGTCAGAAAATAATTGAACTTTAGCTTCTTAGCCGACAAAATATTCTGTCGACTAAGTGCAAATGTCCGTCGACTAAGAATATTCTAGCCGACGTAACCAACAAATATGTTCCAATAGAATTTTTCCATCGGCTATGAAGTTCTTAGTCGATAGAAATTGCCGACGAAAATTTTATTTTGGCTAAGAACATCTTAGTGGACGAACATTTGCACCTTTCCAAAGTATATATTGTAACAGCCTGAATTTTTAAATTTCTCAAAATTGATTTTTCTTCTAGAAAATAGAATGTAAAGGTCGCCAAGAATTCGCCGTATTTTTCGGTGAATTTTTTGGAGTCTCATGTTATTTTTAAAGATTTTTCAATGTTTCGTCGAGATTTTGTCCAAATTGTCTCGGACCTGAGACGTGGCAAGTTTCCATTGGCCCATTTTTTTATTTAAGGACTAAGAATCAGCTGGCCATGACATCAGCATCATCTCTATCTCTAGTCATCAGATAGGTGTCGAGTGGAGGCAAAAGAGATAGTGTGGCTTGGTTTTGAGATGACACGTGTCATCTGTCTATTGGGTGGAGTCTTTAGCCGACCTACCCTTGCCGATTCTAAACCCCTATAAATAGCTGATTCGATCAGCTATATGGCTACTACTTAATTTCTCTTTTTCTCCCTTAGTTCTTTCTTTATTTTAGAGTTACAATTAAAGTTTGACGAATTATAAGTTATGATCTGTAAGTTTAATTTTTATTCTATGAAGGGCTACGAGTTTGTATCGATGCACTTTTTTAACAGTTGAGGTTTGGAATGTAGTAGTAATATTTTTAGATGGCCCGTTTAAGAAGGCTCGGTTTACGATCGGTATTCTCGATGAGGTTTTGATGCTATCGAGGTGAGTTTATTCTTGTAATATGTTTAAAATATTCTTATATGCTTTTAAATTAGTTGAAGAGCATGTTTTCGATCTTTTTAGAAATATCTCTCTATTTTATAGTGAAGCATGTCGATTTGCAAAATGAGCGGTGATTTATATTATATAATGTGTTGGATCCATTATTTGACTAGTCATGGAACATATGAAATTTTTAATTGATTATTCTAAAGTAAGGATGTGACACACGGTGGTATATGACTTGAAGGTCATTAGGTTCCCGTGTGGATCACTAAATTGAAGGATAGCCAATAAAAAAAATTATGCGATATGATGAATTGCTTGATGCGATGTGTATACGATGTACGTATTTTGTAGCCTGTGTAAAATGACATGGCTTTGCAGGCATATTACATTGGTTCACTCACTGAACGCGTGATTATGCTAATCCATCCATATATGATATTTTTGACAGATAAGTACTTAGATTGTGCCGAGCTGGGAAAGGATAACCAACGAGCCTTGAAGAAAATGCTATTATTTATTGTTCCGCTTTGTAATAATCGTTGATGCCTCGGAACCGGCGTCGAACGGTTAAAACCCGCCGACGTCGGGACCAGGGTGTGACAGATGGTATCATAGCATAGGGATTAGAACCCTAGGATTTGTGGTGGAGTAGGATTCTAGCGTCTTAACGTAGAGCCATAATTTTTTTTGAGTTTTCAGGGTGTGGTGAATTTCGGGGACGAAATTCTTGTTGGGTGGGTAGATTGTAACATCTCAAATTTTTAAATTTCTTAAAATTGATTTTTCTTCTTAGAAATAAAAAGTAGAGGTCGTCACGAGTTCACCGTATTGTTCGATGAACTTTTCATAGTCTCGAGCTATTTTTAACGATTTTTCGTCTAGATTTTGTCCAAATTGCCTCGAACTTGGGACGTGGCAAGTTTCCATTGACCCATTTTTTTACTTAGGGACTAAGAATCAGCTGACTATGATGTCATGGCCTCCTGTGTTACGGCCACCACGTCTAGGAATTCCTTTGAAGTTATACATTTCAGCATCTTCTTACTCCATTGCAGGGTTGTTAGCTCAAGACGAAACCAGAGAGGATGATAAGATCATCAAACACTCGGAATACTACCTTAGCTTTACATTATTAGATGCTGAAACTCGGTATTCACCGTTTGAGAAATTGTGTTTGGCTTTATACTTTGCTGGTTGCAAATTAAGGCATTACATATTATATCATTCAATACATTGGTGATAGCACAGACTGACCTCATGAAGTACATATTAACTCGGTCTTTCTTAAGAGTTAGGGTTGGCAAGTGGGTGTTAGCCTTGTTTGAGTTTTCATTCCAATATGCTTCACTCAAAGCGCAAACTGGACAACTTGTTTCAGATTTCCTATTACATCATCATGTTCAAGAATGAATAAAACATCGGGACATAGAAGTCATACCCAGCCTTGGACTCTATACTTTGATGGCAGAAGCACAAATTCTTTACCTGGGGCTGGCATTTCTTTGGTTAATCCAGCCAAGGACATGTTCTCTTATTCTTTTCAGCTGGAATGGAAGTGTACAAACAACCAGGCAGAGTATGAAGCATTAATAATTGGTCTAGAGATAATCATAAAGATGGGCATCCGAGAAGTCGAAGTGTTAGGGGATTCCCTCTTGGTGATCAATCAGCTGAAAGGTGTGTACAAGTGTATTACCTTTGAGCTTATTCCTTTTTGGGAGCGAGCAATGAAACAATTGGATGAGTTTACAGATGTTATGCTCCATTACATCTTTAGGGAGAAGAATTTCGTGGTGAATAAGGTATCACAAATTGCTACTGGTGTTAGCTTGCCAAATGGCGTTCGCGAACGGATTCTAAAAGTCGAGAAAAGAACTTTACCTTCTTTAATGGCTCACCGAGAACTTAATGATGAATGGTTAGTGGCTACAATGGACCCTAATATCGATTGGGGCCGACCCATCATACAGTACTTGACAAATCCAACTGCTCCAGTAGACAAGAAAGAAAGATAGTTTGCACTCAATTACATGATAGGAGCATAAAGTGTTACGTTCTTAACATGTTTATGTCTTCATTTGTACTTTGTTTAACCCTTATTTGTGTAGAATCAAGTCATATTGTTGAGTCAAGAGTCTTTGGTTGTGTAAGCATGAAAACGTGCTAAACATAGAGGATTTATACAGAATTTGACTAAGTGCTACATGAAATAACAAGAAACCGGTTCAGTTTGGGGTCTAGAGATGTTTTGATAATTCTGTAAAGCTTTTACATTGTCATAAATTGATTTAACTTCTATGATACTTAGGTGACATGTAGAAGAGTTCATGGGAGAAAGAATCAAAAGAATCAGAGCTATGGAAGGCAATAAAACAGGCAGCAACATCAAGAGGCTGAAAGCATGCAAAATCTCCTAGCCACATCACCCAAATTCTAGAATTTCTCTAGGACGAATCACAAGGAATTAGAAGATGTACCATATATGCGAGCTGTGTGAGTGTAGTTTTCAGAAAATTTTGAATAATATCCATATCTATTTTCTGGAGGGAGTTATGTTTGAATTAGTACCGGAAGGTCAGACTGTCAGAACATAGTACTTACTGTTGCCGAGAGAATAGGATTCTTAATGGACCTAGGGAAACAATTTGACTGATCCAAGTAACCATATCCATAAAGGAGAGGTCCAAAGCAAGCCCAATAAGGAGTAGAAGATCAAAATTTGACAGAATATCCAAGTCTTAAAAATCCTAATTATTTTCAGAAAAATTCATGTACACGTCTCTCAACTTCAACGTACTCTCCAAGGTTTTAATGATAAAATGATCTATGGAGAACTTGTTTGTTTTAATCGCAAGTTTAAAATTTTTCGAGGTAAACTTTGTGCTAATGGGTTAGACCATTCATTGTCACTAATTCTTCTCTCATGGTGCTTTGTATATACGAAAAAAATCAAGAAGTGAATATATACATAAGGTGAATGGCCACAAAGTGAAGCTTTAAAATGAGGCATTTGCAGAACATTTGGTGGATAAAAGATGTAAAAATCAAGCGCTTTGTCGGAGGCAACCCTATATAATTTGCAACTTTGACAATTTCAATTATTAGTTTTGGTTATTTTTAGTCATTTTATTGTTAGTTTAGTCGAATAGAATGAGTTTTTGAAAGTTTTGATGAAGTTTTGTTGGTGAAAGTATAGTCAGCAGACTTTGAACGAGAACAACTATTAGATCTCTTGGAATGGTGAGACGTGACACATATTCAAGGAAAGACCTCTGAATCTACTTTTTGTAACTTTTTACGAAACCGGATTTGGAGTTCAAATTCTCTCTAAATCAACGTTCGAAGCTAGCATGGTCAAATCTGAAATTTTACGCTGAAATTGCTAATTCTTCATTGACTCTTTGGACACCCTGCATCTAGTTTGAAGTATTGATTGCAAGGAACTTTCATTTAAAGGTCAATGTCTTGTGCCTTGAGGACGGTACCTAAAATTCAATCTTATCCGAAGACCATGAGTATGGCAGTCGACAAGGGAGAGCTTTCTAAACTCATTTATCTATCTTTAGATTAGCTTGTTTTTATTTGTTATTTTGGTGAATTCTACATTGCATGATTATATCTTGTGCTACATTGAGGACAATATAATTTTCTAAGTGTGAGGTAGGGTTACATGTTAACATGTTTTTGTTTTGAGTTATATTTAAATTCCGTGCCATGCAAAGAAAACTAAAGAAAAAAATTTAGAAAATCAGAAAATCGGTTCAACAAAAATATTGTTATTTTCGATTTGTTTTGTGTGTTTTTATTTTTTTTGTTTGAGTCTTAGGATGCCCTAAAAAGTCTAAGATGGTTATGTCTTTGATGCATAGATGATGGTTTTGCATTTACTTAAAGAAATTGTGAGTTTCATGAATAATGTGGATTGGTATGAACATTTGAGATTTGATTGATTGTGAAGCATGCATGTCTTGTTTGATTTGTGTTCATAACAACCTATGTGAGCTTTTGCGCCTTAATGCTTTCTTCATGAGTGATTCATTGAAAATTCTTCGATTTCTTACTCTAAAACCTCATCATTCTTTGCATATTCAATGAATATGTGTCATAGCTTTTTAATGGATTTGAGAATTTAATAGAACTTTCTCTTTTATGTTTTTCAAAACATTTATATCATAACATGTCTTAATTTTGAAAAGTATTGAAAAGATCTCATTAGGAGTACCACCAAAGCCAACAAAAGCATGTGTCATATTTGTGTTTGTCGTGTGACTCCTTAGCTAACCCCCTTTAAGCCTACATTGAGTCTTTTCTTTTATCACCTTCATAAAATTCCCTTGCTTAGAATAGTTATAACCTTTACCTTGTTATCAAGACTTGAAAAAACTTACATTCATTGTGGAGTTATGTTTATGTGATATTAAGAAACAAGTGTGGGGTGAACTTATGTAAAAATTGTGTGCCAAAACCTACATAAAAAAGAAGATGAAAATCACATCAAAACAAAATAAAAAAGGGCGGCACACTACAAAGGAAAGTGTTTTGAATTTGGAGTTTGTGTGTATTTGAAGTTCAAAAATTGAAATATGTGACCTTTGTTCATGTTCATGATGCTTTGAGGAGTTAAAAATGACATTTGGGTCCAACAAAATGAAATTGGACCCTTTAATTTGAAGTCATAAGGAGTATGGAACTTGCTATTTCTTGGTGACGTTTTTAATCTCAGAAAAATCCATAAACATCATACCTTAGCCGAGCCCCATTATAACCTTTGTTGAGATCGATTCATGATTCTTAAGATGGCAAACCTTGATTTGTGTAGATTTTCTCAAGAGTTGTGCATATGGTTTTGGTCCATTGGTGCATATAGTTGTTACATGAGGTTTTTCTCAAAAGAAAATTCACAAAGTACTTTTGTTTGATGAAATATGCAAGTTATTTGTCGCCGTACTATCTTTTCTCATGCGTATACTATTGAGTGAGTACCATAATCAAGTGGAAAGAAGAGAGTATGACTACTAAGGAGAATCGAATCTACTTGATGTGTTTCATGCTTATTATTTTCACTTCTTACTTATTCATAACTTGAAGCATCATCATGACGCTTGGAATTTTTGTGCTTACATTCGAATGCTTAAACTTGAAAGCTATGCATGATAAAGATTCTGAGACAAGTGTTTTACAGGCAGTAGTATTAGAGTCTTGTATTTAGTTTTGCTAAGGGACTAGCAAAGTCTAAGTATGGGGTACTTTGATAGGAGCACAAAGTGCTATGTTCTTAACATGTTTATGTCTCTATTTGTACTTTGTTTAACCCTTATTTGTGTAGAATCGAGTCATATTGTTGAGTCAAGAGTCTTTGGTTATGTAAGGATGAAAACATGCTAAACATAGAGGATTTATACAGAATTTGACTAAGTGCTACATGAAATAACAAGAAACAGGTTCAGTTTGGGGTCTAGAGATGTTTTGATGATTCTGTAAAGCTTTTACATTGACATAAATTGATTTAACTTCTCTGATACTTAGATGACATATAGAAAAGTTCATGGGAGAAAGAATCAAGAGAATCAGAACTATGGAAGACAATAAAACAGACAGCAACATCAAGAGGCTGAAAGCATGCAGAATTTCCTAGGCACATCACCCAACTTCTAGAATTTCTCTATGACGACTCATAAGTAATTAGAAGATGTACCAAACAAGAACGGAATTTGTGTGAGTGCAGTTTTCAGAAAATTTTGAATCGCATCCATATCTATTTTCTGGAGGGAGTTATGCCTAAATTAGTGCCGGAAGGTCAGACTGCCAGAACAGAGTACTTACTGTTGCTGAAAGAAAAGAATTTCCAATGGACCTAGGGAAGCAAGTTGACTAATCCAAGTCACCATATCCATAAAGGAGAGGTTCAAACGAAGTCCATTAAGGAGAAGAAGATCAAAATTCGGCAGAATATCCAAGTCTTGAAAACCCTGATTATTTTTGGGAAAATTCTTGTGCATGTCTCTCAACTTCAACGGACTCTTCAGGACAGCTTATAACGAATCAGAAAACGTGTCATATATAGATAGAGAGCTACATGAGTCTAGTTTCGAAATCAATTGGAATCACCTAAATAGCTATGTTCTAAGAGTTATAACGTAATCAGCAGACGGAGGTCATTCTGCCAATTTGAGAAAAACTAGTAAAACCTAAACCAACTTGGTTTCAACTTTGTGGCCGACCTCTGTTGGGTTTTCCTCTATATAAAGCACGATGTCAAGGGTAATAAATCATCATCTCACCATACAGAGAAGCTTTGC
The DNA here is from genome assembly GCA_951800085.1 of Comarum palustre. NCBI lineage: Eukaryota > Viridiplantae > Streptophyta > Magnoliopsida > Rosales > Rosaceae > Comarum > Comarum palustre. Next base: position 7,516,459 of record OX637576.1, read on the forward strand.
CGAAATCCTATCCAAATACTTTCAAGAAATACATAACCGCACCACCACCAAAACCCTAAAAATCTTCTTCCATCTTCCATCCAATTTCACCACCTTTGCTGAACCTCTTCCAAGGTTTTTAAAGTGTGACTCTACCATGGCTTTGTACTTCACATATAGTTTACGATTTTTTAATGAATTCTTGGTTTTATTATAGTTTTATACAATGAACATGTTTCAAATTCAATGATGATGTTTATGTTGTGTTGTATGATCTTGTACATGTTTCAAATTTGTTTAATGATTTAGGGCAGTAAGTTTTGATATTCTTATGTATTTTTTGGTTTGTTTACATGAATTTGTGCATCAAAATCAATGCTTAGAGGTTGCCTCGGCCATGGTAGTTTTCTAGGTTACGATTTTATATGCTAAGGTAAATTTGGATTGATTCATACACTAAGTTGTTTCATTCTAAATTATCTATTAGGGCTAAGCTTTCATAAAACATGCATGTTAATATGATAGTTGATACTATTACATGTTACATGTCTCCAATTCGGCTTATTGTGCTTTATGTGTTTTTCGTGTTTAATTTCTACGCTGGTGTGTCTTTAAAAAGATTAGCATAATTTAGGGTTATACGCTGGAGTTGATTCTAAATATTTGAGAAGTCTTAACGATTAGATGAACCACTAAGAGCTCTAATTAGAATTGGAATTGAGATAAGTATATATGTCGAGTCTTGCTTGCTGCCCCGAATTGTTTTGTAATTTTGTTACATATTCTTGATGACTTTTCGTGCTTGGTTATATGTATGGATGATGATCACATGTATATATATACATATATATACATATATATATATATACACATATATATATATATATATTTATATATTTAATTTAGGATTTAATTTTCATTCCATAGATTTTTAGAAATATCTTCAAAACCCCCTTAAAACTTTGTAAATTGTAAATGTGTAATTATGTTTGTTGTGTTAAACGTCACTAACTTTTATTACAAGAACGACCTTAAGTCCCTAGATTGACCGAACCCTATTTACCAATGCTATAAATGACAACAAAGGGTTATAAATTGGTTTTCTCGTATTTTCATTATTTTATCCTGATTTCGGATTCTCACCATTACGTCTTCAAAGGAGGAGGGAGAGTTGTTACGACGAGGTGAAGAAGGCGTTGACCTCATATGTTTTTATGGCAAAGAGGCTAAAAGATTGATGAGATAAGTACACTTAGGCAATTGCTGATCTCACCAAGCCGTATCAAAGATTAGGTGGCTCATTCACCGATATGGGTTTTTCTGGCCATCTATTCTCAAAGACTGCATTAGCTTTGCCAAGGGTTGTTTTGAGTGTCAGGCTCACGGACCGGTTCAGCATGTCTCAGATATTCCTATGCAATCTATTATTAAACCTTGGTCTGGAAGAGGCTGGACGCTAGATTTTGTTGGGGTTATTTATCTAAATTCCTCTAAGCAACATAAGTTCATCTTGGTAGGAACAAATTTCTTTACAAAATGGGTAGAAGCAGTTCCTGTCAAAGACTCAACCGCCGTGACGGTTTACCAGTTTGTTTTTCAGAATATCATTTGCAGGTATGGTATACCAGAATGTTTGGTGACCGACCGGGGGCAGCTTTCATGGCTAAAGAAACTTAGGAGTTTCTCCAGGGCTATGGCATTAAGTTTTTGCATTCTACATCTTATTATGTGGAATTGAATTGACAAGCAGAAGCTAGCAACATGATTATCTTGAGCATTCTGAGAAAAATGTTAGCAGACAATCCCAGAGATTGGCCTAATGAGTTGGATCACACCTTATGATCATACAAAATTTCTAAGCGGACTCCTACTGGTACTACTCCATATGCCTTGATGTTTGGTCATGATTATGTGTTTTCTATGGATATTAATGTTCATTCCCTACGTGTTCGCGAACAACATTAGTTGATTGGGAAAGATTATGTCCAAACTATGTATCAAGAGCATGAAGATTTGGATGACAAACGCATAGAAGCCTTGGACAATTTGATCATGGAGAAGAAGAAAGTTGCCAGAGCATATGACAAGCATACTCGAGGACGTAACTTTGAAGTTGGGATTTAGTCTAGAAAGCAATTCTGTCTTTTGGCGAACACGTTCACAGACATGGAAAGTTGTCACCAACTTGGGATGGGTCATTTGTTATTGATCGATTAGTTGGTAAAGGTGATTACTATCTCAGAGATATGGATAGAGAGATGCATGCTAATCCTATCAATGACCGACATCTGAAGAAATACATGCCTAGCATGTGGGAAAATGAAGATCCGCCACCGACTGTTCAATCTGTAGATACAACGTTAATCTTCCTCTGAGTTCAAACTGGGGGGTATAGTCCATATATAGAGTTTGCTTGGTTCGGCGTCGTTCACGACAACCAATCTAAAATGGGGGCAACACTACACCATGCAGAAGATTTTAATACCCTAATTTTTTGAAATTTTTGACTTTATGGAACTTTGAGAGTTTCATATTATCTATAACTGTTTGAGTTTCAGTTTTATATATAGTAAACCAACACCTGTGGTTTTACGATTGGGAAACCAATTTTTGATACACATGCTATGAAGAAAACAATGAAGTGTTTTTATTCAACTAAGGCTTTGTGGCCGGGAAAGAAGCCAGATAATGGCTCTGATACCATAACATACAACCCTATTGCTATTCGCTGATTATCGTAAGAAGTACAAGATAGGATAATACTGATGGCAGACAGAGAATCATATATACCATCTGGAAGGTCATATGACGGTCAAGAAATGAGGACAAGAAATGAACACAAGCCAGAATGGGTTAGGTACAAGTTGGTTGTCCCCATTATCCTCCTATGGACTATGTTGTGAGGATGTTGCACGTTCGGGCAAATTCTATAACAAGATTCACATATGATGGAAGGACATGAGGACATGACATTAACTTATGTTCCATATGAGGACATACCATTAAACATAGGCAGGTTTTCTATGGTGCTATTATCTGGTGGAAAAAGCTTTTTGAAGAGAATGCAAGAGATGGAATCCATCGAAGAAGATGAAATGAGGTTGAAAGGAACTGTTCCAGGTTATAAGAGATGGTGAATAGGGCTAACAGTTGGCAAATAACTCGGAAATGGTAATAAGGTCAAAGGTAATTACGTTTTGCATCTTTTAAGGATCACATTTATTAGTCAAGAATCAGGTGCTGATATTTTTAAAGATAATGCATTGAAAAGAGAATTAAAAGCTGGTTGTTACGAATAATCAATGAAGTTTAGGCCTGAGCTGTTTATAAAAGGAATTAAGCCTAGTGGGCTGATTTACAAAGTTTGCCTGCAAATTTGATATCAATTAGAATTCTTTCTAAATCTGCTTTGGATATCAAGGCTTTCTCATTAGCCTTTTCTTTGAATCCTCTGCCTTTTGGAGTTGGTCCTTCAGAGTCTGTATTTCTAGAACATAAGTCTGGATGGTAGATAGTTTACCTTGTTCTTCGTGAGCTGCTTTCAGTTGGGCTTCCAGTTCAGCTATCATTTAGTCTGTTATTGTAGTGGCTTGTTGATAGTCAGACTTGATTTGCTTTTGAAGCCTCAGTAAAGGATGATAACAGTTGGCGCCTTTATTAGCGAAGGATGTTAGCTGTATTTTTATCAGGCTCCCAATGCTCAATCTGTGAAGGCAGATGATGCATAATGCTTTCGAGAAGCTCTAGTTTGTTCTCAGCTACATGGCCTCTCAAGGTTGAAATGGCTTCCAGAATCTTATATTTATTATCCGCTGAAGTAATCTCAACCATGTCAAGGTTTGCCAAAAACTCTTTAGCTGCATCTACTTCATAATTATTAGCAGGTGGTCCAAAGAAGGCTTGCAGGCTTTCCCCAAGTGACTCATTGGCAGTGGGTGCGCTGGAACTTGTTGCATTTTCTACTATAGGGATGTTTTCTTCTCTAATCACGGGTACCTGAAATGAAAACAAATATAAATGTGTAAGTGTGAGATGCAAAATAGACTGTCAACATGGTCAAATACCAAAGAAGTGTCTTTATCAGCAAAAGAAACATCCTTTGGCACTCCAGAAGTAGAGGGAAGGTTATTTTCACATATTTTAGTTGCATTCGCGGTTAAAGAAGGAATTGGTTCCTGAAGGTAAAATTAGAGATGAGTTTTATGACATTTTAACAAGTTATTTAAATAAGTGGAAGTTATCATACCCAGACAATTGGTGTCTTGGAGGGTTCCACATTGTCTCCTGGAGAATGAAGGGCTACTTCAGGAACAAGTTGTGTTTCTAGATCAGCGTGGATAATGACCGGAGATGCATTCGCCGTCTCTGCCAGAACTATATCTTGCTGTGGAAATACAAGAGACGGTTTAATGAGTTTCTGTACGAAACTAATAATCAAAAGATAACAAAATGATAGTCTTACTAGAAAAACAGGTATATCAGCTGCTTTTGCATCATGATGTGTCTGGAGCCTCAAAAGCAGTAGGATTTGGATTGTTCACCATGTCATGCACGACTAGCTAAGATAATCATGACATTGTGCTCATTAATCTCGTTTGAATGCTCTGTGTTAAGAGGCTCATCTTCAATTCCAGTTGTGGAGGCAGGGTTTGAAGAAGCTTCTACATATGATGGATGCATCACACTAATTGGAATTGCATCAGATGGGTTGATGATTCGAGACCAGATGCTATATATAGCTGCTTGTTTCTAAGATTTCCAATCTCAAGGTGCTAGAGTTGGAGTTCGAGTGTGATGAGAAGAAGAGGCATCCATCGTTGTATCTCTTCTTTTACGGGTCAGCTGCAACAAGTCAGAATATCAGTAAGTGATGTTTAGTGAACAAAAAGGCAGTGATAACATATTGAGATATTCTCAAGAAAAAAAACTGGATGAGGATCAATATCTTCTTCATCAAAGTCTTGAATGATTACTTTCCTGCCTCTCTCTTCTTGGTTTGTGATGTTGAGGCTTGGACTGAAGATGCATTTGGGTCTTTACTCTACAGTTTACAAACCAGTTAGTGGTTTTCAGTCATTATAATTGTATAACCAGTTGGAAACATAATTACATGTGTATCTGGTTCTGGGGCTCCAACATGTGCAAGTTTTCCTGGGATGGCAGCTTCATTAAGTACTAATTGTCTTCAGCGGATAAAATAGATCTAGCTTTCCTAAAGATGGTTCTAAAGAAGGTCCCAATGTCTTCAGACCAGAGGTGGCCATAGAGGGAATTCCACCATCATGTATAATCTTGAGAAGCACCATTGGTGGAGAACAGTAGTTCAAAGCTATGCACATTGGTTGTGGAAGGAGAAAATTAGACCAGAAGCGAGGATCCCATATTCTTTGCTTTGATGCTTTCACTATTCGTCAGGAGCTGTAGCAGTTTATACTGTTAGCGAGTGGGAAAGACATGCTGATACAGACTAAGTTGGCTGCAGAAGTGGTTGGGTGCATAGAGTTCAAAACCAATCATCTTAGGAAGAGGAATATCCATTAGGGAAATAGACTAATTGAAAAATGTTCGCCTTCAGGAGAATGTGCTACAAACTGTTGACGTGAGTCCTAATCCTAGTATGATTAGAAAGTATAATCAAACTAGGATTGTGTAAGTCTTTCTGTGTAATTAGTTTCCTTCTAGGATTACAACTATTCTTATATATAAATAGGACCATAGAGGCATAGTTTTAGAAGTGGTGTGATGTAGATCGTTGAGAGTTCTGATCTTGGGAGCTGGAAGCTATGGTAGATCATAGTAGATCTGTCCTGACTATCTTGACAACCTGGGTCTGTCCTGAATTTGAATATGATTTGTTCACCGTATTGAATTAACCCTGAATTGAAGTATTCTTTTCTACTTGGTATCAGAGCAGGTTCAATCCTTTGAACTTGCTTTGCATCCTTTGAATCCTGAATCTCGAAGAACATCCAAACTACCACCACACACCGCTGCGTACCACCACTCCCACCACTACCACCATTGAAATCGAACCATCTTGAAACCCTGAATTCCATCATTTCCACCATTGAAATCGAACCATCTTGAAACCTGAATTTCACCACTACCACCATTGAAATCGAACCATCTTGAAACCCTGAATTCCACCACTACCACCATTGAAATCGAACCATCTTGAAACCCTGAATTCCACCACTACCACTATTGAAATCGAACCATCTTGAAACCCTGAATTCCTACAACCCTGACTTGAATTGAAACCCTGAATTGAAATCTTGAATTGAAACCCAGAAATCCACCACCACACTGTTTAGGAAGATTGCTGCAGCTTTACTAGGAATGGAAACACTCTCTTTCTTTATGATTGATTGTGTGATTGATTATCGATTTGAAATGGCGCCTGTGTCAGCTTTGGCGAAGTACAAGCTGGTCTTTCTGGACGATCAGTCCGTCGGCAAAACCAGTATCATCACTCGCTTCATGTATGATAAATTCGACAACACCTATCAGGCTACAATTGGTATTGAGTGAAGAAAAAGAAGATGAAGAAGATGATGAAGATGATGATGAAACAAGAGATGAAGATAAAGAAGAGGGAGGGGCTGAATGAATGAATGAACGAACGATATCACCTGAGGCTATAGTCATGACACCTGAACTTTATTACTCAGGAGGAGTTTCAGAGTCTTCCCTTCAGGGGGAGAGCAAGTATGTAGGAAATCCTCTGAATATGGACGAATTTAAAGAGTTGAAGAACCTGGAAAGTCAATTTGAGGCTAGAAACCAAAGCAAAGAGGAAAATTTGAAAATGTGAGAGCAGATGATTGCAGGTTCAGAGAGGGGTCTGCAGTGTTGTGTTAGAGGGAAGCTGGATATGCACAACCCTAATAAATCACTTCGAGATCCTGTTTATTATCGTTGCAATCCAATGCCTCATCATAGGATTGGGTCTATGTACAAGGTCTACCCAACTTATGATTTTGCATGTCCATTTATTGATTCCTTTGAAGGTATAACTCATGCACTTAGATCTAGTGAGTATCATGATCGCAATGCCCAGTACTATTGGATTCTAGATGATATGAGACAAGTTGATATGGAACTGAGAAGAGTGCAGATATATGAGTTTAGTAGGTTGAACATGGGTATGTGCGGCCTCGATGCGTTTCAAAAAGCTAAGATTGCCGAGTGGCTTGAGTACGCTCCGGTGCTTTCGATCGGCTCTGCGTTCGAGAATGCCTGCAACCTTTTGAATGAGTGTTTGGGAAGCCGGACCTTCTTGGTTGATCAGTCGTTTTCGATCACCGATATCGCAATCTGGAGCTGGACTTAGATGGGAGAGTTTGAGGAAATCAAAAAAGTATCAGAATCTTACTAGGTGGTACGGTTCGATATTGGCTGAACACGATGAATTGAATCAAGTAACATCTGCGTATGTTGGCAAGAAAAGGGGTGAAATTGGAAGAGAACAATGCCAGTCAGAAATCGAATGGTGTGAATGGAGATGCAGAGAAAGCAGGAATCACCAAGCTATTTAAAAAATACAAGATAGAACTGTCGGAGGATGATTTTGTGATGAATCAATGTTTTGAAGAATTGCGTAACTTCATGTACATGGAAGAACAAGATCCAGCTGCAGGAAGTAACAATGATTGTGGAGGATCGACTGACTTTCAGGATGATTGGATAAACACAGCAATCAGTTTTAGTCATGAGGATAACGCCTTGTAGTTTCCTCATCATCACGTCTTTCTTGAAACAACTCCTTCGAAAACCAAGAAAAGCACTTGTGATCAGACGTTTGACATGCATTTCTCCATTTAGTATTGTGATTGCACTCAGAAGTGAGATGTCCGGCGGGAGCCAAGATGTCAGTGCTGAGGATATCTATGCCATCAACACTGAATCAGCTGTCAGAATCAAAACTGCTGTAGGAAGAGGAGGTTTTGTGAAAGACATATATGTCAGAAGGATGACCATGTAAACCATGAAGTATGTATTTTGGATTGCAGGAGACTATGGATCACATGCAGATAATGGCTATGATCCTAATGCACTTCCGGTGATTCAGAACATAAATTATCATGATATGGTAGTTGAGAATGTAACAATTGCTGGTAAGCTGGGGGGATTAACTGGTGACCCATTTACCGGGATTTGCATTTCGAATGTTACAATAACATTGGCACAGAGCAAGCAAGGGTGCACCTGAGCAGATTTTGGACCTCTACAAGTGCAAAGAGGATTTCAAGAAGAAGGCTTTTGCCATTATTGACAAGTATGCTGAACGTGGTCTTCGGTCTTTGGCTGTTGCTAAACAGAAAGTGCATTCATTGTGGAGAAATAGGTCACACTAAGAAGCGATGCTATGACACTACCAGGATAAGCATCATAGCCGACGAAATTTTTTCGTCGGTCTGTTCACCATTTTCGTCGGCTATAACCTTAGCCGACGACACGTTGTCGGCTATAATTCATCGGCTATACTTATAGCCGACGAAATAAAATCCGTCGTTGGCTATAATCCAACACTTAGCTGACGACATAATATAAAAAAATTCGTCGGCTATAATCCAACACTTAGCCGACGACATAATATAAAAAATTCGTCGGCTATAATCCAACACTTAGCCGACGAAATATCTATATTTCGTCGGTTTATATGAATGACTTTGGCCGACGAAATATTAATATTTCGTCAGCTAAAGTTTTTTAAAAATTAAAAATGAAATAGAGAAAAGCCGACGAAATATAGTTCATTCATCGGCTAAAGTATTTTAAAAATTAAAAATTAAATAGAGAATAGCCGACGAAATTTACAATATTTTGTCGGCTATAATACTTATAGCCGACGAAATTTGCCATATTTCGTCGGCTAAAGGTTGTTGGAAAAAAAAAATAACTAGCATAGCCGACGAAATATGGTAAATTTCGTCGGCTATAGTACTTTTTATACTAGAAACTCAAACAAAATTTATACATTACCATCCAAGCAAGCTGCAAATTACAGAAACAATTTCATACCAACAACAACACACCATCAAAAGTAACATAAATATTTTGCATTAAATTTTCAATTCATAAATTGTTCATAAACCTAAAAAGTAAATTAATATTTGTTCATAAACCTAAAAAACTAAATAAATAATTGTTCATAAACTTAAAAAACTAAATGAAGTCGATATCGTCTAAATCAATATCTGCGCCAGGTTGAGGTTGTTGGGAAGGTTGGGGAGGTTGCGGCGGCGGAGGTAAGACAATAGGCGTGGGCATGGGCGGAAGCGGAAGTCCCTGCTGCTGTGCAGCTAAAAAATCTTGCATGTATTGGAACATCTGCTGCTGCTGTGTGTGCTGGGCGGCAAAGACTGCTACATTGTACTCCTGTAGAGCGACAGTATATGCTGTCTGGGCGGCCTCTCTCGCGGCAGTATATGCTGCTTGGGCGGCCTCTCTCTCGGCAGTATATGCTGCTTGGGCGGCTTGCTGTTCCCGTAACAACTGAACTTCCGCCTCAAGCTGAGTCGTTCTGCTGCTGGTCGAGGCTCCTTTTTTCTGAAACCCAGGAGTGGTCTTCAGTACCCCCTCGCCCTTCTTTCCCAGACCCCGACAGTAGAAGTTATTTCCTCGTGGTGGGAAGGCTGTGCCCATGATCCTGGCCCCAACGCTGAGATCCGAACTGTCGATCCGGGACATGGCTTCGGACATGTCTTCCTCTTGCGTGTCAGGTCATGTCTCCCTGACTATAGCAGCCATCACCTCGTCACTAGCCTGCCTCACCCTCGCCTAATTTGATAGGAAAAAAAATTAACTAACATTTTAAAATATATATACATATAATTTACAAAATTTTAAAACGTAAAACGACTTACAATATCCCTAATAAGCGCTCCCACGCGGCCAGAGTACATCCTCGTCTTGCCGCCCGATATTACGTTCCCATCCTCGTCAGTATCAATGACGATCCTTCCCGAGGTACTCACTGTCTTATTCTGGTAGTGTGAAGTGATTGGTTACCCCGATTGGTGGGACTTCACCAAAAAACCACGAAAGAATCTGGGCAAGGCTACCGTTGCTACTACAGAGGAAGAGCATCTAGACAATGCCTCCGCTAATGTAGCGCAGTCAGGACATTCTGACTCGGCGGATTCTTGGTTATGGTGTTAGAAGGGGGAATTTATACTACCTGGAACTTGAATCTAGTGATTCTGAAGACAACTGTGATGAAGATGATTCTGAATTTGATTATGAAGTTTGAAGAAATGTGTTTGGAGTCTACCAAGGCAGTTTCGTCCAAACATTTAGTGACTCACTTGACAAGTTGGGCATTCAAGACTTGTATGCGCCAACTTGAGGAGGAGTGTTGACGTGAGTCCTAATCCTAGTATGATTAGAAAGTATAATCAAACTAGGATTGTGTAAGTCTTTCTGTGTAATTAGTTTCCTTCTAGGATTACAACTATTCTTATATATAAATAGGACCCTAGAGGCATAGTTTTAGAAGTGGTGTGATGTAGATCGTTGAGAGTTCTGATCTTGGGAGCTGGAAGCTATGGTAGATCATAGTAGATCTGTCCTGACTATCTTGACAACCTGGGTCTGTCCTGAATTTGAATCTGATTTGTTCACCGTATTGAATTAACCCTGAATTGAAGTATTCTTTTCTACTCAAACTACATGAACTCGTTTGCCAAAGCTTCAGAATATTTACGACTGAGAACAAGAAGACTAGAGTCAAAGGTGGTGGCATTAAGATTGAACAGATACTTAAGAGACCTAGCATATCCTATAGCTGGAGGTGAGGTAGCATCGGTGAATGCTCTCCCTAACAATCAATGCACAGGGAAATCAACAACTTGCTCTTCTCTAAACTGGACAAAGTGGATCTGCAGCCAGAGATCTAGAATCCAAAGCGGGCCTGATAGATCGCCAAAATTCAGTTGATGAAGTGACAGCTTGTATAATGCTCGATACAGGAGTCCGAGTACCAGTTGTACTAAACTAAGCCGGTGACCATTGAAGAGAATAGTCGCAGTGCGAGTCCAGGCCTTGGTTAGATTCTAGGTTGATGTGTAAAATATGAATTTATGGAGCCCGAAGTCTAGAAATGCAATACCACTTTGTTCGTCTCCGTGAGCAAAGAAATGTTCAACCCATCCTTTATAAGACAGATGAGTGGGGTAATCTGTCGGATCAACTGTTTGTGGGACATGTGCATCTTCATAGAGATGTTTTTGATACGCTTCCTCAGCAACTGGGAAACTAATAATAGCATATATATATATATATATATATATATATCCAAAAGAGTGATGTCAATTTAACCAAACCTGAAGTCAAAGGTGTTGCTGAAAGAATTTCAGAAACATGCAGGGGTCATCATTAGGGTCGGTTCGCGCTGCGACTATTTAGTCAGAAACTCGGGTCAATAGCATATGCAATTCCCACCAACTTCCATCGATCCAGATCGATAGCTCTGCGATTTTCGTACCACCGCATCATTTGATTGCTGGGGTATGACCAAGCTTCAATCCTGGTTGGGCAGTCACTCTGTTTTTGTCATGCAGTAACATCAACAGTTGCATTCTGGAATAGGAAGATGGGAGTATGTGATTCATGGTAATAGTGATGAACTTCTAGGAATTTCTTCATAAAAGGATCAAGCCCGGCTGTGGCTCTGACGTTCAGTTCCAGATAGGAATGATTTGGATGATCGATAGCTTTCAGTTGTTTGGAGATTATTTTGCCATCAATGGCCATGTCTCTGGTAGGGATGTCGGTCATGCTGGAGAGATGGATTGAAAAGGAGATCTGACGTCTAGGCATTAAAAGGAACTGAAAGGGCTCTTACTGAAACAAAGCGTTGTTTGCTGAAGGGATACAATGACAAAGGGTGAACGATACTGCGTTTCGAAAATTTAAATAAACAGGGCAGTGTTTCTAGCCCTTAATGATTTCACAAATGGGCTTGGGTTTAATCTCAAGGCCAGGGGTAATATTTGGGCCAAAATAATATCTTACGACGAATGCTGATTCTTCAAGCCCACTAGACCAATTCTTGCGGTTAAAATATTTGTATATATTATTTTCCCTTTTGAGGACATGCTTGGCTGATTTGCAAGAGTACGGAAGATCTGTTTCATAATCATTCGGGAGATTTCTTTCCAAGTTGATTGAGAGAATCTGGTTTACCTTGATATGCAAGGAATGGCGAACCCTAGCGGTCATTATATAAGGGAGTCAATGGTAAACAAGAGGAGATGATCAATCAATCAATCAACAAACAACTTTTACATCTTGCAAAACAAGCCTCCTTCGGAACACCCTACCAAAAGATTCTTTGGGTCTTATTATTCCACCAAGGCCCTATACATAGGCATTCACCGTTGTTACTCACACTACAAGGAGAAAGAGTTTAGCCGACGAAATATAAAAAAAACATGCCGACGAAATTTTTTTTCATCAGCCAAAATGGACTTTAGCCGACAAAATTTTTTTTCGTCGGCTAAAATAATTTTTTTGTCGGCTATAGTCTGTGAACTTTAGCAGACGAAATTTGAAAAGTTAAGCCGACAAAATTAGGGTGTTTCGTCGGCTAAAGTACCTTTGACTTACAAAATTGAACTACAGATATTTCGGTGTCTGATTGACTATTGTGGTACCAATCTGGAAGCAGAACCGCCGTATGAGTCAAACTCATCACTTTGCCATGACATACGAATTTTTTTGGCTATTCGAGTTTGTTTATGGCTTCAAAATACGGTTTTTCTAACCATTTAACAGATGAAAACGCCTATATCTACATATATATGAGATATTTTGGTCAAACCTTCAACACAACAAACCCTCACCATGATAAGACGCAACTGCCCATCTAAAAATTTTGAGACATTTACCCCTCGATGATAAGGCTCTCCATATGGATAAAAATGGTAAATAGTATGCATGTTATGATTATGAAGATCAAACTTCACAACCAAAAATCCGACAATCTGATATGATCATTATGTCGAAATATATCTATGGTAAAAAATTAACTTGATCCGATAACGTTAATGGCTCGATCCTTACAATCAATCATGTAAGTTAAACCCCTTAACGCACGGAAACAGTCATTTGACTGTCTAAATTACGTATTTTGCCCGGACCCCCTTTAACTGAAAATAGTTTCAAATTGATGAGACGCAACCAGTGGTATAAAAATTTTATTTTATTTATTATAGCATAGCAGACCAAATATTAGGATATTCGTCGGTCAAGGTTTAGGGTTTAGGGTTTTAGCCGACGAAATATAAGGGTATTCGTCGCTCAAGTTATACAATTTCAAAATTCACAGACAAAATTCCGACCGTCAGATATCATCATTATGTTGATATATGTGTATGAGAAAAAAGTCATCTAGATTCGACGACGTTATTGGCTTCTCCGGGCAGTCAATCTCATAAGTCAAACCCCTAAACGCAAGGAAACGGCTATTTGACCATCTAAATTACGTATTTTAGCCAGATCTTCAACTGAAAATAATTTCAAATCGATGAGACACAACTAGTGGTATAAAATTGTTATTTTATTTATTATAGCATAGCCGACGAAATATTAGGGTATCTTCGGTCAAGGTTTAGAGTTTAGATTTTTAGCCGATAAAATTTATTAAAATTCGTCGGATAAAGTTAAATAAATAAATAAAAAAATAACTATAGCTAACGAAATTTATTAAAATTCGTCAGCTAAAGTTAAATAAATAAAATATATAAAATAAAAGTTTAAAATATAAGGCACTTTAGTCGACGAAATATATAATTTCATCGGCTAAAGTACCCTCAAATTTTTTGACTAAAATTTGAACTTTAGCCGACGAAATTAGAGTATTTCGTCGGCTAAAGTTCAAAATTTTTAAAATTCCTGCCAAAAATTTTTAATTTTTCTATATCTTTCATTCTTCTCCTCCTCTTCATCTCTCCTCCTCCTCCTTTTCCTGCTCCGGCGGCAACTCCTCTCCTCTACTCTCCTCTACTCTCCTTATCCTCCTTCTCCACCTCTCCTCCTCCTGCTCCTACTCTCCTCATCCTTCTCCTCCTCTCCTTCCCCTCTTCCTCCTCCTCTTCTTCTCCACCTCCTTCTCTTCTTCCTCCTCTTCTTCTCCTCCTCCACCATCGGCAGAAAAATGAAAAAGAAAAAAATTAATCAAAAATATAAGAAATAAATAAATAAATAACTATAGCCGACAAATTTTAATAAAATTCGTAAGCTAAAGTTAAATAAAATAAATAACTTTAGCCGATAAATTTTAATAAAATTCTTCAGTTAAAGTTAAATGAAATAAATAACTATAGCCGACAAAATTTATTAAAATTTCGTCGGCTAAGGTCCGAAAATTCGTCGCCTAAAATCCAGACTTTAAGCGATGGAAAATTTCTTCGTCGGCTAAATAAATGACTAATAAATTTCATCGGCTAAGGTCCAAAAATTAGTTGCCTAAAATCCAAACTTTAAGCAAAGAAAAATTTCTTCGTCGGCTAAATAAATGACTTTAGCCGACGATGAACAGTAATTTTGGGATGTTGTTGGTCCGAATGTAAGCTTTGTTGTCAAACAATACTTATCAACAGGGCTAGCTTTCTTGATGCGAATCTTACTCATCTGTGCCTCATTCCTAAAATCAAAGAACCGAAAGAAGCCAGTTACTTTAGACCAATTGCATTGTGTAATGTCATTATCAGGATTGCCTCAAGGTAGTAGCAAACCACTTGAAGCAGATCCTACCAAATGTTATTTCACCATTACAGAGTGCTTATGTTCCTGGCAGATTAATCTCTGATAATACCTTGATTGCTACTGAGGTGGCTCACTTCATGCATCAACTTAGAAGACAACAAGAAGTTTTTTCTCTCTAAAGCTAGATATATCTATGATCGACTAGAATGGAAGTTCATAGAAGCCATATTGCTAACACTTGGCTTCTCACATACATGGGTAACTCACATTATGAGAGGAGTAACTTCAGTCAGATACTCCATTCTACTCAATGGTAAACCCACAGAAGTTATTTCTCCTACTAGTGGTATTAGACAAGGTGATCCCCTATCACCATACCTCTTTATTCTTTGTGCAGAGGGTTTGTCATCTATCATCACCAAAGTAGTCTCAACCGGTAATATTGCTGGTTTGAAGTTAAGTCCATAGGCACTGGTGCTACATCACTTTTTTTTTGCTGATGATAGCTTCATCTTTGGAGTAGCAGAAGAAAATGAATGTCATAACTATCGTGCCTTTTGAATCTATATGAATGTGCATCTGGACTGAAAATCAACTACCAGAAGAGCAGTGTGGTTTTTAGTAGTAATGTGAATCAAACAACCCAAACTGACCTAGCTAATATCCTACAGGTTCAGTTGACAACAGAGCATGATAGATACTTGGGCCTCCCTCTTAGAGTTGGTAAATCCAAAACTCAAATTTTTGCTTATATCAAGGAGAAGATGTCAAATAAGTTGATTGGCTGGAGAGCAAAACTTGGCAGTGGTGCTGGAAAGGAGGTCTTAATCAAGGCGGTTGCTCAAACTATGCTTCAATAGATTAGAATTTTATTTATCTTAGACTCTTTCCCCTTCCTTCAATAGATTAGAATTTTATTTATCTTAGACTCCCTCCCTCCTGCTTTCAAAATCAATATAGCAAGAGAAAAGTCGATTGACAAGAGCCCGGGAGAAGACTTTGGGTGTAGAAGAAAAGACTCACGAGGAGGTAGGGTAATTAGATTGAGTTAGACTTTTGTTGTTTTTTAAATTGAGAACGGTTGATTTAATCGGATGATGAAAGTTAAAAGTCCTCATCATGTCATCATCAATTTGTCTTTAACAGAACGAGCTCCTCACACAACACACATTTTCTTATCTTGATGGATGTACTAGTTTTAGTCGGCAGTAATACATCCCAAGTTGATTAAGACATGTCAGCAATACAGCGCAAGTCAATTACGCCACGTGCACACATAATACACGATTTGCATGTAAGATTAGGTGAATTTTTAACTTTTTTTTAGGTATTGATTTTTGAGTACATGTTTTTATTTTAAGATAACGTGAATTTTAACTTTTTTTAAAGATATTGATGTCGGCTCATATGTTTTTGAAATAGAATAACGTGAATTTTAACTTTTTTAAAAGTATTGATGTCCAGAGCATATGATTTCAAAGTAAGATCACTTGAATTTTTAACTTTTTCAAGGCAGTGTCAATAACCAAACTTGACCACATGTATTAATTGCCTCGTAAGTATTCAAGTGGTGATGCATGTTCAAGCTTTCAGCTATAAATAAGTGGTGAGTTTGCAAGTCCCAAACACACCTTGGCGTCAGTTATTTGTGTCTTGAGCATTTCAGCAACAACACATCTCTTCTAATTTCTATCTTTTACCACAAATCAAATCAAATGGCGAACCCAGAATTCACCGTGCCTCCGTTGAACTTTGAAAAAGAATTTCGGGGAAGTTACGCGCGCTACATTGACCGGTTGCGCAATGATGTGGCAGTGGGTTATTCACACAATCGTCCCGTTGCCCCTATTGAGGAAAATCCACCAACTCGATTTTTTGACATCGTATTGGAAACCAACTCTCACAACATTAGAATGCGGATCCGCCGGGACAACCTCTACCTGGTAGGCTACCAAATGGAGGGTTCTAACCGATGGTTGGAGTTGAGGTACGACAACAATAACCGTGACCACCGAATCACCGGATCTACCTTTCTTAGCTTTCGTGACACATACGATGAACTCGTACGTGCTGCTGGTGTAACGAGTCTGAGTGACATAAAAGTTGGCCGGCGAGAACTTATTCGTGCTATCAATGCGCTAGCTAACTCTCAGGATGACGCCGAGAGGGCCAAGTCACTGCTCGTTGTGATTTTCATGATCATGGAGTCTGCTAGATTCATTGAGATCACCAACCACTTTGTTACGGAAGGCACCGCTGGTGGGCCAATCCCTGATTGGATTCAGAGTTACGTGCGCGGCTGGGCAGACCTCTCTTTCTCGTTGCTCCGCTCCGATGCCGACAATAGCTTCCGGCTTCCGGCCATCAATAGATTCAATGTGGCAACTTTAGAGGCCGCGTCCGCCATAATCGGTCTCTTGAAGGGACGCTTCTTTGAAACCCCTCGACGACAAGGGCGTGCGTCTGATGTTGGTGGACACCCTCTAGGACGACCACTGGTGGAGGTTTTCTCGGTGGCAATTGATAACATTCTCGGAAATTCGAACATCTATGGCACGATCCAAGTCAGCGACGGACTTGGCCATGAATACGTATACAATATACAATCGAATGATTCCCAACTCATCCGCGCCGGCGAAACTGTTCAGCTAAATGGCCCTGATCGTTGCAGCTCAGCCTATGGCAGCTTCACCATCGATGTGACTCTCATGTGTAGGGAGGGCTTGTCGGAGGACAGTGAAATCAGCAGAGGGCAGATCTCGTGGGACAAGACCAATGAGTATGACAAGCTCTTGTTTAAACGAATCCCAGGCAGATTTGGTGCGGCCACCGTGGCCTACGCAGTGTTTCGTGATGCCGCGGAGGCCAAGGTAGAGATTACGCTCATCAAAAATGGAGACCCGGCCAGTGTTTATGGACTGCTTACATCTCACAACGTCAGTCTCAACAGTGAAAGTGTGCTGTTTGAGAAGACACGGGATAGGTTCATAAATGTCAACCCTGGGAATCTCATTCCTCTGTCGAGATTAGCTGTGGCTGTGCCTTTGAACTCCAACTTCATAGTTCGGGCTGATCTCAAGGGAGCCAACATTTTAGATGTGATTGCTTTGGGCACTGCAACATTCTCTCCTCAGCTCTCTGGTATATGTGAGAAGAATATTAATGGTACTAACGGCAATTATATTCGAGTGAAGGTCTCTTGGTCTTGGTACGTTTGATCAAGAAGAAGAATAAGAATCTGTGTGTGTACTGTGTACTGTGTTCAATATATAATCTTAGTACTATTGTTTTTCAAAGCACCCTAATGAATATATATAAATGCATCTTATTTGGTTGGCCAGTAAATCAAAGCTAGAAAATTTTGTACATAATGATAGAGATGTAGTAGTGGTACGATATTTGTTAGTTGTACGAGTTATGAAAATTAAACGAAAATTATTCGGTGCATCGCCGGTGACGGTGACCGGCCTGCCCAATCCACACCGTCCAATCAATTTCTCACCGTTAGATACATACATTGTTCATTTTTATTTTTTTGTCTTTTACTAATATACACTAAGCCAATGGGGCTTATAGACAACGGTTAATAGACGAGGGTTGTCGTAGAAACCGTCGTCCAGTATAAATAGACGAGGGTTTTGTTGAAAACCGTCGTCTATGAAGGGGTGGTTTAATTACACCCAGTTTATGGACGAGGGTTTTTTATATAACCGTCGTTTATATAAAACCACAAAATAAAAAAAAACTGGGGAAATGATAGACGAGGGTAATGTGAAAAACCATCGTCTTCTTGAAAACGCGCTACTAACATTGGAAACGCGCGCTCAAGTTGCCCGCTAAATTTCCACAGAAAGGAATTGAAGTCTGAAACCCAGACGCGTGAAAAACCCAAGCATCCAATTTCTTGAACACCAATTTGTTCAATCCAGTCTGAAATTCTTTAACACCTCAACACCAAAGCCGAAATTCTTCAACACCCAATTTCTTCAACACCAATTTGTTCAATCCAGTTGAAGTCGCCGCTCTCGTTCTTGGGTTTTCAACCCTCTAATCGAAACCAGTTGGAGTCGCCGCTCCTGTTCTCTTGTTTTCAACCCTCTAATCGAAACCAGTTGAAGTCGCCGCTCCCGTTCTCTTGTTTTCAACCCGCTCCCGTTGAATGGCGCGAGGAAATTCGGCGGAGAAAACCCTAGATCTGCTACCCTAATTTCGCCTTCATTTGAAGTCGCCGCTCCCGTTCTCTTGTTTTAAGCCCTAGCTCACTTCGAAGATAGGTACCCAAATCCCATATCACTTTCTGCACTTTGAATTTTAGGGCTTTTGTGTTTGATTTTATTTTTATTTTTTTTTAAATTTCCATAACTCCCAGTTCATGGTAGCCATGTTAGGGTTCATCAGTTGTTTTCGTGATATGGTTATAATGGTGTTAAAGTTCATCTGATTTTTATGCAGTGTGGATTAGCACATAAAACACTTATGTTTGTGCGGGATGAATTTGAGTTATTAGCTCTGTTAACACTACATCTTCTGACTTCAGTTATGGCTATTTGCAGGGAACCCCTAGTAATTAATTTATAGTGGGCTTGATGTAGTGCTGTCGGTAGCATCTGAAGCTTCTGTTAAGTGATTTATTAGAATATTATCCTCCTACGATTTCAGTGGTATGCTTATTTTTCTCCTCTACAGTTTGGGACCTTTTTCCCAATTTTATGTTGTTAGTTTAGTCTGGTCCAAGTTATTTGGTTGATTAGAAGTTGGACTATAGCAATGTTTTCTTACTCTGGGTTATACACTAGAGGCAATTGTAACATTGTTTCCTTATGCAAATTTTAAATGGGCAGGTGACAATTAGTTGTTGACAATTGAATGTCGAAAATTGTATGCTTGCATTTTAGTTGTGATAGGATATAGAAACCAGCATGTCTAGTTACTTTGTGGTGATGGACTGGTTCTAATAAACTATATATGTTTTCTGTTTTCTCAGTTCAGAATCATTTGGAGATTGTTGGGTGTACCATTTTGGAGCATCGTTGTGATTGAGAGATTAATAAGGTATGCAATTTTGAAAGTTTTCTAGTAAGCAATGTGTAGCTCAATGAACTTTTCTAGTTAAGGTTGCATGTTTAATATCTTGTTTGGTTGTTGGCGTGGATGGAATGTTTTTGATATCATATGTGTCAGTGGATTTTTGAAAAACACTTATTTCGTTATGAGATTTAATAGAATTTATTTGAATTTGCTTGTCTTTGTTTGTTTAAAATTAGATGGATACCTCTTGGATGTTTGCGGATAGAAGAACAGAAGAATATAAGTCGGGGGTTACGTTTTTCCTTAAAATAGCCATTGAGAATGCGAGCAATCCTAGTCACATTAGCTGTCCTTGCTCCAAATGTCTCAATATGAAATCCTTTAGTGCTTCTGTTGTAAAAGAGCACCTGTCACAACAAATATGGGGTTCTATGGTGTTATTAAAGCTATATGGGATCTTGATTATTGCAAGTTCACTAGAACAGTTCTTCTGTGTCAGTGGGTTAATAACAAGTGGGGTATCAATGAGAATGAGTATGGGGTGGTATCAGTTGATCTTAGTAAGATAGGGCATCAGAAGGAGCCTTTTGTTTTGGCTAGACAAGTAGAGCAAGTGTTTTACTACCAGGATCCTTCAAACCCTTCTTGGTCTGTTGTATTACACATGCCAGATAGGTTTTACTTTGACAATGATTTACAAGACACCGTCATTGATCATCGACTATATTGTAAAAGGATGCCATCTGTTCAGGATTTGGCGAACGGTTGGCAATAACCTATAATTCCAGAAGCCAAGCATTTGGGAGAGCAAACACATGGTTGCAATCATTCCTTGGTGGACTGGTTCAAAAGATACCCATTACTTATACACATTGGTTAGGAGATGGATCAAAATCAGCAAAAGTCGTTCCACAATCTACAAAAGACAAAATTTGTGAACAGGTGGAGGTAAGAGTATTTATCAATTCTGAATGCAACTGGAAATGTAGTTTGAATATAAATTATGAGTTAACAGGTGTTTTGAATGTAGTTTGGGGACAGTTAAATTGCTTATGGAAATGTAGTCTGCATGTGAATTAAGTCCTGAAAATGTAGTTTGGAGACAGTTTATGAGATAACATGTGCTGAAAATGTAGTTTGGGGACATTTTATGACTTGAAATGCTTCTGGATATATAGTATGAATATGAATTATGACTTAAAATGTTACTGTGTAGGGAATATTTGAACTAGGCAGAGGTGGGAGAAAGGCTATTTTGAGTTCATGTGCCACAAAATTTCAGGATTTCAAGTATAGACTGATGCGGGACTTCGTTCTTCCTTTTCAAGATGATCCGGAAGCATTAGCAAAGCCTCCATCGAAATACACTTATATCACGGATGAACATTGGCATGAATTTGTGAAGTCAAGGTTGGGTGAGGAATGGCAGCAACTGCATCGTCTACAATCGCATAGACGACGAAAAAATGATTATGACACCTTATTTCGCGGAGTAGCTAGGTTTGACCATTTTATGTAGTTAGTACATGCCATGGTCTTAGTTTTTTGGAATATGCTATGGAATTGTTTTTGGATAGTTGAGTAGAGCTTAACTATTTTTTCAGTAATTGTAAGATGGCTTAGCTAGCAGCTGCTTTTGTTGTAAACTTGGTGTTAAGGTCCTTTGATCATAAGAACAAACAAAATGATGTATTTGTAAGAGTTGTTTCAATCAAGATACTGCATGATTTAGTTTGGACCTATTGTGTGGTTTAGTTTGGTGATTTCTGCATATATTGGTAACTGGATGAATTGGATTTATTAGGTACCAAAATGGCTGAGCCAGGGGAATCTGCAAATTTGCAAATCCTGCAAATCCAAAACGGTTTTTGTTAAAACCCTCGTCTATTTAATGCATCCTGGATTTGCAGGCGTACCCAAAATCTTCAATAGACGACGGTCCGCTTATAAAACCCTCGTCTATAACACTGAAACCGTCGTCTGTTTTGAACATAGACGACGGTTTACGGTATAATGCTTATTTCACTCACTTTATAGACAACGGTTTCTAAAAAAACCATCGTTTATATGTAAATATAGACGACGGTTAAAAACCCTCGTCTATATGCTTGCTATAGACGAGTGCCATTTTAACGAGTGTTTTTGGTATATTCGGACGACGGTTTTTAACCGTCGTCTATGACCTAAATTGGCTTAGTGATATGCAATACTCTCTCAAATTTAAGTTCATTTCTCATAGATGGAACCTTAAGCTACATCATCCGACTCTAATACAACATCGCTAAACTAATCTAGGTAGTCTTAATCGTGCCTAAGACTTCAACTTCCATTGTTCCTCCATTTTCAACATAGACTACAACCTTTGGCTTGTTAGTCCTTGTTTGATTTCCCTTGGCTTGTTAGTCCTTGTATAATTTCCTTTGGCTTGTAAAATCCTGCAAGGAATGAAATATCCTAATATTAGCTCTAGCATCCATCCACCATGAAGTACTGGCTAGCAGTTCAACTAGACTGTCTCTTACCTTTTTGTGCTCTGTTCTCTAACCATTTCTTATACTTGGGACAGTTTCTTTTCAGGTGTCCAGTAGTCTTTCAACAAAAATAACAGACTTGTAAAATTAGTATACAACAACTGAAACTAAATGGTTGATGAGAAAATATAATCTAAAAGTTGGTAAATTCAAGAAATCCTTATCAAACTCAAGGTAAGGACATCATTACCTAAGAAAAACAATATATATATATATATATATATGAGTACATGTTGGAGCCATATTATATATATCACAGAATACATTTATTTTCTTAATTTGTGCTATTTTTTGTTTCATTGCAAAAGTGATGGGGATAGAAGAAGAATATATGAGTATGTTGCTAGTAGGATCACATTTGTTTTTTGCATTCTTCCAGCTACAATGTCCTGTATGACATCTCAGACAGGAAGAAATTCTAAGCGAGTGAGCCTCTCTCCTCGCCGTTATCCCTAACTGGTCCCCGGTTAGATCCCTTGTCCTGCGGCCATGTTGCAGTGTAACATCCTTCTCTGGAATTGCCAGGGCATAGTGAATCGTGAAACACAAAGGGCTCTTATTGCTATCGTGCGGGCTCGAAACCCTAGTTTGATTTTCCTCTCTAAAACCCTAGCTCAACCTTCAACCCTTGAAACCTTTCGTGCTGATCTAGGTTTTACGGGCTGTTTGTGTTACCCTCGGGAGGAGTTTGGGCGGGACATTGCTTTGCTCTGGAATGGAGACGTGCATGTGAAAATTCGAAACTATGGACCGCGCTACATTGACATTGAGATTACGTCTGCACAAGAAAAATGCAGATTTACAGAGATCTATGGTTTTGCATCTCAAGCGCAGAGATCTCGTACTTAGAACCCTAGCAGCACAGCCATGTGCTCTGTCGTGGATCTTTGGAGGAGATTTCAATGAGATTATGAGTAACCGGGAGAAATCGGGTGGCCCTCCTCGAGGCTGGTCGTCGATGAAGCTCTTCTGACAAACAATGGCTGATTGTGAGCTGCGAGATATGGGATTTCATGGCAGTAAGTATACATGGTCAGATAGCTCAACCAAAGAACGACTTGACATGGTGTTCCAAAACCCTGCAAGACATGCTGTTCATCCAGGTCGAGTCTGTGTACTCCCACCGAGTGCCTCAAACCATCTTCCATTGCTCTTGGAACTGGGATCGCAATTCACCTTTTGGAAAACCCTGAAACGCTTTCGTTTTGAAGAGATGTGGCATCAACACAGGGACTGCATCAAAATCATCTTGAAAGGTTGGTCTAGATTCCTAACGGGAAATGGAATGCAAAAAATTGGAACACGCATATCACAAATTGGGGCTGAACTTCTTACATGGCACAAAGAAATCTTCAATGCTCAACGGACAGAGATCATAGTAGTCTAAGAGAAACTAAATGATATTATGAAGCAACCCTTTGCTCCAAACCAGTTTGCAGAACAAAAAGCACTTCACTCAAAGCTCAGTGAGTTGCTACATCAACAAGAAGTGTACTGGAGACAGCGGTTAAAAGAGTTATGGTTGAAGGAGGGGATAGAAACTTAGCTTTCTTTCATTGGAAAGCTTCCAACTGAAGAGCTCGAAATCGAATTTAAGGCATTCTCGATGCTCAAGGAACCTGGAATACAGACCCTGTAGTGGTTCTTGATACAGTGATGCAGTATTTCAAAAGTGTTTTCCATTCTGAAACTAGTGACAATGCTGAGGCCATGAATGCAGTTATGGATTCAGTGGAAGCTAGGGTTACAACTGAGATGAATGACATGTTACTCATGCCTTATGAAGATGATGAAATCAAAGCTGCATTATTCCATATGCATCCTTCCAAAAGTCCGGGACCTGATGGTATGTCCCCTTTCTTCTTTCAAAAATATTGGGATGTTGTTGGTCCGGATGTATGGTTTGCTGTCAAACAATACTTATCAACTGGAGCTAGATTTCCTGATGCCAATCTTACTCATCTGGGCCTCATTCCTAAAATCAAAGAACTGAAAGAAGCCAGTCACTTTAGACCAATTGCATTGTGTAATGTCATTATCACGATTGCCTCAAAGGTAGTAGCAAACCGCTTGAAGCAGATCCTACCAAATGTTATTTCACCATTGCAGAGTGCTTATGTTCCTGGCAGATTAATCTCTAATAATACCTTGATTGCTACTGATGTGGCTCACTTCATGCATCAACTTAGAAGACAACAAGAAGGTTTTTTCTCTCTAAAGCTCGATATATCGAAAGCATATGATCGGATAGAATGGAAGTTCATAGAAGCCCTATAGCTGACACTTAGCTTCTCACATGGGTAACTCACATTATGAGAGGAGTAACTTTAGTCAGATACTCCATTCAACTCAATGGTAAAACCACAGAAGTTATTTCTCCTACTATGTATTAAACAAGGTGATCCCCTATCACCATACCTCTTTATTCTTTGTGCAGAGGGTTTGTCATCTATCATCACCAAAGCAGTCTCAACCGGTAATATTGCAGGTTTGAAGTTAAGTCCACAGGTACCGGTGCTACATCACTTATTTTTTGCTGATGAAAGCTTCATCTTTGGAGCAGCAGAAGTAAATGAATGTCATAACTATCGTGCCTTTTTGAATCTATATGAATGTGCATCTGAATAGAAAATCAACTGCTAGAACAGCAGTGAGGCTAGATATTACCCTCATTGTTCCTTCTGGGAAGCACAGTTGAGTGATCATCCATCTTTTGCCTGGAGAAGTAATCTGGACAGCAGACCGGTTCTTCAAGCAAGAGTTTATTGGAAAATTGGTGATGGAGCTTGTACCAACATTTGGAAATGATGTGTGGATCCCGGACTTCTCACAATACTTGATTCATAAACATGCTTCAAGACCTAATTGATGTTTCAACCAGATCTTGGAATCGAAGTAGACTACTGCAATGTTTCTCTGAGGAAATTGCTCAAAAAGTTATGTGCATCCCTCTAAGCAACCGGGAGGTACCTGATAGGATTGTTTGGAAGCTCGATCTATTGTTATGCCTAATGCTCTAGCATCATCATCCTCGGGTGATCCTTTCATCTCTCTTTGGAAACGTGTGTGGCAAGCAAAGATTCCAAGAAGGGTAACTATTTGTGCATGGAGAGCTTGCAACAATACTTTATCTACTAGAGCAAGATTAACTACAAAAGGTTATCCAGGACCTGTCAACTGTGTCTCTTGTTCCCATCAGTATGAAGACATTGCACATCTTATGTGTGTTAGGAACCAGAAAACAGTAGAAACAGAGAGCTTAAAGTGGGAGCAATCTCTTTCTCATCTTATTGATGAACTAGCTTGGCTAATAAATAGCCTAACAAAACAAAACAGAAAACATCAAAAGCTGCCCACGTTTACCAGACTTAAAAACGTGGTAAGACTAATTCAAATGGAAAAATCAATCCCTTAACAATAGGGACTTATTAAACAGGATCTTAACAAAACAATCAAAACAACTTAACAATTCCTCTCTTAAACTGAATGCTACTAGCACTCAGTTTACAACACTTTCTAGACAGACTCCCAACAGTTCTCGTAGCTTCAAGAAAACATCCAGTTTAAGTGGTTTGGTCATTATATCAGCCACCTGTTCTTGTGTGCCACAATACACCAGCTCCACAGTACCAGCATTTGTTAGCTCCCGAAGGAAATGAAATCGCACATCTATGTGCTTACTTCGGCCGTGCATAACTGGATTCTTCGAAAGCTTAATTGCAGAGCTGCTATCACACCGAATAACTGCTGTCTTACCTTGATCCTTGCCCAGTTTTTCCAGAACTCTATTCAACCATACTGCTTGGTATGCACATGAAGCTGCAGCAATAAATTCTGCCTCTGTGGTAGAAAGACTAACAACTGGTTATTTTTTTGATGACCAAGACACAGCTCCTGAACCTAATAAAAACACATAACCTGAAGTGCTTTTTCTATCTTCCATATCTCCGGCGTAATCACTGTCAGTGTAAGCAACAAATTCTTCATCTCCTCCCTTTCTATAGAAAATCCCGAATCCAGTTGTTCCCTTCAAGTATCTCAAGGCTCTTCTTGCTGCCTGCAAATGAAGTTCAGTAGGATTCTCCATATACCTGCTAACAAGACTTACTACAAACATAAGATCTGATCGGGTAGCCGTGAGATACATAAGACTACCCACAACTTGTTTATAGTATGTCTTATCCACCTTTTTGCCACCTTCATCCTTCACAATTTTAGTGCCAGGAACTATTGGATTATTGGCAGGATTACACCTATCCATTCCAAACCTCTGCAGCACCTCCAAAGCATACTTCTTTTGATTGATAAAAATACCATCAGATTTCTGCACTACTTCAAGACCAAGAAAATATCTCATCTTACCAAGATCTGTCATGTCGAACTCATGCTTCATTGAAACTTTGAATTCGGTGAACATCTCTTCATCATTTCCAGTGAAGATGAGATCATCAACATATAAACTCACGATCAGCACCTTGCCTTCTTGTCTTCTTTTGATGAACAAAGTATGCTCATAATCACACTTCTCAAAACCCTCCTTCATGAAGTAGCTCTCTATACGACTGTACCAAGCATGCGGTGCTTGTTTAAGGCCATAAAGTGTTTTCTTTAACTTATACACCTTATGTTCATTCCCTTTTTGCACATATCCACAAGGCTGCTCCACAAAGACTTCTTCACTCAATTCACCATGCAAAAATGCAGACTTCACATCTAGTTGATAGATAGGCCACCCCTTTTGAGCTGCAAGTGCCATCACCAAACGTACTGTTTCCATGCGTGCCACTGGTGCAAATACTTCTGTATAGTCGATCCCATGCTGCTGAGTGTACCCCTTAGCTACAAGCCTGGCCTTGTATTTATCCACTTCTCCATGCTCATTAAGTTTAGTTTTATAAATTCACTTCACTCCAACTTTCTTTGCTCCTTCAGGTAAATCTGTCAATTCCCATGTTTCATTCCTTTTTATAGCCTCCATTTCCACGTCCATGGCTTTCCTCCACTTCTGACTTTTCATGGCATCTTCAAAGTATACAGGATCAGTAGCTACAAACATGGCCAAATGAGCTTCACTATCCACTTTAGAAAATTCTTCTCCTGTCACATAATTCCTCATCCAGATCGGTGGTCTTCTAGTCCTTTCTTCATGCGTACTAGTTGACCCTTCTCCAATTAAAGTATCAGAAGAGGGATTATCCTCCTCTTCTGCAGCACCAAAATCAGCTTCACTTCCTTCTTCACTTGCATCAAAATCTGTTGCTTCTTCCTCATGATCACCCCACTCCAAGTTGCAGATGATTGCTTCTTCATATTTCTTGTTCCAGTCCCATTTTTTGTCTTCTTCGAATACCACATCCCTGCTGATTATGATCTTCTGTGAAGTTGGATCATAAAGCCTGTAAGCCTTAGACTCCTCACTGACTCCCAGTAGGACACAACTCTGACTTTTATCATCTAGCTTGGTTCTTTTATTGTCGGGTACATGAACATGCGAGATGCACCCAAAGACTCTGAAATACTCAACCGAAGGCTTGACTCCACTCCAAGCTTCTTCTGGGGTCTTGTTTCTCACAGCTAATGTTGGACTTCGGTTCAAGACATGCACTGACCAATTCACTGCTTCCGGCCAAAAGGTTTTTGGAATTTTCTTTTCCGAAAGCATGCTGCGAACCATATTCATAATGGTTCGATTCTTTCGTTCCGCTACCTCATTCTGCTGCGGTGTGTATGCAGCTGTCAATTGCCTTTGTATGCCATTTTTATCACAAAAGTTGATGAATTCTTGTGATGTGAACTCTCCTCCGCGATCAGTTCGTAAGCCTTTGATAAAAATGCTTGTTTCCTTCTCAACATGAATCTTAAAACTTTTGAACACAGCAAATGCTTCTGATTTCTCAATTAGGAAATAGGCCCATGTTTTTCGACTAAAGTCATCAATGAAGGTGATTACATACCTTTTCTTGCTATTAGAGATAGGCTTGATCGGTCCACAAATGTCAGCATGTACCAATTGAAGGATCTGTGTCGCTCTCCATGTGCTCTTTTTTGGAAATGAATCCCTTTGTTGTTTCCCCACCAAGCAATCCTTACATAGTCTTGAGGGAGTGTTGAGCTCAGGTAGGCCATTCACCATCTTCTTCTGCAGAAGAGTCTTCAAGCCCTTAAAGGTCAAGTGTCCATACCGACAGTGCCAAAGTTGCATTGTGTCTTCAGTGATAGTGTTGAAACAAGTGGATGCAGTTGGCTGAGATATGGCATGCAGTATGAACATTCGATTTGAAGACATCTTCATCTCCATAATTAATCCTCTCTCATGATGAAACACCTTACATTTTCCCCTTTGAATCAAAATAGCAAGCCCCTTTTCCTGTAGCTGTCCAATGCTCATCAAATTATTTTTCAACTCTGGCACATAAAATACTTCTGTGATAATTTGTGCCATTCCGTTCACCAGCAGCCTCACATTACCTTTTCCCATTACCATCATGCTTGAGTCATTGCCTAGTTTCACATAAACCCTAAAGTTTTCATCAAGATCCGAGAAGTATTCCTTCTTTCCGCACATGTGATTACTACACCCTGAGTCAAGGTACCACACATCATCCGTTCTTGTTGCATTCATATCTACATATGCCATCAGCAACATTTCCTCTTGAGTTTCCGCATAGTTGGCCTCTTTCTCCTTGCTTGGGCATTCCCATTGAAAATGACCTAGCTTGTGACATTGATAGCATTCAATGGTGGCTCTTTCATGGCTTTGTCTGCCTCTTCCCCGTCCTCTTCCTCTGAAGGTTCCGCGTCCTCGGCCCCTTCCTCCATATTGATCTCCATGAGTAATCTTCAAGGCTTGTTCTTCCTCAACATGAGAACTACTCATGCGTAGTTCATGCACCAACAGACTACTTTGCAACTCATCAATAGTCAAGGTGTCTATATTATTAGACTCCTCAATGGAACATACAACATAATCGAATTTGGGTGTCATGGACCTCAGTATCTTTGCAACAACAGTAGCATCTCCCTTGTCTTCACCATTTGCTTTCATCTTGTTGGCTATGACTAGAGTTCGAGCAAAGTAATCATTCACCGATTCGCTTGTCTTCATGTGAAGAGTTTCAAACTCCTTACGGAGAGCTTGCAATTATGCACGCTTGACTCGTGTTGTCCCTTGATATTTCTGCTTCAAGGACTCCCATATGTTCTTTGCCGTATCCTTGTTGAGAATTGTCTCTAAGATGGAACGATCTAGAGCTTGAAATAGATAGTTCTTTGCTTTCAAGTCTTTTAACTTCTGCTCTTCAATATGCTTTCCTTGTGCATCTGTGAGAGCAACACCTTCTGCTGCTGCAGGAATTCCATTCTCCACCAAGCCCCAGTACTCCTTTGAACGCAAGAAGTTTTCCATGAGCATCGCCCAATGATCATAGTACCCATCAAATTTCGGAATAGATGGCTGCACAAAAGTATTCTCTGTCGCCATAGTTCAGCTACTACACACTTAGAAGGCTGCTGCTTCCAAATTCTAATCAGGCCCCGTGATGGAGCTCTGATACCAGATGTTAGGAACCAGAAAACAGTAGAAACAGAGAGCTTAAAGTGGGAGCAATCTCTTTCTCATCTTATTGAAGAACTAGCTTGGCTAATAAATAGCCTAACAAAACAAAACAGAAAACATCAAAAGCTGCCCACGTTTACCAGACCTAAAAACGTGGTAAGACTAATTCAAATGGAAAAATCAATCCCTTAACAATAGGGACTTATTAAACAGAATCTTAACTAAACAATCGAAACAACTTAACAATGTGCGCATGTCCAATAGCGCGAGAAATCATCTTAAAAGAGCCTCTCAAACTCACTACTTTAGTCTCTCCCAGTTTTACCTTCAAGGAATGGATGCTAGAGTAAGCTATGTCCCTCCCAACTGTAAAATTTGACCAACTTCTCATGATCATCTGGGGAATTTGGCGTAACAGAAATAACACATTATGGAAACAAAAACCACAATCTGCAGCTGATATTCTCTGTGGAACTATGGCTTGGTACCATGAATTTGTTGCAGCTAATAAACCAGTTGTTCAACAAAGACCTAGATGGAGTCCTCCAAAGGCATGTACCTTTAAGCTTAATGTAGATGAGGCATTCTTACATACTGGTACAGATGGTGGCATTGGCGGTATCCTCAGAAACTCTCAAAGTCAGGCCATTGCTGGTATTGCACATCATCTGTTCAATGTTTCTTCTCCCAAGCAAGTAGAATTGGAAGCTATTAGAGTTGCAGCTCACTGGTTACCATGGTTCTAAAAGGCCCCGCCTAGCACTGTTTAGTCCATGCCTAGGCTCTAGGCTGCAACAAGCCGCCTCGTTTTTCTTCAAGGCTTTTGTGTCATGCTGTGGGAAATTAGGCTGCCGCCTAGCCGCCTAGGGTTCATAGCTCTCCGGCTAATTTTATTTACATTTGGTGGTGGGGCTGTTACATTGTGGGGAGCATGAGAGTATAAGAGTAAATGATGTTTTTAGAATTAGAAGTCTGTGTTTATTATTGTTGTTGCTCACTTGTACATAAAGTTATGCTAAATTTTGGCTATAATCTATTTTATAAATATATCTAACAAGATTTATGTTGAATAATTTATCCATATTTGACTGTTTTCAAATATTGTAGTACATAAAATATATATTTTTAATTAATAAATATGAAAAAAGTAAATCGTCTAATCTCCGCCTAGGCTGTCCAGACGCTAGGCTATGAGTCGCCGCCTGCCTATCGCCTAACGTCTTTTAGAGCATTGTTGGTTACAGAGGTTGGAATATGCAGATTGCAAGATCCAAACTGACTGTCAATTGGCAGTGCATGATATTGAGACACTGGAGCACTTGCAGCTAGAGTATGGTAATCTTATCACTGATATTTATCAGTCTTCAGCAGTTGAAGAATGTTAAAGTTGGGTTTGCACCAAGAACTACAAATTGTGTGGCTCATAGGCTTGCTGCCTTTGCTTTTGATCAAACGAACCAGCATGAATGGCTGGATTCTATCCTTTTTATGTTTAGAGATGTTCTAAGCTATGATTGTAACAATTGACTTTATTAATAAATTTGGAGCTACTGCTTTCTTTCTCCTAAAAAAAATGTCCTGTATGACACAGATGGTGTGTTGTATATATTGTCAAGCCGAATATTCAAACATTTGTGTGTGCATGTCTCGAACACCCTAAATTATTTGCATGTTTCATCCCACATCGTATTAAAACTTGCAAACCATCTATCTGGTAACCTACCAACATAATGAACCTCAACTGGAGATCTTCCGCTTAGAAGTGTCATATGATTTGAAATCGAAAATGACATGAAAATTAAAGGTAGTTTAGGAATTTAAGTGAGGTAAACTCAGCAAATGCCAACACTCACGCATAATAGAGCCCCTTATTCACTGCTTTTATTAAAGAGAAAATACATCAAATCCACTACACAAAATATTCCATACATTATGGAGCTCCTTATTCACTGCTTTTATTTAGGATGAGACAGCCTATCACTCTAAGTAGAACATCCATGCATTATGCAGTTCCGGCAATCTTCCGGCTTACATCATAACTGGGAGCCTTAGTTGTCCCTTGAGAATCAAAACTCGAATCCTCTCGGGTAAATACGGATAGCGTTATAGAATCAGTGGCAGGAACGTCAAGCTGCAACACAAATGCACGGCTTCCACTAACACTCTGTCGATATGTATTAGCATCGGCTGCAAACTTCCAACATAAATTCCAGTTTTCATCCCAAAGCGACATTATGAGGAAGCTTGCGAACCTTCCATCGGGTAACCTTCCAACATAATGAACCTCTACTGGAGATGTTCTGTTGCCCAGCCACATAGCTCCCTCCTGCTCATCGGTTCCCACGAGAACATACTCTTTATCATTTAGATTATCCTTGTTGGTCACCTTCACAACACCTGGCCAATTAGAAACCACGCTTCTCAGATTCAGCACCATCTTCTCTTCGATCTCCTGGTAGATGATATATATGCATACAACTGCAGATGTATCTTACTTCACGTCCTTCATTCCTTTATATAGCCAAAACAAAACGAAGTCTCCGCGTAACGTTCTGTCCAGGACCATTACTTGGCCACCGGCAAGGCGCGGGAATCTAGTCCAGTACTCATATTTTATCTTGTTGTTTTTAATGGCCGGCTTTTTCAATAGGGATAGAAAACTAGTATATATCACACACAAGCAGACCGTTCTATTAAGGACCAAGTTAAGGAGGACTTCGTAAGAACTTTTAACTTTTTTAAATCAACGGTTCTTAATTTACAGAACAACAAAAGCTTAACTCCACCCAATCTTCCTACCACTTTGCGAGTCTTTTTTCTTACGTACAAATTCTTCTCACGCAGAAATTTTTTATTTCTCGCTTCGGGCTCTTGTCAATCGACACTACTCCTCGAGATTATTTATTCATCTCGACCTAATCAATTTCTCCCCTGTCACTACCAAAGAAAGTAGTATAACCGACGAAAAAAACAGATCGACGAAGAAAAATTTCACCTGTTAAAGTGTACTTTAGCTGACACAAAAAACTTTAATTCGTCGACTAAAGTCCATAATTTCGTCGGTTAAAGTTCTTAACTTTAGCCGACGAAACTCTAATTCGTCAGCTAAAATTTGTATTTTCATCGGCTTTAGTCTAAATATTTTAGTCGACAAAAAAGAAATTTATCGTTGGCTATAATATAATAAACAATATTTTAAAACTCGACCTAGCCTAGTCGGCCGACTAGTCGGTAGTCGGTCAATCACCGAGACTATTTTGGTGTAGTCGACCGGGAGAAAAATCAGGAAAATTTCAGGCTAGTCGGCGGAAAATCAGGCTAGTCGAGAAAAAAATGGGCTAGTCGATGAAAAATCGGCGTAGACGACCCAGTCGGCTCAACTCAGAATAGACAACAAATAAGGAAAAAAATGAAACGACGTCGTCAAAACTCAAAACCTAATTCGAATTTAATATTGTAAAGTTTTATTGATTATTTTTATTATTTTAGACATTATATAACCCTTTACAAAAAAATAAATTTAATTATATTTTTTAAAAATAAATCCAAAAATTAAAAACTGATTACTCCCCGAGTACTCGCCCGACTACTCCTCTACTCACTAGTCCTCAGCCGGCCGACCAACTAGCTACTAACGACTTTTAGAACCTTGATAATAAATAAAATATAAAGTAAAAAATATTTAAATATCTTAGCCGACGATGACGCAATAAATTTGTCGGCTATGGTATAATAAGGGTTTAGGGTATCGTTGCCTATGATATAACAGACGAGTTAAAAAATATTTAAATACCATAGCCGATGATGACGTAATAAATTTGTCAGTTATGGTATAATAAATAAAATAACAATTTTAAATATCATAGCCGGCGATAAAACATTAAATTCATCGGCTATAGTCTAAATGCCGCTAGTTCCCTATAGGTAGTTCTATCTTCATGGGTTATTTTTCAATAAATTTTTACACCATTGGTTGAGTTTTATTGATTTGAAACTATTTTGTGTTGAAGGTTCGGCTAAAATACGTAATTTAGACGGTCAAATGACCGTTTCCGTGCGTTTAGGGGTTTGACTTACGGGATTGACCGTCCGGATCGAGCCCTTAACTTTATCGGATCAAGTTGAATTTTTCCCTTACATGTATTTTATCATGATGGTCATATCAGACGGTTAGATTTTTTTTTCATTTCTCATGTTTGATTATCGGAATCACGATGTGGCCACTAATGTTGTATAATTTAGTAACTAAGTTTTAAATAGATGTTTCACATCAAAAAACAAACTCTACGAAGAACCTTCAAACTCAAAAGTTATGAAATAAGATATGACCGGAATGGTGAAATACATCTACGGTTGAATAATCATGTAATTCTGGTAAAGTCTCGGTGGCGATAGTTGCGGTCAACACAATTTACCATTATAACTCCTTATGGGTAGCCCTATCTGTATGGGTTATTCTTCAGTAAATTTTTATACCATTGGTTGCATCTCATCGATTTAAAACTTTTATATATTGAGGGTGCGGCCAAAATACGTAATTTAGACAGTCAAATGACCGTTTTCGTGCATTTAAGGGTTTGACTTATGGGATTAACCGTCAGGAACGAGCCCTCAACGTTATCAATCACATTGAATTTTTTTATACATGTATTTCATCATGATGATCATATCAAATTGTCGGATTTTCGTTTCTCAAGTTTGATTATCGGAATGACAATGTTCTGAAAGTACAAAAGCAACTATAGCCGACGATAATATTGAAAATTCGTCTAATATAGTGAAATAAATTAAATAAATAAAAATAAAACTGATTATAGTCGACGATAATATTTGATATTCGTCAGCTATGATGTAATAAATAAAATATAAAATATAAAATAAAAAAATATTTAAATATCATAGCCGACGATGACCCAATAAATTCGTGGGCTATGGTATAATAAATAAAATAAAAAAAGGATAAATACCATAGTCGATGACATGTCACATGTCGTCGGCTAAAGTACCCTTAAAATTTTAAAATTTCAGACTAAAAATTTGAAAATTTTCTATTCCTCCTTCTCCTTCTCCGTCGTCCTCTTCCACCGCTGCTCCTCATCCTCCTTCTCTAGCTCCTCCTCCTCAGGTAACAACTCCTCCTTCTTCGACGACAACTCCTCCTCTTTCGGCTCCTCCATCGGTGACAACTCTTCCTTCTCATTCTCCTCCACCGAGGCTGCCCCTCCTCCTCCAAACACCTACAGACAGTGGTGGTGGTGGTGGTGGTAGAAAAATAATGAATCGAAAGTAAAAGAAATAAAAAAGAAAAAAAATAAAAAAAAATAACTATTTTTTAAACTTAAACCGAGGAAATGAAACTTTAGGTGACGAAATGCGAAATTTAGCCGAAGAAATTCAAACTTTAGCAGACGAAACTCAAACTTTAGCAGACGAAACTCAAACTACGAGTTGCAAACTTTAGGCGACGAAATGCAAACTTTAGCTTACGAGTTGCTCACTTTAGGCGACAAAATTTTGTTGGCTAAAGTTTACTCGGCCAACTATTTTGACTGATAGGAGAAGTTTTCAGCGATAAATATCGTCGCCTAAAGTCCAAAAATTAGTCTTCTAAAGTCTGGACTTTAGACGTCGAAGAAACTTAACGCGACGAAGACACTTTAGGAGACGAATAGTTTCTTCGTCGGCTAAAGTTGAGACTTTAGGCGACGATATACACTTCATCGGTTAAAATTTTAGCTGACGACCTTTTTCCAACGACTTCTTAGTCAACGAGGGTTCGTCGGCTAAAGTCTTAGCCGACGAAATTTTGTAACAGTCAGACGAAAAAACTTCATCGGTCATAATAGTTGTCCTGGTAGTATTCGTCTCTTTAACTCCATTCACCAAATTTCTTATTCCGCTTAAATCTGTCATAAGTTTCCGCCATAGTGGCCTTATTTGGGTTTCGATAGATTAGAATTTTATTTATCTTAGACTCTCTCCCTCCTGCTTCCAAAATCAATATAGCAAGAGAAAAGTCGATTGACAAGAGCCTGGAGTGGGAAATAAAAAAAATTCAACGGGAGAAGAATTTGGGTGTAAGAGAAAAATCTCACGAGGAGGTAGGGTAATTAGATTTAGATTTTTGTTGTTTTTTAAATTGAGAACCGTTGATTTAATCGGATGGTGAAAGTTAAAAGTCCTCATCAATTTGTCTTTAACAGAACGATCTCCTCACACAATACACATTTTCCTATCTTGATGGATGTACTAGTTTTAGTCGGCAGTAATACATCCCAAGTTGATTAAGACATGTCAGCAATACAGCGCAGGTTGATTAAGACATGTGCACACATAATACACGATTTGCATGTATTATTGTAAAAAGTGATGGGGACAGAAAAAGAATATTTGATAATGCCGCTAGCTTACAAGTAAGATTAGGTGAATTTTTAACTTTTTTAACGGTATTAATTTCTGAATATATGTTTTTATTTTAAGATAACGTGAATTTTAACTTTTTTAAAGATATTGATGTCGGGTCATATGTTTTCAAAATAAGATAACGTGAATTTTAACTTTTTTGAATGTATTGATGCTAGGAGCATATGATTTCTAAGTAAGATCACTTGAATTTTAACTTTCTTAAAGATATTGATACCGGGAGCATATTATTTCTAAGTAAGTTCACGTGAATTTTTACTTTCTTGAAGGTATTGATGCCGAGAGCATATGATTTCTAAGTAAGATCACATGAATTTTAACTTTCTTGAAGATATTGCCGAGAGCATATAATTTCTAGGTAAGATCACGTGAATTTTAACTTTCTTAAAGGTATTGATGCACATGGCCGGATAAGACCATTTTTAACTTTTTTCAAGGTAGTGCCAATATGAAACACATGGCCGGATAAGAATAAGAAGCTAGCTTGCTCTCCGTCCACCAAATTTGACCACATGTATTACTTGCCTCATAAGTATTCAAGTGGTGATGCATGTTAAAGCTTTCAGCTATAAATAGGTGGTGAGTTTGCAAGTCCCAAACACACCTTGGCGTCAGTTATTTGTGTCTTGAGCATTTCAGCAACAACACATCTCTTCTAATTTCTATCTTTTACAACAAATCAAATCAAATGGCGGACCCAGAATTCACCGTGGATCCGTTCAACTTTGAAAAAGAACTCTGGGAAAGTTACGCGCGCTACATTGAGCGGTTGCGCAATCAAGTGGCAGTGAGTTATTCACACAATCGTCCCGTTGCCCCTATTGAGGAAAATCCACCAACTCGATTTTTTGACATCGTATTGGAAACCAACTCTCACAACATTAGAATGCGGATCCGCCGGGACAACCTCTACTTGGTAGGCTACCAAATGGAGGGTTCTAACCGATGGTTGGAGTTGAGGTACGACAACAATAACCGTGACCACCGAATTACCGGATCTACCTTTCTTAGCTTTGGTGACACATACGATGAACTCGTAAGTGCTGCTGGTGTAACGACTCTGAGTAGCATACAAGTTGGCCGGCAAGAACTTATTCGTGCTATCAATGCGCTAGCTAACTCTCAGGATGACGCCGAGAGGGCCAAGTCACTGCTCGTTGTGATTTTCATGATCATGGAGTCTGCTAGATTCATTGAGATCACCAACCACTTTGTTACGGAAGGCACCGCTGGTGGGCCAATCCCTGCTTGGATTCAGAGTTACGTGCGCGGCTGGGCAAACCTCTCTTTCTCGTTGCTCCGCTCCGATGCCGACAATAGCTTCCGGCTTCCGGCCAACAATAGATTCAATGTGGCAACTTTAGAGGCCGCGTCCGCCATAATCGGTCTCTTGAAGGGACGCTTCTTTGGACCCCCTCGACGACAAAGGCGTGCGTCTGATGATGGTGGATACCCTCAAGGACGACCACTGGTGGAGGTTTTCTCGGTGACAATTGATAACATTCGCGGAAATTCGAACATCTATGGCGACATCAATGGCACGATCCAAGTCAGCGACGGACTTGGCTATGAATACGTATACAATATACAATCGAATGATTCCCAACTCATCCGCGCCGGCGAAACTGTTCAGCTAAATGGCCCTGATCGTTGCATCTCAGCCTATGACAGCTTCACCATCGATGTGGCTCTCATGTGTAGGGAGGGCTTGTCGGAGGACAGTGAAATCAGCAGAGGGCAGATCTCGTGGGACATTACCAACGTCTCCACCAATGTGTATGACAAGCTCTTGTTTCAACGAATCCCAGGCAGATTTGGTGCGGCCACCGTGGCCTACGCAGTGTTAAGTGATGCCGTGGAGGCCAAGGTAGAGATTACGCTCATCAAAAATGGAGACCCGGCCAGTGTTTATGGACTGCTTACATCTCACAACGTCAGTCTCAACAGTGAAAGTGTGCTGTTTGAGAAGACACGGAATAGGTTCATAAATGTCAACCCTGGGAATCTCATTCCTCTGTCGAGATTAGTTGTGGCTGTGCCTTTGAACTCCAACTTCATAGTTCGTGCTGATCTCAAGGGAGCCAACATTTTTTCTTCTGAAGATGTGATTGCTTTGGGCACTGCAACATTCTCTCCTCAGCTCTCTGGTATATATGAGCAGGATATTAATGGTACTAACGGCAATTATATTCGAGTGAAGGTCTCTTGGTCTTGGTTCGTTTGATCAAGAAGAAGAATAAGAATCTGTGTGTGTACTGTGTTCAATATATAATCTTAGTACTATTGTTTTTCAAAGCACCCTAATGAATATATATAAATGCATCTTATTTGGTTGGCCAGTAAATCAAACCTAGAAAATTTTGTACATAATGATAGAGATGTAGTAGTGTTACAATATTTGTCTTTTTAGTTGTACGAGCTATGAAAATTAAACGAAAATTATTCGGTGCATCGTCGGTAACAGTGACCGGCCTACTCAATCTACACCATCCAATCAATTTCTCACTGTCACATGCATGCACTGTTTATTTTTATTTTTTCTTTTTTTTTTGTCTTTTACTAATATATGCAATACTCTCTCAAAATTAAGTTCCTTTCTCATCCGACTCTAATACAACATCGCTAAACTAATCTAGGTAGTCTTAATCGTGCCTAAGACTTCAACTTCCATTGTTCCTCCATTTTCAACATAGACTACAACCTTTGGCTTGTTAGTCCTTGTTTGTCCTTGTTTGATTTCCTTTGGCTTGTAAAATCCTGCAAGGAATGAAATATGCTAATATTAGCTCTAGCATCCGTCCACCATGAAGTACTGGCTAGCAGTTCAACTAGACTGTCTCTTACCTTTTTGTGCTCTGTTCTCTAACCATTTCTTATACTTGGGACAGTTTCTTTTCAGGTGTCCAGTAGTCTTTCAACAAAAATAACAGACTTTGTAAAATTAGTACACAACAACTCAAACTGAATGGTTAAAATGAGAAAATATAATCTAAAAGTTGGTAAATTCAAGAAATCCTTACCAAACTCAAGGTAAGGACATCATTACCTAAGAAAACTATATATATATATATATATATATATATATATATGAGTACATGTTGGAGCCATATTATATATATCACAGAATACATTTTTTTTCTTAATTTGTGCTATTTTTTGTTTCATTGCAAAAGTGATGGGGATAGAAGAATATATGAGTATGTTGCTAGTAGGATCACATTTGTTTTTTACATTCTTCCAGCTACAATGTCCTGTATGACATCTCAGACAGGAAGAAATTCTAAGCGAGTGAGCCTCTCTCCTCGCCGCTATCCCTAACTGGTCCCCGGTTAGATCCCTTGTCCTGCGGCCATGTTGCAGTGTAACATCCTTCTCTGGAATTGCCAGGGCGTAGTGAATCGTGAAACACAAAGGGCTCTTATTGCTATCGTACGGGCTCGAAACCCTAGTTTGATTTTCCTCTCTAAAACCCTAGCTCAACCTTCAACCCTTGAAACCTTACGTGCTGATCTAGGTTTTACGGGCTGTTTGTGTTACCCTCGGGAGGAGTTTGGGCGGGACATTGCTTTGCTCTGGAATGGAGACGTGCATGTGAAAATTCGAAACTATGGACCGCGCTACATTGACATTGAGATTACGTCTGCACAAGAAAAATGCAGATTTACAGTGATCTATGGTTTTGCATCTCAAACGCAGAGATCTCGTACTAATTAGAACCCTAGCAGCACAGCCATGTGCTCTGTCGTGGATCTTTGGAGGAGATTTCAATGAGATTATGAGTAACCGGGAGAAATCGGGTGGTCCTCCTCGAGCCTGGTCGTCGATGAAGCTCTTCTGACAAACAATGGCTGATTGTGAGCTGCGAGATATGGGATTTCATGGCAGTAAGTATACTTGGTCAGATCAATGTTTTCAAAAGCGAAAACGAAAGCGAAGACGAATTGTGGAAGCCCCGCGAGACGAAAGCCTTAAGGCGACCGGACGACCGCCTTTCCAACAAATATTAAATAAATATATTATATATATAATCTCAATACATAACAAAATATATTTAAGAGTTGTTATATATGTTAGATAATATTGGACTTTACACTTACTGCATTACATTAATATAATTACAATTGATTTAGCTAAATACAAATAACAAGAAATACATGAATATGACTCTATTTCTGGTTATTTGTTTAGGATATATCTCCTTGCAAAAGTAGGGCACTCATCATTTTAATTACCTGATTAATATTAGGAGTTGTGATAAGTTTTAGTCTCTCTTAATAACTATTAAACAAGTATTAGACTCCTAATGGGATGAGTCTCTTATCTTGTTAAAGTGGCCAATATATATACAAGGAGAAACCCCTGCACTCAACACACTTTTTGCATTCAGTTTAGTCCCATACTAACGCTTATAGTGTTGAAGTGCAGAAGGTTTATCTTGTTTCTAGACGAGCTATTTTACCAGGATGTCTACCTTAATGAACCAGCCATCAGGTAAATACTCTAGGCCTATTGTTCATATCATAATGGGATATGTGTTCATGATTTTTATGATTTGATCTGGATGTCTTTTGCATCTTTAAGCTAACAGTGGTATCAGAGCCTGCGGGCTATCATAATAACATGAATCATATCATATGTTTTGATTTGGCTGCAAAACTTTTAAGATCAATAAGATATGTATGCATTTTAAAACCTTCAGTGTTCTTCGAAAATAGGGTTTAAGAAATAACCCGTTTTAAAGCCAAAAACTCCATTCAGAATAAAACAAAAAAAAGGAAGAGAACAACGTTCTTTTGACGTTGTCTTC
Organism: Comarum palustre; assembly: GCA_951800085.1. Lineage (NCBI taxonomy): Eukaryota > Viridiplantae > Streptophyta > Magnoliopsida > Rosales > Rosaceae > Comarum > Comarum palustre. The sequence continues at coordinate 7,557,494 of OX637576.1, forward strand.
AGTATCCTTCTCTTCTTCCTTTCGTTGTCTTCTTTCTGTTTTAATTTGGGGTTTTTTGAGCGCAATGAGATTCAGCATCTCAAAGGGATTCAAGACCCATTTAGGCGCTCGAATATGGATTGCTACTATTCTGTTTTTGCTTGCTTCAGCTAATTTTGATGCAGCGCTGTAGCAGAGGCTAAGGTGTGAATTTCTGAACTTCTGGATTCTAAATCTTATCTTTCAATCTTATCTGGATGGGTTTTTTCATGTAGTATGACATTCATGATGATTTGCTATTGAGAATTGAGTTGTCAGAAAACCCTTATGAATTCGTTTTCATTCCTGATTAATACTGTCGAATTGCTTTACTGATACATTGTTGATTGACTGTTGGAATGATTATGAATCTATTAAGTTGATATGATTGAGATTGATTGAGATTATAAGGCATGTATTGAAATTGATTTTTGTTCCGAAATTGGTTTTTGCCTGAATTGAGTTGCTGTGTTTTTACAAATACTTGAGTTACTCCCCGTATGCAAATAAATCTATATATATGCAAAACTTCAGAAATTTGTTAAAAGACTACAGTAAAGATTAATGAAAGTTCCTGTATGAAATCTGAACATATAGTATTAATCAAGTTTTGTGATTTTGAGGAACTGTTTTGATTATATTGCACAAAGCAAGCCTTCACTTCTATTTTTTCAGAATCTTTGAGAAAAACAAAACTGGGACCTTGTGTTTTAAAATTTAACATTACACTTATATTTTGACTCCCAAAGGAGTAGTTCACTGTGTAATTTTGTTTTTTAAACAGCAATATATGTTAACACAAAGACCAATACTGATAACTTGAAATTTTACTTTGTCCAAAGAGAAAGATTATATCATGGGATACCAGGTTTTTGTAGTGAATAGTATATTGATAAAGAAATTTCATAATGCTAAGTTTTATCCCACAAAGGGATTACTTGACATTACTTCAGCTATTACTACAGTTATAAGATATATGTTGATTGCTGGTTTGATATTGAAAGCATATACCATTCTGGTACTTTAGAATTGCCTGTTTGTAATTTTTTTTAAAATTTTGCAATTTTTCTGTAACACACAAAATGGAATATAGTCTTACACTGCTTTATTTTCTCTTTAGGATCTCTGTTTTTGAATGTGACTCAAGTGGAGTTGTTGCATGGTAATAATTATAAGAATTGGAGGAAACACATAGATTACCATATGACTATGATCCCAGGCATGGACCTCTGCATTGTTGATGAGCAACCTGATGAATTAAATGCAGATAGTAGCCCTGAGGAAAGGAGAGCTTATAAGGATTGGCACAACAGTAACAGAAAAGCCAAAACCTTGATTAGAACTTCCATGGTAGACTCAATTAGGAGATCCATAGAGGAACCTGAAACAGCTTGGGATTTTTTGGAGGCTATCTCTGAAAAATATCTGGAGAATGATAAGGCTGAGATATTGAGGCTGAGTAGGGAGTTCAATGATATGAGTTTTTCTGGGAATGGTTCAGTGCGAGAGCATATCATGACCATGATGGATCTGAATTCTAGGCTAAGGGATTTAGAAGTGGGTGTTAAAGATGAACAGGTAGTGGCACAGGCACTTGAGTCCCTGCCAGCCACATACAGTAACCTCAAAACCACTTATAATGCCTCTGAAGAAAAATGGACCCTAAATAAGCTCATTTCTGTCTGTGTAAATGAGGAAGCTAGGATTAAAAAGGAGTCTAAAAAATCTGAACCTACCACTACGGTTAATCTGGTGGAGAAAGAGAAGGCCAAGTGGAAGAACTATAGCAAGCTGAAGGCTAAGAAAACTGTTAACACTAAAGTATCTGGAAAATCTTTAGAGGTTAAAACAGGAAAAACATTTAAGTATAAGTGTTTTTTCTGCAAAAAACCTGGTCACATGAAGAAAGATTGTTCAGGCTTCAAAGCCTGGATGACTAAAAAGGGTGAGTCTTTTCCAAATTCAGTTTTCTCTTTAGAAGTTAATTTTGTTAATGTTAGTCCACATACCTACTGGATAGACTCAGGCTCACCTATTCATATTACCACTTCATTGCAGGGTATAATAAAGAGGAGAGCCCCAAAGAAAAATGAGGCAAATGTCTGTGTTGGAAATGGAGCTAGAGTAGCTGTTAAGGCTATTGGAACTTTGAGATTAGATCTTGGTTTAGGAAAGTTTGTTTATTTAGACAATGTTTATTATATTCCTTCTCTTAAAATGAATTTGATTTCTGTTTCTCTTTTGGTTAAGCTTGGTTGTAGACTTTCTATTGATTTGGATGGAATAAAGCTATTTCGTGATTCTGAATATATTGGTTGTGGTGTTTTCAATAATGATTATTTGCAATTAAATTGTTCTGTTGCACAACAGGAAATTCTGTTGATTGAAAATAATGAAAACATTAAGAATCACACCAATAATGTCACTGGAACTAAAAGAATCCTTTAGAATCAACGGTCTGCAAACCTGTGGCATAGGAGGCTAGGCCACATTTCAAAAGAAAGACTTAAAACACTTGAGAAAAATAAACTTTTACCTACAGATTTATACTATTCTGATATGACTGACTGTGTAGAATGTTGTAAGGGTAAAATGACTAAATTCAGAAATAAGAAAGCAACAAGAAGTCAGAAACTCTTAGAACTAATCCACACTGACATCTGTGGACCCTTTAAGCATAAAACTATCTGTGGAAATGTTTACTTCATCACCTTTATAGATGACTTCTCTAGGTACTGCTATATCTATATGTTATCAGAAAAATCACAAGCTCTTCAAGCATTCATAATCTATAAAACTGAAGTAGAATTGCAGCTTGAAAAGAAAATTAAAGTAGTGAAATCTGATAGGGGTGGAGAGTACTATGGTAGGCATACTGAAGCAGGCCAACAGAATGGACCTTTTGCAAGGTACCTTCAAGAAAATGGCATTAAGGCTCTGTATTCTACTCCCCATAATCCCCAACAAAATGGAGTAGCAGAGAGAAAGAACAGGACTTTATTAAACATGGTAAGGTGCATGATGTGCACAGCTGGTTTACCAATTTTCTTATGGGGGAAGCACTTAAGACTGCAAATTATATTTGCAACAGGTTACCCTCCAAATCAGTAGAAAAAACACCTTTTGAATTATGGTGTGGTAGACAGCCCAGCTTGCATCACATTCATGTGTGGGGATGCAAAGCTGAGGCAAAAATACCATATGAGTTAACAGATAAATTAGAGTCCAAAACAATCAGTTGTAACTTCATAGGCTATTGTGAAAAATCTAAGGGATATAAGTTTTATACACCTCATAACTCAACTAGAACCTTTGAAACTAGTCAGGCAAAGTTTTTAGATGAAGGAGTTAATAATGTTTATGAAGATTTTTCTTTAGAACTTACAGAAATTGTTGAGGATCAAGATATTCAGTATAATACACCCTTAGATCAAACTCACAGAGCTGCTACTGTATTTACAGAAGATCATTTTCTATATCAAAATCCGATAGAACCAGAACCAACACAACCTGAAGTAGCCCAACCTCCACAGTCTGAACCTATAAATGACATGGTTATAGACCAGCCTAATGCAGTAGTCCAACCAATTGCTGAGAATTCTCAACCTAGAAGATCTGACAGACAAAGAAAACCTGTTTATGGGGAAAATAGTGAGTATGTAGTATACTTGCAAGAAACAGATGTACTAGATGAAGATGATGATCCAAAGAGTTACAAAGAAGCTGTAAAAACTGAAGAAGTAGAAAAATGGCAGGAAGCTATGGAAGCTGAGATGAAGTCCATGAGAGATAATGCAGTCTGGGATTTAGTTAAGCAAAATCCAAACCAAAAACCAATAGGCTGCAAATGGGTCTATAAAACCAAAAGGGATGCAAAAGGGAATATAGAAAGACATAAGGCTAGATTAGTTGCTAAGGGTTTTACACAAAAAGAGGGTATAGACTATACAGAAACCTTCTCTCCAGTTTCAACTAAAGACTCATTTAGAATTATAATGGCTCTAGTAGCACATTATAATATGGAGTTACACCAAATGGATGTAAAAACTGCATTTTTGAATGGAGAGTTAGATGAAACAATCTATATGAGGCAACCCGAAGGTTTTGTAATACCTGGAAAAGAAGAATATGTATGCAAACTTAAGAAATCCATTTATGGGTTAAAACAAGCTTCTAGACAATGGTATAGGAAGTTTGATTCAGTAATTTCAATTTTTGGCTTCTCAGAAAACATTGTTGATGAATGTGTATACATTAAGACAGTTGAGAATAATTTCATATTTCTGATACTGTATGTAGATGATATTCTTCTTGCTAGCAGCAATGTGGAATTGCTTGAAGAAACTAAAGACTTTCTGTCAAATAACTTTGACATGAAAGATTTAGGTGAGGCATCTTATGTTTTAGGGATTGAAATAACTAGAGACAGGGCACAAGGTTTATTAGGTTTATCTCAATTGAACTCTATCACAAAAGTTCTTAAGAGATTTAATATGGAAACATGTGCATCAGGTCATTCTCCTATGTCAAAAGGAGACAAACTGACCAAGAACAAAAATAAGATTACTGAAAATGGGGGGAAGATTGACGAGGCCGTTTGTTAACAACCTGCAATTTAAACCCTATCATTGTAGTAACTGTAAGTAGGGATCGTTTAAGCCGGGGACACTAGGGAAGGATTATATCTGCATTAAAACAAGTTAGTAACATTCACAAATATAATATAAACATACAAGTACAATTCTGTCACAACTATACAAGTATAAAACACATACACACATACAATCCATAAAACATAGACATGACATCGAAATTTATGAACAAAAAGAATTAAATTATTTATAAACTATTCACATATTTACCGAATTATGATGGGGATTTTATGGTGATTTCTAAAGTCCTAAATCCAAATGTAAATTTAATATTTACATTGGTCGATCAATTTTGTTAAACACAAAACATAGCTAACACCAAATAGAAAACACATAAGTTTTACACAAGAACAAGATGCAATGAAATATGTTTTCTTGAATTCTAATTAATTCCAACTATTTAGACTTCTCATGTAAACTTAGTGCCTACAATCGCCTGACACTAAGTTTGTATATGTGTCATCCTGTTTAATGCCTACAATCGCCTGACATTAAGACAAAATACACTGATCGAACGAGAGTCATTGGAGACATGGTCCTAGGTATGGCGTCACTCATCCTATTTATCATGCAAATCACGTAACCCTAAAAACCCTTGGTAATGCCTAAGAATCAAGGCCTACAATCGTCTGACCTTAACCCTTAGAACACTACGGCATATGAAACTCCCCCCTTAGAAACATCCGTGCACATACTACCCTTAGGTTCGATTACATGATCAGGTATGTGATTAATCAATTGGAAAACAACAATAACATAAACATACACAACCTATTCTAAATCCAAAACCTAGCATGCATTCTAAATGTTATGCTAATGAACAAGTTCATAAGTAGATCACAAAGAAAGACAAACAAACGTATTCATAACATAAAACCATAAACCGAAACACCAATACAAATAAATCTTTGAATAAAATACAGTAGAATTACACAAAAACTTAGAGGAATCCATACCAAATCCTACCTAAAGGGTCGGATTGGGCAAGGGTGGTTGGCGGCTGCAAAGGGTGATCGGCGGCGGCAGCTTTGTGCTTCGGCTGTATTGAGGGTTTTTTGGTAGAGTTGGCTAGCTAAGGTTTTCACAAAATTGAGGACTCTTTTTCAGCTGTATTACATGTGTATTTATAGAGACAAAACCCTAAAGAAACCTAATGAAAATTGGCAGCCCCCTTGTGTTCCAAACCGGGTAGGTTTTTCTTCTTTCCTTGTGGGATTTGGTCTCTCTTCTCTTTAATTTGCTGACTTGGAAAATAGTTTATAAACTTCTTTTTCTGAATTCATGGGCTCATCTTCATGTGTGTGGATCGGCATTGGGCTCTCCTTCATGCTCATGGACTCCTAGGACAGCCGAAAGGCTTCCATAATCTCGGTAGAACAAGTTATCCTGTTTTGACCGGGATAACTTTCCTAGATGTTGTTTTCGGCTTCTCCTTGGTGATTTCTTCGATTCTTCTTCTAAACAACTTCCCATATCATCATTAAGCTCTTCATCAATCATTTGGCATGCTTGGGAAAGATTTTGGTGAAGAAACAGACTCACACATTCGGACAGAAGTTTCAGCATGATCTGCCCTGTTTCCAGCAGACTGACCTCCGTCCATTGTTTCCGGCATAACTCCTTTCTCAGAACTTGGATTGTTGCGATTCCAAAAGATTTAGAAACTAGACATCCACAGCTTTCCATCCATATATGGCACGTTCCCTGGTTCCTCCTGGATCGTCCTAGGGAAATCTTTGAAGTTGAGTTATAGTTTCTGGAAATCCTCTGTTTTTGTTCCGAATTCATGTTTTTGGCCTCTTGTCTTTCCATGCTTCTTTTGCTACCTTCCATAAGTCCGATCCTCATGATTCTTGTTTCGTTATGTCCATATACATGTCACCTACACATTCAAAAGATATAATCAAGTGGTGACAATGTATTGGTTTACAGAAACTTAAGAAAAACATCACGAACATTTCCAATTTCAGCTTTTAACGATATTGCACATACTTTACCTATTTTACATATGTTTTAGCCAATGTTCTACAAATAATCCCTTATGCTAAATATCTACTAATACTAACCTAATAATGGATAAACAAAGCATAAATGAGGGTAAAAACATATTAAGAACGTAGCATAAAATGCTCCTATCAACTACCCCACACTTACCCTTTGCTAGTCCCTAGCAAACTAAATATAAGACTCTACTAACACTAACGACACAAAAACAACTAACACTTAAACAACTAATACCCTTAAATGATTTGTCTCAGATTCTTTAGCATGCATAACTTTCAAGTTTGAACATTTGAATGAAAAGCGTAATTGCAAAGCTTCATAAGCATGTATCATAGCATGAACAAGTAAGATATGAGATCATATAGCACAAACATGTATGATAACCGTTCCACCTCACAATGGCATACTCTCTTCTTTTCACTCATCCATAGTATTCACACAATCGTATATGCAAGGGAAAAGATGATAAGATAACAAATAACTTGCATATTTCAACAAATAAAAGCTTTTTGTGAATAAAATTTTCTGGAAAAACCTCATATAACAACTATGTGCAATAATGGACCAAAACCATATGCTTAACTTATGAGAAACTCTCCACAAATCAAAGTTAGCTCTCTTAAGAATCATGAATTAATCTCAATAAAAATGGTTGTAATGGGGCTAAGTTTCACAAGGTAAGAATTTTTTTGGATAAATGGTGATTTTAAGGCGTCACCAAGACTTAGCAAATCTCGCTCCTCCTCATGTCTTCACTTCACGAGTCGAATTTCTTCGTGTTGGACCCATACGTCATTCTTGACTTCTCCCCATATTGTGAACAGGACAAAGGTCATATAAACACTTTTAGACCTTCAAATAATCACAACTCCAAATCCATAATTTACAAAACACCAAAACTTTTTGCCTTTTACTTTTGATCCGAAACTCTTTTATTTCCCGATTTCTTCTCTCTCTTTTTTTAATGGTGATTTTAAGGCGTCACCAAGACTTAGCAAATCTCGCTCCTCCTCATGTCTTCACTTCACGAGTCGAATTTCTTCGTGTTGGACCCATACGTCATTCTTGACTTCTCCCCATATTGTGAACAGGACAAATGTCATATAAACACTTTTAGACCTTCAAATAATCACAACTCCAAATCCATAATTTACAAAACACCAAAACTTTTTGCCTTTTACTTTTGATCCGAAACTCTTTTATTTCCCGATTTCTTCTCTCTCTTTTTTTCGGAATTTTTTTTTTCATAATTTTTTTTTTCGGATATACACATTTCGGCACATATACAATACAAAACATTGGTGTTTAACCCCACACTTGCTCTTTATTACCTTGTCCACCCCACACTTGCTCCACAGCATCACGCATTACAGCTCCATCAGAAGTACTTTGCCAAGTCTTGATAACAAGGTAAAGTTTAGCTATTCTAAGCAAAGGAATTCTGTTTAAAGGTGATGAAATAAAAGGCTCAATGTAGGCTTAAAGGGGTTAACTAAGGAGTCCCACGATGGGCACAAAATAGGCATATGCTTTATTTGGCTATGGTGGTGATCCTAAAGAGATAAAATTCAATCATATTCAAAATCAAGACATGTTATGATTATAAAGCTTCGAAAATCACATAAGCGAGTTCTAGTAAATTCTAGAGTCCATTAAAAAGCTATAGCACATAGTTATTGAATATGCAAAGAATGATGAGGTTTCAAAAAATAGTGAAATTTCGAAAGATATGGAATTTAACACTCAAAAAGAAAGTATTTAGGCTCAAATTCTCACATAGGTTTTTATGGAAACAAATTGATCAAACATGCATACTTCATTATCAATCAAGTCTCAAATATTCATACTAATTCACATATCCATGAAACTTGCAATTTCTTAAGATAAATGTTAAACCGTCAATCATGCATTCAAAGATATAGTTCATCATAGACTTTTAAGGGTATATCCTAAGACTCAAAACAATTAAAAATATTTAAAATAAATTTGAAAAATTTTGACAAAAATTAAAAAGATTTCGGAAAATTTTAAAAACACACCAAATTACTATGTAACCTCTACCCCACACTTAGAAAATTACATTGTCCTCAATGTAAACCCAGAATCATGTCATAACTTCCTAAGCATGTGTCTAAGTCACATAATAAACACATAAATAAATCAACCATAAAAGTGAAGGGATTAGAAAAATGCAAACTCTCGTTGATGACTCCTCCACTGCTACGGTTGAAATGAGTTGCCTCTCATGCAGCGCTTAATGTTTATAGTCTATCAGCCTAAACTCTTCTCCTTTTTGATGGCGTCATTCTGCATTTGTTGGTGGCTCATTCAAACTTTGCTCTTCCTCGTCGCGCTCTTGAAATGGTGTGTAATAAGGTTTAAGTCGATGACCATTCACCTTAAACCTATTTCCTGATAAGCTCTGAATCTCTACTGTACTATAAGGAAATATATTAGTAATAACAAATGGACATGTCCAACGAGAACGAAGTTTACCTGGGAAGAGTTTAAGTCTTGAATTGAACAAAAGGACTTGGAGCCCTATCTGAAAGTTCTTCCCTCTTAGCATCTTATCATGATATGCTTTCGTTTTCGCTTTGTAAATCATGGCGGATTCATAAGCGTCATTCCTTATTTCTTCAAGCTCACAAATTTGCAACTTCCTATGTAATCCAGCCTCATTTTGGTCCATGTTAAACTTCTTCACCGCCCACCAGGCTCTGTGCTCCAACTCAACTGGTAAATGGCAAGCTTTTCCATACACAAGCCTAAAGGGAGACGTCCCTATTGGCGTCTTGAACGCAGTTCTATAGGCCCACAGTGCATCGTCTAATCGATCACTCCAATCTTTCCTCATAGGTCCTACAGTCTTCTCCAATATCTGCTTGATTTCTCTGTTGGAAGTTTCGGCCATGCCACTGTCTGAGGGTGATATGGCGTTGACACTTTGTGGGTGACTCCATATTTCTTGAGCAAAGCCTCAATAGTTCGATTGCAGAAGTGAGATCCACCATCGCTTATCAGAACTCTTGGCACTCCATACCTAGAATAAATGTTAGTTCTGAAAAACTCTGCAACAACTTTAGAGTCATTAGTCCTGGTGGCTTTTGCTTCCACCCACTTTGAAACATAATCAACAGCCAATAATATATAAATAAAACCTTTAGATGAAGGAAAAGGTCCCATGAAATCAATACCCCAGACATCAAAAATTTCAACAACAATAATAGGAGTTAAGGGCATTTGATCTCGTTTACCTAAATTACCTGTTCTTTGGCAACGATCACATGAAGCACATGTTGCATAAGCGTCTTTGAACAACGTTGGCCAATAGAATCCGGCTTCCAACACCTTTCTAGTTGTCTTGTTTGATCCAAAATGGCCTCCACACGCCTATTTGTGACAAAAATCCAAGATGGATATATGCTCTTCTTCTGGAACACAACGTCGAATGACTTGGTCCTCACATTGCCTCCACAAGTATGGCGCATCCCATATGTAATTGCGAGCATCCTTCTTGATCTTGACCTTGGTATGGTGCGGCATTGATGTTGGAAATGACCTTGACACCATGTAGTTAACCAAATCGGCATACCAAGGTTCTTTGGCCTCCAACTGAAACAATTGTTCGTCTGGGAACGTTTCTGACATAGGGATTTCATCCTCTGCATGTATGATTCGGCTAAGATGGTCTGCTACAACGTTTTCGCTTCCTTTCTTGTCCTTGATTTCGATATCAAACTCTTGAAGTAACAAAATCCATCTGATGAGCCTTGGCTTTGCCTCTTTCTTTGTCATTAAGTACCTTAATGTTGCATGATCAGAATACACAACAACTTTAGAATTCAATAGATAAGAGCGAAATTTTTCTAAAGCAAAGATTACTGCAAGGAATTCTTTTTCTGTTGTTGAGTAATTCAGCTGAGCATCGTTCAATGTCCGAGAAGCGTAGTATATAGCACACGGCTTCTTCTCCCTTCTTTGACCTAGCACGGCACCGATGGCATAGTCAGAAGCATCGCACATTAACTCAAATGGCAAATCCCAATCTGTTGGCGTCATGATAGGTGCAGTTGTCAATAATTCCTTCAATCGCACGAACGCATCCTCGCATTCCCTAGACCATGAAAACGGCACATCTTTCTGCAACAAGGAAGTAAGTGGTTTTGCCACCAAAGAAAAGTCCTTGATGAACCTCCTGTAAAAACCTGCATGGCCAAGAAACGAACGAACCTCTCTCACCGTTGAAGGTGAGGGTAAGTGATGCATAATATCTATCTTGGCTTTATCAACTTCTAATCCTTTAGCAGAAACAATATGACCTAAAACTATACCTTGATTTACCATGAAATGACATTTTTCCCAATTTAGTACAAGGTTAGTTTCAACACACCGGTTTAAAATCTTCTCTAAATTCTCTAAGCATGAATCGAAATTTTTGCCATATACACTAAAATCATCCATAAAAACTTCAATGATGTTTTCTATATAATCAGAGAAAATAGAATACATACAACGTTGAAATGTACCTGGGGCGTTGCACAATCCAAAAGGCATTCGTCGATAAGCAAATGTACCAAAGGGACATGTAAACGTTGTTTTCTCTTGATCTTCCGGGTGTATCATGATCTGGTTATATCCACTATATCCATCCAAGAAGCAGTAGAACTCGTGACCTGCTAATCTTTCCAACATCTGGTCCATAAACGGCAAAGGCATGTGATCCTTCCTGGTTGTGGCGTTTAGCCTTCTGTAATCAATACACATGCGATAACCTGTTACCAACCGTTGTGGCACTAGCTCATTCTTCTCATTCTCTACAACAGTCACGCCACTCTTCTTGGGCACAACCTGAACGGGTGAAATCCACTGACTATCCGAAATAGGATAGATTACTCCACAATCTAACAACTTAATCACCTCGTCCTTTACAACTTTCATCATTGGAGGATGCAAACGTCTCTGAGCCTCTCTGGTAGGTTTGGCGCCATCCTCAAGTAAGATTCTGTGAACACATTTTGTAGGGCTTATTCCCTTGATGTCTGCCAAGGTCCAGCCAATGGCAGCTGTGTTCTTCTTTAAAACTGCAACTAGCTTGTCCTCTTGTTGCTTTGTCAACGTTGATGACACAATAACTGGTAGAGTGTCATCTTTTCCAAGAAATACATACTTCAAGTGCTTTGGAAGAGCTTTTAGCTCTAACTCAGGGGCCTGTTCCACAGATGGTAACAACTTATTAGTGGAAATTGGAATTGACAAGGGAGTATACCTTTTGTAGATTGGTCGTGAGTCAAGCTCCCTCACAACTTCAAGTATGGACGGCTCCAAATTATTCAAAGCCTCCTCATCTCGCTCTCCAAACTTGTCAAAACCGACCCCTTGCTCAATGGTTAATTGCTATGCTTGTTGTGTGGTCATTGCACAATGTGCAATGCCAAATCTATGTTCGGATCCGTACCTGGCATCACCAAGCATGTTGACATTCCTGCTGCCCCCAACAAGTTCATCCTCAATTTCAGCTCTTGGAAACTTCATGGAATTAAAAATATTGAACTTGATCATCTCGCCATCAAATTCCATTGTTAGGTTGCCTCCAGCAACGTCGATGTTTGTTCTTGCAGTGCGCATGAAGGGTCGTCCCAACAACAGTTGTGTTGAGTTAGAAAGTGACTCCTCCATTTCCAAAACGTAGAAATCTGCAGGAAAGATTAGTTGATTCACCTGCACAAGAACATCTTCAACATACCCCATAGGGTATTTGTTAGAATGATCCGCCAATTGGATCACAACGTTATCAGTTTTCAAAGGTCCTAGATCTAAAGATGCATAAACATTATGGGACATGACATTAATCGAAGCTCCTAGATCTAGCATGACATTATCAAAACGTGTTGAACCAATAACACAAGGGATAGAAAAACTCCCTGGATCCTTCATCTTGGGCGGCATTTTCCTTTGGAGAACGGCAGACACCGTCTCACTCATCTTGACAACTTGTGTCTCCCTTGTGTGCCTTCTTGTTGTGCAAAGCTCCTTCAAGAACTTAGCATACTTTGGGATTTGTCGAATGCACTCCAACAAGGGAAGGTTCACATTCACCTTCCTAAAAACCTCCAACACTTCTTCGTCGGATTTATCCTTTCTGTTCTTTGTGAACCTAGAAGGAAAAGGCAAACAAGAAGATTGATTAGTCGAAACTAATTCACTTGTGTTAGAGTTTTTACCTTTGTGTGCCTCAGAATTCGGCACATTCTCCTTCTGTAATGCAGCTGGATCTTTCTCAAGATCCTTTTTCTTCATTGCTTCCAAGTCTCCCTTGCTTGGCTCAGCTTCTTTTCTTCTTCCATACTTCACATGACCTTGGCTTGTGCCTTCCTCTTGCTCGGCATTGCTTGTTTTAGCAGGATGCTCGGCTGCATCATGTGCATTCTTCTCGGCACCCAGCTGCTGCTCGGCATCACTTAGCTCGGCATCCAGCTGCTCAGCATTGCTTGTCTCGGCAGCATGCTGCTCGGCATCATGCCCGTGCCTATGTTGTGTCCTAAGTGGTGGCAGCAATGTTCTCCCACTTCTTGTGACAACCGCTTGTGCTTGCTCGTTCTTAGGATTCTTGATAACACCTCCTGGCAATCTACCCTGTTCGTTGAATTTCCCCATAAAATCCACAACTTGTCCCATTTGATTCTTCAGCTCCACAATGTCTTTAGACATCAAGGCAATGTCCCTAGTGTTGGTTTGAGTTGTGGCCAACAAAGATTGTGTCGAAGTGGCTATGTTCTTGAAAATTTCATCATAGTTACTCCCTCCACTTACTTGGCCTCCTTGTTGGTTGTAAGGTTGGAATGGCCTAGGCATGAATTGTCCTTGTGGCCTTGCTACATAGGGTTGTTGTCCTTGAGGTGCACTTGGTTGAGGATTGAGCACGTTATTGTTGTTGTTCCAACGAAAGTTTGGATCGTTGGCTCTTGGATTGAAGTTCTGAAAACGTGTCTGACCTCCTGAACCTTGGACATTGCCGAATCCTCCTTGGTAACCCACGGCATTCACATCTTCAATGTATGAGTTCACCTAATTGCATTGCTCTGATGTATGTCCTTCTAAACTGCACACACCACAGACTTGCATTCCTCTATTCTTAGACAAATTCGACACCATGAGTGTCAACTTGCTCAAATCTTCCTTAAGCTCACTTATGGCACTGGATTCTCCATGAGTGCTTGCCTCATTCACACGCCTTGTGGAAATCGAACCAAATTGTTGATTGTTGGTGGCACGCATTTCCAACAAGTTGCTTGCTTCCTCTCTGCTCTTCTCCATCAATGATCCTCCAGCTGCTGAATCAAGGAATTGCCTCTCCATTGGGCGTAGTCCCGCATAGAAGTATTGAAGCAAGAGTCCCTCACGTATCCCATGATTTGGACACGAAGCAACCAATGCCTTATACCTTTCATAATATACATCAAAGGCTTCATCCACATCCTGTTTGATGGAAGTTATCTCATTTCTGATTTGCGTCACCCTTGACGATGGAAAGTATTTGAGGAGAAACTCATTGATCATTGTCGCCCATGATGTGATTCTACCAGCTGGCACTGCAAAGAACCATCCCCTAGCTCTGTCTTCAAGTGAAAATGGAAATGCTTTCATTTTGACCAATTGCAAATCAGCTCCTCTAGGGCACATGGTGTTACAACAAAATTCAAACTGTTGCAAGTGTCGGTTAGGATCTTCTCCACTAAGTCCATGGAACTTGGGCAGTTGGTGGAAAAATCCACCTCTCATCTCAAAATCTGCTGTTTTCCCATCCACAGGATCTGGATAGGTAATGTTAATTGGTCTGATGACCCCATTAGCTCCATTAACTTGCCCGTTCTCTTCTCTTAATGATGGCATCCTGACGTTTGGCTCTTGAGGAATGTTACAAAAATCAGCAAATCCTCTTGTTGAAGTCTCACACGGTGATGTGATGATGGATGGCGATGTAGGTGTTGACTCAGGTGAATGTGGTTCTGACTCTGTGTGAATGACTAAGGCTGAAGATGTTGGTTCTACACGCCTCAATCTGTTTTGATTATCTCTTCTCCACGCTTCAGATCCGGACATTCATGGACTCCTACAAAAACCAATTGGCACATTTGACCAAAGATCAAGTTAGCATCGTCGTAATTAAGAACGAAAAACAAAACAAAACTTAACTAAGAAATATAAATAGGTTCGGCAAGTAAGATGAAAATAACATAACCTTACTAACACACACACACACATGACATATAAACTAACCATGGCATCACACAAAATTATAAAGAACAACAAACTCGGCATACACACACGGCAAACAAGTCCATTTATTAACAAAGTATAAGTTAAAACACACACAACATTCATAGTTATATATAGACAAAAATCATGACAAAAACATAATGTGATAACGTCTCACCCTAAAATGTTTCTACTTGATTTTATTAACCCCTAATTTTCAAGGTACGTGGAGCAGGGAAGACCACTGTGTAATGGACTGATACAGCCCAAGGTAGTGTTATGCTTCGTCCGATATACCTCAAAAATTAAAGCCAAGTTAATTTGAAGTTCATGGCGTCATACATGTCTAAGTAAATTCTAGCGTTTAAAGTGTGGTGATGCTTCGGCCCAAGCATTTGGCTAGTTCGAGCGGATTCCGTGGTTTCAGAAGGCAAGTGTCAATGTCACGGCGGGCGAACCCCCTACAAGAACCAGGCAGGACTCGTTTGTGATCAAGGAGGCGGACCCCTATCGACCCCTTCACCGAGAAGAGTGGTCAGTCATGATCTTGAGATCCAATTTAACAAACCTGAATTCCATATCTATGACAGAACGGCCCCTTACTCAGCTAGGAACAAACTCGGGTCACTAGACCACTCGACAAGTGTTAATCAAAGCCGCCCTCAACCTCATGAAATCCGCAAATAACATGAAGGGTTTAGGCTAAGATTAACAAATGCGGCTTCTCCCTACATGTTACACTTTAAAAGCCACAATAAACTCCAAACACATATGAAACAATAAACCTCCTAAATATTTACTAAGTTACAATAGTTACAACAAAACACATGACACGAAAATATACACATATAAATTCGGCACCTACACAAAAATATAAGAAAGAAATTGTTAGTCAAAAATTATGGCACACAATATACAACTTTCACTCCAAAGAATTCGGCACATACACAAATCTACAATGTACAAATCGACATTATTCACAAATATAAGAGAAAAACGTTAGCACAAAATATACACATAAATCCTTTTTAGCATCCCCGGCAACGGCGCCAAAAACTGACGAGGCCGTTTATTAACAACCTGCAATTTAAACCCTATCATTGTAGTAACTGTAAGTAGGGATCGTTCAAGCCGGGGACACTAGGGAAGGATTATATCTGCATTAAAACAAGTTAGTAACATTCACAAATATAATATAAACATACAAGTACAATTCTGTCACAACTATACAAGTATAAAACACATACACACATACAATCCATAAAACATAGGCATGACATCGAAATTTATGAACAAAAAGAATTAAATTATTTATAAACTATTCACATATTTACCGAATTATGATGGGGATTTTATGGTGATTTCTAAAGTCCTAAATCCAAATGTAAATCTAATATTTACATTGGTCGATCAATTTTGTTAAACACAAAACATAGCTAACACCAAATAGAAAACACATAAGTTTTACACAAGAACAAGATGCAATGAAATATGTTTTCTTGAATTCTAATTAATTCTAACTATTTAGACTTCTCATGTAAACTTAGTGCCTACAATCGCCTGACACTAAGTTTGTATATGTGTCATCCTGTTTAATGCCTACAATCGCCTGACATTAAGACAAAATACACTGATCGAACGAGAGTCATTGGAGACATGGTCCTAGGTATGGCGTCACTCATCCTATTCATCTTGCAAATCACGTAACCCTAAAAACCCTTGGTAATGCCTAAGAATCAAGGCCTACAATCGCCTGACCTTAACCCTTAGAACACTACGGCATATGAAACTCCCCCCTTAGGAACATCCGTGCACAGACTACCCTTAGGTTCGATTACATGATCAGGTATGTGATTAATCAATTGGAAAACAACAATAACATAAACATACACAACCTATTCTAAATCCAAAACCTAGCATGCATTCTAAATGTTATGCTAATGAACAAGTTCATAAGTAGATCACAAAGAAAGACAAACAAACGTATTCATAACATAAAACCATAAACCGAAACACCAATACAAATAAATCTTTGAATAAAATACAGTAGAATTACACAAAAACTTATAGGAATCCATACCAAATCCTACCTAAAGGGTCGGATAGGGCAAGGGTGGTTGGCGGCTGCAAAGGGTGATCGGCGGCGGCAGCTTTGTGTTTCGGCTGTATTGAGGGTTTTTTGGTAGAGTTGGCTAGCTAAGGTTTTCACAAAATTGAGGACTCTTTTTCAGCTGTATTACATGTGTATTTATAGAGACAAAACCCTAAAGAAACCTAATGAAAATTGGCAGCCCCCTTGTGTTCCAAACCGGGTAGGTTTTTCTTCTTTCCTTGTGGGATTTGGTCTCTCTTCTCTTTAATTTGCTGACTTGGAAAATAGTTTATAAACTTCTTTTTCTGAATTCATGGGCTCATCTTCATGTGTGTGGATCGGCATTGGGCTCTCCTTCATGCTCATGGACTCCTAGGACAGCCGAAAGGCTTCCATAATCTCGGTAGAACAAGTTATCCTGTTTTGACCGGGATAACTTTCCTAGATGTTGTTTTCGGCTTCTCCTTGGTGATTTCTTCGATTCTTCTTCTTCTAAACAACTTCCCATATCATCATTAAGCTCTTCATCAATCATTTGGCATGCTTAGGAAGGATTTTGGTGAAGAAACACACTCACACATTCGGACAGAAGTTTCAGCATGATCTGCCCTGTTTCCAGCAGACTGACCTCTGGCCATTGTTTCCGGCATAACTCCTTCCTCAGAACTTGGATTGCTGCGATTCCAAAAGATTTAGAAACTAGACATCCACAGCTTTCCATCCATATATGGCACGTTCCCTGGTTCCTCCTGGATCGTCCTAGGGAAATCTTTGAAGTTGAGTTATGGTTTCTGGAAATCCTCTGTTTTTGTTCCGAATTCATGCTTTTGGCCTCTTGTCTTTCCATGCTTCTTTTGCTACCTTCCATAAGTCCGATCCTCATGATTCTTGTTTCGTTATGTCCATATACATTTCACCTACACATTCAAAAGATATAATCAAGTGGTGACAATGTATTGGTTTACAGAAACTTAAGAAAAACATCACGAACACTTCCAATTTCAGCTTTTAACGATATTGCACATACTTTACCTATTTTACACATGTTTTAGCCAATGTTCTACAAATAATCCCTTATGCTAAATATCTACTAATACTAACCTAATAATGGATAAACAAAGCATAAATGAGGGTAAAAACATATTAAGAACGTAGCATAAAATGCTCCTTTCAAAGATAGCTGCCATAGAGAGCAAACCTTATGCTCAACTCATTGGCAGCCTAATGTATGCTCAGGTCTGTACTAGACCTGACTTAGCATTTTCAGTAGGTATCTTATCTAGGTTTCAATCCAATCCCACTCAAGAGCACTGGGTTGCTGGTAAAAAAGTCCTTAGGTATTTACAGAAAACTAAAGGTTATAATTTGGTTTATAGACGAGACAAAAATCTTGAGTTAGTTGGTTATACTGACTCAGATTTGGCAGGCAATTATCCAGACTCCAATAAGTCTACTTCTGGATATATTTTTATGCTTGCTGGTGGGGCTATAGCTTGGAAAACTGAAAAACAAAAACTCATATCAATATCCACAATGCAAGCTGAATTTATTGCTGCATATGAAGGTGTCTGTCAAGGACTATGGATTAGAAATTTTTTGCTGTATACTGAAGTCTTAAGTTCAGTTGTTTCAGGTGCACTTAAAATATACTATGATAATGAGGCTGCAGTGTTTTTCAGCAAAAATAGTAAAAGATCAAATAACTCTAAACATATAGATCTCAAATTCTACAGTGTGAGACAAATCGTAAAACATGGTGAAGTCAAAGTGATACACATTGGTACTGAACTACAACTTGCAGACCCTTTTACTAAAGCCTTACCAATTAAGAAGTTTCAGGAACATGTCAAGAACATGAGAGTTTTGGAAGATTTATATTCATGAGCTCAGTGGGAGCTATACAAGTTAGAATTTTATATCAGTGTATTAGTTTCCTAATTCAGTCATTTTGTTTCAAATTTGCTTGTAATTTTTGATTCAGCAAGATATTAATAAAATGAGGTATTTCAGATATATTCCATTGTGTCTTTTTGAAATTTACATATTTTCATTGTGTGTTATCAAGTGAGCTCCTTCATGCATTAAGAAATTGCAATTCAGTAAAGGCAGAACATGAGCTTACTGGTGTTTTAGAATTTCTGCTGAGATTTCATGTGAAGTCATTCATTTGGGGTATGAGCAAAAGATATTCCAGGTAGATATACTTATCTTTTATTTGCTCTAGTTATCACTGCAGCTTATGTGGTAACTGTGTGTGGTGTTAGTGGTTCTCAATCTTCTGGTTTTGTAAATCAATATGGTTTTGAATTCTGCACTATATGCTTTAATTGACCAAGCTGGATGAGTTCTGAGTTCTTGTGTATTTCAGTGCACACTTCATTTGTTGTTTGTCTTCAGTTATTGGTTCAATTGTTGTCATGCAGTGTGTGTTAAGTCCAGTGGGAGAATGTTAGATAATATTGGACTTTACACTTACTGCATTACATTAATATAATTACAATTGATTTAGCTAAATACAAATAACAAGAAATACATGAATATGACTCTATTTCTGGTTATTTGTTTAGGATATATCTCCTTGCAAAAGTAGGACACTCATCATTTTAATTACCTGATTAATATTAGGAGTTGTGATAAGTTTTAGTCTCTCTTAATAACTATTAAACAAGTATTAGACTCCTAATGGGATGAGTCTCTTATCTTGTTAAAGTGGCCAATATATATACAAGGAGAAACCCCTGCACTCAACACACTTTTTGCATTCAGTTTAGTCCCATACTAACGCTTATAGTGTTGAAGTGCAGAAGGTTTATCTTGTTTCTAGAGGAGCTATTTTACCAGGATGTCTACCTCAATGAACCAGCCATCAGGTAAATACTCTAGGCCTATTGTTCATATCATAATGGGATATGTGTTCATGATTTTTATGATTTGATCTGGATGTCTTTTGCATCTTTAAGCTAACAATATATACATTATTTATATAACAAATATTTATATATACATTATACCACGAACAAGAGTTGTGCGTTGCGTGAGTTGTTTTTGCTTCTTCAGTTACTTCTTGTAAGACTATATATCCCTATTCTGCTAATAATGAATATACAGTAGTATTCTCCCTATTCCATATTGTAGTTCTTAGGTCTGTGCTTAACAAATTTGGTATCAGAGCCCCATCACGTGGCCTGATTGGTAATGAGCGAGCGAGAAACCGCAGTTTCTTATTAAAAGAGAGTGAGCAGAGAGTAAGGCTAGACTGAAGGTGTGAACAAAACATGGCTAAGAACAGTTTTGTTCAACCATCAATACCCAGGTTGGACGGTCACTATGACAAGGCTCACACAAGTTTATTTATTTTGGATAAACTGTAAAGTAGCCATCAAAAATTGTTGGCAGGAAAATCTTATTCAAAAATTAAGGATTCAACTATAAAAGGGTGAAATGCAATGCTCAACAATGAACAACCATGCGAAAGAAAACTGAATTGTACCTAGATTTACATGGACATCATCATCAACTTTGATGTAGAATTCAGCATCATACAAAGCAACAGGAAAACTAGGTCTTCGTCTTGGCTGATAATTCCAGGTAGCCCTCAACATGGTTCTGGTATGAACTAAAGTTATGATGTCTACCTAGATACCTATTAAGAATGATTCTACTCTAGACAACCAATATAATTAAAACAGCATCACATATAATCGAACTTAGCTGACTTAACAAAAGATTACCAACCTCAAAAAGTTTTCATAGACGAGCTCCTCTGCATCAATAGCTTTATCAAGAAACCACCAGCTGTCACAATATTAACATTAGAAAAAATAGAGAAATGTTCATATTTTGCAAATCCAAAGTTGAAACTTGAAAGTAATGTGAGCATAAATGAAAAATGACCAAGGAGGTGTAGAAAATCTCACCTGTGTCCTATAACAAAGCGTAAGAGTATGCCCTTCTCTTCTTCTAGCTTCTTTCTTTCTTCACCTGGTAAATAACTTTTAATGAGAAACTAGTAGTCATAACTCATAACTAGAATACAAATCACATCAACACCACAGAGAGCAATTTCCAGAATGAATGAATGAATGAATGAATCACATCAGAAAAACAATTTCCAGAAATCAAACAAGTAACCAGAATGAATGAATCACATCTGCAGGCAAGTCATAAATGATTAACTTATCCGAAATATGAGAGAGTGGGAGTCAAGCACGGGTCTGGAGAGGCAGATCGTGCTGGCGGCGCAGAGATTGGGGAGGCAGAGGCGCGAAGAGTTGGGGAGGCAGAGAGATGGAGAAAATTGGGTGTGTTTTGGGGTCGACAATAGCACAGGGTTTAATCGATCAGAATTGTGTCAAAACGGCGTCGTTTTGAAAAAAAACAAAACGGCGTCGTTTTGACGCGGAAAAAATAGAAAAAAAAACAAAAACAAAACAAAACGGCGTCGTTTTGACGCAGAAAAAAACAGAAAAAAAAAAAAAAAAAAAAACTTCAGCGTCTCGCCTCGCTTCTGCAGCGCCTCGTCGCTCCGGCGCTCGCCTTTCCAGCGGCGTCCCGGCGAAATAACCGGCAGGGCTTTTCTCCCTCGCTCCGCCCTAAGGGGCGCCCCAGCACCGCCCCGAAACGCCTTTGAAAACACTGGGTCAGATAGCTCAACCAAAGAACGACTTGACATGGTGTTCCAAAACCCTGCAAGCCATGCTCTTCATCCAGGTCGAGTGTGTGTACTCCCACCGAGTGCCTCAAACCATCTTCCATTGCTCTTGGAACAGGGATCGCAATTCACCTTTTGGAAAACCCTGAAACGATTTCGTTTTGAAGAGATGTGGCATCAACACAGGGACTGCATAAAAATCATCTTGAAAGGTTGGTCTAGATTCCTAACGGGAAATGGAATGCAAAAAATTGGAACACGCATATCACAAATTGGGGCTGAACTTCTTACATGGCACAAAGAAATCTTCAATGCTCAACGGACAGAGATCTTAGTAGTCCAAGAGAAACTAAATGATATTATGAAGCAACCCTTTGCTCCAAACCAGTTTGCAGAACAAAAAGCACTTCACTCAAAGCTCAGTGAGTTGCTACATCAACAAGAAGTGTACTGGAGACAGCGGTTAAAAGAGTTATGGTTGAAGGAGGGGATAGGAACTTAGCTTTCTTTCATTGGAAAGCTTCCAACCGAAGAGCTCGCAATCGAATTCAAGGCATTCTCGATGCTCAAGGAACCTGGAATACAGACCCTGTAGTGGTTCTTGATACAGTGGTGCAGTAATTCAAAAGTGTTTTCCATTCTGAAACTAGTGACAATGCTGAGGCCATGAATGCAGTTACGGATTCAGTGGAAGCTAGGGTCACAACTGAGATGAATGACATGTTAATCATGCCTTATGAAGTTGATGAAATCAAAGCTGCATTATTCCATATGCATCCTTCCAAAAGTCCGGGACCTGATGGTATGTCCCCTTCTTTCAAAAATATTGGGATGTTGTTGGTCCGGATGTATGCTTTGCTGTCAAACAATACTTATCAACAGGAGCTAGCTTTCCTGATGCCAATCTTACTCATCTGTGCCTCATTCCTAAAATCAAAGAACTGAAAGAAGCCAGTCACTTTAGACCAATTGCATTGTGTAATGTCATTATCACGATTTCCTCAAAGGTAGTAGCAAACCGCTTGAAGCAGATCCTACCAAATGTTATTTCACCATTGCGGAGTGCTTATGTTCCTGGCAGATTAATCTCTAATAATACCTTGATTGCTACTGATGTGGCTCACTTCATGCATCAACTTAGAAGACAACAAGAAGGTTTTTCCTCTCTAAAGCTCGATATATCGAAAGCATATAATCGGCTAGAATGGAAGTTCATAGAAGCCTTATAGTTGACACTTAGCTTCTCACATGCTTGGGTAACTCACATCATGAGAGAAGTAACTTTAGTCAGATACTCCATTCTACTCAATGGTAAAACCACAGAAGTTATTTCTCCTACTAGAGGTATTAAACAAGGTGATCCCCTATCACCATACCTCTATTCTTTGTGCAGAGGGTTTGTCATCTATCATCACCAAAGCAGTCTCAACCGGTAATATTGCAGGTTTGAAGTTAAGTCCACATGCACCGGTGCTACATCACTTATTTTTTGCTGATGATAGCTTCATCTTTGGAGCAGCAGAAGTAAATGAATGTCATAACTATTGTGCCTTTTTGCATCTATATGAATGTGCATCTAAATAGAAAATCAACTGCTAGAACAGCAGTGTGGTTTTTAGTCGTAATGTGAATGAAACAACCCAAACCGACCTAGCTAATATCCTACAGGTTCAGTTGACAACAGAACATGATAGATACTTGGGCATCCCTCTTCTAGTTGGTAAATCCAAAACTCAAATTTTTGCTTATATCAAGGAGAAGTTGTCAAATAAGTTGCTTGGCTAGAGAGCAAAACTTCTGTGTTGCTGGAAAGGAGGTCTTAATCAAGGCAGTTGCTCAAACTATGTCAATGTATGCTATGAATTGTTACCTCATGCCTAAGACATTGTATGATGGGATTCATCAACTATGTGCTGGTTGCTTTTGGGGTGATGAGGAAAATAAAAAAGAAAATTCACTGGCACAGTTGGGGAGATTGTGTCTTACCACAATGGAAGGAGGATTAGGCTTCAAAAACCTATATGCATATAACTTAGAGATGCTAGCTAAGCAGGCATGGCGGCTGATTAAGTTTCCTAACTCTCTTGTAGCACAAGTGTTCAAGGCTAGATATTACCCTCATTGTTCCTTCTGGGCAGCACAGTTGAGTGATCATCCATCTTTTGCCTGGAGAAGCAATCTGGAAAGCAGACCGGTTCTTCAAGCAGGAGTTTATTGGAAAATTGGTGATGGAGCTTGTACCAACATTTGGAATGATGTGTGGATCCTGGACTTCTCACAGTACTTGATTCATAAACCGGCCTCATGTCAGTTTAACATGCTTCATGACCAAATTGATGTTTCAACTAGATCCTGGAATCGAAGTAGACTACTGCAATGTTTCTCTGAGGAAATTGCTCAAAAAGTTATGTGTATCCCTCTAAGCAACCGGGGGTACTTGACAGGATTGTTTGGAAGCCGGAGAAAAGAGGTAATTTTTCTGTTAAACAGCTTATTGGATAGCTCGATCTATTGTTATGCCTAATGCTCTAGCATCACCATCCTCGGGGGATCCTTTCATCTCTCTTTGGAAACGTGTGTGGCAAGCAAAGATTCCAAGGGTAATTATTTGTGCA
Organism: Comarum palustre; assembly: GCA_951800085.1. Classification (NCBI taxonomy): domain Eukaryota; kingdom Viridiplantae; phylum Streptophyta; class Magnoliopsida; order Rosales; family Rosaceae; genus Comarum; species Comarum palustre. The sequence continues at coordinate 7,581,785 of OX637576.1, forward strand.
TGGAGAGCTTGCAACAATACTTTATCTACTAGAGCAAGATTAACTACAAAAGGTTATCCTGGACCTGTCAACTGTATCTCTTGTTCCCATCAGTATGAAGACATTGCACATCTTATGTGCGCATGTCCAATAGCGCGAGAAATCATCTCAAAAGAGCCTCTCAAACTCACTACTTTAGTCTCTCCCAGTTTTACCTTCAAGGAATGGATGCTAGAGCAAGCTCTGTCCCTCCCAACTGTAAAATTTGACCAACTTCTCATGATCATCTGGGGAATTTGGCGTAACAGAAATAACACATTATAGAAACAAAAACCACAATCTGCACCTGATATTCTCTGTGGAACTATGGTTTGGTACCATGAATTTGTTGCAGCTAATAAACCAGCTGTTCAGCAAAGACCAAAGCAGTACAGACCTAGATGGAGTCCTCCAAAGGCATGTACCTTTTAGCTTAATGTAGATGGGGGCATTCTTACATACATTATCAGAACAACCACTTTAGCCGACGAAATTTTTTCGTCGGCTAAATCATAAATTTGGTCGGCTAAAGTCTTAGCCGATGAAACGTCGTGGGCTAAGAAATCGTCAGGAAAAAGCCGTCAGCCAAAACTTTAGCCGACCAAATTACTGTTCATCGTCGGCTAAAGTCAGTTATTTAGCCGACGAAAAAACTTTTCGTCGCTTAATTTCTGGACTTTTGCCGACTAATTTTTAGACCTTAGCCGACGAAATTTTATTAAATTTCGTCGTCTATAGATATCATTTTTATTTATTTATTTAACTATAGCCAACGAATTATACTAAAATTCGTCGGCTAAAGTTATTTTTTTTTATTTTTTAAACTTTAGCCTACGTATTTTAAGGTAATTCATCGGCTATAGTTATTATTTTTTTTCTTTTTTAACTTTAGCCGACGAATTTTATTCTGAATTTAATAAAATTCATCGGCTATAGTTATTTTATTTTTTTCATATTTTTTTTTCTTTTTTTTATTTCTTGCATTTTTGATTAAAACTTTTTACTTCTTTTTCGTTTTTACACCGGTGGTGGAGAAGGACAAGACGAGGAGGAGAAGAAGAGGATAGGAGCAAAGCTAGGAGGAGGAGAGAGAAGCTAGGGGAGGAGGAGAAGGTTAGGAGAGGGAGAGGAGGAGGAGAAGAAGAATTTAGAGGAGGAGAATGATTTAGAGGAGGAGGAGGAGAAGGATTTAGAGGAGGAAGGAGGATGAGAATGATTTAGAAGAGGAGGAGAAGGAGGTAGGATGAGGAGTACGTTGTTGCTGCCTGAGAAGGAGGAGGAAGGAAGATGAAGAGGAGGAGGAGGAGAAAAATGAAAGATATAGAAAATTTTGAACTTTAGCCGATGAAATTTCGTCGGCTAAAGTCTAAAAATTTAGTCGAAAAAATTTCAAAATTTTAAAAATCCCCTCCAAAAAATTTGAATTTTTAATTAACTTTAGCCGACGAATTTTGTCGACTATAGTTATTTATTTATTTAACTTTAGCCAACGAAATTAGGGTAATTCGTCGGCTATAGTTATTTAATTTTTATTTATTTTTTTAACCTTAGCCGACAAATTACCCTAATTTCGTCAGCTATAGTTATTTATTTTATTTATTTAACTTTAGCCGACGAATTACCCTAATTTCGTTGGCTAAAACCCTAAACCCTATACGTAGAAGTTTCAAACGAAAAAAAGTCGTGAAATAAGATATGACCGGAATGGTGAAATACGTCTATTGTTGAAAAATCACGTAATTCCGGTAAAGTCTCGGTGCCGATAGTTGCGAGTAACGCAATTTTCTATTTTTTCTCCCTAGCGGTATCCCTATCTCCGGTGGTTATTTTTCATAAAATTTTTATACCACTGGTTGCGTCTCATCGATTTGAAACTATTTTCAGTTGAAGGTCCAAGCAAAATACTTAATTTAGACGGTCAAATGACCGTGTCCGTGCGTTAAGAGGTTTGACTTACGGGATTGACCGTAAGGATCAAGCCCTTAACGTTGTCAGATTAAGTTGAATTTTTTTCTATAGACATATTTCAACATAATGATCATATCAGACGGTCGGAATTTTGTTTCTCAACTTTGATCATCGGAATCACAACATGCCTACTAATGTTGTATAACTTGTTTACTAAGCTTTAAGTAAATGTTCCGTTTCTAAAACAAACTCTACGTAGAAACTTCAAATGCAAAAAATTCGTGCAATAAGATATGACCGGAATGGTGAAATACGTCTACGGTTGAAAAATCACGTAATTCCGGTAATGTCTCGGTGCCGATAGTTGCAGTCAATACAATTTAGGAGTTTGACTTACGAGATTGACCGTCTAGATGAAGTCCTTAAATTTATCGGATAAAGTTGAATTTTTTACCAGAGATATATTTCAACATATTGATGATATCTGACGGTTGTATTTTTGTTTGTGAATTTTGATGACCGGAATTACAACATGCCTACTATTTACCATTATTTATCTATATGGGGAGTCCTATCATCGAGGGGTAAATGTTTCAAAATTTTTAGATGGACAGTTGCGTCTCATTATGGTGAGTGTTTGTTGTGTTGAAGGTTCGACCAAAATACCTCATATAGGTGTAGATATGAGCAGTTTCGTGTGTTAAGTGTTTAGAAAAACTTCATTTTGAAACCTTAAACGAACTAGGTTCGCCAAAAAAGCTCATATTTCATGGCATTAGCCATGTGTTTGACTCGTAGGGCCGTTCTGCTTCCAGGTTGGTATCACAATAGTCAATCGGACACCGAAATATCCGTAGTGCAATTTTGTAACTAAAAGTTACTTTAGCCGACGAAATACCCTAATTTCGTCGGCTAAACTTTTCAAATTTCGTCGGCTAAAGTTCACATACTATAGCCGACGAAAAAATCACTTTAGCCGAAAAAATCAAACTTAGCTGACGAAATTTTTTTTTGTCGGCTAAAGTCGACTTTAACTGACGAAAAAAAATTTCGTCGGCCTGTTTTTAGATATTTGGTCGGCCAAAGGCTTTTTTCTGGTAGTGATACTGGTACAGATGGTGGCATTGGCGGTATCCTCAGAAACTCTCAAAGTCAGGCCATTGCTGGTATTGCACATCATCTGTTCAATGTTTCTTCTCCCAAGCAAGTAGAATTGGAAGCTATTAGAGTTGCAGCTCACTGGTTACAGAGGTTGGAATATGCAGATTGCAAGATCCAAACTGACTGTCAATTGGCAGTGCATGATATTGAGACACTGGAGCACTTGCAGCTAGAGTATGGTAATATTATCACTGATATTTATCAGTATTCAGCAGTTGAAGAATGTTAAAGTTGCGTTTGCACCAAAAACTACAAATTGTGTGGCTCATAGGCTTGCTGTCTTTGCTTTTGATCAAACGAACCAGCATGAATGGCTGGATTCTATCCTTTTTATGCTTAGAAATGTTCTAAGCTATGATTGTAACAATTGACTCTATCAATAAATTTGGAGCTACTACCTTCTTTCTCCTAAAAAAATGTCCTGTATGACATAATTCAAGCATTTGTGTGTGCATGTCTCGAACCTCAACTGGAGATCTTCCGCTTAGAAGTGTCATATGATTTGAAATCGAAAATGACATGAAAATTAAAGGTATTTTAGGAATTTAAGTGAGGTAAACTCAGCAAATGCCAACACTCCCGCATAATAGAGCCCCTTATTCACTGCTTTTATTAAAGAGAAAATACATCAAATCCACTACATAAAATATTCCATACAATATGGAGCTCCTTATTCACTGCTTTTATTTAGGATGAGACAGTCTATCACTCTAAGTAGAACATCCATGCATTATGCAGTTCCGGCAATCTTCCGGCTTACATCATAACTGGGAGCCTTAGTTGTCCCTTGAGAATCAAAACTCGAATTCTCTCGGGTAAATACGGATAGCGTTATAGAATCAGAGGCAGGAACGTCAAGCTGCAACACAAATGCACGGCTTCCACTAACACTCTGTCGATATGTATTAGCATCGGCTGCAAACTTCCAACATAAATTCCAGTTTTCATCCCAAAGCGACATTATGAGGAAGCTTGCGAACCTTCCATCGGGTAACCTTCCAACATAATGAACCTCTACTGGAGATGTTCTGTTGCCCAGCCACATAGCTCCCTCCTGCTCATCGGTTCCCACAAGAACATACTCTTTATCATTTAGATTATCCTTGTTGGTCACCTTCACAACACCTGGCCAATTAGAAACCACGCTTCTCAGATTCAGCACCATCTTCACTTCGATCTCCTGGTAGATGATATATTTGCATACAACTGCAGATGTATCTTACTTCACGTCCTTCATTCCTTTATATAGCCAAAACAAAACGAAGTCTCCGCGTAACGTTCTGTCCAGGACCATTACTTGGCCACCGGCAAGGCGCGGGAATCTAGTCCAGTACTCATATTTTATCTTGTTGTTTTTAATGGCCGGCTTTTTCAATAGGGATAGAAAACTAGTATATATCACACAATACACATTTCTTTATCTTAAGGCCCAAGTCGATTAAGACATGTCACACACAATACACGTTTTTTTATCTTCAGGACTAAGCCAGGTGCACATAAAAAACATTTTTTTATTTTAATGTCCGGAATGAAAAATCTTCGTTGTGTATAATTAGATGAGTAAATTTCGATATCGTTACCTAAATTTTTATGGCACGGTCAAAGTGATATCTAAATTTATAAAACTACCAATGTGGTACCCAAACTTCATTTTTGATACCAACGAAAGACATAAGACAATTTTTCCTCACGGCACCGTTGTTTGATGACGTGTCTCGTATGAGACCCATCAAAATATTTCTTATCAGTAGATAACCACGTCAGTAGTACCTAAACTCTTAAATGATCAATTATGTGATACCCAGAATAAAAACTCAAGTTTTTGATTTTCAAACTAGGAGAGAAAATGAATACGCCAGATTTAATTTTAGAAATTTTGAAAGAAAATAGAATCTAGGAAAAACATGGGTATTTTTGTTGAGGGTTTAAGGTTTAGAGACTTTTTATGAGGGTTTAGTGTTTAGGGTTTAGATGAATTTTAGACTTTTCTAGATCACATTTCCTTCAAGGGTTTAGAATTTATAGATTTTTTTGTTGAGAGTTTAGGGTTTAGATGACATTTAAACTTGGATTTGAATATGGAAAACCTGAGTTTTCATTTTGGAAATCACATTGATCCTTTCAAAAGAGTTTGGGGACTACTGATGCAGTTTTCTACTGACAAGAAATATATTTGGTGGGTCTCATACGAGACACGTCATCAAACAAACGGCGCCGTGACAGAAAATTGGCTCAGGCCTTTTGTTGGTATCGAAAATGAAGTTTGGGTACCACATTGGTAGTTTTTAAGTTTGGGTATCACTTTGACCGTGCCACAAGAGTTTAGGTACCGGCGCTGCTAAAAACTCTAATTAGATTGGTCAATTACTTGCTATTGATGTTAAATGTTTTTTGAAAAAAAAAAAAAAATGGATAGATAACCATGTTTTAAAATTTTTGGACGCAAATAATTGTGTTGGACTCTTGGGAGCAATAGAATCATTCACAAAATGTTGGTAGTAATAGTAACCGATTGTTTTCTTATAGTAGTGTGCTCAAGCAATAACACAGTATGATTGGCTCTAGTGCTCATTATGATTAAACTTGGGGCAGTGGTTATTGATCTCTCTGTTATCTGGGGTTGTAGCATTCTTATGGGATTGGCTCTAGTGCTCAGTATGATTGAATCTAGGGCAGTGGTTACTGATCTCTCTGTTATCTGAGTCGTTGCATTCTTATGGAATTTGCATAGAGGTTTATGCAGTAGACAAGTCCGGGCTTCTGTGCATAAACTGCCAATTGTTTTTCTCTCTAGAAAGAGGATGACAAGATTTCTCACTATTGATATAGAATGTTGTTGGATTGCTAGTGTAGATGAATCCATATGTGCTTTCCATATCTATGGCTGACTGTTTTAGTTTCTCATGCTCATTTCCAAAGCTATCATAAGATTCTTCAGCAAATTTGAAATTAGCGGTTGTGCTTGATATGGTCAATTTTCCTGTCTGATTGGATATCCCTACAATTGATTCATGGTTCACTCTGAATTAGAGGTTGTGCTTGATATGGTCAGTTTTCCGATTTTCAGTTTATTCAGATTTAAGTTGAAGTTTAGAATTAATGAAGTTTATTTTTCTTTTTTTTCGGACGGGTGAATTGACATGACTAGTTGGATCATGGTTTGGATTATGGATCTATGTGCTAGTTGTGTCCATTTTGGAAGATATATTCATAACAGCTGAAGTGTTTGATTGATGATATATTAGTCTTCTAAGAAGTGGAGAGCCTCAGTGTTATTGTGTTGCTGATTAAATTCAAGTGATCGAAGATTCAGTTCATATACAACCAGTTATCTCAATGGTTGTGCTAGCTCTTTTACAATGGATGGTGGTAGTGTTCATATATAACAACACTAAGCGAGTTCATGAACACTGAGCCATATGCAGCCTTTCAGTTTTACAAACAAATATGAAGATTTGATTTTTCAATTAATTTCACAATGGTCGCTGCTATATGTTGCTTGGTTTATTTTTCAATCTTCTACACTACTGCCAGTCTGCCATCCTTTATGAACAGTGAGTTTTTCTACAGCAGGCTCCCTCTCATATTTTATGTTGAAAGCCATCAAGACTAACAGATTATTATTTTCTTTTTTGAAAATTACTCTTTGGGTTTTCATTTCAGTTTTAGAGGACAAAAAAATCCCAAATTTTTTTTTTCGATAAATCCATCAAGGTGTCATACCCTAAGGTCAGGGTGTGGCATTTAGAGCCTTTTCTGAAATCATTTCTTTAAAACATATATTTCTTTTTAGAAGTGAATTTTTCTCTTGTTGCTAGATAACTTTTTACAAGTGAATTCAATTACTCAGTAAACTAACGGTAAATTAGAATACAAAACTAACCATAAATTACTCAGACTTTCTTGGAGGAGGTGGATGGGGTGACGGAGGCGCTTAATGAGACCGGAGACTCGAACAAGACCTTAAACGGGCAGCAAATCAAGCCCACCTACCCCGATCGGCCGACCTAACGCCCACTCATGCCACGCTTCTAGTGCACCACCTCGACAAGATGAAACAGAGCGGCGAGCTCGATTTTGTCAAGAAAAACTACAACAATTGAGAGGAGGCTTGGGGAGTTAGGGGCAGTGTCTATGAATGAGTGATGAGGCTGTTGAGAAAGATTTGGGGGCAGTGCTCTCGAGAAATCTAGGGTGAGAATGAGATGGTGATTTGTGAACTGCCGAACTAGGTTGGGCTTGGTGCTTAATCACAAAATATATATATATATATACACACATAATTTTTTTTGTCAAAATGTTCGGTTGGGCTTAAGCCCTACCGGGCTTCTACTTGGATCCGCCCCTTATAAGAATCACCACATGAGCTCCGAACTAACAATGAGTAGACAAAAGTGTAAATTGGTCTCTACTTTTGAAACTTCATACTCTAGTTTATCATAACACAATGCATTCAGTTGTTTCAAGAACATGTTTATTTCAGCTTATACTTCAAACATCTGTTTGTAGTTGAATTGTAACCTAGACAAATCGATAGATATTCAGAATGCAGGTATAACCCAGCACATACCAGAACTGAAAGGCATGATAGTTGAAAAAAAACAGGAATAGACAAACATGTTTAAGTGGGTGTTGTCGAAAACAAACCGAAACAAACCCTGCAATTGAAAACTCTAACTTCCATCTGAAATAAAAAAAAACAAAATGGAATTACGAACGGTTGTGGAAGACCAACGGAGACCGACAAAAAAAGGATCGTAGATTATCAAAAACGGCAGAAAAGAGACCAGAAAAATTATTTCAGTTGAATACCAACCAACCTAAATATAAATCTACAAACGGTGGACAACCAACCTACCTCCGAACTCTCATGAATCTGCAATTTCTGGATCTCTACAGCCAAAAGGTCATTAATTTCTTCGTTGTAGATTTCCATGTGCGAAACTCGCGGTGCTACATCTGTATCAAACTCAACACATTAAGCAAAAACACAAAATCATCAAACATTAAGCACCATAACCTCCACTAAAAAAGCTCGTTACCATGTGGATGCTCTCAAACACATCCCTCACAGCCCGGTGAATGATAATCGGAACCGTTCCTGGTGAAAGTCTTGCCACTTCTGGTCTGCCCGTACGCAAATGCAGTTCCTAACATATTACCAATTTCCATCAGCAACTACTAGAATCGAATCAACGACATCACAAGCAAAACTAACAGATTCATCTTTCGAAATTACCATTGAAACCTTCCATCACGGCGTGGATTATGTTCTTGGTAAGAAGATCATAAACCCTAGAATTGCTGCACATTTCGTCGAACACATGGTCTGCAAAATCAAACCACACAAAATTAAACTTCACCACTACACATACATAATCATAAGCATAGAATTGAGGCGTGTACGGTTCCAATTAGGGATTTGGGCATTACCGAAAGCGTAGGAGACTCCGGAGATCGGAGTGCCGTGAACCGAGAAACGGGGTTTTCGTCGACCTTCCAGAAGGTTCCGCCGGACGATTCTTGGGTCAGCGGAGGTCTCAGGCGAACGGCGACGCCACTGTGATGGTCTCAGCCTCTCTCTGAGTTAAAGCAAGAAGACTGAAAGATTTGGGCATCGTGGGCGATTGATCACGACTAAGATCCGGGTTGGTGCCTGATTGGTATGGCGATCCGGGTTTGGTGGTGATTGCCTGATTGGTATGGCTACGGGGAAGAGGTCAACCTCTTTCTTTCTTTTTTCTTATTACTTGTCTTTTACCCGGGATTCAATTTCTTAATACAGTTATTGTTTTTTATTTTTCTTTTTATTATAATAATTTTTGTTCTTAATTATCTAAATCATCTTAATAAAAGTAATATTATCCTAACATAATTTAAAGAAGTCACTTTTTAACAGTAGAGATGAGAGGTTAGCTAAGGAGCCGATAAAGCTCCTCAAGAAAAGGGTCGGTTTCGTTCCGGTATTGTTATATAGGAAATTAGGAAATATGAATAGCTCAGTTTATATTAAGTTGGTTTCATTTAAACATTAACGTGTGTACAGTAGAAAGATTTTCGATTTTTAAGGCCTTGGTTCTAGAAAATGATTTGCTTAAATATTTTGCAGATGAGAACAATGATGTGGACGAGAAATCATAATTAGTGTTCCACTTCGACTCTGCTAGCTGTTGAAGAATTTCATTTCGATGTTCTAAGTCAATGACGAAGCTAATTTGTATATTTTCGGTATATATATTAATTATGTATATATATATATATATATATGTGTATGAATTTTTAATTATGTATATATATTATATATGTTGTTTAAAATATTGGGCTAAGTTGAATCATTATTTGTATTAAATTTCATTTATTTTTATGATGTCGACATTTTCTTGATGATATATCCATATATATATATATGATGTATATATATATTTGTTAATTTGTTAATTTCAGGTATATCATTCTAGATTTGTTAATTTGTATATATATACATATATTGATGTATATGTATATGTATATATATATGTGTGAATTATTAATTATGTATGTATATATATGTGTGTGTGAATTATTAATTATGTATATATATTATATATGTTGTTGAAAATAATTGTCTATTTAAATCATTATTTGTATTAAATTTCATTTATTTTCATGATTACATTTTCTTCGTGATAATTTTATAGCTTATGATTGATTATATAAATTTGTGTTTCTAATAATAAGCTGTAACCTCTTGTATTACAGGTTATAACATGGACAAGAGCTGGATGCAGTTAGATAGAGAGTATGTGTCATACATGAGAGGAATTTTTGAGTTTATTGTGTTCGTCCGTCGACATTCTTCTTGGACAAGTTTTGCACATTTGCCCTTGTACAAAATGTCGTAACAGATATGCTACTCATGTAACTTTTGAGGACATGTATCTTCACCTGTCACAATACGGTATTTTTCCTAGTTATACGACTTGGACATGGCACGGCGAAGTTCCTGAATAGATGCCCACACTTGCAGATATTCAAGGACAACGTAACCAGAGCGAGTCTTCTAGTGCCAATTACGGGGACCCTGCTGTGATGAATTTCCTAAATGATGTTTTTCCATACACCTCAGCATATAATGAAAGTGTTCACACGACAACAGCAATACAACATTGTCGGATGTCTCTCAGGTCGGCAGTAATGACTACTATGAGAATTATAACAGGCTTCGCCGGCAAAAACAGACACTGTTATACCCCGAAAGTGAGCATACGGTGTTGGAAACTATAATGAAGCAGATGACTATCAAAAACAAAAGGAACAAGACTATTTTGCTTGTTTTAACGATGACCTTGCACTTTTGAATGAATTACTTCTTGCTGATAACAATTGTCCGAAAAATTTTGACAAGGTCAAAAGTATCTTGCGTGACGTCAGTCTTGAGTACAGCAAGATAGATGTCTACGTCAATAACTGCACCGTGGTTTGAAGACGATGCACCACACATCGGGTCCTCTCCTATCGTCTACATTATGGAGGATATAAGGAACAAAGGTGAGCTGTTGCCGATCATCAAGGGATTCGAGCAGAGCTATGTGAGACCTAGAGACGAAGAGGCCACCTAGAAATATGTAAGTGTATTTCCTTTAATTAATAATTTAATTATTTCTCTTTATTAATTTAGATACTTAGTATTAATTAAGAATGTTCACTTTATTTTGTTGAATTATGTGGTTGGTATATATATGATTATTTAAGTAATTAATAGCAATTGCATTATTTTGTTTATGCAGAACAAGATGCTTCAAGAGGTAGAAGCACGAAAAATAAGCTTCAAAGAGTCAAATCCTGAAGCTGTAGAGGAGCAAATTATGGAAAATATATCATCACAACAAATTGATGTGTTGGATGTTGTGTTGATCAAGCGTAAAGGCAAGGAGATTAAAGGGATGGAACGAGGAGGTGACTTGAGCCAGTCCTCATCCAATTCGACCATGAGTAGCCGTGCGCCTCTACATGAAGAGATAGAGAGGCTTCAAGAGGTCACATACCGACTCGAACGGGAGGTCCAATATTGGATGTAGCAGATTGAGCACGCTGAGGCAAGGAATGCGTGGTACGATGATAAGAAGGCCGAAGTAAACAGACGGATAGATTTCATTTTTATCGCTTAGGTATAGAAGCTCCTCCTCCTCCACAGCCTTCTATGGCTCCTCCTCCACAGTTGTCTTCGGCTCCTCCACAATCGTCTTCTGGTTGTCTTCGGCTCCTCCACAGTCGTCTTCGGCTCCTCCTTCTATGACGCCGATGATTTTTTAAATGTATAAACATTTTTCTTTTGTATTAACAATTTTAATTATTAATGTATAATTTTTATATTATTATTAATTTTAAATATTAGAATTATTTCTATAACAACAAAAACCAATATGAATTTTATCGGTAACTAAATTAAAAATCAAAAAAGTAAATAAATAACAATTTCTGAAAATAAAATAAAATAAAAAAAATGAAAATCAAAACAAGTAATGAAAAACAAAAATAAATAAATATTTTTATAATCCTAGTCAACGAAAGAATAGATTTTCTGTCGGCAATGATATCACTTTTACAGATAGAAAAATGGAATTTCTGTCGGCTAAGAGTTGAATTTTATCGTCGGCTATCTCTTAGATGACGAAAACATTCTGTCAGCTAAGAAGCAATCCTAGCTGACGAAATATTTTGTCTGTAAAGAAGAATTTTTTTTGTCGTCTAAGATGTAAATATAGTCGACGATTTCCTAGCTGACAAAAATATTATGTCAGCAATACTCTTTGCCGACGAATAGGTTCACCGGCCAGGTAGAAGATATTCTGTCGACTAAGATTTACTTTAGCAGACGGAATATTTTATTCCATTGGCTAGGATCTTCAGCGACACGTCTTAGCCGACGGATCTTAACCGACAGAAATTCTGTCTACAAAGATTGTAGCAGACAAAATAATTATCTTAGCCGACGGAAATATTTTGTCGGCTATGTGGCATAATCCACTAGTGATAACGAAGTTAAATTTCTCTCAGGCTGTCCATATTTCCCCCTTTCGAAACCTCTTGCTTGCTTACAATCTGTTTTCCTTTCTCTTTTGTCCCTGAAGTTCAATAACTTCAGGAGATCATGTGCTTGAAAGTGAATTGTTCTGAATCACTTTCCAATGGAGTTTAGCAGCCAAGTTAGAGCAGCCTCCACTTCTGGTTCAGCTTTCCCATGGAAACGAGATTCATCACTATATTTCAACCATTGTATTATAGCATATTTTGAACACAATAACAATATATTTTTCATACTGTGATAGTATGTTTTTGACACGTAGGTAGTAGCTTTTTAAAATAATGACAGTAGTTTTCTTATCCTTGACTTGTATGTAATTTTTCTAGTTTTAGTATGCTATTTTATTTCTGTGTTTTAATGTCTATACTAGTATCTTTTCAACACGATCATAGTATTTCATTTACAAGATTATAGTATTTTTCAATTTCTATGCTAGTATCTTTCTCAACTTTTGGTAATAGATTTTGTTTTACATGATAATGGCTTTTGTTCTGTTTCGTAGTAGATTTGTTGCTGAAAACAATAGCTATTATTTTGTTTGAAGGTAGTAGTTTTTATTGGTGGAGGTAGTAGATTTTGTTTGTGGATGTAGCAGCTTTTGTTTGTGAAGGTAGTAGCTTTTGTTGCTTGTGACAATATCTTTTGTGACTTCGTCAGAGTTTGCTGGATATCTCACCGTAGTAGTTTTTGTAGCTAGAGATAATAACTTTTGTAGCTTGAGGTAGTAGCTTTTGTAGCTAGGATTAGTAGCTTTTGTAGTTATGGGTAGTAGCTTTTATTATGCTAAATATTATCTTTTGCAGCTGACGATAGTATCTTTTATGATCTCGCTAGAGGTCGTACGAAATCTCAAAGTAGCTTTTGTAGCTGGTGATAGTAGCTTTTGTTGCTGGTGATAGTAGCTTTTGTGTCTGGTGACAGTAGTTTTTGTTGCCATGATAGTACCTTTTGTTGCTGGCAATGTTTTAAATAGTGAAAGTGTGAGGCGAGGCGTCTAGTCGGAGTCTTTTCTCACAAAAGCCTTGAGGCGAAAAAGGCGAAGCCTTTTATATATTTAAAATTAAATAAAAATAATTAAATTATAGAAATAAAATCATCAAAAATATTTAAAATTAAACTTTTAGTAGCAAGATCATAAAGATAATGTCTAAAATTCTTAATGACCAACACACAATAATATAAAATCATTCACTCATGATCTGAAAGAGAAGATGAGAGAAGTTGCTCAAGAATCAAATGAAAGAAGTCAAACAACGCTATTTTTTCTCTTTAGAATTTATTTAAAACGACGTAGTTTTAGGGCAGAGATTAAAAATCAACATATAAATAGTGACGCCTCACGACGCCGTTGACAGCCTTAAGGCGCCTTTGCTGCCTCTAGGCGAGCTAAAGGCGTGCTTTTTGTGACAAAAGCATTTCAAGGGAAGTCTTAAGGCGAAATGAAGAAGCCACGCCACGCTTTAAGTTATAGTGTGTCTCAAGACGCACTATTTAAAACAGAGGTTGCTGGAAATAATATATTTGTGACCTCGTCGGTGGTCCTTGAAAATCTCAATATTGTAGCTTTTATAGCTGGGGACAATAGCTTTTGTTGCCGGTGATAATAGTTTTTGTTGCTGATGACAGTAGCTTTTGTAAATGGTGACAGTAGCTTTTGTTGCTATTAGTAGTATATTTTGTGACCTCACTGGAGGTCGTCAGAAATCTCAACATAATAGCTTTTATAGCAGGTAATAGTAGCTTTTGTAGCTGGTGATAATAGTTTTTGTTACTGATGATAGTAGCTTTTATAGTTGGTTACTTTTGCTTTTGTAACTGGTGACAACAGTTTTTATGATCACCGGTAACAATGTTAGAGGTCGATCAGAAATTTTGTCAGAGGCTAGCCGGAGGTCTTGCCGGAAGTCGGCCGGAGACTTTGTCGGAAAGAAAGTGGTTGCTGACTTTTTACATTAGTTATATTATTATTGTAAATATAAAAGAGGATTTAATTTTTTTAACTAGATGACATACTGTAATTATGATGAAATTTAACATTTAATATAAAACTCTATTTATACTTAAGTAGACTTATATGAATAAAAATATTTAGGTAAAGAAAATGTTTATTGCATGTCAGAGCCGCCCCTAGGATTTGTCGGTTGAGGCCGAAGAATATGAAAATATTTTACTTATCGTATATATTAATTGTTTGCTGCAAATTGCACAAATTCTCAAATTAGTGCAACGGTAAGCATCTGATTAGCCACCTAAATTCAAATCCTGGCTACCATCCTTCCTCTTTTTTAAAACCACTTTCCAAGTAAATTTTTCCAAAGGCTTGTGGGCCCTGATCATTTCCTAACTTTTTATTTCTCCATATTGACATAAAAGTTGTATTAAAATTGAGACATTTTTTTCAAAAAATAATATAAACGTACATTTCCGATCTGTTGAAATCTAGGTTGCATATATCTGTGACATTTTTTTCTTTCAAAAAATAATATCTAGGCTCAGACAGATAAAATCTCAGGGGTTGCATATTGCATGTAATTTTTCTCCTAGTTTGTTGAAAATATTTTGATCATGTAAGCGACTTAATTGCATCATGAATAAATGAAATGAACTCTTGTCCCGTTGTTACTAAGGGTCCGTTTGGGATTGCGTTTTCAGGAAAATTTCTGATTATTTTTAACATTTTGGACTGTAAGCCCGTTTGGTAAATTTTCAAAACTCGTGTTTTTATAAAAATTTCGGCACAAAACCTCAATTTTTATAAGCAGGGATCGACCTGCTTTTTCACATATGCATTTTCGAAACTCTCGTAGAAGACCTGGTTCTCTTGCTATCAATTGTGAAATACTAAAACACACAAGGCCAAATCCAAATCAAATTCGCGCTCTTGCTCTGTTTTCTTCTCAAATCTACGCGCGCTTGCTATGTTTTTCTTTTAGATTTGCCTGCCAATTTGCATATTTCTCCTCAATTTTGGCTCTCATATAAATTTTGCACATGTGTTTCTCTTTCTGCCGTTCTTCTCAATATCATTTTATCAAGGTTATCTCCCTGTCCTTATCTTTCTCTAGTTGTATATAATCCATTTTAACTTAATACATGCATTTATATATTTTTTATTCTATTGTAGGGAGGGCAAAAGGTCGATTGCATGTGCCATCTTGAAGAGGTCTGCAAATAGGTCAGTAGTATTATACTCTGAAACATTGAATTGGTGTTTTCATGGTATGAAACTTTGAATTGTGTTCTGTGTGCTACGTATTCAATTAATGAATCATGTAAATTGGTTTATAATTTACTTCATCAGTAGAATTGGTCTGGGAATATACTTGATCCATATGCTCACCATATATATAATTTGAAGCCGAATTGCTCAAGTTGTGTATATATTGAACAGATGTAATTGATACCAAGCCCTTAGAGTACTTGCTCTTTAGAAGAAGAGCAGATGTAATTAATATATATATATATATATATATATATATATATATATATATATAATACTTATGATTTCATTTATCTCCTTTATTTTTTCAGTGGTTCCTATGAGTTGTATGTAATTCTTATAATAGTGCATAAACTTTATAATTCGTTAGTAAACATGGGAAGAAAGAAGATTACTGGTGACAATTGCATTGAGATGATCAACTGTGAAAATGGGCAAAGTGGAATTAAATCAGCTAGCTGGAATCCTCAAACTGTAGCTATATTTTGTGACTTATGTATCAAAGAAGTTGGGAAAGGAGAAAGGCCTGGTACTCACTTTAATAAGGAAGGATGGGCTAGCTTGGTTGCAAACTTTCATGCAGAGACCAGAAATAACTATGACAAATCACAATTGAAGAACAAGTGGGATTTACTGAAGAAAGAATGGAAATTATGGAAAGATCTGATTGGGAAGGAAACTGGCCTTGGTTGGAATCCCACTAAAAATACTGTCGATGCATCAGACGACTGGTGGAGGAATAAAATCCAGGTATGTAGCACAGAGTTAAAGTGCATCTAAATTATCTACTATCTATTGTTATTTAGTTTGATATTGGTAGTATATGTTTTCTTACTAACTGTTATCTTCATGAGTTATAGATAAATCCACAATATGCAAAATTGCGTGTTCGAGGCATCAATCCTGATATGGAGACGAAGTTAGATATGATGTTTAATGGTGCTGTAGCTACCGGTAAATATGCTTGGTCTCCTTCTGATCTGCCACCTCTGAAAAAAGGGCAAGCTCCAAAGGACAACGTTATTTCGTTGGATGAAAATCTTGATTATGAGGAATTTGACCTCAATGAAAGTCCAGTCAGCTCAAGTTACCAAAGAGACAGGAAAGAAGCGAGCAAATGGTCAGCTTGACACAGAAGAATTGAAAGAGAAAAAGGCTAAAATGGGAGGTGCCACGAAATTGTCCTTACAAATTAAACGTCTTGTTGAGGTAGTTGAGGCTAGAAGTACCACAACGTCTGCATTGATAAAGGGTTCACAGTCTACTAATGTTTCCGAAGTAATGAAAGAAGTTGAAAGTTTGTCAGGGATAGAGATTGGTAGGCAACTGTGGTGGTTTACAACTGAGTTATTTTGCTCCCAAGAGAAGAGGGAAATGTTTTCTGTGATGAAAGATCCGGAGATGAAGCTTCAATTTATCCTACGTAATCAAGAGAGGGAAAATAATTAGTTAGGAAGATTACTAATGTCATTTTACAAGGTGTATCATCTTTCTTGAATTTCATCTTATTTCTGTTTCCCTAGCATTATTATTTTGATCTTGACATTTTTTACTATATTTTCAATAAGAATTCACATGTTTGAGTGTTATTATTATTAGCTTCTTCTTGTCTTGAATATATATTATATTTTATTTAGCACAGACTACTAATACTATTACATGATAGCTTGATGGATATTTGTATAATTTGCAGGTTATGGATATGGACATGGACATTTTGCTGGAGGAGGAAGAGGAGATTAATAGAATTGTCTACATTTGTGCTTCTATGATAGAATTGTATCATGAAAAGTATATTCAATAGGTCCCTTGTATGAATTCTTTATACACTGGTAACATTTGGGTGAGGGAATTACAATCAGGAAATCCCACTCGTTGTCATAACATGTTCCGGATGAACAGAGATGTATTCTTAAGATTGTGTGATGATTTGAAGAATACTTATATGGTGGAAGCTTCCCGAAGAATAAGTGTGGATGAGAAAGTGGCAATGTTTTTGTACACTTTAGGAGGATCTGAAGCAAACAGAAGAGTACAAGAGCGATTTCAACACTCTGGCGAGACGATTAGTAGGTATTTCAATGAAATGCTCGATGTGGTATGTGATGTCATGGCAAAAGATTTCATCAAGCCATCAGATCCTGAGTTCAAAAGTACTCCACCTGAAATACTTCGTGATTCTAGATATATGCCTCACTTTAAGGTAGTCATTTTACATCTTGTAGTCAGTTTTACTTTTATAAAAAGCCTCCTATACAACGTGATATAAATTATCATAGTTTGTGCAAGATTGTATTGGAGCTATAGATGGTGTTCATGTTCGTGCAATTATATCACCTTCAGATCAAGTACCATACATTGGCAGAAAAGGAATACCGACTCAAAATATAATGGTTGCATGCAACTTTGACATGCAATTCATATTTGCATGTGCAAGTTGGGAAGGCACTGCACATGATGCAAGAATATTCCAATCAGTACTTCACAACTTTCATAAACCTCCAAATGGTAAATTTATTTATATATAAAAATATCTATGCATTTGTTTATCATTAAGAACTTCTTACAGTTTGAACAATGATAGACTATTTATTTTCTTTTTGTCAGGAAAATATTATTTGGTGGATGCAGGATACCCACAAATGAAAGGGTATTTGGGACCATACAAGTGTCAAAGGTATCATCTTCCTGAATTTCGCCGAGGTGCTCAACCAACAGGTTATAAAGAGGTATTTAATCATGCACACTCTTCTCTCAAGGGTGTTATTGAACGTACTTTTGGTGTGTGGAAAAAAAGATGGAATATTTTACGGGACATGCCTAGTTACTCATTTGAGAAGCAAGTTAACATTATTATAGCAACAATGACACTTCACAACTATATAAGAAGGTATTTCGTACGTGATTTGGTTTTTGACGAAGGTGAAACCCTTGATGACATTGAAGAGGATGGAAGAGAGGATGATGCATGTGGTCACGGCCATGTTTCTAGAGAAATGGAAGCATTAAGAAATAGGATTGCTTCAAGTTTGATGGGTGCAAAAGCTTAGAGACAGACTTTAGTCTTCTTTTCTTGTAATAAGTTCTTTTTTTCGACAGAGTTTTCTCCCAATAAGGCTATGGAACTAGTACGTTTTTATTTTATTTTTTCAATAAATACTTTTTATTATATATATGAAGTTCTATTATTGAGGTTCGAATGTATGAACTAGGGCTGGCATGGTACGGTTACCAACTTTTTTTTATCATTACCAATTACCAACCAACTATAATCGGTAAACAAAATCCTATTACCATTACCAACCACCAAAGTCGGTATACCGACATGTTGGTACGGTACGGTACATGTTGGTACGGTTGGGTCTTGTACCAACATTAAATTGGGCCAATTTTTTTCATGAAAAATAAGACTTGACCCAAATTTTTTGGAGTTCTCCTACTATGAACTGGTGCATAATTTCAAAATGTAATATGAAATAATGAACAAAGAGTTATAAACCAACTTAACAAGGTTCATACAAATGAATCATACAACCACAAAGTCACAAACACAGTTCAAAACTTCAAATTGTTCAATATTCATCAATTCATCAACGCTGCACTAGTAAATGAAAATAAGTTTCCCTTCAATTCATCAACGGCTAGGATTAAAAGTTCCTTAATCAACGACTAGAATTAAAGGACTTAATATAATTTTAATTATATATATAAATTACGGTCGGTACGGTAATTACCAAGGTAATTAAAATTTATTACCATACCGTACCGCCAGAATTAAGTTGGTACGGTAACCGTACCGTAGAAGTCGGTTACCGACTATGTCGGTTACCAACATTATTGGTTCGGTTGGTTTTGCGGTAATCGTGGTAAATTACCATACCATGCCAGCCCTAGTATGAACAGAGGCTCTTCACATTTTCACATATATTTTTGTTTGATTATTATGAGATAATGTTTATATAAGGTTCTGGTATAAACAATGTGAAAGAAACAAGAATGAGGTGATGTTTATAGGCCGAAAAGAAAGTTGTTATCGTCAAAAAAAAGTTGAATGTTTGTTCTAGTCTTTTGTCTATTTTGGTCATTACATAAAAATACTGCAGTTTTACAATGAGGTTACCAAACATCTCACCTTATTTTTATCGCAAATTTTAAAAAAGATTAAATTACCAAACGCCTGACAGATTTATTTGATTGCGGATTATTCTCATAGGACTGATATTTTAAAACTGAGTTTTCAAACTGCAATACCAAACTCGGCCTAAATTTCGAGTAAAAATGGTTTAGTAGGAAATTTAAGTATCTTGATTGGATTGGTGACATGCTTTATTTCAAATTAAGATTGAGCACGAGGAGGATATACTCATTTATATCTAAAAATAATAAAATGGAAATCGAAGCAACAATAAGGAAAGACACACGTGTATGTAGGTTTAACAGCATCTCCAACAGAGTAGTCGTTAAACATGAATTTTATCCAAATTTATACATTTTTGTAGCAACTCTTAGCTCCAGCAGAATTGTTAAAGAGAAGTTGAAATTAACTATTTATATGATAGATTGATAAATTTAAGAATTCTGTCAAGAATTGGTAAGAGTAAAATTATATTATTTTTCTATATTTTATCAACGTATTAATTAATGATTGATCAAAACTTATCATAAAACTCATAACTAACCGTTACAGCTGGAGTACAATTGCTATATCAATTGTTAAATTTCCTAATTGTTGTTATATTTAGCTAGAAACCTATTTATGCTACTGAAAATGCTCTAATTAAATTTGCAAGCTAAGTAATCTTGTCGCAAGGAAGGTGATTACAATGTCAACACATGTAATACCCTAGAAATTTGGCATATTCACATCTCGTTAAGGACTTCTTCGTTTCACCCCGTTTTCAGTCAAAGATTCACATCTCGATCGTCTATTCACATCTCGATGCTTCATGGATTGAGGATTCGAACTTACTGGTGTTTGTGCACTAGCTCATGATTCTCATGGCACCCTCATTGAAGGAGCTACCCATTCGGCTCCAATTATCCTCGAATCAGATTCAAAGACGTTAGTGGACGACATCAATAATCGATCCATCTAATGTTTGTGACTGGAGAGTTTCTCCAATTGTGTCAAGAATCAAGAAGTTCATTACCTCGAGCCTGGGCTCTTGTGTAACTGGAGAATTGCAAAGTGACATCAATAACCCACCGCTTCAATCCGACGATTCTGGACGACGATTCTTGTTAGCCGACGATTCGGATTTTCTAATCAGAATCCAAATCAACTCGAACCCAAATTTAAACTCTATAAAAGAAGAATATAAAACATTAGAAAGAGTAGAAGAATATAACAAAGATGCGTGAAAAAGAACATAAAAGCTAGGTTAATCACCTCCATTTTTGAATCCATGTTTCTGTTCTGGGATATGGGCATTTTTGCAATCAGTCCATGGCAGAGAATAGAGAGACAGGAGCAGAGAGGAGAAAGAGAGTAGAGAATTGATATGTGCGGCAGAGAGGTGATGATGGAAGCTGCTTCTACTTATCAGCTATACTTGATATGTAATTTCATCTATAAGGGCCAAGCCCATTGTTTATTAGGTTGGAATAAGTGGTCTTACGACCCAAGCAGTAGGAAGTAAGTTACTTCCCTATTTGTAAGAGAAACCATAAAAATCTGGTTTGAGATGGGTATGGAATGAATTCAGACTTTAAGTAGGTTATAATTATGAACTAGTGATCGATCAAGCCTAATGTGTAATTATGAACTGGGTCACTTTGCTCACTAATGAATCCTCACTATGCTTATATACGCTTTAGTGTTTGGGGGTTTAGGGTTTGGGGTTTAGGGTGATAAATAATAACATTAATAGATGGTGAAGCCATGATGATTTGTTCAATCCATTTCCAGCACTTGTTGAATTTGCTCCTTACCAGTTCAATTGTTAACTCCATGCTAATAGTATGTGAATCAAACTACATTGTTTAAGAAAGTAAATATTAAATTCAAATACCAAAATGCCATACATACTGAAATAGATGACACAATTACCTCATGCCACCATTTTGAGCCATAGTGTTGCATGTGTTTGATTGTATAAATCTCACAGTCAGCTCCACCCTCTTGTTCTGGGCACAGTATTGGCTCATGTAGGGTGTAGTCTGCAAAACTCTTCTTCTTTTGACCAAAAGGCTTCATAATGAATTCCACGCTTCCATAGATCATGGCAAGTGCTTGGAGCTGCACTCATTAAACATTACCTATGACCACAAAAACGTTTGGAATATGCAAGATACAAGACTTAAGAGATAGTTTTCATTTTTGCAAATAATGATCACTCACAATGGTTTTGTACTGATTCTTCTGTCTCCTGCTACATCCCAAGCTGTCCCATACTTCAGATATTTGAAAATCAATATGCACCACTAACATATACCAATGTTTTGTGTCATGCATGGGTATGAAAATCTGTAGGTAAGATAGTACAATGTTTAGTGACAGATAAGTTTCATTTTCAAATAATTGACAAGCGAAGAAAACCAGTGACATACCTTCTTACACGTAGGAATGTCATTGTCAAATACCCTTTCGAACTAAGGCCATCAACAACACGACCAACTGATAAATGTTTACTAAACTGCATTGTCTTCTGATAGAAGTAGGTTGGGAAGTAAACACTATCTCCTCCTCTCCTTTCTTGCCATAGATAGTCAACAAACAAAGTGATAATGTCGTCCTCGATGAATCCATCTGGTCAGAGTGTCCTCACAGAATTTCTAGTGGTAAATATGCAGTCACTAACACTATCCACAATGGTCTCATTCAATTGCAGCTCTATAAATGTATCGTAAACAAATAGGACAACCCTCTTCTCAGTCTCTTCCCTATCGCCATTCACCCTGAAGGGGCCAATCTGCACCTTCTCATCCTATTTGGGGTCCTTTTTTGACCGAATATATGTACCATTTATATGTACCTACGAGAAAAACCATGTTTACAACTCACTACTGCAAACAAACATCTAAACAACTAAATTCCAATTCCAATGCATTACCCTTATTCCAAACACGACCACACCATATATAAGACCCAATAGATCAACTCACGAACCACCGAGAAACTATAACCCCATACATATATGTTTACCATTCTTTCATGAACCTTCTGCGGGCCTCAAATTCGGCTTTGAAGGGGATGCCTCGGGAGGCTGTTCCACAGAATGAGAAATAGAGGTCAGTATGCTCAAGATTTTGTTCATCTTGCCGATGACTTCAGAATGATTTGGACCCTTCACAGAGAGACAGGGATCAAGTGTGACAACATCAACTTTACGCCGCTCCACCACTTTTTGAAGGAGTGCTTTCCACCGTCCCAACGCCATTTATCGATCCTTTTTTATACTTCTTCCTTTTTTGGTCCTTTTCGGTGGCATGTTCGATCGAAATTGTTGCTTCAGAGGTGGATTATTGTGGCTAAGGGTATGGGTATACGAATGTTAGGGGTTTCAGTTTGGGTTTCTCAACAACAAGCCACATATGGATTCGAGAGATTGCGATTGAGATTGGGATTTAAGGGGTAGGGTTCTTCGGGGCTGCTATTTGAGATTGAGAATGAGGGGAACTGGCCAAATATGGATTCCAGACATTGAGATTGATATTGGGGTCGAGATTTAAGGTGTAGAGATCTTCGGGACTGCTACCTAGATTGAGAATGAGGGTTAAGGTTGTAAGGAAGAGATTTAGATTCAGATTGAGATTTTTGGTTCAAAGTTCTTCGGGAGACAAGCTGAGTTTAGGGTTATAGCCAAAAGGGATTTAAGAAGGTGGGTTAGCATTCGATATTTTTTTTAAAAAAATAATTAACACAATGTTAACACTAATAAAGATGTTAACAGAGTTAGATAACGAGATTAGTAAACAGAGTTAGTGAGTAAGCTGACGGTTTTAATGAGTTACCTAATTGAGTGACTCTCATGTAGGCGAGACATAGATACCCTAGGCATGCAAGGGATCCCTTTACATTTGTGAAGTGAAACTTTTTTCATTAAGTTTGGCTTCATCACCGTCTAACTGAATTCACCGTCTTTTTTCCATCAATTTCCCCCTCCTCTGCACGTACCTTGACTGCCTTCTCTTTTGGTAACAAACCTTAATTGTGAAGGAAAATTTTGCCACAGTCTCATCTTTACAGAAGCGACAAAAAAATCAAAAACAGATAAAATTTCCACCTCATCATCATCACCATCAACTGTAAATAATGCCCCCTTCCATTATTTGCGCCTTTTCCACACAGTCTCTCTTCAATAGCAAGCAAGGGCAAGGCAAGCAAACACTTGCAGAGGCTCACGGAATATACCCAAACACCCATAATTTCAACCCAAACGGCCAATGGCTTCATCATCGTTATCCAGACCCACCGCCAACGGAGACCACAGGACGCCGTCAAACCCCAGCAGCAGCAACCGCCACCAGCACTACTACCCAACGACGTCGTATCATTCCTCTTCTTCCTCCTCGGCCTCCTTCAAAGGCTGCTGCTGCTGCCTTTTCCTCCTCTTCTCCTTCCTCGCCCTCCTCGTCCTCGCCGTCGTACTCGTCATCATCCTCGCCGTCAAACCCAAGAAGCCCCAGTTCGATCTCCAACAAGTCGGCGTGCAGTACATGGGCATCAACTCCCCCGACCCGAACCCGAACCCGACTTCGGCCTCCCTCTCCCTCAACATCCGCATGCTCTTCTCCGCCGAGAATCCCAACAAGGTCGGAATCAAGTACGGCGAGTCCAGGTTCACTGTCATGTACCGCGGCATCCCATTGGGCAAGGCCTCCGTCCCCGGCTTCCTCCAGCAGGCCCACAGTGTCAGGCAGGTTGTTGCCACCATCGCCGTCGATCGCGCCAATCTCATTCAGGCCGACGCCGCCGATTTAATCCGCGACGCTTCTCTCAACGACCGGGTCGAGCTCCGGGTCCTGGGTGACGTCGGCGCCAAGATCCGCGTCTTAAACATCGACTCTCCTGGCGTTCAGGTCAGTCCCTCTGAGCCCCTGAATCATCCTGTTTTGGTTTCACTTCTGTCGGGGGTTTTGGGTTTTTCGTAATTTCCGTTTTGCGGGTATTAGAATTGAGGTTGCCGCCGGGAGAGGGCTCTCTAAAACTGGGACAGCCCACCACCACCTTCTGTCGCACTCACTCTGCTTTCACTTTTTTTCTCGTTAGAATTAAATTAATCGATTAATACAACTATTTTTTTCCTTTTTGGGCTAAACCTGCAATGAGGCATTTCGGTTTTTTCATTATTTTTGTTTTTTTAAAATTGGTAAAAATGGTATGTACAGTATGAGGAGGATGAACCAGATACGTTTTTTTTGTCTTTCCACTTTTGTTTTGCATCAATGGTTCAATTCTCTTCGATTTCTCTGCGTTCTATTCGCTTCATTTTCCATGGTTTTGCTCTCAATATTTCAGAACATGTCTGTGACTCTGTTTGTGATTTAGTTTCTGGGTGATGCTGTGTTTGGGTGGAAAATGGAAAATCATGTTTGGAAGGGTAGGGAGAAATGGCATTAAAGCTTGGTCTTTGCTTTTGTTGATGATGATGAGCAGAAGGGTTGTGGTAATTGCGTTGTTTTTACGCCCTCTTTTTAGTGACGCACCAGTAACCTCATGCTCCATGTCAATATGCCAAATGCCATGACCCCTTTCTTGGCTGGGTAGGGTCAATTTGAAAATTCTTTAGTCCACCTGGTGAAATTTCATCTTGCTGATGTGGCAACATCATAGTTACTTATTTTAGTTTGATTTTTAAGTTTGACTGAAATAGACAACTATGATGTTGCCAAGTCAACCAGGTGAAATTTCATCTAGTGGACTGAAGAACCTCCAGGGTCAATTTGGCCATATTGGCAGTAGATTGCCAGATTTAGGCATGCCGTTTGGGTTCTAGATTTGAGTAAAGGCATGCTGCTGGATTTTTGGGTTTGTGTCAACATTTGTGACGTTTTTTCCCATTTGTTACTGGCTTTTGATTTTTCTATGCAATGGATGGGAAAAATAAAAAATAGAAATTGTGTGAAATAGATATAGTTTTCAATACATATGTAGGTCACAGCGGGAGTCTGGATTCGATAAAACAAAAATCAGAGTGCTAACCACTAGGTTATGTGCATTAGTATTTTGTTTTAGGTAAATGTCTCGTATAGTAGCTGATGTATGACCACTTAGACAATTAGCTACCTCATGTTTAAAAGGGGACATTTTGATACCTCAAGTTATGATTAGTTAGATAATTTGGTACTTCCGTTAACTTTTGGTCAAATATAAGTGGAAAATTGTCTTACGTCCTATTTATCAAATTGGATATAAAAAATATTTGTTGTGTGGTTAAATGACAATTATTATTAGGTCTTTATTATTTTCTAGGTTTTTGACTTTTTGAGAGTACATATGAATTAATATTTTTTGGTTAGGTTGATAAAATATGACATAATTTTATTTTATATTAATTCATCTTTATATAGATAAATATTAGTTAAAATTTTAGATATATATTCGGATCTAATACACATGAAACCACACAATAAATATTTTTTATGTTTATATTGATAAATAGTACCTAAATGTCTATTTTACCCTCATATTTAACGGAAAAGTTAACGGAAGTAGCAAACTGTCCAACTAAGCAAAACATGAGGTACCAAACTGTCTTATTTTAAACATTGGATACCTAATTATTCAATTAGTCATATATCAGGTACCATAGGAGGTATTTATCATTTTGTTTTTTGCTTTTATTATAGGGGAAATATTAGTATTATTATTTCTTCTGTTGAGCTTCCAAAATTCTCCTTCCATGGCATGTATGTCTGCTTCTGTTTCAATATACCAGTGAGTTTATATTATGATATTCTTTTCTCTTATTTTATTCTTTAATTTTTTAGTTTGGAGCAAACATACGGTAATTCTTACATACATAATTGCATTTCCCAAACTTTGATAGATTTTCATGTTTTCTTATTTCTAGGTAAAAGTAGTTATTCATTAAACCAAGTGATCTTGAGTGTCTACAATCGTAAACACTCAAATGTGTTTTTTTAAGAGGACCGATGTGGCTGCCTTTAAGAGCGGACAAAAAGCCTAAACCTCAAATTACAATACATAATGTATTCTAACATGCACCAGTTATCAAAAAATCTTTCATTGGCTACTCTATTTACTTTGATAAAACGGTGACATAATGAAAAGTTGACTGTAGTACGAACAATCATCATAACAAATAACACAGCTTCCGTACTATGTTGCAGCACAGAATAATATCCGACGACCCTATGTTTCATCATGTCTTTAGGAGGTTGCAACTATTTGACAAAACAAGAAACTCACAACCTATCTAGGACAACCAAGACACGCAAGGTGCTCATACCGAGACATCACTCATATCTTATTGAAAGCAGTAAATAATTAAGAACCAGGAAAATAAAATAACATAACTAAAAATATAAGTGCCCTAATTGGGCCAACTCCTTGAGCTCAGGTCAAGCCCAAATGGATGGCCTAAGCCCAAGCCACATAGGGAACAGAAACCAAGCCACTAGTCGTGCCAAGCCGCCCTTGCGCCTCCGGAGTTGTCACATCACCGCCGTCCATGCTTGGCCATCACTCCATGTAACTATTGAGATAGGAGTCGTAGCCAAATCGGGTTCTATGAACCCAACCCAGAATACTACACCACAGCCCCAAATCGTTCTCCCTCTAGATCTGAACAAGGTTTGCCTTCGATTGGATCTGAGCTGCGATGTTTCGCTTGTCCATTGTAGACATCGCCGACGAGGCCAGACAAAAGCATGACATAGCCCGACCGCTGTGACTGTGACTAATTTGGCCTTTCTGGTTGGTAAAAGCTTTGTGGCCCCGCCATGTGACTACTACGTCTGTTGTGGCCCCAATATGGCCGGTCCTAGTTCAGTGGTGATGACTATGAGCTCCAGTATTAAAATTATGAATTACTCCTCCCCCTTTCCAATTTCCAGTCCTTTTATTATTGAAACCTTGCCAGTTTGCTTTGCTTTGCTCCATTCCAGATTTCCAGTGGGCATGCATTGCAAACTTGGGCTTGAAGAAATCTTGCTAGCTTTCTTGTTGCTCCAATTCTGGGTTCATACGATTAGGGCTGTAGATAAGTCTGGTTAGCGGGTTTGAGTAAGGTTATCGGATTTCCAACCTGTTCATAATGAGTAGGAGAGGAATGCCTTTTAGGGTTTTAGTTGGACTCCACTAGCGCATTTGGTGGTGCATGTTGGTTCATTCGTGCTGATATTGGCTTGTACCCAGTACCCTTCTCCTTTATGATTGTTTTCTCATCTCTTTTTCTTTGTTTGTGATGTGCTTTTGTAATTTTCTTTGCCTAATTAGAAGCTAAAAGTCTGTGTGTTGATGGGCAGGTTTCCGTGGATTGTGCGATCGTTATAAGTCCAAGGAAGCAGTCTCTTACTTACAAGCAGTGTGGATTTGATGGATTGAGCGTTTAGCACACATTCGCCTAACAGAACAAAATCCTCTGTTATTTTTTCTCTTTCTTTTAATTTTGACTCTTCAAATTGGAAGGAGAAATGAAAAGGTAAAAAGCAGGGAGTAAAACACAAAGAAATCTCCCTAGTGAACGGAGACGTAGTAGTTTTAACAGCAAAGAGAAACGGAAGGAGAAGAAGATTCGCAAATTTGAGAATTCCAAAATCCTTGCTCCCAACATTTTGTCCAACTCTTACTTTTAGAGTTTTAGGTGCGACATTGGTTTTGTTTCCTTCCGTATTTTCTTCAATTGTTCATCTTCGAGGGTAACAAAGCATTTGTGTATTCTCATGCCCAATTGGCCAGGTCTCTCTCGTCTCTTTTCTATTTTCTTGCAATGCACCAAGATATGTGCCTATCCAAATGAGGGCTTGCACAGCAATGATTTTGGAAATTTTAAGGAAAAGGCCAAAAGGGTATCTAGCTCTAGACACATTCTTATATTTCATTGTGCTTGTCATGCCATCTAAAACATGACCTCCAAATAAAAAGAACTAAATCTATAGCCAAATTAGAGAAATAAATAACACTAACTCTGAGTTTTGAGGAAAAAAAGAATATCTTTCGAATGGTAAGTCTCAACGCCCTTATGAGATAGTGATGAGTTTCACGCACAACACACGTTCTGTCCGGCCCGCCCATGGTTAGAAAAATTGGGCACAGCTTATGCGATACCAACCTCCCCACCTTACCACCTATTGGAGTCCCTCCGTCATTCCGCCTCCTTAAAAATTTGGCCTCGTCCGGAATCAAGGAGGCATACTGCAGGAGACAAAATGGAGGGGACGAGCGGATTGCATACAACAATGATGAATATGCTTACACAAATCTAAAAATTACGATCTTATATCTTACAACCATCCAATTCCAAAAAATAAATAAAACATAAATTTTTGAACATTGTTTCACTCGTATGTCTTTAAAGGCCTTTTGAGTCGTTGGACGTAATGATCAAGACAACCGGTCAGGGCAAGGTGAGTGGTAAGAACCCGACATCACCAGTGGTGATCTGGCCGGTAGGAAAAGAGTGGCGAAATTGAAAAGGGTATAATAGGTAATGTGATAAGAAAAAAATTATGAAAAGACTTGGTGATCAAGGAAAATAGGTGCAGAAAGATAGAGAAGATAATCATCATCATATTCATAGATAAAAAACCTTTTATATAAGATATTACAGAATATTAATATGGTAATAGGAATGAATAGATAGTCTTATTCAAGGTATATATTCTAACGGCATTAGGCCAAGACACACATCACATAATATCCTAGAAAACTTCCCCTTATGCCGCGTGTCTCCATTCCGATGGTGCTTCAGATGTTGCCTCGTCAAAAACCTAAGGTTCTAAAAAACGTTAGGCACTACCAGGGTTGACAGCCAGCGCCTAGCTCTCAGGACGCCCAGGCGGCACCCATGCAGTTTTGTATTTTACATATTATTATTTATTTAATAAATAAAATTTATAAAAATCACTTTTATGTTCCAAAATAGCAAAAATACATCAAAAATAAACAAAATAAAACAAAAATATTCTTAATAATAATAATAAAATATTGTGTCATTCGTTTAGACTTTAAAGTAGAATATTGTGTTTTCGTGTTTAATTTTTTTTTGATAGGCTTTTATTTATTTCATAATTTAATTTAAAAAGCTTAATCAGGTCGCCTAGGCGTCGCTCAGCCCGCCTAGACAACCGATTTTGAGCCGCCTAGGCGCCGCCCATCCCGCCTAGGAGGTCGATTTTTACGTCGGGGCCCAGCTTGGAAGAATCGGGAGAAATCGAAATTGTGACCTACCGCCCAGCGCCTAGGCAGCCTAGGGGGCCGATTTTTAAAACGCTGCAAAAACCTTGTCAAGTGTTTTAGATCATTCATATGTTTTCAGATAATTTAGCATATCAATGCCTTTTAAATTTGTCTTCAAATGTGGCATTCAACATTGACTATCTATATCATACCATATTTTTCTCAACATGATATTTGAATTAGACTTGGAGGAGAAGACTGTTTGAGGTCTCAAAACACAAATTCGCGCATAAATTCAGATTCTCACGTAGCATGACCTTTGGAGACTTAAACAACTGTAACTTCCTGTAGAAAACAGATATGGACAATCTGTAAACGGTTATGGAAAGTAGACATCCATACCTTTCCAACCATACGTCAACGCCTCCGGAGTTGTTCACAATGTTCAATCGAAGTCGACGAACTGTTTTGACAAAATCAGATTTTTTGATAGATCTGTCCTACTTTATGAAAATGGTCATATCAATGGTACTTGTTCTATTTCATCCAGAGTTGATCACAAAGCTCGTATGAAGTTGTTGTCTAAAAATGGGCAAATTTGTTGTTTTCTCATATTTGACATGATTGAAGTTATGAATCTTTAGATGGTGTGAAGGCCTATGCCTAAGCGAAAAATGATGTGTTTACTCATCAATGATGTGGTGGATCAAGTCTTTAACATCTAATGAAATATAGTATTCGGTTTAATAACGTAGAGGGAACCAAAATCGAAACCTTTCAGTAATTTCAAGTGTTAGTATGACCAGACATATCTGCATAGAGTCGGTGGTGCTAGCTAGACACACTTACTATCACTTTCGTCTTGAATTCAAATAGTACGTTCTAGACATCATGTCAAACTTGTATGAACATTTGAGCAATCGAGGATGGAAATCCCCTATTTAGGAGAAGACTTTCAACCAAAACACGAGAGGCATACCTTCATGAGAGTGCACAAGGCCGTGCAACACCTCCCGATGGGAGAGATGAAATATCGACATAATCATGTCGTTTTTCTAAGGGTGATACTCATATTAAAGCATAACATACAATGAAATTAAGAAACAATACTTGAAAACTCTTCAACATTGTGTCAATGATTTCATGAAAGTCTCAAATTGTAAACACTTAGACATCAATACGACGTCTGTGTACATATAGCTTGGAAAGAAAATCAATCTCCTCAATGACGTAAAGCTCAGAGGCATGTAGAGCTAGGTGCAAAAATATAAAGTTTGCAATCATATGATTTTCTGTACTCTTTATACATTCTTTGTATGCATCATGACTGAAGGATGAGCTCGATAATTATAAACCGGTGATTCAAGATCTATAACCATTGTATTGTCTTGAGCTGACGTTAGTAGTTTTTGACAAAATTTATGTCTACACCAGGAGCGCCCCTACTATGGCTGACTATGTCTCCCCCTCTTTTCTAGACATTGGCGCGGTCTCTGTTGTCGTTGCCATGACCCACATTGCCTTACCCATAATAAGGGTTAGTCACACGAACGTAGGCTGATATGTCAATCTTATTAGCGTGAATGCAGTTCATGTTTGCAATAGATTGATCAAACTTCAAGCCCTGTTAGGAATAAACCAATTTGGAGGGCTTAAAACCCCGATGAGGAACAAATCCGCTAAATGTTATGAATCAAGATGTCATATGGTATCATCGACAATATGTGGTAATCAATCCACGTGACTAGTAACTTTGTTTACAAAGGTCAGTGTAGCGCATTTTTTTTCTGAGCACGAGAGATGAGTAATCTCGACATCTATGATTGTAGGCATTGAGTATGTCAAAAACTTATATGAGCAGAATATGTTGCTCTTGCATACAAAACCAAGATGTTATGAGACTCGAGAGAGGTCACAAACAATGTGTTTCTTTTAATGGTTTGTCATTCTCGAGGATCAAAATCAAGAGATCCAAGCTACAATGTATCAAACATTAAAGATCGATACAGTGAAGGTATTAACGATGTTTTATGGTTTGATTTTTCAATTCCTCAAGGACCCAAATTAAGGGGTTCAAGCTACTCTATATGGAGAATTTATTGATATTTCTCCAGGACAAAAATTAAGAGATCTGAGCTACCCTGTATGGGACCATACGAATACGAGATTCAAGGCATTTGTATTAACTTGCAAATAGCACCAATTCAAACATAAAAGAGGGTAGAAGAAGGGATTTGATCGCCTGAGTTATTTGAACTTGAAATGATTGGAATATAAAAACTTAGTTACTAGTCTACCAAATAGATTATATTTAATTGCAAATTTAATGTTTAATTTCAAGCGTGTACGACGGAATTGCTTGCATAATTGTATTTCAATTTATCACGTGATGATAACATAAAAAACAAAGCATATGATTAGTTATATTGTGTTAAAGAAAAGGATTCCTCTTTAATTCCAAAAACACAAAATCTCAATTCAAGCTACAGAACATTCCTCAAGAAATCAATTTCTTTACTTTTTTCAATTTGACAGTCTATTGAACCTCCTCAGTCTTAACGAACCCGAGCTAGAATGGACGTCATCGATAATCGATCGATCAACGACCAATCTTTTTCTTCCTCCTTTTGTTTCCCGTTGGCTTCTACTTCATCGACCATCACTTGACTAAGCCCAGACCGAGTGGTGTCGAGTGAGACTTGTGTCACCATGAAAACAAAGGGTTTTGTATACCCCTCTAACTTCGTGTTTCTCTCTGACTAAGAAAGAGAGAGTGATTGAGAGAGAGAGAGAGCTAGTAGTTTCTCGCGCCTCCCCGTTCTCCCTCTAAGTAGGACGGGCCTCTCCTCTTCCTAAACATTTCCCCTCCTCTTCTTCTGAGACGAAAGAAAATCCCAGAAAAGCGAAAAGAGATTGGGAGGCAGAGAGAGAGGGTTCTCGAGAGAAAGCGAGTGCGTCCCACAATAGAGACATCGAGTGTTCTAGAAAGAAAGAGAGTGCCTCACGTTTCTCCCCTTTTCCCCTTTTATTTCTTTATTATTATTTTTTCTATGTCGGTTCAACCTTAAATATCTATCTTCCACCCCCTTCTATTTATTTTATTTCCATAATTTTTATCAATAAGTAAATCAACTGTCTAACATGTTTGTATATATACCACCTTTTCATAATTTAAATCTCAATTTGAACAACCACATTAATTTACTTCTAAAATATTGGGTATTAATGTGGTTGTAACTATGTCATTCATCCAATTAACCCAATTAACCCATCCAATTTTTATCTCATTCATCCAATTTGTAACTATGTCTAACATTGTCTACAATTAACCCATCAAATCTTAATAAAGCTACTGACAGTCAGCAGACTTAACAAATCCTAAATAACTCATCTAACTTACCACTAATTGTGCATTCTTATAACCTGTGCTCCTTTTAGCCCTTTTTCTCCGTAACGGGTTGTAGTGGACACATTGGTGTGCCTTCTTGTTCAGCCGCAGTATGGTGCAATGGAAGTCTTCCGTTGATATCAATGGAATGAAGATGTTTTCACATTATCCTAGTACTTTTGAAAGTGGATTAAATAGATACTCTTCAACATTTAAACCTGCCACTGCTTCATTTTCTTTAACTAATTTTTGTACAAAAATAAAATAAAAAGAAACAAAACCACATTCGTTTTCCTTACGGAATTTAAGTAAATCTACTGAATGTTCGTAGTAATCCATAACTTTTCACTAACCAGCACATATGTAGTTAATATTTCATTTTTATGATTGCCCGATTTAATTAAGTCATCTTTGATGATCTCCAGGTATGCATCGACCACCTTCAGAACAATATTTTTTCATAGAGAAATTGTATTTTAGTTTTTGCTTGATAGTATTAACTATTGACTATTAGTAGTAATCCATAACATAGCTTAAATGAGGTACATATATTGGAATATATATTAGTTCCTTCCAACAAAGCTTTGACATCCTTTCTTGAAACACTCTCAAATTGTCCTCCATCCCAAAACTGATATTTGCATTTATATAAAGAAAAAAACAAGCTAGTGTCAGTTAGAGGCCAATACA
Organism: Comarum palustre; assembly: GCA_951800085.1. Lineage (NCBI taxonomy): Eukaryota > Viridiplantae > Streptophyta > Magnoliopsida > Rosales > Rosaceae > Comarum > Comarum palustre. Next base: position 7,615,539 of record OX637576.1, read on the forward strand.
GAACAATGGCATACAATATGATGCTGATCCTTAGTTAGCTAGGTTTAGTTTCATGTTCTTACTCATATGTAGCCACTGCCCAGTACTTATGGACCATTTTTCGTTCCTTCGGCGACAGATTTTTCCAATGTATCATGGTGCACTCCATCTTGTACAAAGCTTTCAGTAGAGACCTATTGATAGCCTTTTCCCCCTTTGATTTTTAGAGGAGTGTCGAATATTAATTTTCCGTGTCCTTTGTATCCTTTCTCTTTTCTCATTACAATGGGATTTTCTGCTTTCTTTTCATTTTTTCTTCCACTCTCTTCTCCTTTCTTTAAGTCATGAAGGCATTCCATAATCACAAAAGTTGCATTGTCTATTTTCGCACCAAACGAACATTAATATCAAGTTCACTGAACCTCAGTAGTAATCATACTATATACTGAAAGTTATGAGATTTAGAATCCACACTTACCCATGTTTGCAACAGTCTGTATGTATGTATGCTCCTGCTCCTCGTAGAGTTCCATTTCCTGCTGCTGACTCTCAGTAGGATTAGCTTCTCTCCCAGCCCCCACCTGCCCTTGAGCATCTGTTTCTTTTGCACTGCGCTGCACCTCAGTAGTACCACTGTGCTACGTGTCAGTAGTATTATCACTTGAATCCTCATATTATGGAAATTTGTCCTTCTCCAGTTCTTTTATCTTTTCCCGAAGAGTCTCCATTCTAATCCTTAATCTTTTTCAAATTCTTTTCAGCTGTGCCACCGTTGCATAAGCATCTTCAACACCCTCCTCATTCATTTATTTTGTTGTTGGTTCAAGGTTATCAAGCATGTTCATTGCTTCGCTGGTTCTGAACAATTCATCTTTCATTTCCTGGCTGCTAGGAAACGTCTGATCTTTTTGAATGTCAGTTTAGTCATATCTCAAATAGAAGTACCTAAATGTATTGACCGACAGTATGTTTGATCTTACCCATTCAACAAATGTTGGAGTAGGATTAGCTTCTTTGTTTGTCTCCTCTCTATCTTTCACTTTGTTCTCACTTTCTTGATCGTTGTTGCTCTCTTTGAACAACCCTTGTTTACAGCAACAATGGTAGGAACGTCAAAACATTTTCTTTTCTGAAATTAAATGTACTGAAGTGCAATATTACTATGTTACCTCGAAATATTCGTTGTTGATTTCCAACATCGTAGCATGTAACTTTGGGAGTCCCCATTTCACAAATGTTGGCTTGTAGTCTTCTCTGCCAGAAATTGATGTCACACCAAATACTGCCAGAAACAAAATGTTTTCAATAATTAAAAAATAAAGGTATTGAAGCACAATAACATTATTGATCTAATCCGCTTACCAAAAATAGCAATAAACAGCCTGATAATGCACATGTCTTTTCATTTTCCACCTTTGATAATCCTTTGGACAAAAAAATCAGCAATTGCTTGTGCTCGGTTGTATTCATCTATTAACTCCAACCTTGATGAAACCAAATTCACAATATCCATCCAAGTGTATGGCCAGATGCATAGAAAAAGAAGGATGCTAACAAACTCAAAATAAGCAATTTAGCCACATCCTCTTCTTTTGCTCCATCAGTGATAGCTTTTTCTAGTGCCGAGTCAATCTCACTTTTTCTGAAATGTTGTTCACAACTTCTAAAGTATTTTACAATCAAACCACTTATTCCCTTGAACTTGGACTTTTTGCTAACATCAATTTTTTTCCATGTATTTTGTTCGAAACACCAAATATATGTTCCACATCTGCTGCAACAATCTCCATTTGACACTCTCCAATCCAAAAATATGCCTTTTTGAGTCATAAAAAGAGATCAACTGACTTGTAGCTCATCCGACTTTGCAATCTGCTCCTTGCTGATCTTCCCTCTATAGAATGGCTTTATAAATTTCCAGAAAGGGGTTTTCTTAACACTAGACCATGCATCTTTAGTAATGTTCTTCCGATGTTTGTCTATGAAGGACCAAAATCCATGCAGGTTACATTTGTTCCGCACATAATCAGGTCTCATTGCTATTTTCTTGTTAGTGACTTCCTCCTCGACATCAGCAATCACCTTCCTCTTTATTCCTATTTTCTTAGTGTTTTCTTTCGGCATTTCCTGCTGGACTTTCTTTCCCTTTGCCATTTTTATGAATCAGTATGTCTACAATGATACGCAAAATCCATGAGTTATTCTTATATTACTAACTCTCAGTTACAAATAAAACTACTGAACCTCAATTATTAAACCATATTACACAATTTTCATAGTTTACACAGTCTGCATATATAGCAAAACAATTTTACTGAGACTAAGTAATGAGTACTGAGATTCAGAAGCAAACTATTCCAAATAGAGAAACCTATGAATAATGATTTTCACATGCAAACAAAGAATTACAATCCTCATTTTCAATCAACAAACCAGCCAGAGAAAACACCTAGTCTCAGAAGCTACTGACCTTACGCAAAATCGAGGAGAAGAGTTCCATCAATCGCAAACAAATCTCAACAATTAATAGCTACTAACATTAGAAACAAATAAATTTACTAACAATTAGTAGATCGAGCTCAAAACGCAAACAAATCACCGTTGGCCGTTGTAGCCTCGTTCGTCGCCTCCTAGGGTTTGGTTTCGCTCGTTTTGCTTCGCGTCGCTCCTCCTAGGGTCTACGCTTTGCTCGCTCTGCCGTCTTGACTCGATTCAAAACTAAAATGAGGATTGTAAATGATGGAAGAGAAAAAGCTGAAAACGATGAAATGAATGAGGTTATTTAGGTAATTTGGGATCAAGTGTTGACGGGCCGTTTCATTAAGTTTGTTGATGGTCTAAATTGATATGGGTCTGCCGGTGGTAAATATGACCTCAATATTGTAGTTATCGGTAATTAACTCTATTTTTTTGTCAAAATTCTTATCTATACTTGATCGAAAGAAGAAGAAGAACAACATATTCTCATTAATACCTGAGCTCATATGTATTTTTTTCTCAGCATAGCGAATTATCAATCCAACTATCGAGCTCTTTGAAATTACATAAAATGAATTTGTAGTCTCAATTATGTTTGTATAATCTCCATATGCATATGCTCCGATGTTTGAAATTCCATGAACAACTATTTTCAAATGGTTTCACTGTTAATATTTTGTAGATAAGAATGAAAATGTCACCGATATATCTAAATATTAATTTACGGTCAGTTATTTTTTATTATTTTAGTCTGTTTAAAATAACTGTTTTAATGTAAAAGGTAAATTGACTTTTTTTAAGAGGAAGGGTCCATTTGAACGGGACTGTATCTGAATATCTCCAAATACAAAACTTTGCACGAGTTTTACTGAAGAAAAAAAAGAAGAGGAGCGATGGATTTCTCTCCCCTCTCCTCGGCCTTGGCCTCCAAATCGTATGAAATGATCGCCGATATCTGTGACGATATCATGCTTCAGGTTCCGATTTCGCTCTCAAACCCTAAATCATCCCCCAGTTTTTGCTTGGATTCTCATTCGAGCCTCTCTCTGGTCGTCCAGGTCGCAGCGGAGGGCGTCTCTTTCCAGGAGGACTGGCCCTACGCCATTCATCTTCTCGGTCACATTTACGCCGGCGATATGTATGCTAATTTCGATTCTCTTTCCAGTTTTGAATAGCAATCGCTTTGTAATTTTACAGCTTCAGCTCTCAAACCCTAGACCTCTGTTCTTTACGATATCTGAAGAAACCAAACCTTTAATTTTTGGCTTTGCTATTTTATTTCTCTAATTGCATGATTTCCCAATGTTTCGCTTTGGAATTAGTGTAGCTTTGCTCGGTTTGTATATTAGTGGATTCGGTGTTTTTCAGAGCTTCAATTGTGTGTGGTGATAATGCAGTAACAGTATGAGGTTTCTTTGGAAGTCTATGCCATCTGCTGTCAAAGAGAACAATCCGGAAGTGCAGGCTGCTTGGAAGATTGGTCAGAAGCTCTGGGTGCGAGACTATGTGGGTGTGTATGAAGCTATTCGTGGATTCAATTGGAGTCAGGAAGCTCAAGGTCTTGTTGCGGCCTTTTCAGGCAAGTTTCTCGAGATCAACTTCCTGTGTTTTAGTTTTACTTGCTTTTTGCCTGTCATAAATCGTATTTTTTGATATTGTTCGTTTAGTGATTCAGATACTCAATAGATATTTGAAGAATCAACTGTATTGTTTGGATCTAGCTTTTTACGGTCTTTAGAAAGTTATAATGCTTTGAATTTTAGTTTGCGTTTTTATTATATTCATTGATTGAGTTGAGAAAGTTTGTTATGTTCAATGATAACTGTAGCTTTCAAGACATTTGAGTTTTCAACTCTTTAACTTCTTTGCCTGCTCCCCCTGTGTTACTGAACAAGTAATAAGCTTTTCTTTTTTCTTGTTCTTTTTTTCATTCCTTTGCCTTCCCAGCTGCTATATTTCGAATTAGGAAGCAGTATATATATGTTGATTATGATGTTAATCTTGGAACTTCAAATCACTCTAGAATATATGGGGTAAAGGGGGTTTAAGAAGTCACCAGTACATATAACATTATTGTAGTTGTATCCTGATGTATGATGTGCGCCTTTCTGATTGAGTACTAAGGGGCAGCCTGTGCGGATGAATATCAAAACTTTCAAACCTCTTGCGAAGATCTTGCACTAAATTTATTATTTTAGGGTCTATTTCTTCAGCCATCTCAATATGTACTGCGTTGTTGTATTTTTGAAGCAAGCTTAGGAAAAAATGGATATGCTAGCTTTTTATCATCATTATTATCATTACTATCATTGTTAATTTTAATTTCACATGGAAAGGTCTGATTATCAAATCATAATTGGATTTTGATTGGATTGCCATTAGACATGACTAACTTTCAATGACTCATTACAACATCCATGTTGGGATGGGGAACTTTAATTCAAAAATTCAGTTGATTGAGTTTCACTGGAATTTGAGTGTTCTTTCTCTCTCTTCTTTCTATTTTATTTTTTATGGGTTGATGATGAATCTCTTCCCTATCTCAAAGCTCACACAAGGATGTGTAACTTATTCTCTTTTCTTGGTGAATTCCTTTCAACTCACTACCCATAAAATCCCTTCTCTTTTTGTTAACCCTTTCTATATCTAGTAAAGAAGTATTCAATTATAGTTAAGTATTGTTATGCTTGTCAAATCAGACATGTTATTCTACAAAATTCTTGCAATATTACATGACAGTACTCGTAAAGTCAGATGTTAAGTCTCGACTGTGCTGAATGAACATATGTGATTCTAGTGACATGCGATGAAAAGATTAAAAATGGAAAGAAAGTAATACTCAAACTGGACTTGAGTTCAGTTGTGTAATGCTGTACAACTTTGTAGCTTTTTTAGGTTTCTTAGTAAGATATTGACTTTCGGTGTAACATTGTTGGACTATGGTGACCTAAAATATTGATCTTTTTTGACCGATGACTGTGTTGCATGTCATCGGTTTTGGAATTTTGAGAAAATTAGGCCAAAGGAGATTGACCTAAATAATAATCAAGACACTTGAAGAAGGTTTAAATCTTTGAATATTATGCATTGTACTACCTCATGTCTTCGTTAAGGGCATTCTGGGACTGTTGGAGTTAATATGTGCTTTATTTGGACTTTGTTGGGTTGGATAATAATTCATAGGTTTTCTTATATTTGCTGGATAAAATTTATAGGGAATGAAACCTTAGCTGGATACAGGAGTTTATATGAATGATTTGAGGTCATATTGAGATAAAAATTGGGTGTATTCTTGAATTTATGCTCACCTTAGGACATCTCATCCTATATAAATAACATGTTTTTTTCTTAATATGGTGATGCACTGGTCCTAAATGCATCTTTCAAATTCTACTATCATGTTTTGAATTTTCAATTGCACGATTATTGTTTATGTGATTTGCTCTCTATATAATAATCTGTGGAAAACAGGGACACAGGTGACTGAAATGTCATTTCACACACTGCAGTGGAATGTTTTCTTGGCCTTGTTTTCTTTTACATATGAATCTTTTCTTCCCCTGAGAGGGTATGTGTTTTGTAGGGATTGGTTACGGCGCTCCTAAAAATTGAGAATATAGCTGTATCTGAAGATTCACATGAGAAGTTAAAGTATAAACAACATTGCACCTCTAATATTTGTTGCTACAAAGGAATATCTTCATCATAGTTATGTCATGGGATTGTGCTTTAGCTGATAATTAGTCAGTATACCATTTTTATTTCTTTGGTCCCATTTTCCTTATGAATGATAAATGACACACCCTTGGTCATAAGTACTTAAGTCTGGACAATAATGTCAGACTCTCAATTTATTATATACTTATAAGATCTATAGGTCAGCTTGCATAATGTGGCCCTGAATCTCTCTTTTTAAGTTCTATGGAGTTGACTTGCATACAGTTGCGGATCAAGGATCCGAAACCTCTATAGGTTAGTTCTAGGTTTGCACAATTTTTTTTTATTTTTTTTTGAGGTTTGGAACCCATAATTATTTCACCTAAGAATCGATTTCCACTTTGAATGTGAATGTGCACATGTATACAACAAGGGGAACAATGAGTAATGTATAATCTGAATATCTCTTAGTGTACAACCTTAAAAGTTCTAAAACTAGAATAGGGGATACAAGTATACAACCTCATAATAGATGGGTACATGAGTCTAACCAAATTCTCCAATATCACCCCCATATTCCCAAATTTCCAATGCTTCTCAAAATCCCACTACCATTTAACCATTAAAGCTAGCCAAAATCCCTCCAATCGCAAATTCCCATTCTAGAATAACAGAAAAATTGAAAATGAGCGAGAAATAGGAAGAGGAGATAGAAGTGGATCGTTTATGTCACGCATACTATTGTTTTTTTGTTCCTGGTATGAATATATGCCCATATATATACCTCTATTTGAGAGATCCCCCCCCAAAAAACTGTCTAAGCTTGAGCCTATACAGCCTTAGGAGTGTATCCGCCACTGCATAATGCAATCTCAGTTTACATTTAGAACAAATAACAAATAACATAACCTGTATGGTCTTCTAAATATTGATTGATGTAATTCCTGCGTATCAGTTTCTGAAGTCGTGTTTATGGAGACTCATAGTGCAGAGTTTTTGTGTTATGCACTTCATGTCATCATTGTTTCTCTTCTGAACTTCTTGCAGATCTTTACACCAAGAAGATGTTTCAGCTGATGCAGTCTGCTTATTCTACAATAAGCGTCCAAGACACATCTCTCTTTCTGAACATGAATGAGGATGATGTGAAAAATTGTAAGCTTTAATTATTATTTTTTATTCTATTGTTTCTCTCAAATATATCTGTCATCAAATCGCTCTGGCTTAAGCGTGAAAGAAGAAAAATATCTAAAAAGATAATAGATTGTTAAGAGTTAGGTTATCTGTGGGAATTATTTCATGTCAGTTTGAAGCGACATACTATTGGATTTCAGATTATAATTTTCCTAAAGTCCTAAGTAAGCTCTTGATGAGAAGCAGTCATAGAGTTGGCTCTACTCTAGTATTAAAATTCATTTGTGTACCAAAATTAAAGTATATACTTGATCATGCTGCCTGGAATGAACCCAGTTTATATTATTGTGTGGTGATATTATAAAGGCCTACTTTTGGTGGGCTTGATTGCTTTGTTGTCTTTTATACAAGTCTGCTGCGTACGTAGAAGAATCTTTAAGAACACACTAGAGAAATATAGGAACCTAGATTTACACTAGATTTTTGGTACTTGGTCTTGTTTGACTCTTTAAAAGCAGTTACTTTAGCTAGAAAGGTTGTTAGTGTTTGATGCCTGGTTATGATGACGACAATCTTATCATGATTAATGACTTGTTCTTTCTGTAAAACCAAAAATCATGGTTTGATGACTTTCAAGTAAGTGCATGATTACGCTTACATCTGTTATACAAATGAAAAGTGTATGGCTTGTTCTGTAGTTAAATCATTGAGGTCTCATTGTCATATGTAGACATACAACAGCAAGGATGGATCGTGGACCCTGCTTCTCAAATGATCATTGTGAAGAAGCAGCCTATTATTACCGAGCAGAAACTGAATCCCAGTAAACTGCAGAGCTTGACAGAATATGTGTTCCATCTAGAGCATTAATGCAGTTTTTAGGCAACTGGAGACGTGAATTGTCCTTGTTAAGCTGCTTGCTTAGATTATGATTTGGTAGGGTAAAAACTTAAAGAATTTTTGATTGTGTATCTATGCAAGCTTTTGAGCATAATATTTATGGAATCATTTTCAATAGGATACTATATAAAACAGGTTCGGAACTAGGGTATTATAAGAAGTGCTACTTTTACCTTATTTTTGTGTCATCTGAAGTATCTTTGCCTGGTCCTAATTTTACTGCTTTTTAATCAGTAGTCAACTATCATTACTTTGAGAACTGAGTCATTGATATACAGTACTGCTCATATTTCGGCTCATATGAGATTCTTTTAAATTTTAACGGATACGTTTATCTTGTGCTAGCTGAACATGCAATGCTTAACCAAACCTTGGTATACTCCATTTGAAAAAAAAATCAAGCACTATTGTACCAATCTCGCTCAAACCCCCAGGAAAGAATGTCTTAATTTGTTAGAAAAGGAGGTTCGTCTCAAATTAGTATAACGAAGCATGAAGGTAGTATGTTATAGTCTACACGTGTATTGGTACAGGTATTATGTACGAACCCAGAAAGACAACAGTAAGATATGAATACATGCACTCAATGTTTTAAAAGCGCTACGCGGTAGGCGGGCGGCGACCCATAACCTAGCGCCTGGACAGTCTGGGCGGGGATTAGACGATTTACTTTTTTCATATTTATTAATTAAAAATATATATTTTATATACTATAATATTTGAAAACAGTCAAATATGGATAAATTATTCGACATAAATCTTATAAGACATATTTATAAAATAGATTATAGCTAAAATTTAGCATAACTTTATGTAAAAGTGAGCAACAACAACAATAAACACATATATTTCTAATTCTAAAAATATCATTTACTCTTATACTCGCATGCTCCCCACAATGTAACAATGCCACCACTAAATGTAAATAAAATTAGCCGGAGAGCTTAGAACCCTAGGCGGCTAGGCGGCGATTAAGCGGGCTAGGCGGCCGTCTAATTGCCCACAGCCTGGCACAAAGGCCTTGAAGAAAAGCGAGGCGGCTTGTTGCAACCTAGAGCCTAGGCGAGGACTAGGCGGTGCCAGGCGGGGCCTTTTAGAACACTGCATGCACTGTGCACAGCTTCTGTGATTTTCTTATGGGTAATGTTCTAACAAACGCGGCCCACTACCATAGGCGTTGGACGGCAGGGGCCGTTCTGATTTAACACAAATCGGTCAAGCTAGGTGTCGGCGTGAAAAATGACCGCCTAGACGTCTGGGTGGGCTGGCTGGGCAACCTGATTAGTTTTTTTTAATTATTTTTTATATATGAAAACTTATCTAAGTGTAAAACTAAAATACAAAGACGACAATCGATAAAGCATGACACAACCTAGAGATCGCGACCGCCTCTCCGCAAGACCGCGACCCTGCCGCCACAACACAACACCACAGCCGGCTCTCTCTCTCTCACTGTTTTTCCAGCAAGCTAGGTACGTTTATCGGTTTATGTTTTTGATTTTTTTCAATCTTCAGCCTTTGATCAATCTTTGATTCTTTACATCATTCAGTTCAATGAGTTCAAACTTATTACAGGTTCTCACTTCTCAATTCGATCTAGATTTTCTGGGTCTTGATCGAAGTGTTCTCACTTTTCAATTTTGACTGGGTTCGAACTGTTCGATCTCAATTCAAACTAATTTTTGTTAATTTCAAATGGATTTTTAGTTTCTAAGAATATTGTTGAACATTTTGTATATTTTAAAGTATTTTGGCTATTTTGGATATAATAATGTTTTATATAATTTTATTTAGATAATTATTTCTTATTAAATAATAAAAATACAAAACCGTCTAAACGTCCGATTAATCTCCTAGGCGCTCTGTGTGCGCCGACTAGTGCCTAGTGTTTTTTAGAACATTGATTATGGGTTCTAACGTGATTGATTTCGAGTTTTCCTTGGCCTGAGATTTTTTTCCTCAGAAGTTGGTTATTTGATTGCTTCCCAAGAAAGACATAGTTCACTCAACATCATCTATTCCATGTCATTTCTGGACAATTAGAATTTCGTAAAATGAAAGATTTAAAGCTGGGTGATCGTGTCAATTGAAACATCCACAACTTGGAAGAAAAATCAAGAAATTTTCACTAATTACTTGCTTGGGATGCTGCTTAACGAAGAAGTTATAACTAGAACGATACCACCAAGATGTTATTGTTATATCAGGGAAATTGAACCCATGTTTTCATCGATCGAACTTTCCCTGTGTCCATGAAATTACTACGAGGATGGCGATTGAATTCAATAATATACCTGAAAATCAAAATGAAGCCAAATTTCGAAACCCAGAAACAAACCAGAAAACGAGTCTTGATATTTACAGAAATTCTCCATTACAGTTTAAGGGAAGCTAAGCTAGCCAGTCATACAGCAATAAATATTAAATAACATCATACTACACCATCTTCCTTTTCTTTCTATTTACAACACCACCATTTCTGATAGGCTTCGTCTGCTCGTACAGATCCGAAACCAACCGAAATCGTTTCTTCCCAATTAGCCTACCGAAACCCAATTCATCTTCCTCCTCAAACACGTTGTATTTCAAGGCAGAAGAAGAAACCTGATCATGATCATCACGATGAACAACAGCAGCTGTTGGCGTTGTTTTCCCAACGCTGTCTTCTTCTTGTTCCGCGTTGTTGTTACTCGAATCGGAGCTTCCGCTGATGAGTTGTATTAGAAGATTTGCTGCCTCTATGATTTCCGAATCCGAATCACTTGCAGTAGTCTTCCTCATCCTCCCTGCTGCTGCTGATTTCGCCATTTCTATAACTTAGCTTGAGGAAATCGTGTGATCTCGATGAGAAAAAAATAAATAGCTGAGTTAACGAGGAGTCTGAGAGTCTCGAGCTTTCCTTTTCCCTTGTTTTGGTTTTTGATTTCTGGGAGTTGTGGTTTGTGGCTTCAACAAGTTTCCGTTTCCTTGCTTTATATACAAGGCGTAAGTCGGTCGAGATACTATTTATTATTATTTTTCCTCTCAAGACCTAGTCCTTTTAGAATAGGGAAATGATTTTTTAACCATAGTCTTATTTCACCAATCTAAATACATCTTATTTCAACACTTTTTTGATAATTTTGCTGCTATGTAAAGGTGGTTCATAAAGTTGTGCATTTGTTTAAAACCTAATAAACAAGTTATACAACATTAGTATGCATATTATGATTCTGATGACAAAAAGTCAAAAATTAAAATTCGACCATCAGATATGATCATTACGACGAAAGATATCTGTGGTAAAAAATTCAACTGGACCTGACAAAGTTAAGGGATCGATCGAAACGGTCAATCATGATCCATTGTCAGTTATCACACGGAAACACTCATATCTACCTCTATATTACTCATTTTTAGCAAACCTTCTACACAAAAAACACTCATGTAGCACCCCTGGGGGGTAAACTACAGTAGCCATGAAGTTAAGCCAATAAGAAGCCAACACGTCCGAAGGATGTGCCAACAACTTATTAACCTAAAGTCGTAGGCTTTTTAGTGAGTAAAATAATTTTTAAACTTTAAATACTTTGAGTGGCACCACATGAAATCCTTAAAACATTCATCAGAGTTTATCTAATTTCGCGGAAGGTGGTAAAATAAAGGGGACAATTTAAAAACTTTAGCGACAACAATAAAATATGTACAACAAGGTTAACAAATCGGGATGACGCCTTTACTGTTTATGAAAATGGCTCTGTATATGACTCGAAGGGTAAAACTGGAATATGGAGTACACTTGGATCAAACGTCGAGGAAGGAAGGGGACTCCACACATAGCTCTCTTTGTCTATCCCGTCACAGTACGCAGCACCTGCAAACAATCTGTTGTAGGGGTGAGCGTCGTCCTCGCGTGCTCACATATAGGCCCACCAAAGATAGGTTTGAAAACCAAAAACCGTATTTATACATATAGATTTGAGCTCGTAATAAAACCATTTATGAAATCCTTGGCACACAAAAACCATCATTTTATATCCTTTAGGAAAACATGCAGTATGCTAAAATCATAGGGGCCCAGAGTGCTCAATGTACAAGTACAACCTGCAGGACTTTCGAATCTCAATGACCGAATCCCGGGTTTGTCTTCACAGCAAACCGGGGCCAACTACCTATGCGCTTGGAAACACATAGTAGCGAGAGTGTCCATTTCCAGCTAAATGCCCAAACAGCGCATCTCACTTACGTCTCGCTTAACTCTGTACGAGACGAGCGTAAGCGGGATATTTAAAATAAACAGGGCATCGCCCCCCCGGAGGTTCACGGTCTCGACACCGTGGGAGTGCTAGATACTAGGTCCCGTCACTCTCAGGTCACACACCGGAAATCAGGACAACGGTGTTCCACACATCTCACATTGACGTATAAAATCATTTACGTCTAGCCTCGGGTTTTCTTGGCCCAATCATAAATCATTTAATATACAGAAAACTTTCCCGAGGCATCGACCATGAGCATACACAAAATCATGCACTTTCTCATACATATATAAAACCACTACCAAGGGGGTTTGGGTTCCCTACCTGGAATTGCCGTTCCAAACGCAAGCTCCAAGCTTCCAGGAACTGTCTTGGTGAACCGGGATCACCTCGTAAGCTACATCGTCCAAAATCACTGCAGAATAAAGTAGCTTAGCAACCAAGAAATAATAACAGTCCAGTTGACCACAACATTCCTAGTTTGACCAGGAATGACCACATTGACTAAGTTGACCAACCAAATTTACTTTTCAACTCTTTATCCTTTTTGACTTTCCTTCCGGTTATCGACTCTTTACTTAATTACCGGAAGTCCGACTTAGTTTCTGAATTTCTCTTTAACCACTTTAACTTGACGTTAGGGTGTCGCATAATAATTCGTTGAATTACTATGGACACCCAACGTGTCACATGAACCAATTATTTACCGGGAGTCGATTTACCGATTTACGTGAAACACCAACTTTACTTAACATGGTCAACTTAACATTTTCCAGAATTTCCCGTTATCATTTCCCGACAACAGTTTAACACTTAACCAAACTGTATCAAACCTTACTGAACTTCTATTCTTTACTTAACCGTTTTTCTGAAAGTGGGACTTTCCCAAAATGAAAACTTTCCTTTAATGGAAACTTTTCCAAAATGGAAACTTTCCCGAATTAACAGGTTTCCAACTTAAAAGGTTTCCTCAAATGGAAAGACTCCCAAATACGGTTAATTTCCGTTTTTAACACATTTCCTTACGTAATTCCCGATTACGACACTTTACCCAATTAAACGGAAACGTTGAACTTGAAGGGATCGAAAGACTACCTCTCGGCATTTCAGCCGGATTTACTGCATCACCGGACCTTTACCGGATTCCGACAACTTGCCGGAATCCTCTGCCGGATTCCGGTCAACTTGCCGGAAATTCACCATAGTTTCCCTCGTTTCTTCGCCTCCAAGTTACGACAACATATGCAGGGAAACCAACAACCAATTAATATCAGATCAACATCAATTCCAACTTTAATCCAACAATCAAACACAACTTAGCAGCAAGAACATAGAAGCTCAAGATCAGGAAGAATCCCTCACCTCTGATCCCCTCCAGAACTTCCAACACTGCTCTGCAGCCTCACCATCAAGCTCCAAAACCAGTGCAGGTTCTTCCCAGAACCTCATCATCTGCCTCCTGCTAGAACCAGACCTCCACTGGGTCTCCTCCATGTCACTGCTGCAGCTCCACTTCTCACCAACCCAACTCATCCACGTGCTCGGGCCGTCGTCAGAAGAGGGGGACACCGGGAAAGCCAAGCACACAGGCCGCCGGAGGAAGGAACCCAGAAAACAGTGAAACCAGTGAAAATGGAGTTTCTCGATTAGGACTCGAATCGATGATCAAACAACACAGAAAGGAAGAAGAAGTGAAGAGGAACAAGAATATACCTCCCACGCGCCGAACCGCCGCCTGGTTCGCCGGAAAACAGCCGTTGACCGCCGAGCCAGTGAACACCGATCTCCCTCCACAGTCGCCGCCTCGGAGAGCTGTGGGCATGGATGAGAAGAGGAGGAAGAGAGGAGAAGAATGGAGCCGGTCCGCCGCCCTGGGGTGGCCGGAATCGCCGGCGCCGGGAGAGCACAGTGAAGACCGAGAGAGAGCTCGGGAGGAAGAGAGAGAAAGGAGAAAGGGGAGAGTTTTGACCGAGTCAAAACTCTCTCCCTATTTATAGGGAAATGAACGGTTGAGATCTGATCTAAGAAAGATCCAACGGTCAAGATTCAAAGAAGATAAAAAGTGAAAGATTAAATGGTAAAACTGATTTACCGGAATAGTAATTTAAAAATTACCGGAAACTTCGAAAATTCGTAGAAAATAAACCGAAGCTCAGAAAAATATTCCGAAAATACCGGGAGACTCGTGTCGACACGTACTATGACATCGAGTCATTAAATCAGGTATTTGGATAACTTTGAAAAACTCGAAAATGAACGTGGTCGTTAACTCGCGAAGTTACCGAACGCGACTCAAACCTCGGTAACTCGTCATTAACCACGGTTAAAACGTGCGGGGTCCCACACTCTACCCCCCTTAAAGAAATTTCGCCCTCGAAATTCACATACCAAACTGATCACTGATCAAGGGTCAATTTCTCTGTCAATCTCCGTTCCTTTCGGAAATCATGTTGACTAAACTCTGCTAGTCCACGTGTTGCAACGTCACAACTGATACCCTGGTGACTTAAGTCCACCAATAACCTCGTTTACCGTGAGTTCAACTTTCTTCAAGATCACTGAATTTTCCGCTGAAGCTTGAAACTCTGCTCGTAACCCAAACAACAATGCCAATACCAAGGCATGTGCACTCAAGCATTTCCACCTTTCGTTACCTCGTGTAACGAGTGCTGAAATCACGATCTAAGTGTAACCGTCGATTCGATCGTCAATCTTGCAGGTTCTATAGCCACGTAACAACCTCGAACTTGTCACTTTCTCGTCTTGATCACAAAGACAAGATACTCGAAACGAGCTGTCACATCCGCTAACGTATAGCGTCACAAAGTCCTCGTGCCAAAACGACTTTAACAAAACTCTTACTGTAGGAGAGGATGCACAAACACCAACTTACAAGTGATAATCCACAAGATCACGTCTTTCGTTGCAGCGTCACGCTTACACGATCGATGAACCACGAACGATGTCTCAACCTCCAAGAACCACTAATGGATGAGCCAAATCAAACAGGTTGTCACACTTTCAACTCATTGATGACTCGTAACGATGTCGTCGATAGACTTTTCCTCGAAGTCAAAACCGCGAACTTAGTATCCTCGTCATCGAAAAATCGAAACAGACACTCGTAGACGCTTTCGCTAATCCACTCCTTTGATACCTCCACGACGTCGAGTCGTCTCATGCGAGTGTTTCCGTCAGGCTCCATCAGAAAGATAACCGTCAGCCTTGATAACACGTTCGAGAAGATCTGAAGACGCTTTAGCTACCACATCCTATTTAAAGGATCAGTACGTCTTCGCCTCTGAAGCTGTCAGGTCGCACCTCGTACGAAGCTTTCCGTAAGGTAGAATCTCAGGCTCCACACCTGCCAGGAAGGATGTTACACGTCACCACGTCGTAGAACGTTCACCAGGTCTCTTGCTTAATGGACGTTTCCCTCATTACCGTGTCTCGTCATAGATCACAGCGCTTTCTACTCAAACCGAACAACGCTTTATCTATGGACCGGTCATAGGTACCAGATACCTTGAAAACATACCTTCTTACCCGTGATCACTTGTTGAAGAAGTGATTAACTCAAGGGTAATTTCCATCTCGAAGTCTAACACTTGGTTGAACTGAAACTCTCTGATAATGTCCTCTGGCCACAAACTTTCTCATCTGCTTTGCACTTTCACCTTTCAGTGGCCCGCTACCAACTTACACTGAAGTGATGCTCTCTTTTGTCACTGACTTTCACAAACTCGAAGCTGACTAAGATTTCGATAATCTGAACATCGGTCAATCTTAACTGCATGCCTATTGCAGGGAAAATTAGTACCTACTTCCTTGTCAAGCCAACAAGTTACCACCAAAGTTTATGGTACTAACTGAATATCCTTTGGTACACTCTCTTCCTTGTCTCAGACCGTTTGTTCAAATCATGAATTTACCACTTGGTCATCAAACAGTGTCTTAAACTTTTCTTCACTTCAGGCTTTCCATGCAAAGAATTCCAGCTGAAAACAACATGTCCAATTTCACCCATGGACAATTGATAAAGTCGCAAACTCCAAATGCAAATCACCAAACTGATGCACAAACTCGAGTTCGTCGTTCCAATCTTTGACAAATCGGTCGTCCAACATTTTCCTGACACCTCATCCAACATGCCAAGTCGAGGGTAAGGCCTCACACATTCTTACTATCACGTTCACATCGCAACTCTTAATTCCGGACCTCAAAAGGTCAACACAGTTTCCAAAGCTTCACCACGCATCAGAGTAACCACAAGCGTCGACGCCAAGCTTTAACAATGCACTGGGAATGATACGATACTCATCGCTGAATCCACTTCCTCGATTGTCACTTTCACATTGCGGAGGATAATACCAATCACCTCAACGCCACATCACAACTTTCCACACTAGGGGAGAGACACCACTGATCCGCCGTAACTCATGCTAATACTCAACCAAGCACGTACGACAAACGCAAACTCTGTCTTGAAGACTATAAACAAACAACGGAGTCACCTAACTCCAATAAGATCTGGGATACCACCTTGGATTCCACCAACGATAACATCTCTTTTCAATCACGAACTTTCTTTACAGGATCTGCCACTACAGGAATCTGAAATCTCTTTTAAACTCCAGGACCTACCACTACGGGATCCACAATCTCTTTCTCAAGGATCTCCCACTACGGGATCCTCAATCTGAATCTCAAACCCAAGGACCTCGTCTCCAACTCACTATCTCAGCAAGGAGAGTCCATAAACACAATCCAGGTGCCATGCTCATGTACAAGAAATCTCGTAGCCTGCGGCTCAAACAACATGCTCTGGCCCTACATGCAATCTCGTAGCACAAACAATATCCATCATCCATAGCACATGCACAAGGTTTTCCTCTATACCATCAACAATCCAAACAGGACGTTTTCACATCCATAATCCTCAAGTATGCCAAGTTTTCAGAGCTCAAAATCTATAGTTTTAATTTACTGCCACTCTTATCATATGTCGCAGTCCGTGTACTGTGAGAGAGCCAAGTGTGAAAATACTCGATGAAACAATGACCTCAGTATCAAATAGGCTTGGACATGACAGAAACACAAGAAATTCTTATGTAGAGGTGGTTCACAAAGTTGTGCATTTGTTTAAAACCTAATAAACAAGTTATACAACATTAGTATGCATATTATGATTCCGATGACTAAAAGTCAAAAATTAAAATTCGATCGTCAGATATGATCATTACGACGAAAGATGTTTATGGTAAAAAATTCAACTGGACCTGACAAAGTTAAGGGCTCGATCGAAACGGTCAACCCTGATCCATCGTCAGTTATCACACGGAAACACTCATATCTACCTCTATATTACTTATTTTTGGCAAAACTTCTACACGAAAAATACTCACGTAGATAAGACGCAACCGCCCATATAAAAATTTTGGGACATTTACTTCCGACGATAGGGCTCCCTTTAGGGAATAATAACGGTAAATAGGGTTGACCGCTACTATCGGCACCTAGACGTTACCCGAATTAGGTGATTTTTGAACCATAATCGTATTTCACCATTCTGAACACATCTTATTTCACAAGTTTTTTGATAATTTTGCGTCTATGTAGAGTTGGTTCACAAAGTTGTGCATTTGCTTAAAACCTAATAAACAAGTTATACAACAGTAATATGAATATTATTATTCCGATGACTTTCTGTCAAAAATTAAAATTCGACCGTCAGATATGATCATTATGAAGAAAAATATATGTGGTAAAAAATTCAACTGAATCTGACAACGTTAAGGCCTCGATCGAAACGGTCAACCCTGATCCATCGTCACTTATCACACAGAAACGCTCATATCTACCTCTATATTACGTATTTTTGTCAAACCTTCTACACGAAAAACACTCACGTAGATGAGACGCAACCGTCCATATAAAAATTTTAGAACATTTACCTTCCGACGATAGGGCTCCCTATAGGGAATAATAACGGTAAATAGGGTTGATCGCTACTATCGGCACCGAGACGTTACCCGAATTACGTGATTTTTGAACCATAGCCGTATTCACCATTCTGAACACATCTTATTTTACAAGATTTTTGATAATTTTGCTTCCATAATTAAAGTCATTTTCCTTCCTACTATATAATTAAAGTCCTTTTAATTCATGAGTTTTTTTACGGTTTTCCGGTCCAGTCCGGTTTCTACGGACCCCAAACCACAAACCGGACCATACAAACCCAGTTCGGTATGGTTTTTTTTTTGGTTCGGTTTTTCTTCCGGTTTGATTTTTTTGGTTTCGGTTTTTTTTTTCAGTTTTGGATGGCCACCCCTAATTTTAAGGCCACATTGATTGACCCCAATTAAGTCAAAGACTTATAGAAATCTTCAATGGTAATGTCGTACGACAGTAATTCGCTGCCTCTTGATATAGTTTTATTAACTAGATAACGTTAGCGAACTCTCGGATATCTCCATTTAACGCATGCGGAGTGAACCTTCTAAATGTAAATATCTTGTAACTATGAGATATTGACCGTATTTATTATTACCTCTTTTACAAAACTGAGAACGAATGTGTTGTCGAGATGATAAATTCTAAGAATTCAACAAAATAGACCATTTGTCCTCAAAAGTATAGTAATGAAACAGAATTTTGCTAATCTAAGCAGTCACTTGTATATCAAGAGACTGGCATTTTAGAAAGACTGTTATAATGGACTACTGATTATCTTCACACCACACAATAGTAATTTTGTTTTAAAAATCACAACAATTCAAACTACTACTTTCTAAAAAAACAATTCAAACTACTAGCCTACACGGCTTGACTGTGACCATAACAGATCATAAAATCCGGAAAACGAAAGTCATTACTAAGTTGAACAATCAAAACCTTGAAATTCTCTACAAAATAAACCACAGGGTTACCAAAATAAAATAATTGTAAGGAGTTTTAAATCAATGCCTCTACAAAATTAATCTGATGATACATGTTCTGGTCAGAGTTCGAAATTTAAGCTCAGCAGTGATGAGTTCAACATCTATTTCCGTCTTCATTGTTTTCAGGTTCAGACTACATTTAATTGTTCAGATTCTGACTTCTATGCCTTCCTTCAGCAAGTGCTCCTTTACAGAATGAATTGGCACCTGCAACAATCATCGTCAGCGTGTTCATATGCAAATAATTACCATCCCTTTGAACACAAAGTCCTATAAAAACACTGCAATATTACCTCCTTGCGATGGAAAATGCCAGCGGCAAGGGCAGCAGATGCATTTGTTTTCGTGAAAACCTCTGAGAAGTGTTCAACAGTACCAGCACCACTACTTGCAATCACGGGAATGGTCACAGCATCAGAGATCAGCTTTACTAAATCTATATCAAATCCCTTCCCTTGACCTGAAAAGCATCAAAGAGTTGATACATATAACCAGCATAGACCAACTTGTTTGAATAACGAATGGAGACAACAAAAAAGGATTCCAATGTTTTCACCAACACAATAAAGTTATCAATTTTACATTAATCTTCAAACATTTTGTATTATCTCAGATTCTGATGATTGATACACTACAGATTACGTGGTGCAACAATTAGATTAGTTAAATGCATTGACAGTCTCTTTGCGCTTCTCATATAACCAAGTCCTTTGCATAAGCAAGCATAAGGAGTGAAAACAGTAAGCTTTACCATCACAATCAATGCAATTTAGCATAATTTCTCCAGCTCCAAGCTCCTCAACTGCTTTTGCTAGCTCGTAAGCTCCAATTGGTCTGCCTTCCCGCCCACCGCTAACCTTAAGAACAAGCATCAGATAAGATGTTAAAATACGCTAATAAAAACCTTGAAATGGAGACATGCCAGACCAAATATCTCAAAAATATCCTAGAAACTTCCTAAATATGGAGAAAGCATATTTCCCTCATGGGCATGAGCCGCACAAATTGCACAGTAAATTCATGTTATGAGTATAATCCAAAATTCAAAATATATGTGCTTATACCAGATGAATTCTTTTAATTCTTTTTTACCTTCAGGTCCAGAAAATATTTAATTATTCTTATACAGCATTTAACCCTAAACAATATATATGATATTTTACTTTGAATGGTAAATACAGGTTTAGAAAGCAAAGAATACTTACTGTACACTGATACCAAGCATATTCTTCACCATTTGGACCTGAAATACACAATAAACTTTCCATGAAAGACATCCAGCCAGAAAGAAGTTTATACATGCATAAGGACAGAATCACAATTGTCCCCTTGCCTGGGTGTGTTACTCGTATAGTCTTGAACTCAACATCATTTTGATTTTTGGCGTACACTCTGCAAGGATCAATGCTGACAACCACAGCCTGTACACATAGTACAATAAACTTAATACGATCTCAATCTAGTTTCCAGTGAAAACAGAGGCACTTTGGCGGATTGAAATCTACAAGGACAACCATCCAAGCAGAAAGATATCACAGGCAACAGGACCCCCTCTACTCATGAATAAAAAAAACTGAAAACGCAATTAAGTTGGAAATTTTATAGCCACAGTTAATATATTCTAGTTTCCATGTCATGTGCTAGAACTGAAATGAATGCTCAAACTAGGACAGGAACCAAAAGCCAAGGTAATGAATAACAATTAATGAATACAAGTTGCACAAAATGACTTACAATTAATTGGAACCACAAAATCTTATTAAAGGACATGGAAAAGTGCAGATCATCTCAACAGAATATAAATGAATTGAGCCATTATGGGAATGCACATTCAAAACTAGACAGATATTACCTGATTTCCGTAAACTCTAGATATCTGCTCTAAGCTACTTTTTCCACTTTTCACCTAAGAAAACAGTTGAGAACTATCAGAGTGGCATACAACAGAGTTGGGCATACATGCATATCCAAATATAAGAAGAAAATTACATACGCCAGTTCTTAGATATTCTTCTGCAGCATAAACTGCATCACTTCCGATGGAGATCTTATCAGCCCCACATCTAAAATATTCTGAAGCAACTTCCAAGCTAGAATAGTGCCTGTAAATGAAGTACTAACTTATAAAATTCATGTCCATAACACATTACATTTGACTGGTCATATAAAGTTTGAGTGGAAGATAGAATTATCTCTGGATAAAAAAACGGAAGATGGTTGCAAACATGTAAACCAAAACTGGTCACACAAATTAGAGCACCCATGGCCGTAAGAATACCTGCCAGTTGCATCGGTAAAATCTCTAATGCCACCTCCAACTGTCAATGGCACAAAAACATTTTCTGATGCATATCTCAAAACCTACAAAGCATGGCAAGTAAACAATAAGTATGAAAATACTGTGTAATATGACTGAAAACTTTCAGTCAAGTATTTGCGAATACAAACCTTTAGCATAGGCAAGTCACCCAAAGGGAAGTCCCGAAAACCGGTAATATTCAGAAAGCTGATCTGCAATTTACGACCAATATGTCAATAACAGTACAATAGCTATTTAACATATATTATTATCACTTATTTTGTGTAAAACTACAACATATATTTTGATGACGAATAGCAGGGAAATATGTCTCAGCTCAGGGAAGCATGGTATACCTCATCAGCTCCATCTGTGTAATACTGTCCAGCAAGCTCCACAGGCTTGCCAAGTTCTCTTACCTATCAAAGATTCTGTTAGCAAATATAGAGCTACTTTCATGGCATAATGAATAATTTGAACCATACCCTGACTGTAAACTGATGTCTAGTAGGACCTCCACAGACTTGATATAACCAGAACAACATTGCAAAATTAAACAATTTTCTTTTCAAGTGATATCATTAATCCATCAACACGTTAACATTTCCAATTATGACACTTCGGGTCCTTTCCATTTATGACACTTCGGGCACAAGAGGGAGAAAGAATATCAAAGTAGATTGTGTTTGAAGAAAATAAAGAATGAACAGTACGCTCCTTGAGTGGGGTTATAGGACTAGTTTATGATATCAAACTTGTGAGTTCTGTTTTGAACTGTGACAGTTTGTGCCCACAGATCAGGTTCAAAGAACCATCCACATGATATAAGAATGCAGTCAATAGAACCAGTTTATGATATCAAACTATATTATTTTTTAATTGTGGAAGATGGCGCAGACAAATCAGGTTCAGAGAACCACCCAAATGATACAAGAATGAAGTCAAGAGTACTTGGAATACCTCATTCTCCTTTGTATGCTCTCTTACATCGTACTGGTCTCCTTTGGTTACAACTAGATCTCCTTTGTCATTCGTCCTCACATCCAGACAAGCAATAACCTAGCATAAGTAACAGAATTCAAGGAAAACCTTCAGAGTATGTAAAAACAATGAGGTAAATAATTATCAGAGCTATGATAAACTTGGACCTACCCTCTTAGCAAGTTTGGAACCCTTCCCTTCAGCGGGCTTCTGTCTTCACAAGAACTTTCAGATTGTTAGATGGTTGATTGAGTTGTCAACATATAATAAGTTTCAGAGGTACAAGTTACCTTCTCCAAGGGTGACTTTGGATAGAGAAATCTTCTCAATATGGAAAGGCCAATATCTACAAATTCAATTTGACAAAGTGATGTTAATACATCTACGTTTTAAGAAGAAAAAATATCAAAGGTCTCTGTACATCTGATCGTATCAGAATTTAACAGCTAACTGAATCAGATCTCACGACTTAAACCTCAGTCTTTTATGTTGAATCTTGGAATGGAAAAAGTAAAAGAAACTTTCAAAAAGTAAGATTTTAGCTCACTTTTAGTATTTCATTTATTTAGAGAGTTTATTGTGTTTTACATTTGATCTTCAATCTCTTCTACAATTTACATAACCAGAATTCCAGAAGGAACTTAAAGGTCAAAAATTCCTATTAATATTATATGCTCCCAAGAAACAAAAGAAACAATATTACCCTAATTCCCGAACATTTTGAACAATCATTAACAAACAAGAAAGAGAAAATGATATCTTGCCTCCACTCTTTTCGGGGTGGAATTGAACTGCATGCACATTTCCCCTTCTAACAGATGCAATGAAATTGTCACCATAGTTGCATGTAGATGAAACCCATTCTTTGTTTTCATCTGACTGGAAATTTATATAGAAGCATGTCAGTCCCGATAAAACAGATTATGTATAGTAAAAAATTGCAGCAGAAGCATTTACTTAGAACTCTTCATTTTTAGCAAAAAAAATTAAAATATAAATTTGACCAAGACATACTGGCATAGCTCTATAAGAGTGAACGAAATAGACATGATGAGCTCCAACATCATCCAAAATTAATGAGTCTTTTTTAATCTGCAAAGCATTCCACCCGATATGTGGCACTCTGACACCATTTGACGAGTCAAAACGCCCAACCACTCCAGGTATCAAGCCAAGACCACTCACTGAGATATTATGCAATTTGTTAGTCCAACTTTGAAAAAAGTCAAAAACATAAACAGCATAATACCTTTACGTATAGATAACTCTAAGTATGTAAAATCATCAAAGAGCCCAAGACGGATTTGCCTAGTAATATAAGAATCATAACACCTAATAACAACCACTTTATTGTCAAAGAGCTTTTTGTTATCTGCTTGAAACATCTTTCACCCTCAATCATAGATAATATAAGTACTTGAGAAGGTCATTCATAGAGAAGCAATTCTACCGCGGCGATCCTTAAAAAGTAGTTTTTAAATTAATTATATCCGGTGTTTTTACAGATTTCATAACTATTTTACCCTTATTATCAAATCCAAATCATTTCTTCTAAGATCCTTAAAGATTCCTTGCAAATGACAGTTTTTAAAAACTGAAACAGATTTACAGCATGTTGATGCAACAAGCACTGACCTTGTCCCTTCTCCTCACTGGATTCAAAAAGGAGCTGAAGTCCAAGACAAATGCCTAGAAATGGCCGATCATTCTCAATATATTCACAGAGAGCTTCAGCCAGCCTGATAAACATTAAAGGGTTGATAACATTTTTTACAATATAAAAATAAAAAATGGTAGGCTTCTTTTCTTGTATCATTGTAATCAATTAAATCCCATGATTAACTGAAGAAAATGAGATGCTTATTACCATTTGATTTTCTAAAACAAGCAATACTGTATTGTGGTTTAGGGCCCTAGGATCTCTTCTGGTCTTTACTAGTACCTTATACGATTTAAGCAAAGCTATAGGATAGATGAACTTGAAGAACATAAAGAGCAGAGCACACACCAATTTTTATAGTGGTTCAGCCAAAATCCTGGCTTATAACGTGATCTCTCACTAGCACTATGGAGAATAACAACTTGATTACAAGTACTTATTGAAATCCCTATGCTAATCCCCAACTCCCTGCTAGATCTCTCTCACCCTTGGCTCCCAGTTTTCTGTGTAATCTGTCCTCACCTTAGAAAACCCCCTACAGCTCCTATTTATATTGAATAGAAGCTGCTGATAAAACATGGTTTAGGATTCCTAAACTTAATAGACTTAAGTGTTTAGGATTATGATGACACCATACTTCTTCCCAAAACGCGTCTGGTAATCCTACATGCAGCCGCATGCAACTTTCTCCCTCAAAGAGAGTTTTCTTCATCCTCCTCCGCCAAAACATGAAGTCTTCTTTGCCTCTTAAAGACTCAATAAACGATCTCATATCTCAGGCTTCGACTATGCCTTTGTTGTCCGCCATCGCAGAAGTACCAGAGCGGGGGCTCTGATACCACTTATTGTGGTTTAGGGCCCTAGGATCTCTTCTGGTCTTTACTGGTACTTTATACGATTTAAGCAAAGCTATAGGATAGATGAACTTGAAGAACATAAACACAGAGCACACACCAATTTTTATAGTGGTTCAGCCAAAATCTTGGCTTACGACCACTTACGTGATCTCTCACTAGCACTATGGAGAATAACAACTTGATTACAAGTACTTATTGAAATCCCTATGCTAATCCCCAACTCCCTGCTAGATCTCTCTCACCATTGGCTCCCGGTTTTCTGTGTAATTTGTCCTCACCTTAGAAAACCCACTGCAGCCCCTGTTTATATTGAATAGGAGCTGATGATACAACATGATTTAGGATTCCTAAACCTAATAGACTTAAGTCTATTACAAATCCTAATAGAATCTTGAAAGACTAACATTCCTAGAACTTATAGAAAAGCTACAACGCTGTCCTCTTTCCATATTCTAGACTTGGATTTGCCTATTGAATCCTAACTTCAGATTGTATCAATGAGCCAAAAACACAACATACTGTCATAGTGCTTAACTGCCACATTCAAAGATTTTCATTTCTTTTTAGCAACCAATTTAAAAGAACTATAACAAGTGATTGATCAGGGATAGAATCAGCATTAATAAATTAACCAAAATAGAGAAAGGAAAAACACACCCATTCTTGTTCAGCACATCCATAGCGGCAGCAAAAGCCCCCACACCAGGGAAGATCAGGCGGTTGGCATTCAGAATATCTTTCGGAGTTTGAACCTACGTTTTGATTTTTCATTCAAGAAAAATCAATTTTACTAATATACAAAAATTTAAACATGGCACCCAATCTCAGTCTAAGTAAATTGAACCGGCGAAATCATCAATTACACAGAAACTGCTGACAATCACATTCTATGTAAAAACAAAGTATTCAAACCAAGAAAAGGCAAATGATTCCACGATTGAGAAACTTAATCAGCACACATTCAATAATGAACAGACGAGATTGTAAATGTAAGCAATTAAAGGTAAAAAAACAAAATAAAAGAAAAACTTACATCTCTGACTTGGAAGCCGAGGCGGCGGATGGCGTTCCTGACACTACGGACATTTCCGGCGCCGTAATCAAGGAGAGTCACCACTGAAACCAATTCAAATCAGCAAAAAAATGGAAGACGAATACGACAAACAGGCACAGTGATAAAGAGAGATGACCTGAATCGGTAGCAGCGGAGGCGCGGACGGCGAGGCTTCTGGAAGGTCTGCGGCAATTGAGAGGATGAAAGAGAATGGAGGAGGAGGAGGAGGAGGCTGACCGGAACGGCGGCGTTTTGGTAGGAGAAACAAATGGCGGCGCCTCCATCTTTCTTATTTCGCAACTAATTCAGAGTGACCGAGTAACTCAAATAGTTCTGAGTGAGGTCGGGTTAACGGGTTCAACCACCGCCCGGCCCGTTAACGTCAAATAACCAAACACCGTTGGATTTGAAGGAGGTTTGGTATGTACGGTTAGATGTAAATTAGGGCATTTTGTGGTATATAAAGTCCTCTGACTCTGGGAACTTGCAACGACCCAAGTCGCAAATTCGTCTTCAATCGACCGGTAAGCTCTCTCTCCGTCTGATAGATTGAACCAAGTTTTGTCATTTTGTCTGTTTCAGGGTTCAGTTTAGTTCTAATTTCACCAAAGCAGATTTTGAACGGCATGGCAAGGCAGAGGCCGAATATATTGGTAACCGGGACACCCGGCACAGGGAAGACAACAATGTCGTCAGTCTTAGCAGAAGAGACGCAGCTTCGCCACGTCAACATAGGGGACTTGGTCAAGGAAAAGAGCCTCCATGATGGCTGGGACAACGAGCTGGACTGTTACGTCATCAATGAAGACCTGGTGTGTGATGAGCTTGAAGATATGATGGAACAAGGAGGAAACATAGTGGACTACCACGGCTGCGATTTCTTCCCAGAGAGATGGTTTGATCTCGTGGTCGTGCTTCAGACTGACAACACTGTCTTGTATGACCGCTTGACTCAGAGGTGATTGTTATTCTCTGTTTACGATTGTTTGACTTACTTGAGAGTTTTGGAAGTTTGAGTAATTTTTTTTATGTACCAGAGTTTACTCTGGCTCGAAGCTTTCAAACAATGTTGAATGTGAAATATTTCAAACTCTGCTGGAGGAGGCGAAAGAGAGCTACCCAGAAGATATTGTACAACCTCTGAAGAGTGATAGCATTGAAGATATTTCTGCGAATCTTGCTTCTTTATCTGATTGGGTGAGGAGATGGCAACCATCGACTTAGTCTGCACGGTGTAGTTCTGCTTGAAGCAGGTTTTTGGTTGGTAGTTTCATTTTGTCAAACATTCAAGAGGTTTCTTGTACTAAAATTATATCATTTATATGATGCGACTATTTTGTGAAATCAGAATTCTATTGAGGGTTTTTCGTATAATACTGAATTACTGAGTTGGATCCAAGAATTTGTTTGGGCTAATAATTATCATAATGTCTTGTGTTTGTTGCAGTATTGGGGTATGTGGTTTCTACTAGAAGTCATATTCCATCTGTTAAATGTTTTTAGGTATGACTAGTTCAAGCCAATTATAAACTATGTGAATATGACAATCATCTTTTAATAGTGATCAACTGATAATGGATATGACTGAATTATTTTCTCTTTCAAAAAAAACTGAATTATTTTCTTGGATTGTACAAGGATTTGTTTGCATTAGTGCTTGTAGCAGTTATGTTTCTACATATAATTATTCCGTATCTGTTAGAAATTCATATGTATGATATTCAATTCAATTATAAAAGTACTTAATGTGTATATTGCTACTTGGCCTACATCAACACAGCAGGAAAGTAAAACCAGTCTGTCTACTGGTCACTTGACTGAGACTAACTAGAATTGCACTGACTTGCTTCTTTATTATCCTTTATTGGTGCCTTTGGGTGAGCTAATACTTTTCACTAGGGGAAAGAAGTTCGTGTATTGTTGTGTGATGCGTTGACTAGAGTTAATTTCAGAGTTCCTGTATTTTGAACAAGGTTCTAAAAATCGGCGTCCAGGACCACCTAGGCGGTGCAAAAATTGGGAGATATATAGGTTTTTTAGAACCTTGATTTTGAACATTTACTGGTACTTAATGATAGATAGGATTAACACTTAGAGGAGATTCAATTGTTTGTGAAAAAAGCATTTCTGTTATACTTTTGGTAGTATGCTATGATTTGTAGCTGTAAAAGTTAAAACCTGATATGAGAACCTTTTCCTTTTTATAGTGTCTTAGCAGGTCTAAAACTGTACGTCAATTTGAAGGCTTGATATTGTGATAGGTCATAGGGAATAGTTCACTTGGTCAAATTGCTATGACTTCTACCAAGTTGGATGGTAAAAGGAGCTGTGGCTGGTCTGTTTCTAAAGATTTCTTGAGTATTGAACTTCACTGAAATTTAGGTAATGTAGATACAAAATCTGCTCTGGCACTGGTTCCTTGAGTCTTAGGGTTTGATGGGGTAGCACTTCTCTCTACTTTGTTGTGTTCTGTAAGGATAACTAAATATTTCAATCAATTTCTAATTGAGAAAGGTAAACATTTTTTTAATATCATAAAATTTCCATATTTCCTTTTCATTCACATAGATGCTTATCATTGAAACGATCAACGTACTCTGAAAGAACTCTTGAACGGTGCGACTATCCCTTTAACTTTGACCTGCAACTTAAAAGGAACACTGCAGCTAATGATGCGCTATTTCAACGTTCCTTTTTTCTGTTTTTTTTGCTTTTTTCCCTTGGTGAATGTTTCCCAGTCATGTGTATACTTTTTGGAAATTTTTCGTTCCTTCTAAAACTATCTTTATATGTATTTAATTGGTTTTGTTACTATTATATCTATTTTCTTGTAGGTTTTAGCCAAATGTTTATGATATTGTATCCAAGTTTGCATCTGCTTAATTTGTTGAAAAAGAAAAAGAAGTATAGAAGTCTATAATTTGGAAAGGAAGTATCATTTGTGTCACTCTACTGGTGTAATAAACAGGCTATGATGCAATACTTTGGTAGAAATGGTTTATATATTCTATATTGATTTACTTCCGAGCTCTTAATGAATTACTGAGAGAATCATTTGAAACGATATTTATGGAGTCGTTTGCTAGTATCAACTGTCTGGTACTTGGCGAGGATTATTGCATCATAGTGAATGGGAAAACTGACAGAGTTGGCAGCAATCCCCTTGATGTTTTATATATTGGTTGGTTTGGTATGATTCAGTCTAGTTTTAGGTTTTGAGGGACTTTTGAGGCGAGTTCACATATTTAACATAATCTCTTGAAACCCATATGGTATTCAATGAACCAGCTGCAAGGGCACTGCCACTTGTTTTTTTGAAAAGAATGAATAACTTCATTGATCATTAAACATTACATTCAGAAAGCTAGATGCAAACCTCCACAGACGGAGGTATAGCAGATATCTGTAGTATAACCTACAGCACTAGTGCTAGCAATTTGAGCCTTGTGATGAACTGCCAAGTTAGCAGACCTACCAAAAAAGACAACTCTGGTAGAGGGCAACTGAGCTGAGGCAGTGCGAGCATCTGTGATCAGGTTACCAAAGTCAGACCAATCTAGGTTGTTATTTTGTAAGGCTTGAGCAGTAACCTGATAGTCAGTCTCGATAATGAGAGGGACTAGGGACTGCGCAGCTGCCAATCTAATTCCTTCCAGTAGAGCAAGGAGCTCGCTATGACAAACTGAAGTTGCTGCCAGAACTTGTTTTGAGAAAACACCAATAGTGTCTTGGTGATCCCTGAAAACACCCCAGGCCAGTAGCACCAGAGCTAGCTTGGAATGCAGTGTCAATATTCAGTTTCAGAAACCCGGTTGGTGGCTTCTTCCATTTGGCAGGGGCTCTTGGTACACGACTTGGCACCTTGATGTGCGCTGCTTTGTACTCTTCCCACCAACCCAATGTTATAGGAACAATTTCCTCAGCCTGTTTAACTTCTTTGTTCCAAACTTAAGCATTTCGGTTCCTCCAAAATGCCAACACAAACATGAGTAATGCATCAAATGTAGGTGGGTATTGAGTCTCGGAGATAACTAACCAGTCCTTAACATTCAACGCATTGGTATCAATAGAGATATGAGCTTGCTAAGGAACATCCTGAGCATGAGCACATTCCCGGAGTGCATGCAAAGGACTCGTCCCTTGCAGAAGGGACAAATGCTGTTTAAGGAGGGACTATTGCTGGAAATTATATTATAATATGGGTCCAAAAATATGAAATGTAAAGTTTCATAAAAAAATTGAAATGTAAAGTTTCATAAAAAAGGAGAATTACATAGTACTACATGGGGAACTCTTCTAGTGAAAACCTTTAAGTTGAGGATTAGTTGAGAACTTTTGAATTTAAAAATACAAAAAATACAAATTAGAAAATGTGATTGATGTCCTAATTTAAAAATACAAAAAAACTCACTTCAAATAATTTTTAAACAAATTAGGACATGTGATTGATGTCCAACATCAACAAATACAAAGCTAATCCGAAAATTCACTTCAAATGACTGAAATGTCCAACTTTGCAAAAGAAATTACAAAGAAAATCCTTCTTCTCTTCACCCCACCGTCACTCTCTCTCTCTCTTATTCCTACCCACGCTCCATGACCACTACTGCGTTGTTATCGTCATTGGCGACGTTGATAACGGTCACGAGTTTCACCTCAAAACTTGTTCTGGCAACGAAACCACCACAATGAATTAGTCAAATCTTACAGATTTGATCGAATTTGTCAATCTGATGTCGAGCTTCCACCAAGTTCCATCACATCCAATTAATCGATCTAAGCTTACTGTAGTTGATCAATCTAGTGGTGGAGCCAGACAACCTTGAGATCTTCACCACCATCGTCGTCATTATTCTGGAAGGGTTAGAGAGCGACTCGGCCGAAAAAGCCATCAAGGTTGGTTATGTTTGATTTAAAAAGTCTTAAAATCTGATTCTGCTATATTGGATTCTACTTATCTCAAATAAAATCATCCAAATACGAATCAGTGTACTCTCTCTCTGATTTGGATTTGATGTATGTTTGTTTGCAAAAATGGACTCTCATGGACAAAGCTTCGAATTATGTGCTGCCACTACTTTGTTGTGCTGCGTACGGCTTGCTGCTACTGTGACCCCGTGCTCCGTATGGCTATTGCTACTGCGCAGTGGTGATGCAGGCTGCTACTGTGCGGTGATACTATGCGTTGGTGTTGCATGTTTCTATTGTGCGTCTTAGTATGTTGTAGCAGCTGTAACACCATCCTATTGGGCGTGGAATATGTTAGGAATCGTAGTTTGGTAAAATATGTAATGACAGATAGCAAGTGGACATCAACTTGTCCTAATTTGTTAATTTGTGTCCTTAAAAGCGTAAGATATTGTCTAAATGGTGTATTTGTAAACTAAAATTTGGCTAATAACTAAACTGTAATTTTGTATAAAAAAATATGAAATGTTGTTCTAGGAGAAACTCTAAGATAATAAGGAATAAAGAATTCATCATCTTATTCATTGATATGAGCTTTTTTATATAAAGACTTACATAGTCTTACAAGAAAACATGTATAGATATTATATCACAACTAAGGAAAATAAATTCCAATCTAACTAGCATTAGACCAAGGCACACACATGTCAAATATCCTTGAACACTCTCCCTTGTGTCGCGTGTCTTCATGCTAAATGGTGCCTTAAGTGTTGCCTCATTAAAAACTCTGTCAAGTAAACTAAACCTTGGTCGAAGGACAAAAAAAGTGCAACGCGCCAACTCCTTCATTAAGAATTCCACCATGCGAGGCTCCCCATAATGAATAACTCAGTCCGAGAAACTTGACCATTTTCGCTCCAATACTCTTCGATTCATATGCTTCTTAGGAACATCTTGGAGTTTCAGTATAGGAGGTAGCGACGACGATCGTAGTAGCATAGTCCTGTGAACAGTTGGTGCCGATATTCTTTGGAAAAAATGCACTCATTTGCAGCCCTTCGTGAATCTCAAGCGGTACATGCAATGTTGCCTTGTTAAAAATCTTGCCAAACAAAAACCCAATGGAACAAAAAGATTGTTCTAAGGGAAAAAGAACACAACATGGTTGACACAATACAACCTCACTCTTCACATTCAATAATGACATCTATATGCTAGACTCTCTCTAGTCTGCATCTCCCCCTGATTCTAACACAATCATATGGAGCTTCCTGATTCTTAGTAACCACGAAAGTATCGATAACTTGGCATATCAATGCTCTTTAATATGTCTTTCCAAATGTGGCATTGGGCAATGACTATATCATGTCGTATTGTCCTCAACATTATCTCTTACTTAGCCCTGGATGAGAAGGCAGATCAAGAACTCAAAACACAAGTTCACGCAGAGATTCAGATTCTCGCGCAGCATGACCTTTAGGAATTAAATTAGCTATAACTTCCTATATGAAATAGATACAGACAATCCGTAAATGAATCTGGAATGTAGACATTAATACATTTCCAACCATAGATCACACACCTTCTAGTTCAATCAAAACTATCCAAAAAAGTTCTATCGAAGTTAATTGAGTGTTTTGACAAAATCAGATTTTGGCCATAACTTACACAATATGATAGCTCTGATTAAATAGTTGGTGTACCTGGAAAGTAGACATATAGAACTTTTCAACGGTACCAATTTCACCGTTTTCCAAGGAGAGTGTTCATGTACGTTCCGTTGAGGTCGACCTAACTAACATGGTAGATTCTGAATTCGCTCCCGATGCATCCTTACTCATGTATAGCAGCGGTGATATAGATAGCATACATTCTATCGTGCCATTGTCAATGTAGGATTGAATAATTCCAAATACATTTAAGTATACAAGGGATGTCCTTATGTCATTCTATTGGCGTTACGTGGGTGCAAAGCCACACTTGGCTTTTCAACGAATGAGATATCAAGTCTTTCTTTTATCATCTTTCTTTAGACGAAATATATCACTCTCTTAGAGTAAAGACTTTGACTAATCATGAGAGTATATGTAGGTCTCACTCTCATTAGAGCGCCTAAGACGATTAATGGAAAAACATCATCAACACACAATCATCGACTTCCTTTACGAGATCGTATTAATGGAAAATCATCATTAATACAATCGTCGAGTTCATTACGAGACTATGTTTTTCCCAAGTTCTTTTTCATTCTAACATCAGATGTTTGATACATGACCCCATAGAGATGTTACTGTGACCTGCATGCTCAGTTTTTTAAAAACTACCAAACTGACAAAGTAGTGGTGTAATAACATCAATTACAAGAGCATATCTCATCGTTGTCGATCCCAGTGCGTACTAGTGAGAGACCTTGCACCATAACTCACCACGCCATCTAATAAAGATACATTTGACACTGCTTACCAATTGTCCACAATCCTCATGAAGATCACTCTGTTTTCTGCGAATAGATTTACAAACTCTGTGGTGCACTGAAAACAACCTTTGGCAACAATTTCCTATTGCCTAAGCCAGATCATAATCACCCATACGCTTGTTCATGCTTTCTCAATCTCTGAAAGCGACTAATCCGAACAAGAGCAATGTTCGAAACCACCACCTGGTTCGAACCTCATGACGTCGAGCAACAAATCGTCATTAAGCTACTCAATAGATCAACGTCAAATCCCACTTGTTATGACTCTACCATCCACATATCGACACATGCTCAAGTGTTCCGCTAACCCTCCAATCGAACCGATTGAGAATTCGTATCCTGCAAAACTGCAAGAAACCAAAATTCTAAATGGCAAAATACTTCGCAGAATCAAGGCTCACGTTAACTCACGAAGAAAACTATAGCCAAGTCGAAACACGTGAACGCTTTCTCCTTTGAACTAGATCGCATGATATGATTCACATTTCTAGAAAATTTTCCATTGTACGAGTATGATAAGGAATAATCTTCCATAGGCTTGTTCACGCTTTTCCACTCACTGAAAGTGACTAATCAGAACAAAAGTAGCATTCAAAATCACCACTTGGTTTGAACCTCATGACGTCGAGCAACAACTCTTCATCAAGCTACGCAATAGATCATAATCACCTGTAGGCTTATTCACACTTTTCCACTCGCTGAAAGCGACTAATCCGAACAAGAGCAACGTTCGAAACCACCACCTGGTTCAAACCTCATGACGTCGAGCAACAACTTGTCATCAAGCTACTTAATAGATCAACGTCAAATCCCACTTATTATGAATCTACCGTCCACATATAGACACAAGCTCATAGTGTTCCGCTAACCCTCCAATCGAACCGATTGGGAATTTGTACCCTGCAAAACTTTAAGAAACCAAAATTCTAAATAGCAAAATACTTCGCAGAATCAAGGCTCACGTTAACTCACGAAGAAAACTATAGCCAATTCGAAACACATGAACTATTTCTCCTTTGAACTAGATCACATGATCTGATTCACATTTCTAGGAAATTTTCCACTGTACGAGTCTGATAAGGAATAATCTTCTTCAGCACATGACCGCTAAGATAATCATGCTTGCATACACCAGACAATATTCTAAGGACACAAGACACTAATCAAAGTTGAAATTTCTGAATCTCAGATGCCTGAATTTTTAAATATGAGAATCCGAAATACTTACTCCTCGAGAAAGTTTAACTTAAAACTACGTTAAGCCCTTTCAAACGTACTCTCTAATAAAACAGTTTGGATCCTCAGTTTTCAAACACAATCACAACTCATAAGACCCAGTTGATATCTCAGAGACAAGGACAATCAACTTATAAAATCTCGAGAAGTTGATAATACTCTCTGTCACTTCGCTACTCTAGCTAATAACATAAAAGAATTATATTATACTTACACAGGGCAACATCTAGACATCCATCTCACTCGATGAGACGCCACGAGTCTCATCGTTCTCTACGCTGAGCCTATGGCAGCACACAACTGCGAAACCTAACTCAATCTGAAATCTCAAACCCAAGAAAATGTCATTAAGACCATAATTCCAATGGAGTCATCAACATTACCAGTATCACTGGGTCTGGACAACCACCCGTTTTATTTTACTTTAAGTGACACTCTCAACAATCCCTGATGTCGTATCTCTGACCAATAACCACGCTTCTCTTTCTACCTCTGTTACCACGAATAAGTCTGACAACCGATTAAGATTTGATGTCGGATACTCGAATCACATACACCTCTTAGGTGCCACTACTTCCTGAAATAAAATTTCTAGCCCGGAAATCCTACCGCATAGCGCGTGCGATGAACACCAAATCACTTTTCATAAGGCAAACTAGTTTCTATTCGAGAACCATCATTACAAACTTTTGCCATCACCTAAGTCTGATACCTCGACAAAAGTCAAGTTTCAAGTCCACTCTCGGCTCCTGCTCGAGAGGAAATCAAATTCTAACTTCAAAATCAAAAGGCTTACACCTCCTCAATATTTATTAATAGCCAATTGAAACAGTAACCTGGACCATATGTCAACATCATGATTCGGCCACTTGTCGTAACCCAGATTGATGGCCAAATCCGCAAACAATAATGACCTCACAGGCTGGATCAGTATGGGATCCCACCCCAATACGATCCCTAAAAAGATTACTTCTCCACGTAGCAAAAAAATTAAACACTTTCAATATTAAATCTCTCCATAATCCTTGACTCATAACACTTCTTGAGTCAACATCTGCTCCAATAGCTCATACTCACTGTTCCCGTAATTCATACTCAACAACTAATAAAACGCACTTCGCAACTCTCTCGTTGCACTTAAAAATTTGTGGCTCGAGATTTATCACTTAGTCAGAGCATGATTCACACAGAATCACCACTTAATTATCCATGACATCTGTCTTTCGCACTACAGACAAGTCTGCTCCCTACTCGGGAACCCATCAAACCATCCAGAATCTTTAACCTATTAACTATGATGTCTGCACCTTTGCAGTTATTGCTACTAACTCAGTTCAACCCGTAGCCAATACCATACGTCCATGGATTAGTTTCAGCCAATTACCTTAATACCAGCTGATGCACACATACTCAAAAAGTGATGACCTCTCAGGTTATATAGAGATTAGTATGTGGTCTCACCAAACAATAATATCCTTAGGGAACGTCGCCCCTTTTTGGCATTCTGCTTATCAATCACAACTCGAAATGAAGAAATACTTTCTAAATCAACTGGGAAACTCCTCAATACCAATGGTTCTAACATTGATCGCTAAATCAGGCCTCAACTTTCTTAGGGCCTCACTTGATTTATCCATGATCCTTGACTAATTCATAATAACCGATTATTTAATCATTTCACAAGTCCGACAAGTCAACCTGAAACTCTCACCTTCAAATTATAGAGTTTACACTCTATAACTTCAATAACTGCGCATAACTTCTATAACTACGAATGTTTTCCAAAACTGAAGCAACAACAATTTTACATTGTCCAAAACACGTCTCCACAAAGACTTTAGTCCAACTTGCCTACCAGAAAATAAATTGATGAACAAATCCTCATTTACATACGTTGTAGCTAGTCACCCATTATGAATGAATTAATATTCGTAATCAACCTTCATCACAAATTCTAAGCTTATAGGAATAATCTCTTAGCAACACCACCTGAAATAATGACATTCACGCTACTACTCCATGATTTAGTGGGCTTGCTCCCCCACTTACACATTCACATTTCCACGCATCTAACTCAAATGTTATAGACCACTCGCTATCGACTTTTCTTAAATTCTCTTAACTGTTATGACAAGTCTGAATAACCATAACCATCCCACTTCCGACCTATCACTAAAATCTCAATGCCATATACTTTATGGCCTTACCAAAACATCCAACAACACTAGAAGTCTGACCTCCAACTCTAACTATCCTGGAGATCTCACAATGGCCTTATAATTAATATCCTTTAGCCCATGGATAATACAACTCATAAATCGATAATCACCTAAAATTCTACGCATTTAGTGACACAATTTAATCACTAAAAATTCCTCATGCGAACCACATCCCGTCGCCCCCAATGCTCGGGCTGACGTCATTTATTTAACCCAAACTTCGAGGAATAAAAATATTAGAATTTATGCTTATTTTACGCAGTTCTAATGTTTTTTCATAGTAAAAAATAATCAAAATTATTATTGTTCATCTACTACAATTATTTTACTATCCTCTCGCTTCTCAAGCACTTTCTTCATTTATCCATACTCTACACCAACTACTCCAGGACACGATTATGTTATTAAACACAATCAATAGGCATCAAATGCCTAACTTAACTTTTCTATCATAGCCCAAAATAAATATCATATAAACGAGTTCCTAACTCGTATTTTAATTCAATATCACGCTTAAACACTTGAAACTCGTAAGAAAATGCGTATAAAACTTACTTTTTCCATTACGAGAACTTAACACTTTTAATATCCCTTAGTCTCTTCACTTTTAAGAGTCTCGTAACTCAGATGCCAAGGCCTCGTATTAGACTTCTAGAACTTCATTCTTACCAACTTTCACAACAACCTCCCAAACATGAAATCAAATGTTTCACCATCTGAGCATTTGCACAAGATGCCCAAACAACATTAAATGTTGGAGTTCCCCAACTTGAGTTCCCAACTTGTATCTCTATTCCAAATCTCAATTAATCACGCAAATGCACAAAAGGAAATCACCAATTACTTACTTTTTTCCTTACGGGAACTCATTGAGAGGTCGGCGTACTGAGGCGTAGTCTTGAAGATGCAGACATTTATGGAACCACCCGGCCCATAAATACAATAGAAACTACTAACTTATATCCCTAGTAACACTGAGTGCCTCAAATATAAAATGCCGATGGATCCATCGCACTCGGACCATCACTCTATAGACACTAAGTGTTACCAAGTATATGAGGTAGTCACAGAAAAAGATAACCTAATGCTCGGATACCAATTATCAGGACCCCACCCCGGATTGACCCCTTTAACCCGAAGTTAACTCTGTAGGATCCACCTCAAGGGATATTTTTTTTTACCAAAACCACCTTGAAATGGACAACTCTTCCTACAAACCAACTAAACACTTCCACACATAATAAAATTCAACCCCAACACCTGGAGTCATCCTACCCCCCAAATCACATCTATTCTTCACCAATCAAATTCAAGTAAACTAAACTGGGGTAATCATAGCATTCTACGTGGAAGCAATACCTAAATAAAAATACTAGCGTCAACAGATTGATTGACTATGCCTCGTCTCCTTGTACACACGACCTCCTCTCAGCTATCCTGCAAACTAGACATTTAAAAATGAAGGGTCTAGGGGAAAACATTTAAAAATATGATGTGAGAGTGAGTGGACAAAAATAATAGTCAAGGGTGAGAAAATGACGATTATAATGTTCTTTCTCTTAATGTTCCAAAAATCGTTTATGCATGCCTCGTTGGAAAAAATCTCAAATAATAATTTCGAAAATCAAATCATATTATGCCATTCTCATTGGCTTGAAAATCAATATGAAAAATAGAGGAAGATGTTTCATTATGATAGAGAGTCTTCCAGACTAGGGTAGAACATTTAAAGCTACAAAAGTAATATAATTATCCTTCATGGCGGAGAGATTTCACCATGACGATGAGTCTCTCAGACTAGAGTCGGAACCCTCTAGGGCTACTATTGTGGCTAACTAGCATATATATATATGATGACCCTTCATGGTGAAGAAAAACAAAACAAATACGAAGTCATAAATGACTCTTCCCCCAAGAAAAATCAAATATGCATCTCATGCATAAGGTACGGTTCCCCGACCACCCTCAAGACAATGTCCATAAAACAATCTTTTTCAAATATAATCAATATAACATAAATTCCAGCCGACATACAAAGGAGCTTACGGGAGGGGAGCTACCCGTCTTCCTGGCCCTACCGGCTCATTAAATCAATAAAATCATATTATTTGTAAATTTTCATAAATATTTGAGCATGCACGACTTTAAATCATAATGTCCACTCACAGACGTAGGTCTTAACCTAACGAAATCTGGATCGTTTCTCAAGTGAGAACTCATCATCTCTTGTTCAACGAATAATATTAAATCTCAATCGTCAAACGAATAATTATTTAAAATTGACAATAACAATACCCTCGGTCAAAACTCTCAAACTCAATCAACAAAAATCCTCGAGTTTTATCAATAGCTTAGGAGTCCTTTAAATATTTCTTAAACCACATTCGGCAATAATCGATGGTCGTAATAATATTTTATTATCCGCCAATAATACTAAACTTGAAAAATTTCAAAACCTAACCAAAACTCCTCCAAAATTACCAAATTTAAACCATAGACTCTTTTCATTTTATACTATTTAACAGGCATGAAAAAACTGCCAAAAAATGGCAGCACCGCCGCCAGCAGAAATTCCGTCTAAAATTTCGACCACCTTCAATCGTCACCAAATTTTAATAGTAGTTTCGTCACATCATTTTGAACAACTTTGTAGTTCAGCTCGAAGAACAATTCTAAATCTAACTAGGTCAATCGAAATCAAACACAAAATTCTCAAATTTTAAACTTAAAAACTCTAAATCTTCGATTCTCCCTCCACACTCCAAATTAATCCACCAAATTTTAGAGGTGATTAGTACTCCTAAAACTTATTCTAACCATATAGAACTCACCAATTGGTGGCCTGAGGAGAGACAAATCCGATCAAAACCTAATAATGTACACTCGGTAAACAATTCGGAATTTTACCAAAAACACGGCAAGATAGGCTGAGAAACTTACCATGAAATGAAGTAGAGAAGTCGACAGACGTTTTGGGAACGATCACACCACCTGAGGTCGCCTGGATCGGTGGTGGCGAGGTCGAGAAGGTTCGACAACATTTCTGCCGATTTTCTGGGTTTTGGGCTATTTATAGTTTTTTTGTGAAATTACCCATATGTCCATGGCTTCAGACCCTCATAACTCTTTCATACGAACTCCGATTTAAGCGTGCTACATATCCACAAACTCGTATCGACGTCCTTTACGACTTTCATGAAGAAAGTTTCTTAAATTATTGACTTTATAAAAAGTCAACTTTTAGTCCACACTCTGTTAATCAGTTACTACCAATGGTAAACAGTCAAAGTTATAACAATTTAACCGACCGTAAAATCATTTAATGGCCGGGATATGACAAGTTAGCAGCTCTAGTTAGAGCTACGTGCATGATAATGAGATAAAAAAAATAAAAGCGTGAAGATATTGAGAAAAATTAATATCATATTCATTGATATAAAACCCTTTACATATGGTATTACAGAGTACCAATATGATAATAAGAATGAATGCATAGTAATATTCTAGATACATATCCTAAAGATATTAGACCAAAACACATATGACAGAATATTCTAGAACAGATGTAATAATAATTCTCTCCACTATTGTAATTTTTTAAGTCCCCATTATTGTATTTTATATGGTTGAAAATTATTTTCTTATTGTAACCAAAAAAATTCTTGTTCAATAATGATTAGGAGAAGATATATGGTATAAAGTACCGATTGACATAATGATCATAAAATTATCCACTTTTCAAGTCCACACTAAGGCGTGAAAGTTGCAAAAAGGGTGTCTATTATCAACTCACAAGTCATTTTGCTTACCTCACACATTGTTACTATATTGAAAGATCGAAATATCTTGATGTAAAATTATAATAAAGAACAATAAGGTGTTACAAATTACAGTTTTTTAATCTTTTTTATTGGATGAACACACTTATAACTTCTAATTCAGAATTTATCATATTCGATCGTTTTATAGAGTTAGATGACGCTAGCAGTTAACCTAAAGATGAGCTAAATTGTTTTTATTTATTATTTTTTTCTTCTCTTATTTTCTTTGTTGATGTTTCGTCTATATGTAAACTCATTATTTTCATGTCGATTTTGTATATGTAAATTTTCATATCTAATCACTTTTATATTCTATTTGTTTTTTTCCTCGGCCATCTTAGCTTTTCAAAGTAATAGTTGTTTGAATAATTCTCAATTCCAAATTTTAGATAAGATATGGTGAATAAATAAAATTAAAAAATAAATAAGGGTTGAGAAGAGAATATAGAGTGAACAAACCAAATCTGAAATTGAAAAAATATATGTAGGGTAAGATTGTTAAGGAATGAAAGTAGAATTGAGAAAATAATATTTTAAATATTATAAATGCATGAACAAATAGAATTGCAATTAAATTTATTTAAACTGGGCATGGAGATGAAGTGGGTAAACAAAATGATTTGTGAGACGACGATATAACGCAACTTGTAAAAATTACAATTTTTTTCCTTTAATCGCACTTGAAAAAAATTGCAAAAATTTTCGACACCAAACTTTTCAAAAATAAAAAACACAATAAGGGGCAAAAATGAATCGCAAGCACTTGGCCAAAAAACTACCCATCAAAAGCCCTAACGGAACTCTTCCACCGCATCATATTCTCAAGAGAGAGAGAGAGAGAGAGAGAGAGAGAGAGTTTGAAGCGAAGAAGGGCAAAACCCTCCGGATTTCTTCTTCTTCTTCTTCTTCTTCTTCTTCTTCTTCTTCCTCATCGGTAAGTCCTGGGTGGGTTTCAAGTGGATATGGATTTGTAAGGGCTTCTCTTTTGGGGTTTGTGATTCTGAGACTGATAATGCATGCTTTTCTGCTTCTCAATTCTTCTTTGTAATTGTTTACTCTTGCTTTTGTACATGATCTTTCTTCTCTTGTCGATTCCTTGTCATGAATTTCAAACCTTTTTGTTTAACTTTCCCCTAATGTTTTGGGCTTCCTTTCAAGCATTTGTGTAAAATGAGTCGAGATGTATGATACTTATAAGTTTTTATTTTATATTTTTAAAATTTGGTTGAAATCTAGAAAATGAGTAGTGCATCTTGGTCTTCTTGCTAGTTTTGTTAATCTCTGTGTTCACTTTATTCGACGCCTGAAAGAGAGCTGTGCAATATTATGTTGACATAAATTATTTGTATTTTATTTCGTTCAGATTTCGGAGTGTAGAAACATTATAATCAAAATGGAGGGGAAGGAAAAGCTGGGCAAAGATCTGGAGAATGGTTTTGATGCCAAAAAGGAGCCTACTGGGCCCGAGCTACCTCAAACACAAATTGATGCCGGCAGTAATCCGGGTGATGACCAAATTATGAGGGAAACGTTTGAGGATCACATGGCTGTTGATGTGCAGAAGGTCGGTGATGTTAGAGATAATGAACCTCTGCTTACTGAGGTGAGTGTAGGAAGAAAGGCCAATGGCAGTAGTGCCAGAGTCGCAAACAAACTCAAAGCTGTTGATAAGTATGCGGGGGAGTCGAAGAGTTGGTTGTCTGATTCTGAGGTACCTTACTTCCTGACACAGTGTTTAATATATAAGAATGAATTGAAGGAAATGAATACTGTTTCTCACGGACAAAAGTTCTAAAATGGATTTCTTCCTTTTCCTTCACTTTTTTTTTCATTAATCTTTTCTGTTTCAATTCAGGGTGAAGATTCAGAGGAAGGGACACCATTGCAGCAATCAGCGTTTATGAGGGAGCTCGAGAATTTCCATAAGGAGAGGTCCTTGGAATTTAAAGCCCCGAAGTTTTATGGAGAACCACTGAATTGCCTCAAGTAAGTTTCTGTTGATAAAAATTATATTACTGTTGGAACTATGTGTGAAATGAGGAGTGGACTAAATTTCTGCCCTTTCTCTTTGGTGACATAGGTTATGGAGAGCTGTTGTTAAAGCTGGTGGTTACGATGTGGTAAGTATTCATCTAACTACATTTGAAAAGAATTGATCTTGGTACTTGGTAAAATCAATCTTCCTCCTGTTGGCTGTATTGAACATATTTATGCCATTGCAGCTTGCACTATCATATTTAAATGAAAATAAAAAAGAAGCATGCTATTGAAGTAGGACCAACTGAAGTTGTTGTTCACTGTATTATTGATAGAATTGTTCACCAAATTATGGATAGCTTGTCAAAAATGTTAGGCAATTGGAATAGTTGTCTTCTGACATAATTCATTAGTTGATGACAATGTTGAAAGGTACATGCAAATGAATTCATTATTTTTGCTCTTGAACTAATCAGTTAGAGCTATGTTCGTGACCGTAGGAATGCAATAAGTCATTCGTTGTAAATTAAATGTTGTCTAAATGTATATATGAGGGAAACTTTGATCAACTGTTTTCAGTGTTTTTGGTGAGTTTTGGTAGCTTTGAACAAATCAGAATACTATTTCAATACTTTTCACTTCCAGACTTCCAGTGGGTGATGAAAGAAGCTTAGGACCTAGGAAGAAAGAGTGAACAATGGTTGTCCATGTGTTACATTGTGGTACCTTTTCTGTATTTCTATCTGGTGTCGGTAGGCTTTGGCTTGAAATTTTTACTCAAACTTCAAATGCTTCACTTTGACAGCAAAAGAAACAGAAGAGCAAACTTTTGATGTGACATTGGGAAAAATAGAAGGCCATTAACGTTCCCACTGGTATTGGTTTATTTTGTAGTGTTGGCTTAAAGCTACATTTATCAACAAGCAGGGCTTCACATTAGAGGTTATTAATTGCATCTTCACAAGCAATTTCTTCAACCAAAATAATTTGAGACAAAAAATATGTTTTAAGCTGATTTCCTTCTTTCTTTTTTATTATTTTTCATTTTTAAAATAAAGTTAGTATTTAGTCTCTTTAATTGAACGAAACTTCCTTCAATTTGTTTGATCCTAGATTTGATCCTGGATGGTAATGGGGTGTTTGTTGAAGTAGGTTTTGTTGTGGTGAAGTTCTTGTTATAGGTGGTTTGGTGGGTTTCAATTTATTCTCATGTTCTTGAGGGGATATTCACTCATAGTTGTTGCTACCCTTTTTCTTGGTTGTCGTTGGTGCATGAATTTTTGATGGTGGTGGTTGGCAGTTTCCTAATTCTTTTCAAGAACAACTGGGTTCAGGTTATTACATTCATGTGTGTGCTGAACTGCTAAAAATATTCAAAGTATTTGACAGTTCAAATTCAC
The DNA here is from genome assembly GCA_951800085.1 of Comarum palustre. NCBI lineage: Eukaryota > Viridiplantae > Streptophyta > Magnoliopsida > Rosales > Rosaceae > Comarum > Comarum palustre. The sequence goes on from OX637576.1 coordinate 7,659,757, forward strand.
CAAACAATTGCGACAAAATTCATTTTATTTTGGGTTTTAGTTTGTTTAATATTTACTGTGTGATCTAGTCAGCTAGGGATTGGAAAAAAATACTAAGCCAATCACCATTAATCTCTCCCCTAACTATAGAGAGGAAGCCAGGTGAGAGGTGTGTGTTGTCGGGTTTTGTTGCTTCCTTTAATTTGTTTGGGTTTCATGATTCTAGCCTTTAGCCTTCTTATAACCTCTTAGAGCAGTTTCGATATGCTCCCTAATGTCCTTACTAGATTCGGGAGAACGTTGATACTCCAGCAAGCTGCTTACAGACTTTTGTATTTACGAGAACAATGACTCCCTGTTTTATTTCATAAACTTCAAGTATCCCATATTATCTTGCTTTCTAAATTATGTTAACTACTCTCTCCCGTCCTCATAGTTGCTATATTTTAAGGTTTAAATGGACGTAAACCCTCACTTTGGCTAAAAATGGTGATTTGCAATCTGACATCCTTAAAGTTCTTGGTTTAAAATTGTCAATGTTCACCCTTTCCATTAATTCCATGGTTGAAATTCTCTCTAAGGTATCTTAATTTCCCCTCTTTATTTTGGCGAGCTAGCCCGTCAAGAGAAATCTTGGATTCTAGACTCCATTGAATCTAAAACATATTGAATTTGATTTATAACTTTGCCTTGTAAACTAGTTGGTCATACTCTACATTATTTTCTTCTGCATTAGTAGCCTTTTACCCATGCACGGACTCACAAAAGTGGCTCATTTTGGTTTATCAGTTCTCTCTCTCTCTCTCTCTCTCTCTCTTAATAAGAGAAGAATCAGTTCATTTAGGAATTTGGAAGGTTAACTGCATTTAATCCTATACTTCCCTCTACCCACCTCTCTCTTCCACAATAATCTCTCTATTTTATTTTTGTTTACTTATTCTTCTTCTTACTATAATAACCCCTTTATTTATTTATTTTTCAACTATAATTATGGAAGTTCACAATTTGGTGAAGCTTATTGTTGAAGACAGAAACTCGAGCTTAAATTGAAAAATTCTTAGGCCTATATGAAACCGAGAATTGAGCTCCTAACTGTTTCACACTAAAACCTTGTTATGTACCACGTACGTATGTCCTATTTAATTGGCCTTCTTTACAAGGTTGTGCCTAGGCTTGATTACTTGACTAACCTTGGCCTTAATGTTATGTGAAAATTCTGTGACTCCTTCCCTTAATTCCTCATGCAGTTGTAAAGAACTTGTCCTTTGGCCGAATGATATATTAATATACTACCAGGAATATTTTTCATTCCTTAATGTGATCTTCGAGCAGATTTATCATGAATAATAATTCTGAATTGAATATCTATGGGTGAATGTAGGTGACAACATCAAATATTCCTTAATTCCTCATGCAGTTGTAAAGAACTTGTCCTTTGGCCATGAATGATATATTAATATACTCCCAGGAATATTTTTCATTCCTTAATGTGATCTTCGAGCAGATTTATCATGAATAATAATTCTGAATTGAATATCTATGGGTGAATGTAGGTGACAACATCAAAGTTATGGCGGCAAGTAGGAGAATCCTTTCATCCCCCCAAGTAAGGAACTCATTGTGACAATTTCTTATAGCAGCTTTCCAGAACGTGCTTTCCTCAATATTTTTCTTTTCTTTTCCTTTTTAGTTTGCATTATTTTCTACCAATGATTCAAAACAGAAAGGAAGTTGCAAACAACTAACACCTTGTTGCTGTCACTCACCTGTTTCTCTTTCGTTCCTTCAGGACGTGCACAACTGTATCTTGGACGTTCCGCATATTTTATGAGAAGGTAAAAATTGTCTAGGGATGAGATGATCTTGTTGGTTTGCTTTGATGATTATTCTCACCACATATGTGCTTGTATTTTTCTTTGATGAAAAACATACTTGCAAAATAAGTGAGAAGTTAACAACATAGGGGACCAGGGTTTCGCTTAAATCTCTCGTAAACCAAAAGAACCTTTTGTAAACAGAAAAAAGCATCAGACTAATAAAATGAAATGGAGAAGAGCCATCTTTGTAGTCTGAAGAAATCAATGCACAAAGCTGTGTTAAGCTGAGCCAAAGGAACATAGCTTTCCAGTTTGAAAAATTATAGCTCAGAAAGACCAACCTTTGTATTCTGAAGAAGCCAATGCAAAATCGGAGCCACAATATAGAGTTACATTACAAGAAAGTAGAATAAGTCGTTACAAGAAACAACATCCCATCTACTTTAAATTCCATAAACAATAATCGTCATTACAATGAGGTGCTGAAACAGTACATGATCTCAACTTTCACCACCCTAAACCTTAAACCTTCACCAGCCTTTTGCTTCTATTTTTCTTCAGGAATGGGAATGCTAACTCTAAAGTGGTTAAGTTGCACAGTAGTAACCTAAATTGGCTCTTCATGTCAACGGTTATAGAACTTGGAGAAACACTGGATCCATCATTCATATGATTCTTGTATTTTGTCCCATAGGCAACGTGACATGAGCCCACTGAAACTGAGTTGCAAGCATCTTTTAGACCCTCTTTTCTAGCTATGTAGTTGTATCGTGTTTCAGTTGTATCACTAATTTTCAATTATTTTGCTGCTTCTATTCCCTATTGAAATCAACTGGTGCAGACACTTTTGGAATATGAAAAGCATAAGAAGAAAACTGGGGAAATTCAGACAGCCATTGCATCACTCACTCAGTGTACAACTCCTGTGAAGGAGGTTAAATCTCTTCATTTGTAATTTAGTTCTTCAATGTTACAATATCAGGTAACAATGTTACAATATCACCCGGCTCTCTGATCATTTGTTTATGTTCAGGCAAGTAGTCATCAAGCACCTGGATCAGGTAGGGCACGCAGAGATGCTGCAGCGCGTGCTATGCAGGGTTGGCATGCGCAGCGTCTTGTTGGATATGGTGAGGTTGCTGAGCCCATTGTTAAGGTCTGTTGAAACTGTTCCTTACTATTCCGGCTACTTATGTTAAGATTTGTATGTCTGAAAAATTTGTACATCGTTCAGTCCAGTTGAATGTTTCCTTTTCATTTACTTGGATAGGACAAGAACTTGAGTACCACCCCAAAGCGTGAAAAGAATCTTAAAAGCATTGGTATGTTCCCCTGTAATTAAAGATTGCCATCTATGTTTAATGTCGAGATGCATTTACTTTCTCTATATTCTTTTGGCAGGTTCTTTTAAACACAAAACACCAACTATCTTGGATCATGCTGAGAAAACCGCATTCGTTGAGGCAGAAAAGCAGTTAAGATTGCTACTTGCTGCTTCTATATCACAGATAATATTTATTTTTTTCTACTAGTGTCAGTTCATTAATATTGCTTTAACTCATCACACTGCTACAAAGGTAATTATGTCAGTGGTGTTCAGTTATTTAGGAGGTTTTGTTATTCTTGAATTTGGAATGTCATTGAGAAAAAGTCACGCATAGTTTTGGATGTAAATCTCCATTTGCCAAAAACAGCACATAACCTTGGTAAGAAATACAGATTTTTTCCCACTGGCATTGACTGTCCTTTGTACAGAGTCCTGACTGCTGATTAGGTGGCAAAATAATATTAGTTCACCTTTCAGAAGGTTGTAATATGTAACACTTACTGATTGCCTCAAACATGCTCATACTAATAAGGTTAAGGTTTGTTCCAAAAAATAAAATAAAATCAAACAAGTCTGTATACACATTGAGAATTCATTTTCTCGCTATGATTTTCTGATCAAGGCAAGGCTACATTGTTTGCATCATGTAGGGTAGTCACACATGTTGTGGATCTTGGACCTCCAGCTGATTGGGTGAAGATAAGTGTGCGAGAAGCTGTAAGTGCATTTTATTTCCTGTTGCAGTTCTCAATTTCCTCTACAGTAAATTTTATTGGTCCTTATTACTTTCACTGTCTATATGCTCAGAAAGATTGCTTTGAGGTATATGCTTTGGTACCAGGTCTTCTGCGTGAGGAGGTGAGTCCTTGTGAATCGTCTTTGTTTTACCTTTATACTCACCTCTCCTTTGTGTTGATTCATACAAGAGTTATATGTCAATTTCTTCTCTGAACTTGTTGTGCCAATTAATCCTTGCACAGTTGCAGTGGTTAATTTGCACTCGAAAGTATACTGATATAGCCACCTTACCTCATATCATAATATTCTTCTCTACCTTCTGTCAAAATGTTGCACAGCCCCACAAATGACTCATTTCCTGAGTGCAAACTGGTCAGCCTACGCCTAACATAACTATTTAGCTAAATCAAAGAGATGTCTCATCATCTCTATTTCTTCTCCGAATGGAAAAGACCTAATGGAGTAATTCCTTATCATTGGAGATGCTAATGGAAATCGGAAAGCTAAATGTACTTTAGGGGTTGGCCAACAAATTTTCCTTCAAAATTAGTCATGTGACTTACAAATAATCAACTTTACATTTGATTATATGTTGGAATATAGTTGCTGATATTAAAAGAATCGGAGTTATGTGGAGCTTGTATCTGAGGCTGCATCTACTCCGTATGTGCTTATATCTGTGTATTTGAAAATGCTTGTTCATGAATTTCTTTGTATACCTCTAATATCTCTCAAGTATTTATGATTTATGGAAGGTATGCCTTCATGGTGAGACTATGAAAACCATGAATGGCAATGTAGATAATTTTTCATTGCTTGATTTATTGGAAATTCTTGCATCGTCTGATTGAATTATGTAATTTGTGGTGCTCATGTCTAGGTGCGAGTACAATCAGATCCTGCTGGACGTCTGGTTATAACAGGTCAGCCAGAGCATCTTGATAATCCTTGGGGCATTACACCATTTAAAAAGGTATCTCTTCAACATTGCCTGTCTAAACTTATCGCTGTTTGCATTTGGCCTGTGCATTGCCAGAGGTAGCCTGTGGAAAGGCTTGGGTTTGGCTTTGAGATAAGAAGCACTTGCATTGCCAGAGGTAGCCTGTGGAAAGGCTTGGGTTTGGCTTTGAGATAAGAAGCACTTGCATTGCCTGAGGTAGCCTGTGGAAAGGCTTGGGTTTGGCTTTGAGATAAGAAGCACTTGTATCCCACCAGAAATGAAAATTTTGTATCCCACTAGGCAAAACTATGGGATTGATTGGGCCATTCAGAACCCTTAATTTGTTCATCATTCCCACCAAAATAAAAATTGGTTACCCCTCAACAAAACTTCTATTTCTACTATACTTCAGTATTCTTTAATTTTCTACTAAACCCAGTGATAGAGCGCAAGAAAGGCTCTGTTTCCCCTTTGAAAAATAGAGTGGGTGCCTTTGTATGATGCTCCTGAATCAGGGGCTTATAAATGAAGATCAGATAGAGAAAAAGGGTTAAGACTGAAGCGAAAGAGGATAGCCGAGATTGGTCAGAAGAGAGGTAGATTAGGGAGAGCATGAGGAAGTAGTAGTAGAGTAGGCAAATTAACTGGTTCAAACCAAGGCTTGTTTCGATACATTTTGTAAGCATGTGTGGTCTTTAGACCATTCATTCTATAGGTTCGCCATGAGTGTTTGAGCTTATAGAATCTTTAGAATATCAAATTTTATCTCATGATCATATATTCCTTTTAAGCTTTTAAAATTTTATAATTACAGTTGGTTATATTATTTCAGGTTGTGAGCTTACCTGGAAGGATTGATCCAATACAGACATCAGCTGTGGTTAGCCTACATGGCCGATTAGTCGTGCGTGTTCCTTTTGAACAGGGATCATTTTGAAAAGGGATCGTGTTGGAAAATTCCTCTCATGGGTCTATTGATCAATTTTTGAAGGATAGGAATGACAAATTTTTCCTTTCAGGAGAAATTTAGGGTGTAAGTTAATATTTAGCCGAGCTAATGTAATAATGCATGGTCAGTAATTAATTTAACATAATGTACCAACTTCAATGCAAGTTATGGCTATTTTAGCCCATGCTGTGCCTTATCTAATCTGATTAAATTTGTGCATGATGGGAAACATTTGAAATGTTGTGTGCTGATTGTTTATTGCATTAGCGAAAATGCGGCAGATTTTAACAGTGGAAATTCTGGTTCTTCATCATTTGTTCGTGCAGTGAGGCCTCGTGTGAGGTGATAGTTCTGGGACTTCTGTAGATTCATCCGGCTGAACTACTGATAGTGATGTTACTGATGTATATCCAAAAAGAAAGATTTCAATTGTTCCTTGTTCTGCAAAGGATGCATGTTTGGTTTGAGCATACTGGGATCACCCTCTTCTGAGATTAGAAAACTAACCCAGAAATTCTGGCACGTACCTGGTTGGACTCAAGCTCAGGCGATGTCAATTATTGGTTTGTATTTGGGTTTCGAATCAACAGGGGCAAGTGTCAAGCTGCTTCTTGCTGTTTGGGAACACGACTTTACAAAGAATTGAAGAATACTGAAAATTGAAATAAAATAATATTTTTCTTTTAAAAAATAAGAAATAGAATTTTTGAGATGTTACAATCCTACCTCAAAAGAATTTCGTCCTGAAATTCAATATTGAAATAATTAACAACAAAATTATCTTCCGGAGAATGTATGAAACAAGAGAAGGGTGATTTGACTGAAATGTAAATTCTTATTCTTATTTTTATTTTAATACTGTAAAAATAAAAAAAAACTGTTGTAGGATATTTCACATGTGTGTCTTAGGGCCTTATACCAATAGGATTTGTAGTTAGATTAGGACTGTAATCCTTGTTACTATCATATTGGTACTATGTAATTCCTTATGTGCCGGTATTTAATGTTATGTCATGCCAGCACCCAATGTCATGCTTGCTGGCACCCATCTCGAGACGAGCATGAACGCACCCAAGGGGTGTATACTGTTCTATGTTATCAGCAGCTCTTGAGCTGATAGCCACCATCACCCTCACCTTAACTTTTCGAAAAAAACATGTTAGCCCTCGCGGTTTTGTCGTCATCTGCTTGCTTCCCGACCACCGTTGGACTACCACGGTTCAACCTTTTCCTAGCCGCCGTTTGACTTCCTCCGATCGCCAGTTCTCGACTGTCGCTTGCCCATATTCGGCCTATCAAGACCCCTCGGATTTCCCCTTGAAATTCAAGATTAATCCTGCAGGGTCCACCTCCAAAGGAAATTCTACCAAAATTTTGGCCCAACCGCCTCCAAAAGTGGACAACCCTACATGCAAATCAATCAAACACTTCAATAATCCAAATTGTCCAACCATTACACCTGGACCCATCTTGCTCGTAGTTCCACATATATACTTCACAATTCACATCACCATACTAAATGCAACTCAAAGTTAATCAACTAAAGCAATTCTCAAAGTCATCACAGCAATCTAATTTAACGAGAAATAAAAAGAGAAAGCGACCACAGACTAATGACTATGCCTCGATCTCTTGTATGCCCGACTTTTTCTAAGATGACATGTCATCTGAGCATTTTAAACCAAATAACTAAGGGGAAAGTATTTGGAAAACACCTTAGAGTGAATGGAAAAAATAAATAAAATGATTTCATAACAAACGTCATTAATATACTTTCTCGAGTAAACCAGCTTAAAACTGTATAGCGTGCAATGTTTTCAGGTATAAAACTCCATGTCCGGTTATCTTGTCAAAGGGGCGAACCAGCCCCGCTACTTAAACAGATACTCAAATGAAAAAATGGGACGAACCAATCTCGTTGGTTTAATAAATAATAAAAAGGAAAAGATGTTTCACCATAACGATAAGCTTCCCAGGTTATGGTAGGAGCCTACTAAGGCTATAGTTGTGCCCGACTCACTTTCAGGTGAGGGCCACATATAAATAAGAGCGTCCCAGTCTATGTGTCCAACTCATCTTTAGATGAGGGTCACTATAAAGGCTAGCTAGCATTAATCATATGTATATAACGACCTTTCATGATGAAATAAAAAACAAGAAAAAACATAGAAATTGCTTCGCTAAAAATAATGTCTCAAAGACATTAGGTACAGTTCCCCGAACGTACTAGAAATATAATTGCCATAACCAAAGAATTTCTCATATTAAATAAATTCATTTGACATGTCTCATATGTCGAATAAATTTAATAGCAAATCTAGAAAATTAAACGCAACTCACGGAAAAGGTACGAATCCTCTTTCTCGGCACAAAATTCAATAAATAATTTAAACTCAACTTAAATCTTCACTTGATAAAATATATAAAGCTATACGACTATAAACAAATACAAAAATACGAATTACATCGAAAAAATCTTATTTTAAGAAACTATCTAAATTATAAAGTTATCTAATAAAATATGGTCAACGTAATGCAGTGAGAGTTCGCGCAACGAGGGATAGCGTATGTAGCGATGTCGTGTAATGCAGCGGACGCGTGTGTAGCGAGAGATCACGTGTGTAGTGATGTCGCGTAATGCAGCGGTCGCGTGCGTAGGAGAGTTTGCGCAATAAGGGATCGCGTGTGTAGCGAGAGTTCGCGCAGCGAGGAATCACGTGTGTAGCGAAGTCACGTAATGCAGTGAAAGTTCACGTCTATAGAAAGAGATCGAGAAGTGAGGGATCGCATGTGTAGCGATGTCGCGTAATGCAGAGAGAGTTTGCGTGTGCAGCGAGAGTTTGCTCAGCGAGAGATCGTGTGTGTAGCGATGTCTCGTAATGCAGCGGTCGCGTGTGTAGTGATAGTTCGCGCATGGTTGGATCGCGTATATGGCGATGATCTATAATATTGTGTAGATCATCTCTGTAAAATTTAAGCCAATTTAGTCATCATTACGACCCTTAAAATTGTGTTTTCCTGTAATAAACATGAATAGTTTTGTTTGACAAAATTCAGTTCGTCCATTTGTTTTTCGATTTTGAAGGACTTAACGATTACCAAAATTAGCTAAAATTTTGCAGAGATGATTCATACAATATTATATAGATACTAGACGGTGGAGATGGGAAAATTCGATCTAAAAGTGATGCAAAAATTAAAATCTGCACCGAAACCATTGGTGAGGATGTTTGTAGCCAAGAAAATTCATATATATAAATATATGACGTTCCTTCATGGTGAAAAAAACAAAACCAATATCAAAAGTCATTAAAGACTCTTCCCCAGTAATAAAGTATGCATCTCATGCATAAGTTACGGTTCCCCGACCGTCATCAAAACAATGGCCATAAACAAATCATTTCCAAATATGATTATCATAACACAAATTCTAGCCGATATAACAAAAGAGTATATAAGAAGGGAGCAACTCACCTTCCCGGCCCCATCAACTCATTAAATCAATAAAACTATGTTGCTTATAAATTTTTATAGATATTGGAGCATGCATGTCTTAAAAATCAAAATGGTCCACTCACACACTTCTGTCTTAGTCTGACGAAATCCGGATCGATACTCAAGCCAGAACTCATCATCTCATGTTCAACGAATAATATTAAATCTCAATCGTTAAACTAGTAATTATTTAATATTGGCAATAACGATACCCTTGGCCAAAACACTCAAAATTAATCAACAAAAATCTTCGACCTTCATCAATAGCTTAAGAGTCCTTAATCGGCAATAATCGATGGCCGGAATAATATTTTATTATCCGCCAATAATATTAAACTTGAAAATTTTCAAAATATAACCAAAACTCTTCCAACAATTATAAACTTCACTCCAATGAACTCCTAATATTTTATACTATTTAATTTGCATAAAAACTGCTCAACAAGTGACAACGCCGTCGCCAGCTCGGCTGCTGCCGACCGACTAGAAAACTTTCGGCCAAAACTCCGGTCACCACCAATCACTACCAAATTTTAAAAGTAGCTTCGTCTCATCATTTTAAATAACTTTCTAGTTTAGCTCGAAGACCAATTCTAACTCTAACTAGGTCAATCGAGATCAAAAATAAAAATCACAAATTTTAACCTGAAAATCTTCAAATCTTTGATTCTCCCTACACTCTGAATTGAGCTACAAAATTTTAGGAGATTATAGTACTCATCATGCTTAACATAACTATATAATAAGGAACTCACCAAGTGGTGACACGAGAAAGGAGAACGAATCGGGTCACCGAAACAAAACCATCACCACTGTTTTTAAGCTGTTGAATCCTCCACGGTGCAACTCAAGCCACGAAACCACCACAAAACTGACGGGGAGGACGAGACGAATCCAACGCTGCCGACGGCGAGCCAAACGGACACCGGATGACAGATATCACGAGAAACCCGTTTCAGGTTTTCAGGGTTTTAGGTCCGGTCCCATAGGTCGAGAGAGATAGCTGGGTTTTCTAAAATTTTGCTTTCTGAAATCGAAACTTCCCCTCCTATTTATAGCAGTTTCCTGAAATAGTAACTTTTGTTTTTAGACCATAACTTCATACAACTCCGATTTGAGAGTGATACATGTCCACGAACTTGTATCGACGTCCTCTACGACTTTTCTAGAATGTTTTCTCAAATTTTGATTCTAGGAAAAAAAGTTAACTCTACGGTCCTTATACGGTGAAACAGTTACTTAAAATGATAAATGGTAAAAGTAATCAAACGTAAAATAATTTAAGGACCGGGATGCGACAGTTACTCTGATACTCTTGGGTTGTATATATTTATTCAGTGAACTACTAGAGGTCTACGACCCAATATAGTGTAATCTTGGGATTGATGTTGATGTTGATGTTGGTAATTTATACTTTTATGAGATAATTATGGATTATTCGGTATGTTAAATTGAGGAGGATGTTTGGATATGCGAGCAAGATGGGTTCAAGAGTTTGAGGATGGATGTTGAATGTTTTGAAGTGTTGTTTTGGGTTGTTGCAGGTTAAGGGTTGCTCATTTTTTAAAGAAGATTATGTCGAAATTTCAGCAGAATCTTCTTTAGGAATTGATTCCCGCAAGACTTACTATGGATTTTAGTGAAGAAATCCAGGGTGGGTGTTGACAAAGCACCTTGAGATCTCTCTCCCTACTTGCCGATCTTCCCATTAGACCAGAACACAAGCCCGGGGGCTATAAAATCAATTAAAAACAATAGCTAAATGTTCCATCTTATGCCCACGTGTCACTATAGCATTTGTTAAAGCAAAATAAATAGCAACTATTGTTACAACATTATTGTTAAATTGACACCTAAATTTCAAAATTCTTGCTAAATATAACAATGTTTTATTTTTTGGTGAGAAAGAGACCAAAGGCCTAGAGAAAAAAAAAAAGAAAAACAACTAACTAGCATAGCTAGCCCTAATAATTCTACTCCTAGAAACACCATCCATATCATCCATAATAGTCTCAGTAACCATCACCGAGTTTCATGGAAAATGCAAACACTCCTAGAATGAATAGTGCTATTCTTGGCCATAACAATGTTTTAAATTCACTACTAAAGATGCACTTAGTAGAACAGAGATATGGTAGGAAAAATATTTCAGTACCCAAAAAAATAGAGATCTTCATTATGGTTTGTTGGTTGGTGGTTCTATGATGGTGGTTGGTTAGTGAAATAATTTGCAACTCAAATTCTCAGTGAATTCCCAGCCGGAAAACTCTATAAAGACCACAACCACAACAAATCCTTAGCTCTCCAGTCACTGGGTTCAAGTGTTCTTCTAGCTCCTCTGTCAGAAGCTTTCTAAACACAACTGATTGAACGCATTTTCAATTACTTGCATCTATTTTTCACATCAAATTGTACAAACCTGCTATACAATTGCAATACTATATAACGTTGTTCAAACCCTGAACTATCAATATTCTATGAAACATCATATTGACCTGTCTGGAATTTGAAAATGGCATAACATGATTCTCTATAGTTTGAATTAACCATGAATGTTATGCATTTTCAAGGCCAGCAGGGATAATCTAATGATGCCTCTTACTGAGCTAAGCCATTACCAATCATGGAACTATCATCTTCAACTATTTGGTCAACTGGGTTGGACATGGCCCATACAGCTGCATCTTTATATCCAAGCGAAAAAAGCCGGTCAAGCATATCATCTTCTGCTGGCTCAAGTGCCCAATTGAAAAGCTGCAAAGAGAAAAATAAATTGTTCATCATCTAAATCCTCAAAAAGGAAAGTTGACCATTCAAATGTACAAGTTCAAATTTACCTCTCGAGGGCTTGCCCTATCATCAGGATTACAGTCTGGACTGATCCCAATTCCTTGTAAACCTAATCGACTAGCTGGGAAAGCACAAACACGAATCTGCAAAACAGGAAAGTAACGATGTAAAACTAACATAATTTATTAAAACGATGCGCCAAATTCAATGAAATCCTGCAAAAGTTTGATGCCAAGCGTCAACAACATTTTGAAATCTAATTGTGATTTTGGCACGCAAGCACTCGGCTGGAAGAACCTTAGTTTATGATCTTAGCTATTTTACTTATGACAGTTTGCCATCTATAAATACTCCTTAGTCAAGTGATTTTTCAAAATTTTGCAAAGCTAGGTTTATTAAGCTGAACAAGTATTCTAGTGCCACATTATCAAGCTGCTGTAAACCTAATTAAAATAGCCTCTTGAAAGTGGTCTATGAACACATCTTCTATCCTTATTATTCAAATTATAAAGTCTATCTTGGGTCTCTGGCCTAATTATCTAAATTCTAGTTTTCCCTGTTTTTTCTGTATGACTACTATCAGCAAGACAGCCGCCTAAAACTCTTCTCCTGCATCAAATTATATCAATAATTATTTTCTTTTATTTTATGCAGCACACATTTTAATGAATAATACACCATCAAAATGGATTTTAAATAACAATTTTCTGTCACCCAGCCATGAAGATGTAAACGAACTATTAAGAACATTTCCCCTTGCATGGATGGCAGTATCACTTATAAAATCAGTTGTCTGAATAAGAACTCGTTAAACATGAACAATACACCATGCCAAACTATGAATCACACCAAAGAGATTTATAAGGCCTCGCATTGTATCAAATTGCATGTTCAACAGAAAAAAGGGTTATATTTCTTACCGTCTTTGCTGCAGATGTTGGTGGCATGAATAAAGTCAAGCCCCCGTCAATACAGAGACGATTCCGGAACATCGTTGCCGGTCTTGGTGCAAGATATCTATAATGTAGTTTATTATTAGTCCAACTTCATACATTCATACATTACGTAATACAGCACCAAAATTACTGCAAGACAAATGATATATACAATAATTACCCTGGAATAAAGGAAGAAGTGAAAACTGCATTAATGAGATCTTCCTTGGAGTCAAACTGATCCACCAATAAACCCCTTGGTCTCCATAGGAGCTGTGTTACAGCAACTGAGGAAATAATTAAAAATATTATAGAATATGAAATATAAAATAACAGTCATAAAGAAGCTGCACACAGAAACCATTCGACCAAGATGCAGGGACATGGATCAAATTCCACTTTTAGAAGATGATATTGATTCACTAGCTAAAGTAACATAGATTCTTCTTTCCTTCCAGACATTTTTACAATATCTTTGAACAGCGACAAGTAACAACCATGTAACACGAACTAACAAGAACATAACTATTTTCAGGTTTAAGGGGGGAAAATCATTTGGTCACTATATGTTATTCAGAATGTCAAGGCAATGACCTCCAAAGACCTTGAACAATACTGTAATAGGAGCAGGACTATACTATACTTGGGACACCTTACTGAATTGCTCACACCATATGTGGTAAATAATAAGTACTGGACCATGGAAAACAAGGGCTTGTTATCTAAGTAGTGCAAGAGCAGATAATAGTTTGTAAGTAGCCCAGTCCAGGTTCATGCTGAATAATATTTTTGTATTTTCTCGGTTGTTAAAGATGTTTATATTTATCCAATTATTTGAAATAGTTTGATAGTTATCATTTGGATCTAGCAAGAAGTATAAATGCAGTAAATTTCATGAATAAACTTTCAGAAAGAGTTGTCATCCGCAGCTGCAGAATATCTACATTTATCAGAACTGCATGATCATGGGACAGAAGCTACCCTAAAGGTCACAGTGTAATACCCTAAAGCAAATTACACTTATTGCATAAGGTAAGTATAATCCCTACTCTAGAGAAAACATTTAAAATCCCAATAAGTAATAATTCTTTTTGTTTAGGGCGCAGGAGTACAACTTACCTCTGACCCTCCCATTAGAACGAATATGAGCATCCTCGGGCAAAAAATTTTCGAGAACATCTCGAAGAACAGCCTGCACAGGTACAGTTGCCCAAATTCAGTGTGGCAGGACAGCAAAAATAGTGAACATGAATGAAAAAGAAATAGGAGGAAAAAAATAAGAGAGAAGCAGAAAAAAAGAAGTTTTAGGTAGAAAAAGAATATAAAAGGAGGGCAAGAAAAGAGAACGAGGGATTAAACTATATTGCAGTTTGATCAATAGACCCAGAAATATCCAATCAAAAGGATATCTGTACAAATGCACCAGAATAGGGCAACAATGTTTTATATCCCTCCAAAGATAAAACTAAACATGGAAAAAGAAATTTATTTTCAATTTTTCCTCTATGCAAGTGTTTCCTTATTTTGTTTCATTTCTTCAAGACCAAGACTTCAGGGGTAGAGAATATATTTGCAAACATTTTACTTTCTTTATACAAAGATTTTTTTACTCACAAGTTCAAATAACGCTGTATAAATGAATTCAGTCTAAAACTAACAACAACGTCAACCGGTAGACACTTGATTAGACAACAACCCTAATTTGAACTGAAACCAGAGCAGACCATTGATCTCAATTTTGCAATTTTACAATCCCAAAAAAACTTAGTCAGTGTGGAAAACACTGCATAAGGTTATAGTTGATTAAGGGATCAGATAGTTGGCTACAAGTGGCATTACACTAGTTGACAGTCATGTTTGAATGAATTTATGATAACTCCCTCCATAATGGAGGGCAAATCTAAAGTCATACGTGTATATATAATGCAACAGTGGTGAGATACGAAATAATGTACAATTGCCAGGGACGTCAATTTTAATGGCCTTCATTTTTCTTTTTGAAAGGATTTTAATGGCTTTCTATATAACTTCATAATGGCAATGACATTAAAAAATTGTACTGAATTTCTAATCTGAATAAGAACACAAACAGCTAGAAAGCAATGAAGCATGAAGATTATCAAACAAATCTCGATTATAGCGTAAATTATAAATAGGTACATAAATAGCTGACTCCTAACACGAAATCTTGACATGCGTACTTTAGATCACTCAAAAAGTAAGAAGTGCATGAATAAGACTGACGCCTGAAGTAAATACACTATTATTCACTTCAGCTTGAGAATAGGAACCCACCCCAAGTCGGAAAGCTGTCCCTCTGTTCCGGCAATCTTCAGCCAGAATTTTAGTAGCTAGTAAGGCCTCTTCCATGCTTGCTCCAGATGCAATCACAGCACAGACAATGGCACCTGCTGATGAACCAGCTAATGGAGTGGTTTCCTGCACAAGGACATACATTCTATTTGTCAATTGAGACACAGACACCAAAGATAATGAGAATATTCCACAAGAGAGAAACAGGAAACAAAAACAAATACGCAAAATAGAATATCTTCAAAGAGAAAGAAAACTGAACATCATGAATTAATCACTCCAAGAGTCCAAGAACATCACTGCACATCTGAGCACAGAGCAGCTTGAACTTAGCAAGCAAAACCAAGACAAACATTTCCAATATAGAACCACAAAGATTGAAGACTGACAATTTAAATAAAAAGCCATTTACTCTCTCTTTTAGTACACAGACGAGTCGACTATGTCAATTAAGAGTTGAAAAAGAAGCACAGTATCATAAAGTGAAGCTCTTAAAATACGTAACTTTATTATGTACTGAACTTCAAATTCACTTCTTGGTCCCTCTGATAAAAGGGAAGTTAGAAACTTGCACCAAATCTATGTTAAAGGCACATCAGATACCTTATTTTGCAGTAACTTGTACCAGTATTTCCATGTAAACTGAATTCCAGACACTTTCAACAGTCTTTCCGATGCGAATTGAATCCCAGAGACAATCTAAGACCGAACACTAAACCAACTAGCGAATAATGCAAAATCACAACTCGAAAAAAAATACTGAATCAAATGTTGTGTAAGGAGCAAGAAAGCTAGAAAGTATAAACATATGACCCAAATTTAAGCAACATTCATAGAGAAAACAATAATTGATGCATAATGGGGCAAAAATGAAGAACCTTGATATAGCCATTCTCAATCAAGAACTGAGCAGCACCTAAATGATAAGGGAAAAGAAGCCCCGCCGCAGAAAAACTAAAGCCGGGACTGGTAATCACGCGCCTCTCCTTCTCCGCCTCCACATCCTTGACGCGCTGCTCCCAAACCACCCCCGGCTGAATCTCATCCTCCATCACCTTCCCGATTCTCTCATCGGAGAACTTCCCGGAGCTCTCAGACATAGCAACGGAAGCCGCCGCCGTCTCACTTTCAGGGCCTCCAATCCTCCGCTTGATGATTCTCGACGCCAGGCCCAGGAACAACTCCCCCGTCGCAACCGCCAACCACTTCTTCGTCGCCGCCGCCGGAGGAGGAAGCGGAGGCGGAGCTGACGACGCTGTTCCATTGGTGTCGTTGTCGGTGGAGTGAGGGAGAGAGGTCTTGAGCTTGATAGTGCGGAGAGGGTACCTGGTGACGAGATTAGGGTTAGGGTTGTGGAGAGAGAAGGGGTGAGGTTGAGGGCGGAGGAGAGTGGTGTAGGGAGCCATGTGTGGTGGTAAAGAAGAGGCTCCGGTTAGTTTTCTGAAAAATATCATGGTTTTCACCTGCGCTTTTGTAATTATTGTTTACTTGGCAAATGGTTTTCATTTAGATAAGATCTTTGTCAGCTTAGTTGGCAAATGGTTTTGGTAAACTTTCATCCCCTGCCATGACCTGGGTTCGATTCCTCTTCCTTCTTTTCTTATATCTTGTTTTCATACTGTTTTTTATCGCTATCCTTCTAATTTCTTCCCCATTTTTTCCCTCAATCAGTATTTCTCTATTTTCTATTACTATCCTTCTTAATTTCTTCCCCATTTTTTTCCTCAATCAGAATAACGGGTTTAATAAGACATTAATATTATACTACTTGAAAGATATATTTTTAATATGGAAACAGTATTGACCAAAAAAAATCTTATACATGGGAGTAAACTAGCCTAGACACAATTTAAATCCTAGATCCGTTACTAGGAGTGGAGTAGTTTTATCATCCGTAATTCACAACGCAATATAAGACTCGAGGATTTCCATCATCATTTTCTCCAAAAAACTATGCAAGCTCAAAATGGTGTCTGGATGAGCTTGTTAAGATCGTTCAATATAAAGAATTAAAGCAACAAGTTGCTTGGCTTGTTTTTTTACTAAGGGTCAGTGTTTTGCTCTGAAAATGCGGTTTCCAACCCGAACCGCACTAAAAAACACGATTCGGTAACCGCACCAAACTAAAACGGTCTCGTTTTATAGTCACACAGTACTGAACCGCTTTATGCGGTTCAGTTGCTGTTTAAGGTTATAATTCAACCAATTTAAACTGAACCGCTCTGAATTACATTTTTCTTAATTTTTTTTAATTTTTTCATTGATGTGTTATAGGATATTTGGGCATATGCGTGTGCCTTAGGTTCATGCTATGTATACGGGCTTCAGCCCATGGGTCTTAGTTGTTATAGGAAGCTTGTACTACATTCCATACATGTCTCTTTATACTACACATAGTACATGTACTATATTTTCTTATTAGGCTCCATGTAAACCCCTATATATGGGGTCTCTCATTTAATGAAATATACAATTCAGTTCTCCCAGAACACGTTATTAGCACGTGTCTTTAACCTTAGAGTAGAAAGACAACCCCCCCGCCCCCCCGGCTCACCCCTGGCAGCCCCCTGGCCCCGTGCTGCACCCTTGGGCCGCACCCTTGCCCCCACCCTGCGGCACCCTTGGGCCGCACCCCTGTGCCACACCCTGCCTCACCCATGTGTCGCACCCTATCGCACCCTTGTGCAGCACCCTGTCGTAACCCTATGCCACATCAGTGCCACCCTTGTGTCGCACCCTGCTGCACCTATGCCTCACCTGTGATGCACCCATGTACCGCCCCTGCACCCTACATGACCCTTGTCGCACCCTGATGCACCCCTACCGACCCCGTGTCGGATTGCTGCCGCACCCGAGTGCCTAGCTGCTGCACCCCTGCTGGCCCTGTGCTGCACCCTTAACGGGCCCTATTGCACCTTTGATGCCCACCTAGAACTAAACGGGTTGTAGTTCTTGCTTTGCATTAAACCTTTCATGTGGTTTATGTTTTTCCATAGTTTAAAATTTTAAAATGGCGGTACCGACCCGATAGTTTAGAAACTGGACGGGATCGAGACGGGACCATCCCAAAAGTATAAATGTACTTGTATCCGATCATAACCGTCTGATTTTTAGGATGTATAATATCTTACAATGAACTCAAAAACACTTTATGAGGCATCCAAAACCTAAATATAAATTTACAATACTAGTTCCATACATCAAGAGTTAGATAATTCATTCATATTTGATGATGATGATCATATGAATGATATCGGCCGTCACAACGAAACTATGTAGTGATAACTAGAGCTCATTTGATTTTTCAAACTTGAGAGTTTTTTGGTAATCTTAATTAATCAATTAGATACAAATTACAAGCATTTAATTAATTGGTTATTGATTCCTTTTTCATTTTTACAATTTTTGTTCGTCTTATACTTATATAGAGTTAGAAATTTAGAACTATGACAATTATAGCATGAAAAAAGTAACCATAGAATATATATATATATATGAGAAATTAATACACAATAAAACTCTCATCAATATTGGATGAGTTCATAGACTTTATAAAAATAGATATAAAATTTCTTCAAGAATATAGGATCAATTTATCTCTTCTATGTTTTTTTTAATTTTCTTTCTATCGTTGCAGGATCCCGGTTCTGTCTCGATCCCGTCCCAGTACCGAACAGGATCGTCCCGTACGAGATACGTTTCTAAAAATATAATCTTGTCCTATCCCATCCCGATAATATATTTTCAGGACGAGACGAGATTAGACGAATCCTGTCCCATGCCCAACCCTAGTATTGACAAAATCCCAGCAAATTTCATTTGTCAACTAAGGAATTAGATGTTCTTTGTTTTGTCGAAAAACTACAGAATTGAATACCAGCATTTTCAACTATTACTCAAAGTCCAATACTAGTCGACAATCATACTTACATGTTCGTAGTATGGTCCCTTCTTGGCCATCTTCGGTTTAGTCAAGACCACCAGGTCCAAGGATCGGTCTGCACCTGCATCACCAAACACAGGCAAACAGCAACAATCAAAGCCAACATGTTCGTTTTGTAATGTAATTGACAAAGCCTCAGAAGGTTAGGCGTCGTTGGGAGAGTGAATCGCACATAAAATTTGTGTCAACTTCATATATTTTCAGTTGACTTGCTATATCTGGCATTGGAAGTTGAACAACATTTATCTAGTTTCTTTCATTCTTATTGGACTAGCTTCTGTGTTGTCCAGTCCTGTGTGAGTTCTTTACATTTACGTTCAATGAATAAAGATCATCGATGCAGACCTCCAACTCATAATATTTTAGTGAACTCTTACACTGCACTATAGCATGACAAACCATGCTGCGCATATATCCCCAAGAAATCAAAGACCCCTTACATTGTGAAACACCCAAGTAGATGTACTATATCATTTACTCTGAATATCAGGAGCAAGAACTTATCAAAACCAATGCTCGTCAACTGCAGTAGTCTCAGTAAATTAGGGTGGACCATCAGACAGGACCAATGATTTCCAACCAGCAATTATTTTGTTAAAAGAGGAACACAATGTCAATCCTTTTCTGTATAAATATATAACTTGTTCAATGTTTTGCACATACAACCTGTACCTGTGACTATTCGCCATGATACAATTCTGCTGTTAAAGTGTGGGTCACAAAAATATATAACTCGAACTATCAAACTGCAATTTTTACATGATATTTCAAAAAGATAAAGAAAAAAAAGATATGGCGTGGCAGAGAGGCAAAACCTCTGTATATGATCAGATGTTCAGATATACAAAAAACGTGCGAGCTTCAGTCCGTTGCAATGAAGTGAAGAGAAAAGTGCTGACCAGATTGTTGCACATTCAACTATATGATTGTACACATCAGACAGGAACTCGATAAGATGGATCAACCATTTTCAAGATGAACAGGTTTCCTTTATCACCTCTCGAGACACTGACAACAATATTGACCAAATCTGTTGTCAGAAATATAGATGAAACTGAAATTCTACAAGAAAAGGTACATTAAATTATTTAATTATAAAACTCTAACAGTGTACATCACCCTTCTACAAGATTATCAGTAGTGTATCGTTTAAAAGGAAAAAACATCTCTATCCAACCTCCAAACTTTATCAGGCTTGCTATGATCTAAGACAGTTAGGTGGCTGTTTCTCCAAAGTTGCATGCATCATTCTTGTATTATTAAAGCAAACATGCATTTTTTTTGAGAGCAGACTTCCCTTGCTCAATCCTTCATCCAAATGAAATTAGAATAACTCACCGCAATTCTTCATCCAGATATGTAATTTCCAGTTCACCACGGGCTCTGCCAGGTGCTTTAACAGGTATCTGTTTATCACGTTGACATAAGTTAATCTTAAGCGCAGCTCTAAAAGATATCTACATTTTTCTCAAGAATACAGCTAACTGATTATTATATGTATATAACCAATATAGATGACAGAGTCAAAGACCTACCAGAACAGCTATCAACAAGGCAAATTAGCTCGCTCCTTTCTATTGTCATCTTTTGAAAGGGGTACAACACAGTTTCTGTATGCTGAACTTATCCATGATCCAAATTTTCTTTAGGTTATACTAGGGAATGGCTTTTTAATTACCAGTTAAAGTAGTACAACAGCTGTATCTTATGTTAACAGTCCGGTGCCTCATATGCTGGGAAGTGATAAATAGCAGATCTTACTGTATCCAAGTCTCTTTTCCCATCTCACTAGGTAGATTCTTCATCTTTGCTACATATAAGAGTCTCAAACCTTTATATTAAAAACACACATCTAATTTTGAGTTGCATGGACGTCGTCCATTTTCCATCCTTCAAAACTACGGGATATATGCGCGAGACAAACTCAATAAACAGGTCTCTTTTGTATTCTCCTTTTATCTAGCATATTCATCTTGTACTAGTGATGCAGCACACCTACTCCTAAGACACCAAGACCAACAAGCT
Organism: Comarum palustre; assembly: GCA_951800085.1. Lineage (NCBI taxonomy): Eukaryota > Viridiplantae > Streptophyta > Magnoliopsida > Rosales > Rosaceae > Comarum > Comarum palustre. The sequence goes on from OX637576.1 coordinate 7,681,008, forward strand.
CTAAGGTTTAGGGGTTTAAACACACACAGACACTTTTGGGAATCACTCCTTGGTTTCTCACCAAATCTAGGCTTCTCACCCACACAAGGCTTCACGCCAATCCTATCTCAGGAAAATTTAGAAACGCTGATAATTTTATTCATAAAACATAGCATACCTGGGCATTAGGCCCTTACACTTATTTATACTTGAGCAGATAGCTCATATTAAAAGACTCTTTTAAGACTTCTAAAAATGAAGCATTAAAGACTCATTAGGACTCACTATTGAAACTGACGCATTTAAGATAAACTAAAAGAGACCTTAAGACTTCTAAACTGAAATGGAAATATGAAAAGACATAAACAGAGAATTCTAAAATCAAACCAGCTTGGTTTTTCCTCCAAGCTGGGGAAATAATATCGAGATCAATTAATCAAACCATATGGAAAGGGAATGATTAGGTGCTCTCTTCTTCCATTTCTTCCTCTCATAAACCTTGAAAGGTTTGACTATGATGTCCTCATCAACTAGGATGATTATTGGTGGCAGACTATGGTTCTGTACTTGACAGAGGGCACTTATATTAGTTACTACATGATTCAGGAAATTAATATAAAAGCAACTTGATGCTTCCAAGTCCATACCTCAGACATGTTCAACCCCAACAAAGACTTCACTCTATGGAAAATTAGATGGGGCAAGGACGATATTTAAGATGTTTAGGGGTGCTAGTCCAATATTATTCATCCTGCCATCATTTTTTACTTGTGCCATATCTTGCACGACTGGTATCACAGTACATATGGCATGATTGGAAACTTTACACCCACAGGAACTTTGATTCCATCTGAAACTCAATATTTTATCCATATTACTAAACGGACGTGAGAACCTGAAGCATATTTAGGGGGCAACATGACCAATTACTGCTTTGCTAAGGACTAAAGGATTTCTATTCGTAGTTCAATGGTTCAACCGACCTTTCAATGGGACCAAATGAATCTTTTATCATTCCACATATCAAAAGCAAACTTACCAGGCCTGCAATCTTGAAATAGTCAAACTTTACAGCCACTTTTCTTGCATTCAAAGGTGTTAAATCAGCTGTTACCTACAGAGAGAGATAAAAAAATTCAAATGAAATATCAGCACAATGTAGGTCAAACTTAGCGTGTACATAAAAAGTTAAACACAACACAACAATTTACTCATACTTCCAGTTAATCTTCCTTTGGAGTTGTCATATGTATCACATTCCCTAAAAATCTTACAAAAATTTAAGACTCACTTACACTTAATTCGTACAGTTGGACCTTGAGTCAAATTTCACTTTGGTGGATAAAGTATAAATTTGGTCATTTATAGAAAAACACTTTTAACCTTGTACACAAGTGGACAGGCACCACATGACAAACATTCTATGCCAACTTAAGGGTACACACAGTAGCTGCAATTTCAAAACTGGAGCAACACAACACAAACATGCTATCATTCATGCACTCTTTAGCTGATTTAGTGTTTCAGTTAACTGTATGTAACTGATCTATATGAGTTAATGTAGATACACACTGGAAGTTGAACAGCAATATAATGTTTCATCTGATGCAACTAACAGTATCAACAACCAAAGTAAAAGTACACTCAAACAACAAAGACACAAAGGCAATTGTCCGTTCTTTGATTAGAGCCAAAAATTAAGTTTAGCAGCTTAGGTGAGAAATCAATAGCTCAGTGAAACCTAAAGCTTCAATCCCCGATCTAGAACTCCAAATCTTCCATATATTGCACCCTAGCACATGACCGTAAGAATTTTGACTGATGAATAACCAACGAAGAAGTGATTATCTCAAATATAGATTTTATTACAAGAAAGCGTTAATCCTCTTCAAAGAATTTGGTTGTAATACTTGTTTTGAAGAAGAAGAAGAATAAGAATGGTTTAGCAGCAGTAGAGTGCTAATGTCCAAAAGTTCAAGTGAGACTTTTGGTTAGAGTAATACAGCGGCATATAACACATAATTAATGCTTCCATCAACAATTATGGTTCATGAAAGCATAAAATGACAGAAATGAACAGAATATTACCTGATTGAAAGTTGGCCATGACTCCATATTTTGGGCCCTGAGTGTATCCACATTGATTGCTTGGTAATTTACCCTAGATCTTAAAAACTTGGGTCTCTGTAATGATTCCACATATCAGTGGATCCATTATATAGGAGAATATCAACTATGGAAACTACATAAAGGGAATGAAACGCCAACGTAGCATTTTTCTGTTAGAGAAACGCTAGCACGAAACATGTGGATACATAATATTTTATCGACTTGGGGTCTTTTGAGTGATTCAACACTGTCCAGTCAAAGTGTAAACAAATCACCAACCTCCATTGCTTCCCGGCAGAAAAGGATTCACATGGTACATACATACATACAGTACATACATATATGGAAAATGTCATATGTTTAGGATGAGCTTAAACTGTGGAACTATGCACCTGCTAATATCCTACCTACATAGTTGCATTCCATCCAGAAAGTGAAACATGCTTAACTTGTCTCTTTTGTCTTTTGACAGATCTTGTCACCTAACTTCACTATACTAATATCCCTATAGGATCCTATCCTGTAGATAACACCCTTAACCGTCATACATACAATCAAGAAGCCAACAGAAAATTCACTTTACCCCAGTTTGGAGAATAGACTTGGAAGTAGTGTAGAGAAGCTCCCATTTTCCATCCAGTATATCAGATTTGAGCGGTTCCTTTACCGGAGTAACTGCTTCAAGTTTGCGTGTAATCTATTTAGAGATAAATTCCAAACAAAACGATGAACATACAGACATCAGTCTTCACCCCACAAAAACAGTCTTGTGGACATTGTAAACAAGAACCCACCTCATCAACCGCTTGCTGGTCCTCAAGAGTCGCGTCGGCGCCTCGATCAAGTGAAGCAATGGCATCGAGAAGCTCCTCCTTGAGAGTTTTGGCGTCTTTGCCTTTGCTCAGAAACGCAGGGAAGAATGAGATTCCGGCTCTCCATTTGTGTGAGAGCGCGGGAACAATGGTGGGGGTGGTCGTGGGTTTGGAAAGGAAGCTTAAGGAGGTGAGTGGGACTAGTCTGGGAGTTGAGGAGGATTGGGTGGTTGTAAGGAGTGTAGGAGACCAAGAAGAAGATAATGCCATACTCAGAATCTCGCTCTGTTTTGGGTTTTGGGACACTCCTCTCCACGTATATAAAGGTTTGTAAAAGGGTAAATTTGGAAAATCGACTCGGACTCTCTCTGAACCAACTTGTGACCTCAAATTTTTAGTGAAAGCGTAGATCTATCTAAAACATTTTTGTTCTATCCAAAACATTTTTGTTGAGAACTAATTGATGATTTTTTTTAATAATTTATTATATCAATTTTTTAATTATATTTTTTCATTTTAACCGTTCAGTTTATAGGTTTATATAAATAGATCACTTCTACAAATTTTCAATCAAATTGGTGATCGTTAAGGCATCGAAATAGATCAAATCAATGGATGCTCCAAATATATCAAAAAATAACTGTTCAAATTTATAATCGGTGAATCACATTTATGAATGCCTTAAAGATTTTCATTTTGTATGAAAATTTGTAGAAAAGTAGATCATCTCTACAAATTTTCATACAAATTTTCATACATATATATATATATATATATATATCTACAAATTAGAAGATCGTGATGTGAATATGCGATAGAAAATATGATGAAAAGAAAAATTCATCAACTAGTTCTCAACAAAAAGGTTCTTAATAGAACCCCTCCCTTTTAGGGAGTCTATGTCATTTTTATCACTTTATTCATGTGAGGTGAGCTACTTTAAAAATGCAAAGTCGTGAGGCAAGACATCAAGTCGGAGCCTCAAGTCTTGAAAGTCTTGAGGTACAAAAGCGAATCCTTGAGGCAGAAAAGCAAAGTCTTTGAGACATTATAATATTTAACATAAAAATTAAATTAATTGATAATATAAAGTCATTAAAAATACATTCTTATATTTAAAAATTTATTTTTTAAGGGAAGGGGATTTCTCCCGCTGATCATAGATCATTACGACTGAAAACAGTCAAATAAAAGGGTCTAAAAACCACTCAAGTCAACAAAGTACAAACTTTGAATCAAATCTACATCTACTATTTAAAATAACAACCTCAAAACTACATCTAAAAAACGGATATGTAATACTAGTGTTAACACTGGGTGCGAACCCTCCTCATGTGCCAGAAAAGAAACCAATCATCCGGTCGCTAGAGGTCATGGTCGCCTATACACCACCTTCGATGGAAACTTAGATGCAGGGACTGCCATATTTGGGTCCAAGACGGCCATAACAACCTTCTCAGACCTCTTTCTAGCCCCTCTTTAGGAGAAGCTGGAAAGGACCTTAGCATAGGTCCCATATAGAAAGAGGAAGTCGTGGTTCCCAACGCATCCTTATAAAGCCAACGCTAGGCTCCAGATAAGGTAAGGTTCTTCTGGCCTAACATTTTGCTAAGTCACTTATCCACATTGACACTAACTTAGGCATCAGAGAGTCGAAGACTGGGCCCACTCCAGTCTCGGCTCTTGACGTCGGTGTTATCTACGTAGGATCTTAGATAGCATAACTAGTGGTACTATCTCCCTCGAACTCTCGGAAAGGTAGTAATTGTTGACACTAGAAGGAGGGTCCTTTGTTTACACCTTGTTAGCCCTATTCCAAACACTTATCATGGTTGAGATATTAGACAGCCCTATCGATCCAGAACTTCATATCGAGCAAGCTCTTTTTGACCAAGAAGATAACCTCAATACGTCAACAGCAGTTACTGCACCCATTCCCCATATAGATTCTGTTGCAGCACTAGAGATCTTGAACAGAGATTTTCATAAGTTTCGAGAGCAAGCTACTAAGGAACACGTTGAGGCCGAAGCTTATCGTGCCCAGATAGCAGAACTCGAGAAAGAGCAGTTCTTACTCCAAGCTACGCTCTAGCACAAAAATACTTATAACGAGACCATGAAGCGTGCCACATGAGCTCTTGGAACACCCAACCTTAGGGTTAATTCTCTCTTTCCTCGCAGTGTGCATAGCCACTGCTCCTATGGGAAACTCCCATCAAGTAGTATATATTGTCCACCCCATCAACCCTCCATCCTCTCAATCTGCCCCACAACCCATCCTGGAAATTAAGCCCAATCCTGACTCAGAGCAAGCTGGTCCTTCTTAACTAAATGCTAGACCTAGTACATCCATTCCCTTGACAGCCCCCAACTCCTTCCTTGATGTGCAGACCTGCCTTTTCCTTCAACTTAGTAATATTGTAAACCAATCAGTCTCCTAAGTTGACGGTGTCAAGAGTCGCAATGCTCAACGTCCCTTTTTCTCGAGATACAGATATAAGCAGTCTCCATTCACTTTGCGGATGCAAATCAAAAAGTGACATTCCGAGTCAAAAGGTTCATGATGTATTACTACTTGTAGGAGTCACCCCTCATCACCCTTCGTCCCTAAAGCAAAGAAAAAATTGAAGAGAAATATTAAGAAAATGAAGAACTCGATCAAATCAAAGCTTCACCAGATAACTCAGATGCTCAAATTGATAATATATCGTGGTTGAAATGATTATCATTGGTTCATGATATGGTCTTGCTCCTGGTTTATATAAACACATAAATATGTATTATTTTTTTAAGTACTCTACCTTGTAATGTGGTTCTGTTATGTCATACCATACTTCACAGGTTTTCTTGTTTGAGTGTTGAAGTGCAAGTCTAAAACTTGCATGCTAAAGAAAGCTTATTTGCATCATTGTTGCCAATGATCTGTGTTTTATGGCAATAGCTTGAGCTGATGCACATCCTCTTGCTCATTCTTAGATGAATATACTTTCAATTACTCTTGTACATACAATGCTTTGGAGTCGGCTCAACTTCTAGGTTTATCGGTTCTGATTTTAGGATGTTGAAGTGATGATGATGTTGTTATAGCTGGTCATATTTGATACTAAACTTACTTTGGATTTGACTTATATAATGAGATTCAGATTAGATAAAGTGGTTAACGTGATTATGTGTTGTCTATCTGAAAGAGTATAATTTGGATATCATGTGGACATAGATTGATTACTGGAGTGCATAATTTGCTTATCAATATTGTTGTTTAAGTGATAGGTTTACTACTAGTAGTTGTCATGGATATGTTGGTATAAAAGTATACCTATTTTAGTGTCAAGACAATTTTAAAATTTACAGGTTTTCTTGATGTGGTGTTTAAATCGGTATATGATTGCAATATGTACACAATAAGATGCTTATTACTTTGTTTGACATAGTTGACTTCTTGAAACTTAATCTCATAATGGTTTGTATAAATAGAATTGCATTATTGTTGTTAAAAGCTAGTCTGGGATTTGATGCTTATGTTGGTTCATTGTGACTTGTCAAGCTTTCTTAGTTGAAACTCTTGAGTGGTTAAATCATGCGTGTGTTTTACTTCAAAGCTTATGCAAGCCTTACTCTTCAAATAAATACATTGAAAGCTTTGAAATGTTACTGAGCTGTTTTGGAAGAATAAGTGCTTCATTTGGTGATTTTTATGGTTATTTGAAATATGAAGTGGTATACTTGATCTCTATTGACTTTGCTCTCTTGTTTTAGGCAGATGTGGTTAGAAATGCTTTTTATGCAATCTATACAGCCTTCTTTCGACCCAAAACAACAATAGCTACGCTCCTAGTTCAGTTGCAGCAACCTCCCCTTAGCTATGACTTCAACAACCAACCATACCTCCCTCATCGGCGATAGCTTCCATGCTGGATTCTGTGCTCGGTTTCCCACCTACACCTAGTTATCAACAAGCTAAGAAACAAAATCACCTCTTCAATAAAAACAGTGCAACTGCTGCAACAACATCATTTCAAAATCGTAACCTTACCTCTAGTCTGTCCAAACCTGAACTTAGTAGCTCCGACTCATCATATGGAACACCACCTAACACCAAAATACTCGATTCAAGTCAAAGAGCTCTTCTGTTCAAACTGTGAAGCTTCTACCTGCACTCAAAATCAAAAAAATCAGCCCAAAGCTTCCCATACTTAGTCTGGGCTATTACACACCTCTTGTTCGGGCTGGAATTTTACATCTTCGAATATCGGCTTGCTTGGCGTGCCAGTACTGATGAGTTCAGTGCAACTTGATGTCTGTGCTGAAAACCGCGCTCTACTCTTCTTTTCTTCTTCTCAAGTCTTGTGATATGGATGCCGATCTATCCACAAGCTGAGTTCTTCTTCAGATCTAGCTGCTTCCAACTAGGATTTCTCGCCGACTCTGTATATGGTCGGGTCTTACTTAAATTTCTAAAGTCCAAGCAGAGAAAATATGAATCAGGATTGGATATTTACCAAGGTAAACCTTAGTAATATTGGTGGCAGGATAGTTCTCTAACAGATTGAAAGAATTGCTGAATGAATTCAAGTCCTTGATGGGGATCGAATTTTACTGACGGGTTAGTAGGATACCAATGGATTGGTCCTTTCAAAAGGTACCAGAGAACCTTTTTGCTAGTGGGTGCGCTCCGGAGAGACATACGTAGTGTTTACAGTTATGTTTGTAAAGAGTTCTGTTAATAAGTTGATTGATTCCTCCTTCCTCCGAGACCACCCAAGGTCGTCAAACTCTCAACAACCTATTGCACATTGATCTCAGATTCTCATTCTCAATACAACCTCACACACAAGTTTCCTGATTAACAATGAACCAACTACACATTACAAGCTCACACCTAGCCTTAGAACATATTGATTGACACACTCACAACAACAAGGACGACCTATCCATGACAACCAAGCCCTAAAACCTTACCAGCAGCGTTGTCGCGCGCCAACATAGGTGGCGGCGAGTGACCTCCACGCGCCTCCCCACTAACCTCCTAATTTGGACTAACTCTTAACTAGAAACATGTAAATCAAAGCAAGAGGAGAAACTTTTATACCTGAGGCTAAGATCGATTCGGCCTTGAACTGCTCCAAATCGCTGCCACAAGGTCCGCCTCCAAATCTGCAATTCTAGAGTTGCAAAACACAAAACTGTATCCAATGGCCTACACTATATTCAGAAGAAGAAAACAAGCACAACTCACTGAGTTTCAACCCCAAACGCCATCAAAACAGACGAGAACTCTGACAAGCTTCTCGACAGTGTTTTCCTCTGTCCAGCAGCTCTGCCTCTATCCTGAAATGACGAGCAAAGCTACCCAGAACTTGGAGAAGGTGACCTTGCAAACCCAACGAGAGCAGCGACATCTTCAATGGTGGCCTAATGACCGAGTTCTGATTTTTGGGAGGGCAGAAGACGCGCACTGCATCGAGAGAAAGAGGGAATGAGCTGCTGCCCAGATCGGTAAATATAAATAACTTTAGTCGACGAATGAATAATCTCATCAGCTAAAGTATACAATTTTCGTCGCCTAAAGTCTAATTTTGCCGCCTAGTCTATAATTTCGTAGGCTAAAGACAAAATTTCATCGGCTAAAGTTAAATATAGCCGACAAATTTTTTTGACAATAACCGACGACATTTTTTTGTCTGCTAAAATACTTTAGCCGACAAGTAAAAACTTTAGCAAACAAGGTTTTTTTATAGTTGGCTAAAGTATAGTATAGCCGACGAAAAAAAAATCGCCGGTTTGATTTAGGTCATTTCATTAGCTAAAGTGTTTTTTTTTGAAAGTGAGATTATGTACAAGATAAGACCGTGGTTGCCGGTCCAATGAATCTTCCTAGTTAAAACTGGAAATATATATATTACGGCCCAAACACCTCTTAAGCTCGCTAGAGCTCGAATAGCTTGTCTGAGAGGCTAAAGTTGTATTGCTAGAAGTCGTCATCCAAAACCTAGAAATGCATAAAAAGGGAGAATAAGAATAGAGCTATGTTTATGTAAATCAAAGCTGAAGAGAGAAAGAAGCGAGAGGGAAGTGATGAGTTTACCTTCACCAAGCTCGAGCTCATTGGGGAGGAAGGAATTCAACCCAAATTGGATTTAAGGGATAGGGTTTAGATTACAATCTGATAAGTATATGGTTGCTTGTCGAATTGGTGAGTTCAAGGAGGTAGAGGAGAAAGAGGTGAGCTCATTGATGGTCGCCGATCGTCCAACGACGGCCACACAACGGTGGTGAAGCGTTAGGAAGAGGAGCAGCGTTGCTGCCTCTATTTCTCCCTCTCTCTCGAACCTTTTCTCGACAAAAAATAAGAAAAGAAGAGAGAGTTAATGTTCTTCCTCTTTTGTCTCAAAAATCAAGGTTCAAATATAAGGTAGAAAATGAAGGGTTTAGATTAAATGGTAAAAATTATAATCTGAAATGGTAATTAAGATTTACCCGAAATTTTGTAATCTCGTAGGAAAATAGTTCGTTACTCAAAAACTAATCCGAAGACATTAGTGAACCCATGTCACCGTTTACTTCAAGGTCGAGCTTTAATCACCGATTGACATTTCGAGAATAACTCGAAAAAAAAACTCGAGCGTTTACTTAAAAAGTACCATGTGTGGTTAAAATTCTTGGCAACAAACAGTTAACAAGGTAAATTGGTAAAAATTTAGATACGGGATGTTACATGGGCTAGCGAGTTTTGGGGGAGAAAAAAAAAGAAACGGTAAAGGGAAATGAGTGAAACAAGAGGAATGTAGTGTTTGCACCCATTCTTGGTCGATAGATAAGAAAAATATAGCGCATTATTAGCAATATCTCAATAAATGTCAGGACCTATCCCGGGTTAACCCATTAAACCCGAAGTAAATCCAACGGAGACCACCTCAAGGGAAATTTTACTAAAACTTTCGGTATAACTTCCCTTGAAAATGTCCAACCCTACCTGCAAGCAAAACCACACTTCTCTAACTTTAATATGCCACCCTTAACACCTGGAGCCACCCTGCTTCCAAAACTAATCTCAACATCTCCCACAAAGTTCAGAGCATATCTACATGAGTAAGGAAAAACTAAATGACAACGGAAACAGAAAATACAATGATGACTATGCCTCTTCTCCCGTACGTTCGACCTCGCCTAAGCTGATATGCAAACTAAGCATTTAAAAAGAAGGGCCCAAGGGAAAACATTTGAAAATAAATTCTAGAGTGAGTAGACAAAAATAACCAAATTACTTACGAAATTGTAACATAATGCTTTCCCAGCATTTCGTTTATTTAAAATCTCTTATGCATGCAACATTGGGAAAATCCCAAATAATCGTTAAAAACAAAATAAGTCATGACAACTTAATAACTTAAAACTCAACATTAAACAATGGGGGAAGAGGTTTCACCATGACAATGAGTCTTCAAAACTAGGGTCAGAGCTTCCTTAGGCTTCTAAGCATGCCTCGTGCTACTACTATAAGTGAGGGGCCCACCCCGCTCCACCTTATTTAGTTAATTAGGTGAGAGGTTATCAATCTATCGCACCCCGAGCCACTTCCTTAAGTGGGAGGTCAACTCCTCTTCATCCTAATTAGGTGGGGGTAATCACTCCACACGCATCCCGTACCACTTCACTAAGTAGGGGGTCCAGCCCGCGCCACCCTATAAGGTGGGGGTCATCAACTTATCCACCTCACGCCACTTTCTTAAGTGGAGGGTCCACTCTGCGCCACCCTAATTAGGTGGGGGTAATCACTCCACACGCACCCCTGACCACCCTAAATAGATGGATGATCATCACTCTCAACGCACCCCGCGCCATTTCCTTAAGTGTGGGGTCCACCCCGCGCCACCCTATAAGGTGTAGGGTATATATATATATATATATATATATATATATATATATATATATAATTTCTTAATAAAGCAAATATATCTCGATTTCTAGTTGAGTTAAACAAAGAGCTTACGAGAGGGGAGCAACCCGTATTTCCTGCCCCACCGGCTCAATAAAAATGAATAAAATTCATGTTGTTTATATATAAAAAACGTAATGGCATGCATGACAATAAAATCAAAGGTTCACTCATAGTACTTAATGCGATCTCCTCATTGTTCGGAATACTCATTGAGCACCACCACATAATATCTTCAAGTCAATCCGCGTCTGAAGATAAACATTAAAAAAGATCGGTCAGACCAGACTCCACAATAATCATTGACTCGACCCTTCCCTAGTTGACTAGAATTGTTGGTTTGAACACTTTTGACCAAACTCATTCCCTTTAACGACTTATCAACAAAAATATTTATTTTCGATTATCGACTCGAAGTTTAGTTTTCGATTCCAAAACCTTAACATATTGACTTTCCTTAATTAATCTTCTTCCCGATTAATGATCTAACGTTTAGTTATTGACAGTCATACTTGGTACTTAGACTTCTTGTAATCAACTTATCAGGTGTCGAGATAACTTAATCATTCAAAAAATTAATATGAACGTCAAATTCATATTTTTAACGTGAGCTGGCATAATTATATAACCCTTCAATACTTGTAGATGTCGAACCTGAATTATTACTTTTTCTTATAGAATCGATTAAGACTTCTCGAGGCAACCTTTTTCCTCGATTTGAACAACATTTCCTAAGTTGCCTAGCTTCCATTTAAATGTCTGATTGACTTATTTTAACTAGTTATTCATGATTGACTTTTTTATCAGTTAACTTTCCAAAAAATAGAAACTTTCCATATGTTCCAAAAATGGAAAGTTTTCCAAAATGGAAACTCATATTTTCGGTTTTTTCGAAGTTCCAATTTATTATTAATGATAACTCTTCGACTCCATAATTAACAAGAGAATCGATTCCTACCTCTTCGGCTCTTTGCCGGAAACTATCTAACCGAAACCTTCACCAGTTTTCAGTGACTTGTCATTATTTCGCCGAAACGGGTGTTTGACTCGGGTCAACACTCTCCTCCCTTTTATACTGAAACCAATGGCTCAGATCGAATTCCCAATCGATCCAACGACCCAGATCTAAATATGGTAAATATTAGTAACCGGAATGGTAATTAAAAATTACCAAAATAGTAATTAAGAGTTACCTTAAACTTTGAAATTCGTAGTAAATAGCTCGATGCTCCGAAAAATTATCCGGACATACCGATGAGCTCATCTCAATGCATATTACAATTTCAGAGATTTAAATCTATTTTTCCTTATTTCGAGAAAAACTCAAAAATAAACTTGAGTGATAACTTATTAAGTTACCGGTCACAGTTAAAAGCTCTCGGTAACTCATAAACCTCTGTAAAAAAATAACTTTTAAGTACGAGACGTTACAATAAAAATGAAGGAAATAACAGTGATTTATCTTAATTGCCGATACATAATCAAAGAAGGCATCATCGACGATGTCTCATAACTGTTGATATACTCGAGAAAAAATATAATGATGATTTATCAAAATTGTCGATGTATAACCAACGAATGGAATATCGATGATTTCGCATAATTAATGATATACTCGAGGAAAGAAATAACAGTGATTTATACGTTATTATTGTCGAGATTCAAGTTGCAATTAAAGACATTGCCCACGATATATAATTCCATGTGATAAAAAGTTGAAAACAAAACAAACAACAAAAGAAGAGTTAGATGAGATAGTGAATTATGCATCTAAAACCATCTATTTTATTGAGGTTAAAGTCGAAGATAGAAGTATATGAATAAAATCCAGTTGAAATTCTAACTAGTTGATCTCAATACAATGTGTCTCCTTATCTAGAGATTTAGGTAGCACTTAAAAATTAGACTAGGACAAAAATATGTTATAAAAATTAGAGAATGGTTTGTTTTTAATATTTTAATTAAAATATTTTCCCAATTGAAAATGTTCTATTTAATTTGATTTTATATTTTATAAATTTATTTTATAATTATATTTAAATATCATCTTTAGTTAATAATATTTAAATTTTTTATCTTTTTAATTGGTATGTTTAGTGTCAATTATTATTTTATATATGGTTATTAAAATATTTGGTTGAAATGTTAGTTAATTTAAAATATTTTAAATACTTCAAAATTTAACTATTTTCAAATGGTTTGAACCTTTATTAATATAGATTTGGTAATTTAATATTGCCCTCTCTCAGGGATGACCAGACGATGCATCGGCGAGGTTTTGCAGCTCTCTCGAAGTTCACAGGATTCTTCAATTTCATCTGCATCGAATTGGGTGCCGGAATTTCTCAGTTGAACAATCCTCACTCAGGTAACATATAATCCTATAGCAACTCGGGAAACCCATTTCTTGCTTAGTTTCTGAAACTTCTGCTGTATACCCATTTAGTGGGTATAATGTTGAAAATACCAAAACTTTGGCATCGTCGCACCAAAAAGTTTCAATCTTTGATAAAAAATCCTCACCTCTCAGTTGGGTATGTTAAGGGTAGTGATGACAGTGGTTCCGAGGAGAACGAGTGGGAGAGGTTGCTTAAGCCATTTGACCTCAATGAGCTTCGGAATTCCCTCATTCAAATCACCCCAATTCAGCTTTCTAAGTTACTTGAACTCCCATTGGATGTGCCCACATCATTGGAAGTATTCGAAATGGTGGGTGCCCAGAGAGGTTATAGACATACATTTGGTGTGTATTGTGTGTTGATTGATAAGCTCGGTGCCGCCGGGGAGTTTAAGGCCATAGATAGGTTGTTGATGCAGATTAAAGATGAAGGGATGGTTTTTAGGGAGTCCCTTTTCACTATGATTATGAAACATTACGGCAGAGCAGGCTTGCCGGGTCAAGCCACTCGGCTGCTTCTCGATATGAGGGGGGTTTATTCTTTTGAGCCTACTTCCAAGTCTTATAATGCTGTTTTAGATGTGCTGGTGGCTGGGAACTGCCCCAAGGTAGCACCTAATGTGTTTTATGACATGTTGAGTAGGGGTGTCTCTCCCAATGTCTATACATTTGGGTTGGTTTTGAAGGCGTTTTGTATGGTTAATGAGGTGGATTCTGCATGCTCGCTTCTTAGAGACATGACGAAGCATGGGTGTGTGCCGAATTCTGTGGTTTACCAGACTCTTATACATGCCCTCTGCAGAAATGAGCGAGTGAATGAAGCATTGAGGCTTTTGGAGGAAATGTTCTTGATGGCTTGCACTCCTGATGTTCAGACATTTAATGATGCTATCCATGGTCTCTGCAAGGCCAAGCGGATGCCGGAGGCTGCAAAATTGGTTGATCGGATGCTTTTGCGGGGTTTCACTCCTGATGAGATAACATATGGAGTATTAATGAATGGATTATGTAGAGCAGGGCAAATTGATGAAGCAAGGGCGTTGTTAAACAAAGTGCCTAGCCCGAATGCTGTGCTTTTTAATACCTTGATTAATGGTTATGTTACCAGTAGACGCTTTGAAGAAGCCATAGCCTTCTACCGTGATGGCATGCTGGGTAACGGCTATGACCTTGATGTTTATACATTTAATATTCTGATTCGTGGACTTTGCAAGAAGGGCAGTTTGGTTTGTGCTCGTGAATTGGTCAGTGAGATGGAAACTAAAGGCTGCAAGCCCAATGTGATAACATACACGATATTGGTTGATGGGTTATGCAAGGAAGGTCAACTTCAGGAAGCTAGTGATGTTTTAGATGAGATGTCATCCAAGGGACTCAGTCTGAACATCGTGGGATACAATTCTCTAATATCTTCTCTCTGCAAGGATGGGAAGGTCCATGAAGCTTTGAAGTTGTTTCGTGAAATATCAAGCAAAGGATGTAAGGCAGACATATATACCTTTAATTCTTTGATATTTGGATTGTGCAAGGTTGATAGGATGGAAGAGGCATTGGGAGTGTACCATGATTTGTTGTTGGAGGGTGTTATTGCCAACACTGTAACTTATAACACATTAATTCATGGCTATCTCACTGGAGGTGCAATCAAAGAAGCACTGAAGCTTGTAAATGAAATGTTATCTAGAGGATGTCCTCTTGACAAAATAACCTATAATGGGTTAGTAAAGGCACTCTGCAGAGCTGGGCAAGTGGAAAAAGCACGGGGATTGTTTGAAGAAATGATGAGGACAGGAATTCAGCCAGATAGTATCTCATGCAATATTTTTATTAACGGCCTCTGTAAAAGTGGCAAAGTAAATGAAGCCCTTGAGTTTCTAAAGGATATGATTCATCGTGGTTTAATGCCCGATATAGTCACTTACAACAGCCTGATAAATGGTCTATGCAAGATGGGACACATTTGGGAAGCTTTGAATCTGTTTAACAGATTACAAGCTGAAGGGGTATGCCCTGATGCTATTACTTATAACACTTTGATCAGTTGGCATTGCAAGGAGGGCATGATTAATGATGCTTATTTGCTTCTACATAGAGGTGTGACTAATGGTTTCATACCAAATCATGTTACATGGTATATATTGGTCAGCAACCTGTCCAAAGAAAGAGGTTACAGGCATCAGGGCTGTATTTAAGCGGAGTTTATTTTTCCCCTCAAAACACTAAGTACTTTCATGGAATTTCTGAAATCATTCATGCTAATGGTGATTGGAGGTGGAGATCAAAGAACACTTTTTGTTGGTGATACTCCTATTTTCAATTCTTTTTTGAAATATTTCAAGGAATATGTGCCTGCCAGTTTGATTTGTTGGTTCGTGACTGGGGAGAAATCCTGCTGGCTCTGGAACACTCAGCTGAGTTTTCTGCTGGTTGACTGGTTGAGACAGAACAAACTTCATGATGGTTAGATTGTCATGTTTACTTTATACACAGCTTTGATAGTTCCAGCGTTTATAAAAAATATTTGCACTCATCTCAGTCATCTCCTAGCTTTCTGAATATTTCCTTCATTTAATTTTGGGGTTGTTAGGGTCCAATGGCTGCTAACAGTGTTCCAGTGGGTGTGGATAAGGAACAGGTACATATTCTTTTCTTCATTGCTATAATTTTGTACATGTTATGTTTGAATGTGAAAGAAACTGCCAAAGATTGGATTTTAGGCAAGCTTTGGGTTTTTTTTGATTGAAATGCTTATTGCTATTTTGAACCTGTGTTTTCTGTGAATTTAGCTGCAATCTTTTTTGGCATATTGTCTATTTTGTCAGGGATGAGTGTTTGATCTTAATGAAACAAAGATATTTCGTGAGAGTTTAATTTGTAGGATACTAGTTCATTTTTGCTCGCAGAGATGGATTGGTACTTTTTTGCTATTGAGTAGTTGTTCTGAATTCATGCTTTATTGTGTGCAGATCTATGGTTTGGTGAAGGAGGAAATGTGAACAAACATCTCAACCTCTTATATGGTGTATTCGAAATGTATCTATTACATAGATATTTCTTAGAATTACTGGAGCTAAATGAAAAGTTGAGAATTGAAATGCGTATAATCAAATGGTCAATTCTGTTAGCCTGTCACCTGCCACCCATGGCTTTGAATGGAATGCACTGATAGCTTGAGTCTGTTTTTATTCAATCACTTGCTTTTCAGATTTGCTGGTTCTGCTTAGCCAAATTCAGATTTTCACAAATAGTTGCTATTTGTTTTTGTGACCGAGTTTCTTGGTTACTTTCTTTGCAGTGTTCCATATTACGGGTCAAGAGGAGAATAATTTCAGATATGATCTAATAGCTGAAGATATTGAACAGGTAAATGTTCAGAATTGATCTCCTTTTCATCCTATTTGTTGGTTCATCTTACACAGCTAAAAAGAATTTTTTGTGATCATATTTATTATGCTGATCTAGATGTACATTTCAGTTAGCTTAAGGCTTTATATCTTATATATATGTACATTATGTTTCTGAGCAGTTGCTGAATATAAATTAATCCTAAAGAAATACAGAGGGAGACATATGCATGGAAACAAAACAATAACTACATTTAAATGGAACTGCTGCTTACTGATGTTAAAGCATAGTTTTTACCATTAGCATGATGCATCAGCAAAGGCATATTAAATTTAGAAGACTGCATAGCATTTTGTACTATGTAAGAATTTGCATACTTTTTATGCAGTGGCGGACGCAGAATTATATCTATGTGGGGGCAAAATTTTTGAAAGATACATTAGTTCATGAGCTAGAAATAACAAATAATTAGAACCCACTCAACCCAGTAATCAACAACTTTTAATCTACAAGTAATCAAGTATTGTATCTATAAGAGTGTTTTAATTATGTTTCTTGGCTTGCAAACATAGATTTTTATGAAAAATTTGTGTAAAAGGTCTTAAATTACTACGGAGTTGGGACCTATGGATTTCCAATGGGGGCAATACTAGTGAAAGGGTTTAAATGGGTGAAAAATCTGAAGCAAAACAATCAAAATCAAGATGTTGAGTGGGGGCAATGACCCTCACTGGGCATAACATGCGTCCGCCTACGTTTTTATGTATTGTGTTAAATATTCATACGAGCAACATTCATGTATATTTCCAGAAATCACATATATTATTGGGTTTTAATTGTACGACCTTGAGGATAAGCTTCTAGCTTGGTTGTGGAGCAAGAAAGCGCATTTGAATATTCTACTTGTTGCATCCATGAGCCCTTGTCATCCGGAAACATAACTCACCCCATAGAATATTGCTTTGCCTGTTGTGTTAGAAGCTAAAAATGAAAGATTTAAGACTGCATAGGTTGGTTTATCCGTTGTATATAGAAAGAACTACAAATCCAAGATAAATCATATCAGAACCCTTTGCTTCTTGTTTAGTGTTAGGAGCTAAAAATGGAACTGCATAGTTTGGTTTGTCCGTTGTATATAGACAATCCAAGATAAATCATATCAGAACCCTTTGCTTCCTGTTTAGTGTTAGGAGCTAAAAATGGAACTGCATAGTTTGATTGTAAAATAGAATACCAAACCTGCTGTAAAAATTTTCCAACTTGTATTTGACACTCAAGTGAAGTGTCTGCAAAGTACAAACATGTATATATATAGTACAAATATTCTACCATATTTCAAGAAACAATCCAATTCAGTAATATTTATATTCAGTCATAGTTATAGCTACATGCTTCAATTAATTGGTTGTTATGAGCAATAAGGTTTCTGAAGCATTGTGTTCTTGGACAATGAACAAATATATAGCTATTTCCAGTTTAGAAACTGAGTTGACTATGATTTTCGTTGCAGGTTTCATTTTACAGCTACCATGATGAGGACATCTTCTTTGTTTCAAAGTAACTATTCTGGAACTTAGTAACAAACCTAATATTTTTTCTTTTGATTGGAGGACATTTTATTGAAACAGGTAGATATTATATCCCAAGGGCTTCATGTGGCCTCATGAATAAGAGTACCACACCCCTAAAGTCACATAGATATGTCATGAAACACTACATCATGTCAGCTATGGAGGGCCTGCTTCTTTCCAGTTCCAGAAATAAACTCTTATCAACTTTGGTAGCTACTGTGTGCCACTTCATTGCAACTTCAAGGCTTTGGAGTAAATTTTGCAGCGACTCCTTAGGTAATTCTGAGTTGGAGTGATGTAATAAATGAAAGAACACTCGTAATAAAAAAAATTAGAAAAGTAACTTTTTCTGACGGCTTTATATGAATTTTGTATTTACCTGAGTGACTTCCACCGCGGCAGCACCATCACGGGTGTTCACCTTCAGCCCAGCCTCATCTGAGCCGCAGCCCAGCTTTGCTGAGATTTGACCCCGACCTAAGCCTCACAACATGATCCACGAACCCAGATCGGATTCCGCTTCCCTGCTCCAATCCTGGCCATTGCTCGGGAAATCCCGGTGATACCCAACGTAAAGCACCCTAACCGGCGACCCAAGCGCAGCAGTCAAGGACTATCGGGAAATGCTTGACCCGAATCCGGCAACAGAACCTCACTCGGTGTCAGAAAGGGATTTTACCCTTTTTGGTAAATTAGAGAATTTACAAAGGTAGCTTTGCCAATTTACCGTGCAGTAAAATCTGCTTCAATAAACAAGAATTTCACTACTTACTATTTTTACGAAAATTAAATAGTAAGAATGTGAAATTTAAGTGGTAAATGGGTAAATTAAATTGCTTATTTATGATTAAATGTGATTAATCATTTAAATCTTATTGTGTTTGCATGTGACATATCCATTGCAATATGATGACGATGAAAATGTTGATTGAGGTGACAACTTGATCAAAATGTTGATTACGAGAGATTGCTATGTGAGGATCAAAACATTAAATTGTAAAAGTAAATTCATCAATATGTAGTTTATTTAGCAAACCAACAAGTATGTTTTAAATTAAAGTTACTACTTTTATGATATTAGAATGTTACTTAAACAAAATTATCTTGCGATTATTGTGACATGTTATAATATTATATACTATGCGTATATGATTTCATTAAATAGTTATTTTCAATAAACTGTGTTGCTATGGAAAAGTAAATTTATAGTATCAAAATTACAAAGTTGTGATGAAGTATTTTCACAAAGCATCAAAAGAAAAATGTGACCACTATGAATCTTGGTCTTCAAATCTAATTCATATGTATTACATATTAATTACGTGGATGTATGATAATGAAATTTCATGAGCTTATAACGTAAAGTAAATGATTAAATCGAAAGTTTTATTGTGAGCATGAAAATTCACAATCAAACTGACAAATCTCCATCTTAATATATTTTAGTTGTCATGGATGTCTATTTTGACCGCGAAACTAAAACATCTTCTTGCTCTATCTTTTAAATTGATGAACTATGAAAGTCGGATTTTAACACACTGGACTCTACAGAATTTGAGTATCAAATCTCTTCTCTATTAAGCCAACCATGGCTTGAGCATGGTAAAAATAATTATGCAAACAACTTTCCTCAAATAGTTGAAAAATATAATTATTATCTCTTACACGACAATGTAATGTCTGTCAGGATAAAGACTTTTTAAAACAAATATGTTTAGTAAAAGAAATCCCAAAGAAAAAGGCAATTATCATGTACATGTAGATTTTTACAATCCAGAAGCTTGTGGGAACAATGCACCACATGTATGAGGGTCTATAAGATATAACATATCCTACAAGAGTTGTGAATCAACAAAACCATACGGAAGAAGATAAAGATGATTCAAGAATGATTTAGACTTCGGTTAAAACTGCTCTGAGTTTTCAAGATACTTTATGCCTTAGTTTAATTAGACTATTATGTGGATAAATGCTTATTGAATTAGATGAGACTTTGGTTTGATTTTCGTTGACCTATAGAATTTGGAATTATATTATGAAGCATTAATTTTATTCGATTTTATCTATGGTTCGAAATGACACTATAAAAATGCAAAGCAATGCATATAACCAATAAAAGAAAGATTATAAAATGAGAAACATATCATTACCTAAATTGATATACTCTAAAGGATATGAGCTATATCTTTCAAATACTCTCATATACTTTAAGGAACGTATGGAGGAGAACCTAGTGCTTAATTTATAACACCATTGTGACTACGATGATGAGACCATCACATCAAATAAAAAGGCGATGGACATGTCCGATAATTCTTGCTAAAATGACATAATAGTCAAAGTCACATAAACTCTATATGTACCAAGAGATAATTGAACATTATCAAACTTTATCAGATATTCGTGCCAACGTTATCATATTAAAACCTACAATACATTATCATTATATACAAGTTAGTTGCTGCATTAACTTGGAAGGAGAATATTCCAGCCAAGAAGAAAATTGGTTATACCATGAAGATGCAGATTGGAATATTCTCCTTTTGAAGATGCAGCATATTGCTTGCCATGTTTTCTTTTTATAATGAAAGCAGCTGGTCGTCCTGGTTGGGAAGTATTTAGTGTTAAGGGATTTAGGAATTGGAAGAAAGTGAATGATGGAAATAGGTGTGCATTTTTGACTCATATTGGAGAGGACTCTTGCTCACCTCATAACAAAGCTATTCAAGCTTTTGAAGATTTGTTGAAGCAATCAAGACACATTGATAAAGTTATTAATATACAATCCCGTGAGCAGATTTTAAACAACTGATTGAGAGTGAAGCCCTTGATTGATGTTATCCGCTTTCTTGCACTTCAGGGATATGCATTTAGAGGCCATGGCAAAACCCTAGTCACACAATCAAGGTAACTTTATTGAGTTGATCAAACTTTGACATCATATAATGAAAAAGTCGCGCACACTGTTTTGGAAAAAGCTTCCAAAAATGCTAAGTATACAGCTCCTGAAATTCAAAAAGAGATTTTGCAAGTTATTGCAACCAAAGTGCGAAGTAAGATTCGAGAAGATGTTGGTGATTCTAAATTTTGTATCATTGTTGATGAGGCCCGTGATGAGTCTAAGAGAGAACAAATGGTTCTTGTTTTGAGATTCGTTGATAAGGAAGGTTTTATACAAGAGCGTTTCTTTGATCTTTCTCATGTTAGAGTGAAATATGTGTCATTCTTTGAAGAGTGAAATATGTGTCATTCTTTCTCAACATGAACTTGATGTTCAAAATATTCGTGGGCAAGGGTATGATGGAGCAAGCAACATGCGCGGTGAATGGAGAGGGCTGCAAGCATTATTCCTTAATGATTGTCCATATGCATATTATGTGCATTGCTTCGCACATCGATTACAATTGGCATTAGTCGCTGCATCAAGAGAGGTAATTATAGTCCACCAATTTTTCTCCAATTTAAGTTTTGTTATTAACGTGATTGTTTCTTCTTGCAAACGTCATGATGATTTACAAGTTGCTCAAATAGAAGAAATTGCACATTTGTTATCTGTTGATGAACTTGAAAGCGTAAAGGGAGCTAATTAGATCGGGACTTTGAAACGACATGGTGATACTCAATGGAGTTCACATTTTCATTCCCTTTGTAGCCTTGTAAGGTTATTTGGTCCTACTATTTCCGTGCTTGAAAAAATTGAGAAAGAGAGCTCAAATTATAGCCAACGTGGTGATGCTAATGCAGCTTGCAAGATGGTAACATCCTTTAAGTTTATCTTTATTCAACATTTAATGAAAGAGAACATGAGCATCACAAATGATCTTTGTCAAGCCTTGCAACATAAAAAATCAAGACATTTTAAATGTTATGCATTTAGTTTCTGATACAAAAGCTCTGATCCAAAAGTTTAGAGATGATGGTTGGGATAATTTTCTTGAGGAAGTCATTTCATTCTCTAATAAATATGAAATTGGCATTCCTGACTTGAATGCTCCTTACATTGAAGGCCGAAGTCGTAGTCGAAAAAGAGATGTTACTATGGAGCATCACTTTCATTTTGATATATTTGTTGCTGCTATTGATGTTCAAATGCAGGAGCTTAATTGCAGGTTTGGTGAATCTACTATGGAACTTTTGACTCTTAGCAATGCTTTGGATCCTAAAAATGGATACAAGTCTTGTAATATTGATGACATATGTCTTTTGGTGGAGAAGTATTATCCTTTTGATTTTACGAAGTAGGAGAAAGTTAATTTGAGATTCCAATTGAGGTCCTTTGAAATTGATGTGAAGAGTCATCCCGAATTGCAATCATTATCATCCATCCACAATTATGCAGAAAGTTAGTAGAGACTGGACGGGTAAGCAAATATTTTCTTATTGATAGAGTAATTCGTCTTATTTTAACTCTTCCTGTATCGACGGCAACTGGTGAAAGGGTATTTTCAGCGATGAAAATCATCAAAACAAGGCTTAAAAATAGAATGGAGGATGATTATTTGGCAGATAACTTATCAGTCTATATTGAGAGGGAAATTGCTAAGAGCTTCAGTTCTGATTCTATTTTAGATAACTTTAGCTCTATGAAACATCATAAGGCACAATTTAAATAGTCTTCTTCTACAAATTGTGGTTGTATTGTGATTTTAGAAACAGAGTTTTGGTCTCAAGTCTCCTCTGTTGTACTTTTTTTATGCATATAATGAAATAGGCGTGGGCATGAGCCTCCCGACTTGACCAGGTTCCAAACCCCCAAAAAATGTTATCGTTAAATTTTTTTTAGCCCCTTCAATGTTTAACTTCTAGCTCCGCCACTGAACACTGTCTTCATATTGTGATAGAAGACGACTTAGAGACTGATTAACCTAGAGGAACTGGGTCTTGTCAAGGACGATGAACAATTTTGATTAACCTAAAAGACTCTTTTTTTATTTTTACTCTCTTTACTAGTATGATTATTTATAGTAATAAATAAAAAACTATGAAGCAAAACCTAATGATGATAACTATGTTTATGGATATTGGGACATTCAAGGGTCACCATAATGGAAATAGCAAAAGCCTAAAGGCCTAGAAAGTAGGAAAATATTATTTAAACAAATAAACCGAAATGGATAAAAAATTTAAATTTTAATAGTTTAATACATTGAGGGGCACTTACATATAAACCTGTTAACGTCACCTATTTTATAGGTGGTTTACATAAAAAATACAAAAATCTTGTGGGGGCTGCAGCCCTTACTGGCCCTTTATAAGATCCGCTATTGACTCCAGCAATACTGTCAAATTTAAATATTATTATATTATTTTTAATAATAATTTATATATAAATTTTCTATTTTTTTGAACAAGATATAAACTTCCACTTTAAAGACTGTCAAAAAGTAAAACTTCCTCCTTAAAAAACAACCAAGAACAACCTATTAAGTCTCAATTTTTCTTTCAAACCTCTGCCTCCGACCAACAACTTATTTCCCTCTGCATCATTGCATGCGACCTTTGTTGGATTCAACTCTTTGAGATCAACCCACTGATTTCAATTCCCCTTCTCTTGATCTACTCAACCTTATCAAATTGTAATAAAACTATCAAGGATTCTTGCAAAACAATCGGCTTTACAGTGGTTTCCGTCTACCTCTCTAATTCGTTTAATTTCATCTCGATCTCAACCATCCACCCAACACCATAATCAACAGTGCAATGACAAGTTCGTGCTCTGTTAGAGCTTGAACCCTAACTTTCTGGATCAGGGATTTGTGTGGTAGATTAAGGAAGGAAATGAAGAAGAATTAAGACAAGTATGAAAAACAAATACTGGAAATTAATTCATCATTCAAAAACTATCCACATTTAGACACAGTCGCTGAGCTAAATAGCCACCAGCATCACGTTGTCATGATCGGCACGTGTCATCTCGACACTAGATGATCACAGGTCACACCAACCGAGGTGGCAGTGACTGAACCTTAGCTGAAACGAACGAAACGCAGCGTTTCACCAAAGAAGTTAAACAGACGGAAGCTAAAGGAAATAACAGACAACCAAGAAAAAAGGGTTTCCTAGTCACTCTAGGAAAGCTTCTAGCTCCTTCCTAACAATCCAGCCCCTCCAAACAAACTTGTCCTCAAGTTTGATCGTGGTCCGCAGCTCCTGCAAACACAGATTCACTCTTATTGGGGTCAAATTCTAGGAATCTTAGCTGATCACATCTGCATCCTCCCATGTGGCTTCCTCAATTGCAGTCCCAAACCAGTGTACCAGCCACTTGGTCCCAGCTGTCCTCTTTCTCTTATACATCATCCTATCTAAAACAGTCACTGGTTCCCACTTCGAATTATTAGGGTCCAATATAGGTGGTAACTGAGGAGAAGTGTGTACTCTATCCCTTATTTTCTTCTTTAGCAAACTCACATGGAAGACATTATGGATTTTGACAGTAGGTGGTAATTGCAACTTGTAGGCTACCTTTCCAATTCTTTCCAGTATGATGAAGGGTCCAAAGTACCTAGGTGAAAGCTTGTTCCAGCCTTGCTGCAACATAGATTGCTATTTATAATGGTGTAGCTTCAGATAAACCCAATCTCCAGCCTCAAACTCTCTTTCAGTATGTTTTTTGTCATAAAATTCCTTCATTCTTGCTTGTGTCACAGTCAGGTTTCTCATAAGTAGAGCCAACAGTTCATCCCTGGTCTAGAGTTGCTTATCTACCTTGTCTACTGCTGTGGAACTAGGCAGAAATGGTACTACTGCAGGGAGTTGGTATCCATACAAGGCATGGAATGGACTCATTCTAATTGCTAAGTGGTAAGCAGTGTTATACCACCATTCTGCCCAAGGCAAAGCCTGACTCCAACTCTGTGGCTTCTCACCCACTGCACACCTTAAGTACTGCTCTAAGGTTCTATTTATGTTTTCTATATGTCCATCAGTTTGAGGATGATAGGCTGAGGACCTGTCAAGCTTGGTTCCCTGTAATTTAAAGAATGTCTCCCAAAACATGCTTAAAAATAGAAGATCTCTGTCAGGTATTATGTGTTCAGGCAATCTATGCAACATAAAGATTTCCTTAACAAATGATTGAGCTACTGAAGTTGCCGTGTAAGGATGTGCCGTAGGGATGAAATGAGCATATTTGGTTAGCTTATCTATTACAACCCAAATCACATTGTAACTCTCTAAATTTGGTAAGCCATCAATGAAATCCATAGAAATACTTGTCCAAGCTGAGTCAGGTATAGGATTTGGTTGGAGCAAACCTAGTGGAGCAACTGTTTCTGAATGATGCAGCTGACAAGTATGGCAATGAGCAATAAACCTTTTTATATCCTTGATCATTCCTGGCCATGCAAAAGTTCTCTTTACTCTATGGTATGTCCTGGTTCTTCCAGCATGCCCCCTACCAGTCCTTCATGGAATTCTTGTATAACCTTCTCCCTCCATTCACTATGTTGTGGCACATAAATTTTTCCCCTATAGTACAATGAATTTCCCTCTAGGGAGTAGTGCAGCTGTTGTGTAGCCCCTTGCCGTAGCTCAAGTATCTTTGACTTGGCCACTGTGTCCTGTTGATAATCCTTGAGTATTGCTTCCACTGTGAACTGGCTGAGAAGTGCCAGTAATGGTTGCAAGCTCTAGTTGCTTGGAGAGGGCATCAGGGGCCACATTGTTCTTGCCTGCCCTGTATTTAATGGAATAATCATATCTCATCAACTTTAACAGCCATTTCTGTTAAGCATGTGTTGTATTTTTTTAGGCGCCAAAGCCTTACTGAGTTATGCAATGGGATGTCTCTCTTGAGTCAGCATAGCTCCAATTCCCTTGTCAGAAGCATCACACTCAATGGTGAATTCTTTGGAGAAATCAGGAACAACCAGGACAGGTGTGGTAATTAAAGCCTACTTCAATGACTCAAAGGCTTCCTTAGATTCAGTTGTCCATTTGAAGTTATTTTTCTTCAACATATCAATTAGTGGCTTAGCTATGGTTCCAAAATGCCTAACATATTTCCTATAATAGCCAGCTAATCCCAAGAATCCTCTTAAGCCCTTAAGAGTGTTTGGTTTCTTCCACAACGTAATGCTCTCTATTTTAGCAGGATCCACAGCTACCCCTTGAGCCCCTATGATGTGTCCCAGATATTCCACATGTGACACTCCAAAGTTGCACTTACTCTCCTTGATCTTCAGACAATGCATCCTCAGTCTCTCAAATACCCTCCTCAGCAACTCCAAGTGTTCCTCTAAGGTTGCACTGTAAATGAGTATGTCATCAAAAAAATACCAAGACTCCCTTCCTCAGCAAGTCCCTAAGTATTTCATTAATTGTCGATTGAAATGTGGCTGGTGCATTAGTCAAACCAAAGGCCATCACCAGGAATTCATAATGGCTAGAGTGGGTTCTAAATGTTGTTTTTTATATCCTCCTCACACACTCTTATCTGATGGTATCCAGACCTCAGATTAAGTTTGGTAAAAAGGGTTGCTCCATGTACCTCATCTATCTGCTCATCAACAACAGGAATGAGATATTTATCCTTTACAGTAGCTGCATTCAAGCTTCTATAGTCTATGCACATCCTCCAAGTGCCATCTTTTTTTCACCAAAATCACAAGAGAAGAGTAAGGTGGCACACTAGGTCTAATAATCTCATTGTCTAGCATCTCCTGCACAATCTTTTCTATCTCAGTTTTCTGAAAATGTGGATACCTGTAGGGTCTGACGTTTATTGGAGTAGTATTTTGAATTAACTCGACTATGTGGTCCTGACTTCAATTAAGACAAAGAAGTAGGAGGTTCAAAAAGGGATGCATATTCTTCAATTAACTCTTGGATTGCTGGGTGTGTCCCAGTTTTATGATGTTTCATCCCTATGGGCTGCAGCTGCACCAACACTGCCTCAGTCTCTTTTTGTAACAGCCTTTTCATGGTCTTACATCCTACCACAGTGGTCTGAGCCTTAACTTCTCCTTGTAGGAGGTACTTTACTCCATTTCTAATGAACTGCATTCTTATTAGTTCAAAATTCCAAGTAATATCCCCCAAGGTTTTGAGCCATACTGCCCCTAACACTACTTCACACCCTGATACTGGTAAGATATAGAAGTTCCCTGCAAGCTTGTAATTTCCCAACTGTAACTCAACTGTCACCTCCCCCTTGGTTTGCATCATAGCTCTACTAGCTAGTCTGACCCTCAATGGTTTAATGGTCCTAATGCTTGACTTGCCTCTTTTAAGAAAAGCAGGAATGGATAAAGTTGTGGGATGCTCCAGTGTCTATCAAGATGTGCACCTCTTTATTGTCAAACCTGTCTTTCACCTGCATTGCATCATTTTCATCACACACTCCTAAAACCTGTAGCTGAACTTCTGTTGGTTCCTTTTCTGTCTCCTCAAGTGCACTGTCTCCTACTCCTGCTGTGGTGATATCTAATTCCTCACCCTCCTCATGTAGAACTTCAATGGTCATCAACTTTTCTTGTCCTTTCTACAATTATGGTTTGGCTTGAAAGTCTCATCACAAAAGAAGCATTGATTCTTTTGCTCTTCTTTCTTGATATTCAGCTTGACTTAGTCTTCTACTGTCATTATTTTTCCATGTTGATCCATTTGGAGTTGATCCCATTTGTACCCCTGAGGAACTTGTTGGCTTCATGGGTTGATTAGTATACTGAGCCTTGCTCATAGTTCCACTTCTCATCTGTTGAGTGAACTTCTATGCAGCCCTGATGCTCAACTCCTTCTCCTCAAATATCTTAGCTAGTTCACAGGCCTCATACAAGGACTTAGGCTTATGAGCCTTAACATCAGCCCTTATTCCACTCTTCAAGCCCTCAATGAAAATGACAGCAACATCTACTGTGAGAACCCTTGTGACCTTTTTGACAACCTAGTGAACTGTTCCATGTAGTTATCAACACTTGCACCCTGATTTAGTCTGGCTAGAGCTGATTGATAATCAGCAATGTTGTACCCCCCAAACTTCCTCATTAAGAGTTCTGATAGCCTTTGCCAAGTTTGAGGAAACTCATCCTTAAACGTTTGCCACCTATCAACAGTCTTATCAGTCAAATGCAAAAGTCCAATTGTCAGCTTCTTGTCTTCAGCAATCTGGTATAACTCAAAGATTCTTGTTGCCTTGTTCAGCCACTCAACAGGATCTCCTCCACTAAAATTGTCTTATGGTGGGCAAGGAAGAATCTGAACTATGTTGTTGACCTGCTGGAGAAAGTGGTGAAATGGTAGGATATGAGGGTTGTGTCATGGTCTGTGAATGAAAGTAGGTATTGGTATAGGGTGTATGTGAAGTAGGAACTTGTACCCTCATTCCATTAGCTGGGTGAGGCACCCAACTAGGTGAGTATGACATGTGAGTTATCTGTAGGTTGGTAGGCACATGTGAGTTATGTGAGTTCAAATTCGATTGGCTTGCAACTGAAGGCCCTGCAATATGATTCCCTACACTTGCCCCAAAGTTGCTATACTGATAATAATGTTATGCAGCAGGTATGGGGTTAACATTCTTGAAAGCCCCTACTCGTGAACCACTACCCAAATCAACAATAGGCACAGAGGATCCAATAACCTTAGAACATTCATACACTAGAGCAACAACTCTACCCTTATCAATCCTAATTGTACTATGAGGACCTCCAATAGCGTCTGGATTAACTCTCAAAATTACCTTATTATGTGCTAATTCATGATATTGCAACATATTAGTAATCGAAATGGGGATTCCAGAAGTACTTCCCTGGGCTGACGAATCCACTAGTGGTGCTGTTGTAGGTAAGTCTGCCATGAAAGTTATAGGTGTACTGAGCGTCTCCTCTGCTTGGTTGACTGACTCATCACCAGAGATGGCGTTAGCCTGAGTGTTCGTACTAGCCGGGCACTCCTTAGGTACTAGATCCATCACTAGAGTCGTGGTACTGGGCTTGGATTCCAACAAGAGCAGCCTCATCTCAGCTAACAACTCAGCTTTTATTGAGGTGACTTCTTGTTGCAAAATAGCCACTAACTCCTGCACTATAGTGAGCTAAGCTGTCGTCTCATTACGGTGGTGCTGTAGCTCAGCCTCCATTCAAGACACCCCAATCTCGGCGTGCTTATGCATATTTAGATCCTGGGTTTGAACATTGGATGTTCCTCCTCCATTCTTCTTAGCCATGGCCTCTGAATCGAAGACTTTGATACCAAATTGTTAGAGCTTGAACACTAACTTTCTGGATCAGGGATTTGTGTGGTAGATTAAGGAAGGAAATGAAGAAGAATTAAGACAAGTATGAAAAACAAATACTGGAAATTAATTCATCATTCAAAAACTATCCACATTCAGACACAGTCGCTGAGCTAAATAGCCACCAGCATCACGTTGTCATAATCGGCACGTGTCATCTTGATTGTCTTGGATATTACTTCACTTCGATATTACATATCGCCTTTCACTACGTTATTGATCACATGTCACGTCAACCGAGGTGGCAGTGACTGATCCTTAGCAGAAACTAACGAAACGCAGCGTTTCACCAAAGAAGTTAAACAGATGGAAGCTAAAGGAAATAACAGACAGTAAAGAAAAAAGGGTTTCCTAGTCACTCTAGGAAAGCTTCTAGCTCCTTCCTAACATCCTCCTGATTTTTCTTTGGTATGAGCAGTAGAGTTTTAAGTTTTGACTGGGTTCTTCAGGGAATTTAGATTGGGTTCTTTATGGGTGAATTTTGATGAGTTTTCTGGGTGAATTGGTATTTCTGAGATGCTTGATTTGCAGCAGAGGAGGGAAGGTGAGAGGTACAAGGAGAAGGTGACGGAGAGAAATAATACTAGAAAATAAATGACAGTTGAAGCTGGGTATGTCAAATTTGACATTGAGGAGGATGCTGTCAAGCAGATCGGTTGGAAACGATTTTGTTGTGTCAATTGTTGCCGTTGAAGCTCCACGTAGCAAGTAACTCATCGGCTGGAGTTGCGTCAATTTAAATAAATTCGTTTTTTGTAGCCGTCTCTTAGTCACACCGCTACTTCAACCCACAGAAATGGCAAGGTTTTGCTATTCTCTCGAAGCTCACCGGATTCTTCAATTTCACCTGCATCTAATTGGGTGCCGGAATTTCTCAGTTGAACAATCCTCACTCAGGTAACAAAGTGCAAGTTGATGAAGCAAGGGCGTTGTTAAACAAAGTGCCAAGCCCGAATGCTGTGCTTTTTAATACCTTGATTAATGGTTATGTTACCAGTGGACTCTTTGATGAAGCCAAAGCTGTCTACTGCGATGGCATGCTGGGTAACGGCTATGACCTTGATGTGTATACATTTAATATTCTGATTCGTGGACTTTGCAAGAAGGGCAGTTTTGCTTCTGCTCGTGAATTGGTCAGTGAGATGGGGAGTAAGGGTTGCAAGCCCAATGTGATAACTTACACGATATTGGTTGATGGGTTATGCAAGGAAGGTCAACTTCAGGAAGCTAGTGATGTTTTAAATGAGATGTCATACAAGGGACTCGGTCTGAACATCGTGGGATACAATTCTCTAATATCTGCTCTCTGCAAGGATGGGAAGGTCCTTGAAGCTTTGGAAGTTTTTTCATGAAATATCAAGCAAGGGATGTAAGGCAGACATATATACCTTTAGTTCTTTGATATTTGGATTGTGCAAGGTTGATAGGGTGGAAGAGGCATTGGGATTGTACCAAGATATGTTAGTGGAGGGTGTTATTCCCAACACTGTAACTTACAACACATTAATCAATGGTTATCTCACTGGAGGTGCAATGAAAGAAGCACTGATGCTTGTAAATGAAATGCTATCTAGAGGATGCCCTCTTGACAAAATAACCTATAATGGGTTAGTAAAGGCACTCTGCAGAGCTGGGCAAGTTGAAAAAGCACGTGAATTGTTTGAAGAAATGATGACAGGACTTCATCCAGATAGTATCTCATGCAATATTTTGATTAACGGTCTCTGTAGAGGTAGCAAGTAAATGAAGCCCTTGAGTTTCTAAGGGATATGATCCATCGTGGTCTAATGCCCGACATAGTCACTTATAATAGCCTGATAAATGGTCTATGCAAGATGGGACACATTTGGGAAGCTTTGAATCTCTTTGGCAGATTACAAGCTGAAGGAGTATGTCCTGATGCTATCACTTATAACACTTTGATCAGTTGGCATTGCAAAGAAGGCATGATTAATGATGCTTGTTTGCTTCTACATAGAGGTGTGACTTATGGATTCATACCAAATCATGTGACGTGGTATATATTGGTCAGCTACCTGTCCAAAGAAAGAGGTTACATGCATTAAGGCTTTATTTAAGCTGAGTTTATTTTTCCTCTCAAAGTACTACGGATATCATGGTATTTCTGAAATTATTTTTGCTGATGGTGATTGGAGGTGGAGATGAAAGAATACTTTTTGATTTTTTGTTGTTGATACTCCAATTTTCAATGCTTTTGAAATATTTGAAGGAATTGTGCCTGTTAGTTTGATTTGTTGCTGGTGATTGGGGGAGAAATCCGGCTGCCTCTCTGGAACACTCAGCTGAGTTTTCTGCTGGTTGAGGAAGAACAAACTACATGATGGTTAGATTGTCAATGTTTACTTCATACGCAGTTTTGATAGTTCCAGCGTTTACCGAAAATATTTGCACTCATCTCCTAGCTTTCTGAATGTTTCCTTTTAATTTTGGGATTTTAGGGTCCAATGGCCAGTGTTCCAGTGGGTGTAGACACGGAACAGGTACATACCATTTTCTTCATTGCTTTAACTTTGTACATGTTATGTTTGAATGTGAAAAGGAACTGCCAAAGATTGGATCTTAGGTAAGCTTTGGGAATTTTTGACTGAAATGCTTAATGGGTATTTGGATCCTGTGTTTTCTGTGAATTTTGTGGCAATCGATTTTGGCATATTGTCTAATTGGTCAGGAATGAGTGTTTGATCTTGATGAAGCAAAGATATTTTGTGGGAGTTTAATTAGTAGGCTACAAGATAGTTCAGTTTTACTTGTAGAGATGGATCGTTATTCTTTTGCCATCCAGTTGTTCTGAATTCATGCTTTTTAAATAATTGTGTGCAGATTTATGGTATGGTGAAGGAGGAATGGTGAACAAACATCTCAACCTCATATATGGTGTATCTGAAACGTATTTGTTACATAAATATTTCCTAGACTTACTGGAGCTATATGGAAAGCTGAGATTGAAATGCTTATTATCAAATGGTCAATTCAGTTAGCCTGTCAGCTGCCACCTATAGCTTTGAATGAATGCACTGATAGTGTGAGTCTGTTTTTTGTTCAACCACTTACTTTTCAGATTTGTTGGTTCTGCTTGGCCAAATTCAGA
Source organism: Comarum palustre (assembly GCA_951800085.1). Lineage (NCBI taxonomy): Eukaryota > Viridiplantae > Streptophyta > Magnoliopsida > Rosales > Rosaceae > Comarum > Comarum palustre. The sequence continues at coordinate 7,713,503 of OX637576.1, forward strand.
TTTTGAAAAATAGTTGCCATTGTCTGTTGTGACCTAGTTTCTTGGTTACTGTCTTTGCAGTGTTTCATATTCCGGATCAAGAGGAGAATAATCTCAGTCATGATGTAATAGCTGAAGATATTAAACAGGTAAATGTTCAGAATTGATCTCCTTTTCATCCTATTTGTTGGTTCATCTATCTTACACAGCTAAAATGAATGTTTTGTGCTCATAATTTTTAGGCTGATGTAGCTGTACATTTCAGTTAGCTAAGGCTTTATATCTTGTATTTATGTACATTAAGTTCTGAGCAGTTGCTGAATATAAAGAAATAAAGAGGCAGACTAAGACATACGAATGGAAATAAAAACAATAACTGCATTCAAATGGAACTGCTGCTTACTGACGTAAGAGCATAGTTTTTTTCGTTAGCAGGATTCATTTGTACTAAATAAGATTCTGCTTATGTTTTATGTATTGTGTTAAATATTCACATGAGCCACATCACGTATGTTCCCAGAAATCGCATATATTATTGGTTTTTAGTACTGTACGAATTTGAGGATAAGCTTCTAGCTTGGTTGTGGAGCAGGAATGCGCATTTGGATATTCCTCTTGTTCCATCCATGCGCCTTGGTCCTCCTGAAGCATAACTCACCAGTCACCCCACAGAATATTGCTTTCCCGTAGCGTTGGAAGCTAAAAATGAAACTACATAATTTGGTTTATTAGTAATTGAAGATAAATCATATCAAACCCTTTGCTTCTTCTTTAGTGTTAGGAGTTAAAAATGGAACTGTATATTGTAAGATGAAAGATTACCAAACCTGCTGGAAAAAAATTCCATTTGTATACAACACATAAATGAAGTGTCAGCAGCATGAAAACGTATATAGAAAGTAGTAGTTCAAATATCCTACCAGTTCTAGCTACATGCTTCAATTAGTTCAATTAGTTGGTTGTTATGAACAATAAGGTTTGCGAGGCAGTGTGCTTGAACAATGAGCAAATCTATAGCTATTTCCAGTTTAGAAATTGAGATGAGAATGATTTTTGTTGCAGGTTTCATTTAAAAGCTACTATGATGAGGACATCATTTCTGCACTCGTAGCTGGACAAGTTGGATTTTGCTGTGCAACACAACTATACTGATGTTCTGTATTTCAAAGTAACTATTCTGGAAATTGTTATTCACGTGTACAATAATATTTTTGACAAACCTAATATTTTTGTATGATCGAAAGAAATTTATTGATAGAGGTGAATATTACATCCCAAGGGCGCCTTCAGCCTTCATTTGGCCTCATGAATTAGAGTACCACATTTACATGTCATGAAACATGCAGCTATGGAGGGCTTGCTTATTTTCCAGATTCCAGAATAGGATCAACTTTGGTGGCCTTCTTAGCAAGACTGTGTGCCACATTGTTGCAACGAGAAAATGTCTATTTAGTACAATTTTTAGATCTCACTTCTTATTCCAACAATTTTTTTTAAACATTGATCATTTCATCTTTTTTTATAAATTGTTTCCATTCCAACAAAACTCATAACAACTCTAAACAACATATAATATTTCATAACTCATTCTACCCTCACTCATTAAAACATACTTAGAGAAAGAAAATAGAAGAGAGAGGAGACATGGCCGACACCTCACCGGCCACCGGTCTCAGGTCATCGGAATCTCGCCGGAATCTGGAATCAAGTTTACTATCCCCTAATAAACTCTCACTGAACCCTTAAACCACATTCATATTGTCACATCCAACATTACTACCCCATAAACTCCTACTGAACTCCTAAACTGCATTCTTATTACACAGCCAACTTTACTATCCCCTAATAAACTCTCACTGAACCCCTAAACCACGTTCTTATTGTCACAGCCAACTTTACTACCCCCTAATAAAGTCCAACCAAACTCCTAACTGCATTCATATTGCACAACCAATTTTACCATCCTCTAATAAAGTTGAAAAAATGTTTCACTAGGAGATAGTAAAGTTAAAACATACTTTATTATGGGGTAGTGAAGTTGATCCAGACAGTTCGTATTCGGATCTGGTGAGGGGGGAGAGAGAGAAAGAGAAAGAAAGAGAGATCTAGCTCGGAGATCGAGAAGGTGTTGACGACAGCGATAGAGATCGAGGAGGCCTTCGTCGTCGGCGACAACGATGGAGATGGCTGGGTTTGGAGCCCAGGCCGTTGTTGTCGGAAGCCCAGACCGTCTTCATAGTCGTCAGTAGCCCACACCATCATCTTCGCTACGTGTGCTTCTAGTGCCTAGGTCGCCATCCCTCTGATTCCATCGGCCTCTCCAGCCTCCCCGTCCTCCCCCAAGCCTTCGGGTCTGGATTATCTCTCTATAACCTTCTTCTTCATTGTTGGAATGGACAATGAAAAACTGTTTTATTTGGAGTGGTCACTTTTTTTTCAATTTGTATGAAATGGTCAATACCCCTTGTTGCAACTGTAAGGCTTTCGATTAAATTTCTCAGTGCTCCTTAGAGCATCGTCAACAGCTTTCCTAAAATTTCTCTAAAATGGGGAAGCAAAATCTAAAATCTCCAAAAAAAATTATGCTCCAACTCGAAACAGATTCTTCATTTTAGAGATTTCAGCATTGATTACATATGATCATTATTAATTAATTATAACAAAACAAAATTATATATTTTATTGTAATAATTAAAATATTCAATAAAACATTCTCTATTTGTAAACTTCTTGTTTGAGAGTATGAAAAATTAAATTTTAAGGAGGGAAGACTTTGGAAAGCTTTTCTTTCTTCTCTATCCATAATTTGAGGAATGGAATGAGAAAACTGTTGAACCTAAACATAGTCTTAAGAACACCAATAAAATGGAGAGGCTGTTGGATTGGCTCTTAAGTAAATCTCAGTTGGAATGATGCAATAAATGAAAGAACACTAGCTCATAACATAAGCTTTAACCGATTTTTTTGTTCAATTTAAATAAATAAAAATTGGAGAAGTAACTTGTTCCGACGACTTTACTAGGGTTTATAAGAAAATTTTGTATTTCCATGAGAGAGCGAGAGACTTTTGCTAAACTATCTGATTCAGTCACATTATCACAACCAACGGGGTGCGCATCATTTGGACTGATTAAAGTCCTAACACTCAATTTTGGGCATTCTCTTGTTCTTATAATTACTAGGTAAACCCCGCACGTTGCTGCGGGCTAGGAATAATTGTCGACCAACTCTAACTATTGTACTGTTGACATAATTTCCCCCCCCCCTCCACCAACCTATTCAGCAATTCCACCGTCTATCCCAGCACCTTTACCAAACCCACCACTGCTAATGCCATGGCCACCTTCAACCATAAAACCGCCAGCAAAGCCATTTTTGCCACCTCGTCTGTAACACCCTTTAACTAAAATTTACCTTTTTACAAGAGTTATGAGTTACAGAGAACTTTTAACTGTGACCGGTAATTTAACAAGTTAAAGCTCGAGTTTATTTTTGAGTTTTTCTCGAATCAAGGAAAATATATTTAATTCCCGAAATCATAGATTGCATTGAGACGAGCTCACCGGTATATCCGAATAATTTTTCGGAGCATCGAGCTATTTACTACGAATTTTCAATGTTTAATGTAACTCTTAATTACTGCTTTGGTAAATTTTAATTACCATTTTGATAAATAATGTTTACCCATTTAAATCTGAACCGTCAGATCAATTAGAGATTTGATCTAGACCGTCCATTCAAGTATAAAAAAGAGATGAGATGTTGACTTTTGGTCAAAACTCTCCAAACTCAATCAACCTGTTCCTCTCGAGCTCTCGCCCTCTGATCGCCTTCGCCAGCAAAGGCCAACCCACTCTGGCACTCGACCACACAATCGTTCCTTTTTTCACCCTTTACCTAGCCCAACCCTCAAATCAGCCGTGCAACCATCGTAGGCGACGAATCGAGGAGGAGAAACACGCTTGTGTTTTGTCGAGTCTGGCAAGTTTAGGCCACGATTCGACAAATTGAAGGTAGGGTTTTTCTTCCCTTGTCTTATTCTTCCTTTCTCAGCCCTTACTTGACCTATTCAAAGTCTAATTAGATTTGCCCCCTTATCTGGTTTTCTAGGTTTCGATCCCTATCCTCTGACGACATGTTCTTGGTCTTTTGGAGGGTTCCTCGATCTCCAACGAGCTTGGTGGTGTAGCATCTAAGTCTAGAAGAGTTTGGGTCGCTGCAGCGTTGTCTCGTGTCGAGACAGTGATGTGTACGTCTCGGCTAGTGTAATAGATGATGGTGGTCAGACAGAGGTAGAGGCTCTTCCTGTGAAGAAATCCGATGAGGGAACAGCTAGATTCCTAGATGGGCAGTTTGAAAGTAAAAGCTCAAAACTCTGTGACTACTGTGTTGCTTCTGTGTTGTGACTTTTGTGTTGTTGAGGTGTTGATCCGTATGTTTCTCTTCGTTGTATGTCGATAACTGGGTGAATTGGAGTTGCGGGGAAACTATGACCATTTTTTTCTTTTAAATTTAGGGCTGGTTAGTTTCTATTATATATAATATATATTTTTACGACAATTATGCTGCACATGAGCTAGTTACAGTTGCTGCAAAGAGTCAAAGCGATGAACAATTTCCCACCATGGTTATTGCCTCGTATTATTTCTATTTAAAAGCTCTTACTGTTGTGAGTTCAGCTCACATAATTCGAGAGGCGAATATTTAGGTACTTATATCAAGGCCAAAAATCAAACAGGTAAGAGAAATGCTAGATACACACTCACGTGGGTGTGTATTAGCCACACTTGACATGTTCTCATAAGACCTTTTCTTGTTTGTTTTTCTCAATCCCTTTCCTATTCTTGTTCTACCTCCTCTCTTATTTAACCTTTCTCTAGAATTTTTCAATTAGCCTTCACTTTCTCTTATCTATTTCATATTGGCGGTCATATACCTTCATCTATTTTGATTTTGTATGGTTCTTTGTATGATATATATTATGGACCATTTTCCAAATTGCACATGCTTCTTATCCAATATCAAATTGTTTTTAGGGAAAATTATAACAACAGTACATCAACTTTGCTCCACTGATAATTAAGGTGTATGAACTTTGTTAAATAACATATTAGTACATGAACTAACACGCTATGTCTAATTTTCGTACATGCTGTTATAACACCGTTAAAAGTTAATATTTTTTTCTGAGATCTCTTTTTTCCTAAGATTTTTTCTTTCTTTCTTTTAAAGAGGATCAAAAGATTTCACTCATACCCCTATGGTGACTCTAACCCATGACTTCTTCAATAGGTAGTGGATGCGCTTGAGATCTCTCTCTTACCAATTCTCTAATTAACCTCTATTGCTCTCTTACCAGCAAGTAGCTATCCATAATTCTCTCTCCATCATATGCCAGCAAGTAGCAATCCACAAAACGGATGATAAATTGTAACCAAAATAATTTTTCTTCTAGGTGCCAAATCAGTTAACATATTAGATCGGTTAACCTATTTGATCAGTTAACATCTGTTTCAGGTAAGTTGCATAATCTCATACATTGTTATTCATGACATACCATCCGCAAATGAACTTTTACTACCTATGGAAGCACATGAACAAAATCAATCTTACAAACAATGTATACGATTATGTAGCTTATCTGAAACAGATGTCACTACCAAAAAAAACTTTAGCCGACGAAATAACCAAAAACAGGCTAACAAATTTTTTTTCATCGGCTATAGTCTGTGAACTTTAGCCGACGAAATTTGAAAAGTTTAACCGACGAATTTAGGGTATTTCGTCGGCTAAAGTACATTTTACTTACAAAATTGCACTACGGATATTTCGGTGTCCGATTGACTATTGTGATACCAATATGGAAGCGGAACAGCCGTATGAGTCAAACTCATCGCTAATGCCATAACATTTTTGGCCATCTGAGTTCGTTTAACGCTTAAAATGCAGTTTTTCTAACGACTTAATACACGAAAATGCATACATCTGCATCTATATGAGGTATTTTGGTCGAACCTTCAACAGAACAAACTGCCATCATGATGAGACGCAACTGTTAATCTAAAAATTTTGAGATATTTATCCCTCAATGATAGGGCTCTCCACAGGGATAAATAATGGTAAATAGTAGGCATATTGTGATTTCGGTCATCAAAATTCACAAACAAATATACGACCGTCAGATATCATCAATATGTTGAAATATGTCTTTGGTAAAAAATTCAACTTGATCTGATAAATTTAAGGGCTTCATCCGGACAGTCAATCTAGTAAGTCAAACCCCTAAATTGTACTGACCGCAACTATCGGCATTGAGACTTTACTGAAATTAAGTGAGTTTTCAACCGTAGACGTATTTCACCATTCCGGTCATATCTTATTTCAATTTTTTTTTTGCGTTTGAAGTTTCTACGTAGAGTTTGTTTTTGAAACAGAACATTTATTTAAAACTTAGTAAACAAATTATACAACATTAGTAGACATGTGATTCTAATGATCAAATTTGAGAAACAAAAATTCGACCATCTGATACGATCATTATGTCGAAATATGTTTATAGAGAAAAATTCAGCTTGATCCGACAACGTTAAGAGATCGATGCTTACGGTCAATCTAGTAAGTCAAACCCCTTAACGCACGGAAACGGTTATTTGACCATCTAAATTACGTATTTTGCCCAGACCTTCAACTGAAAATAGTTTCAAATTGATGAGACACAACTAGTGGTATACAAATTTTATGAAAAATAACCACCGGAGATAGGGCTACCTCTAGGGAAAGAATGGAAAATTGTGTTGACCGCAACTATTGGCAAAGAGACTTTACCAGAATTACGTGATTTTCATCCGTAGACGTATTTCACTATTCCAGTCATATTTTATTTCATGACTTTTTTTGGTTTGAAGCTTCTACGTATAGGTTTTATTGTTTTAGCTGACGAAATTAGGGTAATTCGTCGGCTAAAGTTAAATAAATAACTATAGCCGACGAAATTTATTAAAATTCGTCAGCAAAAGTTAAATAAATAAATCTGCTAAAGTTAATTAAAAATTCAAAATTTTCGACGGGGATTTGAAAATTTTGAACTTTTTCTGACTAAAATTTGGAACTTTAGCCGACGAAATTAGGGTATTTCGTCGGCTAAAGTTCAAAATTTTCAAAATCCCTGTCGAAATTTTTGAATTTTTTCTATATCTTTCATTTTTCTCCTCCTCCTCTGGTGACAGCAACTCCTCATCCTTCTCTCCTCATACTCCTTCTCCTCCTCCTCCTCCTCCTCTAACTTCCTCTCCTCCTCCTCCTCCTCCTCCTCCTCTCCTTCTCCTCCTCTCCTAGCTTCTCGGCCTCCTCCGATCCTGAGCTTTCTCGTCCGGCCTAACCTCCTCCTTCTCCTCTTCTTCTTCTCTTCTTCTTCCTCCTCCTCCTCCTCCTCCTTCTTCCCCTTCTTCACCGGTGGAAAAACGAAAAACAAGAAAGAAAAAAATTAATCAAAAATACAAGAAATAAAAAAATAAAATAAATAACTACAGTTGACGGATTTTATTAAATTTCGTAGGCTAAAGTTAAATAAAAATAAAAAAAATAAAATAACTAACTATAGCCGACAAAGTTTATTAAAATTCGTCGGCTAAAGTTAAATAAAATAAATAACTATAGCTGACGAATTTTAATAAAATTCGTAAGCTAAAGTTAAATAAATAAAAATAAAATAAATAACTATAGATGACGAATTTTAATAAAATTCGTCGACTAAAGTTAAATAAATAAAAATTAATTAATTAAATAACTATAATTGACGAAATTATGGTAATTCATCGGCTAAAGTTTAATAAATAAAAATAAATTACTATAGTCAACGAAATTTAATAAAATTTTGTCGGCTATGGTCAAAAATTTCATCGGCTATAGTCTAGACTTTAAGCGACGAAAATTTGTTTCGTCGGCTAAATAAATGACTTTAGCCGACGATGAACAGTAATTTCGTCGACTAAAGTCTTGACTGATGACTTTTTCCCAATGACTTCTTAGCTGACGACGTTTCGTTGGCTAAGAATTTAGCCGACGAAATTTGTTCGTCGGCTAAAGTAGTTGTTCTGGTAGTGTGTTAACCGATTAAATATGTTAACCGATTTGACACCAAGAAGAAAAATTATTTTGGTTACAATTTATCATTTATTTTATAGATTGCTACTTGTTGGTATATGATAGAGAAAGAATTATGGGTAGCTGCTCGTATGTGCACCCGGTTATGGTCTCCAATCCAATCTGAAAACTTGAAAAAAATGAACAAAGGGTATATATAAAACAAAATATAATCAAAATCAACATTTATTATAATTTTTTAATTAAATATTAAAAGACGATAAGAACTTATCATATGTCCGAATGTGATATGTAGCACTCGCCAAAGATCAATTGAGTCGCCGTACAAAATGGACAAACTTAATTGGAGCTATGTGCACCTCCTCTATTCAGCCACACAAAATGTGATGCATAGCCTTCTCTCTTCTTCTGTTTTGTCTCTGTCCCACTCATCTAACAGGTCGGGCAACCCAACAAAGTGTCTGCTACTTTCTGTACTTGAAGGCTCATAAAGCTTTTGAATCCTCAGCAACCAAGTTCAAAGGACCCAGTTCAGAGAAAATGCTCTCCAAGTTCTGTGCATCACCACCCAGTCCTGGCTTTTGTGGGCTTCGTTTTGGGTATCCTTCAAGGTATTCTTCAGTGTATAATAAGCCTCGGCTCTGGATTGTGGGGCAGTCTTTGGGGGATAAGTGGAAGCTCAATGACATTGATCCGAGTCAGTTTCCTTTACTTTTTGCCTAGTGAAGCTGGAATTTTTGTTTATTTTCTGTTTTGTGTTGTTACATGTGTATTCCTCGATGAACCCAGATTGTGAACTTCACTTGAGTTTCTTGATAGTCTGGTAGTGTTAATTGTTTTGGACAAAAAGTTATATTCTTCTTTATTTCTGGCAATCAAAAAATGAAGGAAAACAGGCAAGTTTATAAGTAGGATTGCGCTGGACCATTTATCCTTGAATTTTGGTGAATCTACTTGGTGTCTGTGGTCAGTTAACTACACCCTTCATTTTCAAGCATAATAGAAGAGAACTTGATGCATCCTGACGACCTTTAAAGTGGTTCTCTTTGGGGTTTTCACCCCACATTGAGCATGTCTCTTTGGGGACAAGATTTCAGGGTAGTTAGAATAGTGATTCCTCGGCCATTGTTGTATACTTATGTTTCAGGCATAGGCTCAAACCTTTGTTCATTGTTCTATTTTGGAAAACATAAGGCAAACTACATAAGACTGTTGATTGCTGTTAAAATAATGTTGGAAATGCAACGGTATAATAAAACAGAAACAATCTCTATATGTCTGGATTGAGGAAAGTGCACCTATAAGAACAGGATGCACCACATCTGTCTCCCATTCTTTTTGTCTAGCTAGAATGCACTTCCAATTTGTTCATAAGCTCTATAGTATCATGAATCAAATGGCGATAACTTTCTCTTTACAGTTACACTTCTTTCCCTCCCTTAAACTCTTGTTCTTGATAGATGCGGTGCAAGAAAAGTTGAATTCGTGGTTTCTGAAGACCCAAAGTTTTTTAACTGAAGTTACTTCTCCACTAATAAACACTAGTCAGACTGGAAAACCCGTCACCGAAGATGCTTTTGAGAGGCAAGATATGGATGACATATTTATGGCTGAACAGACTATTAATAGCAGAACACCAAATGGAACTCTCTCTTTGGCTGCTATCGTATCAATAGAGCAGTTTAGCAGGTGAGATTATTTGCCAGTCACAGTATTTTGACTTGCAATCTGATTCTCCTGTGTGAATTGGGTGTTCTTCAACTACAATACAAATTTCTTTCTGTTATTTGGAATGTTTTCAAATTCTGTTTCTCTGTTTCTCGTGGTTTGAAAGAAACCTTTTTTATTGTAAGATTGTAATAGAACTGAAAATGAAAGGAGAGATTTCTCAACTAAAATCAGAAGAATAAAGACTCTTACTTGATATAAAATGTTAATATTTTAATATGCAAGGCTGTGCTTCCTTTGGAGCATCTATTATTATACAAGAGTTTCTGTTGTTTCATATACCTAGTAGATATTATAAGGATTATGGCTTTATGCAGGATGAATGGATTGACCGGGCAGAAAATGCAGAAAATATTCAAATCACTTGTTGCCGAATCTACATACAATGATGCTCGTAATTTGGTTGAATATTGCTGCTTTAGGTTTTTATCAAGGGATGCTTCTAATATTCATCCTTCCTTGAAGGTTAGCAGCATTTAATCCAAGTTCAACTTATATCTGATTTGGTGCACTAAATATGAATTGATTTATCCATGTGCCTTTGTTGAACATGTTGTATAAGATGTGGATTTTTCTATTTTTGAGCAAACATAATAACATGCTCCCCGTCGTTATTTTGATTCGTTCTCTTTCACAGTGAAGTTGATGATTGGTTTTGTATGAAGTGATCCCAGTCTTTATTTTGATTCGTTCTGATTCACAGTGAAGTTGATGATTGGTTTTGTATGAAGTGATATTCTTGGAATTTTATAGTATGTGTAAATATTTTCAGCTTTCCGTTGCTTTATTCTGTTTCCTTGTCTTTAGCTACCCTGTAAGTAATATCCTGCTCTCTAAGTGAAGTCTCTAAAATCTTTCATCCCTGAGTCTTGTTTTTTGTGTCTTCGACGAACAAACCTTATGTTGTCTTTGAGTGTTTATGAAAATCGTCAGCGACATAATGTTGTAGCTGAACAGCAATATTTATCATGTTATTTTATTCACTTTACATATATTTTGGTTAACACTGTACAACTAATAATTTACTGTTGTTTTTGGTCCATGTTGGACCATTAGCAGGAACCTGCATTCCAACGACTGATATTCATAGCAATGCTTGCATGGGAGAATCCTTATCAAGAACCTCTTGCCAGTGGTTCAGAGAAAGCTTCTTTTCAGGTTAATTTCTTCAAAATTTTTAATTATTTCTATCAACTTCAAAAGCTAGCAATCTTATAGAAGCTCTCTTATAATTAGTTGTATTTTACATTTCTGTTTTGAACCAGAAGTCCACAAATAATGAGTATAAGGCTCACTGAATCTATGAGATCTCCTATTCAGAGATGGACATGAAACTAGCAACGGTTCATGCTGCATTTGCGCAGAGTAAAATACTGAGTTACCAATGTTTATTAATCTACCACATACATTTTAGATCTCTTTTGTTTCTAGTTGAATTCATCTTTTGTTAGATTAATGTTTATTAATCTACCACATTCAACTTTACATTGAATTCATCAATGGTGAGCACTCTTGATAATTGATATGTTATTTAGAAATTTTGGGTTTTGAACCAGAAGTCCACAAATAATGAGTATAAGGTTCACTGGATCTATGAGATCTCCTATTCAGAGATGGACATGAAACTAGCAACGGTTCATGCTGCATTTGCGCAGAGTAAAATACTGAGAGTTACCAATGTTTATTAATCTACCGCATACATTTTATTTTGGCTAATCATTATCATCTGGAACAGTTTCTATTTTCACTAATAGGAGGCATATGTATATACCATCTGGATGGCTGGATCAAGAGTTGTGTTTCTAGAGGTGGTAGTCGTGTGTATATACCATCTATGTTTAGACTATCAACTACAGTGATAAAATCCTGGAGAAGCTGACTAGGGATGAGGGGGAGGGAGAGGGGGTGAAGAGAGAAACAGAAAGAGAATTAACAACTGTCTACTTACTGCTTAAAAAAACATGCTCTTTGTTTGAATATTAGTGGGTGGATTCCAGTATTTGAAATGTCTCTGGTGTTATAATCCTGGGAATTGAATCCTTCTCTCATTCAAGTGTCAAAGTATAATTAGATTTTGGAAGATTTTTGGCTGAAAGAAGTCCTTAGAATCAAACCCCTCATTTATATCTGGGTGTCCACAAACCAGTTTACCATGATCTCTTTTGTTTCTTTCTGTGTTCCATCTAATTGGCAGACATATATAACTTGAATAACCAAAAACGGCAGAGTTTATTCATCTTTTATCCCATATAAATCGTCTATTGCCATCCTAATAGACTGCATCTGCATGGTTTTTGTACAGTAACAATTATTGAAAACAAAAAACAAAAATGTAGGGGCTAGTTACTTAAGAAAGCAGGACATTTACATGGAGAAAAGCTTCCATCACATGATGGTATGGCACCCTCCTATCTTTGTTGCATCTTGGACTCAGAGTACCTTTATATTTTCCAATGTTCTAAAAGGTGCCGCCTAGCGCCGCCTGGGCTGTAGGCGGAGCTCAGCCGCCTCGATTTCCTTAAAGGCGTTTCACTTAGGCGGAGCATCGCTTGAGGACCACCTAGGTGGTCAAGGCGGCGCCTAGGCGACGAAGGCGTGTCTAGGCGATCCTGAAAAAAAAGGACGCAGCTTCTTGGCTTTCTGGAGAGAGAGAGAGAACTGACGAAGAAAGAGACAGAGACGGAGAATAAGAGTATTGATTTTTTTTGGGCTAGTGATTAATGGGCTGGGGGTTGGTTTTTTTGGTTTTGGGTTAGTAATCTTATGTTAAACTTTGTTTTATTTGATTATTTTTAAGTCATATATTACATTATATATATATATATTATTTAAATAATTAAATATAAAAAAAGTAAATCGCCTAGTCCCTGCTAGGCTGTCAAGGCGCTAGGCTATAGGTCGCTGCCTGTCTAGCGCCTAGCACCTTTTAGACCATTGATATTTTCTCATGTCATTGTGTACCTACTGACTTTGCTGAACTTGTAGTGAGACATTTTGTTCTTTTTTGTACACTTTATATTGCAATTTTATAAATATCTATTCATTCCTGGCATTGCAGAGAAAACTAGTCAGAGAAGAGGCTTTTGTGCGTTTGGCTCCTGCTGTTTCTGGTGTGGCTGATAGGTCCACAGTACATAATCTATTTAAGGCTCTTGCTGGTGATGCACAAGGCATCTCTTTGAGCTTGTGGTTGACTTATGTTGATGAACTGCTCAAGTAAGTTTTTTTGCTATTAGGAGCCTTATTTATACAGTTTTAGTACATGAAATGATTATATGCTAATCATTCAATGTGTTCTTGGTGCGAATTGGGCAGTTTTGGTGCACACAATAGTTTACAAATTGTTGTAGTGGTGTGTAAGTTTATAGTTATTTTCTCCATGTTTGCTATTATGGCACTTCATGAGGGTCTTATCTTTTTCCTTTTATTTATCTATACCCGTGGATGTATTAGTTGGTGTATTTATGAACTTTCTTAGGTATGTTAAATGGAACCAGTTAGTTGTGAAGTAGTTCAAATATTGAATGAAACAGAATTTGATGATTAAAAGCAGTTAGTTGTGAAGTAGTTCAAGAGCCAAAGGAAGTTTGGTTTCATATTGTATTTGTTTGCCTGACTAAGATAGAAGCAGAATTTAATGATTAGGTACGTTATATCTGGATGCTTTAGATAAATATCATGATATAGTTTTTTTTTTGCAATTTGCGCGCACGTGAATCAAGAAAAGTTTGTCCTGTAGAAATTGTAGGGAAAGCAATCATTAAAACAAGTTCAATTGCATGGATAAAGTTTTAGATTCTTTAGTTGTTTTCATACGTGCTAGGAAGCTCATATCGTACTGGTGTCATGTAGGGTTCATGAAGGAAGGAAATCATACCAGACACGAGAATCCCCAAACCTTTCTGAGGAGAGAATCTTATGCATTGGTTCCAGCAGGAAACGGCCTGTCCTAAAATGGGAGAACAATATGGCGTGGCCTGGAAAAGTTACTCTAACTGATAAAGCTATTTATTTTGAGGTAGTTAAGTTTGTCAATTTAGCCAAAAGAAAAACCAGGTTTCTCTTAGCAATACAAGCCGTCACCGATTCCCTTTGTCTTTCATTCTCCTGAATCCCTTAGCATACCTCAAATAGAACGAATATCATACGGTTTAGTCAAGTTCTATTATCTATTTAAAGTGTGTTTAAATTTAACAAGGACATTTTATTAGGAATAGACATTGTTGAAAATTCTTGGAATCAAATTTCTGATTTATTTGATAACTTGTCTTGATTGGTGATTGTCAACCTTTGCATTTTTCTATGGGTGCTTCCCTATTTCATTGTGTATGTACAATTGGAGCATTTCTCATCTCAAATCATTCATGTTGCTCTATTGCAGGCAGCTGGCTTATTTGGAAAGAATGATTCTATGAAGTTGGATCTGGCAAGAGATGGATTACGAGTTGAAAAAGCAAAAGTTGGACCTTTTGGTTCTGTTCTCTTTGATTCTGCGGTCTCTATAACATATGGTCCCGAGTGAGTAGCTTCTTCCGACTTGTATAATTATGTATACCTCTCTTAGTTTTTGTGTTTGATTATTCTATGGTATAACTAGTTAGGATGAGATAAAAAGCTAATATTAAGTTGCTAAATAAATTGAAAGGGTCTTTCTTGGTCCCCCCCATCAGAAAAAATGAAAGCACCAACAACAAAAAAGAGAAATCTAGGGATCTTGATGTAATTCACTTATATCGTTAGACTGTGAGTGAGATATCCTAAATAATTTTCCCCGACGCAGTTGGACGCCTTCAGAATTCAAGTAACTATGTATGCAGTAAAGTGTCTCTCATGTCTTTCAACTGATGTTTTTTTGCTTCACTCTAAATGTGCATGAAGGGATGTTTTCTGCAATTTGATACAGGTCAAAAGACAAGTGGGTGCTGGAATTTGTTGACTTGGGTGGAGAAATGAGGCGGGATGTCTGGCATGCGTTTATTAGTGAGATTATTGCGTTACACAAGTTTATCGGAGAGTATGGTCCAAAAGAAGTTGATGAATCATTATTTCATGTTTATGGTGCTCACAAAGGAAAGGAAAGGGCTATCACCAGTGCCATTAATAGTATAGCTAGACTACAGGCTCTTCAATTTATGAGGAAGTTGCTAGATGATCCGACAAAACTAGTTCAGTTCACATATCTTCAGTATGCACCATATGGTGATATTGTTTCTCAGGCTTTAGCAGTAAACTATTGGGGTGGACCACTGATATCTAAGTTTATAGAGGAACACAACCCACCAGCTCAAGGAGTAAGGCCTACTAGTGAATTGATCGAAAGCAGTAATCATGTGTTCGACATTGATGGCAGTGTCTACTTACACAAGTGGAAGACCTCTCCATCTTGGGCTTCAAGTGCATCTGTGAGCTTTTGGAAGAATGCGTCAATAAGGCAGGGGGTGGTATTAAGTAAAAATCTAGTTGTTGCTGATTCAGCTCTAGTGGAAAGGGCCTCAGGAACATGCAGACAAAAATCGCAGGCAGCTGAAAAAACTCAAGCTACAATTGATGCTGCAATGATTCAGGGGATACCCAGTAATATTGATCTATTCAAGGTTCGTTTTGAGGTTCTTGCTCCACACAATAAGCATTATTGGTATAATGTACTTGATCTTAACATTTTGTTTACTGTTTATAAACTTTATATCTTCATTCTTTTATTTTCTGGTTGTAAGCTAGGTCTCAGTTGACATAGCTGTGAAATTCTAATGCTTCAACTATTATTTAAGAGTAAAAGTAACTGTCTGTTGTTTCCTTTTTGCAGGAACTTCTTTTTCCTCTGACCATATCTGCCACAAAATTTGAAAAACTTAGGCGGTGGGAGGAGCCACACTTGACTGTTTCTTTTCTTGCATTTTCCTATACAATCATTTTCAGGTAGGTCTATTTATTTGAGAATAGCTCTATGCTACTCCTAGAAACTCTAAGGACCACTTCGTTCCTCCTGTCTATAATATTTTCGTTGTGTTCTCTTAAGTTTGTGTCTACGGCTTATATGGTAGCCCCATTGCTCTCTGTGGTGTCCAAACATTAAATCTGACATCTTACAAATCTCGTAACTGATCCATTGCTTACTTCCAATATCATTTAAAGAATGCATTTATTGAATTTCTAAATGTAGTCACTATTATATTCATATACTCACATGAACACAATGTGCTGGTGCCTCATTACCTTTTTGTAATGGACGCTATATCTTAATAAAAACGTTTTCATAATTTCTATAATAAGTTTAGTAGTTTTGAAAACCCTACATGATTTTTAAGGGTGTCATCAAAACACATGTCTGGTATTGAATATCTTTCGTAGAGTTTTTGTCCCAAGCTTTCTTGTGAATATTTAGGGTCATGCTGAGAGAAGTGAGAAAATACAGCACCAAATATAGGTTTCTTGTAAACTGTTAGGTTAGTGTTCAAAGTGCATCTATTGGATTGGTCCAGTCAACATGTGGAGAGATATTAAGAAAATAAAATTCCAGATTACTCAAGAACCTATCGTGTATTGTCAATTGCTTCTGAATTGGATGCTGAGAGAAGTGAGAAAATACAGCACCAAATATAGGTTTCTTGTAAACTGTTTAGGTTAGTGTTCAAAGTTCATCTATTGGATTGGTCCAGTCAACATGTGGAGAGATATTAAGAAAATAAAATTCCAGATTACTCAAGAACCTATCCTGTATTGTCAATTGCTTCTGAATTGGATGCTAAGACGTAGTATCCTGTAGTATCTGTCATTTGAATTCAAGATGAAGGGGATGTTCTTCATATAATCCCAAAGTGAATATTGTAAAACCTCTTTCCTATCATTTTTCTTTTACCATAATCTATTGTCTGAGTACTTTGGTTTTATTAGTTTGGCGTATAAATTCCTATTGTTTCTCTGAATTTGCCATACTGGGTAATTTCAGCTAATTTTTCGAGATACTTGTCAGGAATTTGCTATCATATATATTCCCAACAGCATTGATAATATTGGCAACTGGTATGCTAACATTGAAGGGCCTAAAGGAGCAAGGCCGTCTTGGGAGAACATTTGGAATGATCACTGTCCGTGACCAGCCTCCTTCAAATACTATCGAAAAAATTATAGCTGTGAAAGATGGCATGCGTGATGTGGAAAATTATTTGCAGAATCTAAATGTTACACTTCTGAAAATACATGCAATTATCTTTTCTGGTCAGCCTCAGGTATGAATTTCATCATTTAATTTGGTAACTTGAAATGTTGTGTCAAGTAAACTCAGGTGCATCATTGATGTTGTCGCAGCTATTTATCCAATTTTTTCTCTACCATCTTCCTAGAATATATATATATATATAGCTTCTCTGGTGCGGACGTCCGCACCAAAGGGTTTGGTGCAGATGTGTGGTTTTGTCCTGTTTTTCGATCTTAGTTTCAGATTTTAACCGTTTAATATCTAGGTATATATGTATAGATCATCTCTGTAAAATTTCATCTCATTTGGTGATCGTTAAGACATTCAAATCTGTGATTTACGATACCATGAAGAAAACTGACGGTTCCGGTTAAACAGATTTGAATGCCTTAACGATCACCAAATGAGATGAAATTTTATAGAGATGATATATACATATATACTTAGATATTGAATGGTTAAGATCTGAAACTAAGATCGAAAAGTAGGGCAAAATCACACATCCGCACCAAAGGGTTTGGTGCGGAAGTCCGCACGTGAGAAACTTCTTATATATATATATATATTTCACTAATGGATCCTTATTTTTAGTTTATTGTTAAGATGTTCAAAACTGCGAATTAAAATTATAGCCATTAACTGTTCAGGTTTGGCAGATTTGATCCGTCAATTGAATTCAGTTATTTCAAAGCCTTAATGATCACCAAATTGAATGAAATTTTGCAGAAATGATCTATATATATGTATCTACGTATTTAACGGTGGAGATGTTGATATGTGATCGAAAAGTGTCTCTCCGCTGGTATGATATGATCATACTCGATATTTTCTTTATGCGTATACTTAGCCAATACTCGAGCCTTGAATCTCATGGCTTTCTTATCATGCATTCCTTCTTTTTCCTATAAACCCATTTACATCTAACTTGATGTCTATCTTTGGGCTTAGGAACCGACTCGTGAACCAAGTTCTTCTGTATGGACCTCTTCTTCTGTTCTAACATAGCTCCCATCCAACTTTCCCGAACATATCTTGCTATAGCTTCGTGATACGTGGTTAGATCTCCTGGACTAAAACTTAGAGCATACTTGCTCAATGCTATGCTTCTCTGGAACTCCTGCTCAAGTGACTTGCTCAAGTGATTGACGAACTCAGTCGTAAGTTCGTAGTGCTATCTGCTCCACCTGAGCTAGTATTAGTGACTGTTGTTGTCGCTCTAAGACTTCTTCCTCCATAACCCTTTTATCATGCTCCACCTGCTTAATTTGCTCCACCTGCTCAATTTGCTCCACATGAGCTGGAGTCTCTTCCATGATCGCTTTGGTAAAAGGAACTACTGTTGCTTCATCTACAACATCAACATCAACATCAGTCTTCTTCTTCACCTCACTTGTCTTTACTTCATTAAACGGTTTGGTCTTCTCATCATTGATGACATATCTACTTAGAACCCTTTCCTTGCTGACAATATTCCATAACTTGCAGCCCTTAACTCCTTTCTCAATAACCAGAAAATTTGGCTTGTTTGGTCTGCTCTTTGCTTGAAATGAGCATATGCACTGCTACCAAACATCCTTAAGTTAAAATAGTCAGTTGGTTCTCTAGACCATACCTCCTCTGCACACTTGAAGTTTAAGACCTTTGACGGTGACTGACTAACCAAACAACGCACATGGTTAACTGCTTCTTTCCAAAACGCGTCCGGTAATATTGCATGCAGCCGCATGCCTCTTTCTCCCTCAAAGAGAGTTTTCTTCATCCTTCTAGCAACTCCGTCTTCGTGGAGACTATCCTTCACCATGATGCATCTTGTGATTCCATCCTTGTAAAACTGTAAGAAACTTTCAATTCTATATTCACTGCCACTGCTACTTATCAAATACTTGATTTTATGCCTCTCAGATTTCCTACTTTGCTTTTCCCTTCCTTGCTTTTCTCCTTCATAAAGCAAGCCCAAATTTTCCTTGAAAAATCACCTAGAAAAGTAACAAGTATTGGAAGCCTCCCGTACACCAAACTGGTGATGCGCTCCGTACTTCTGAGTGAATCTAATCCAGCAATCTATTGCTATTGTTCTTACAATTTACTGACTTGAATGACACCTTTTGCTTCCCATGACTACCATCCTTGCAGAAAACACTGACACCTTCTGCCTTGCTTTCCCTGTAGAGTTCCTGCATCTCTATTTTACTCATGTGCCTTTGGCCTTGCTGCCAGTGCTCAATCTTGTCATTTACTTCAGCAGATTTTGTAACTCCACCTATTATGGTAGTCCCTTGAAACTTGTACACGTTAGGTTGAATGTCACCCTTCATCACAACAATTGATCCCTTGAAAACCTTGAGTCTTCCTTCTTTAGAGTTGTACCTATATCCAGCCTCGTCCAAAGTACCCTAAGATATCAAGTTCTTTCTTAACTTAAGAATATATATAACATTCTCCAGCTTTCTAACAACTCTGTCATGCATTCTGATTTTTACTGATCCAATACCTAGGATCCTACATGGTGAGTCATCTCCTCTGAAAACTTGTCTGATGCTACTCTCCTCCAATGTGTTAAACCATTCTCGGTTTGCACACATGTGGAATGTGCAACCGGTATCCAAAATCCAATCTCTGGAAGCGTTGGAGCTGGACGTTACCACAAGAAGTTCACAATCATCTTCATCGTTGATGACTATGTTGGCTATGCTTGAACTTCTTGCCGTCACCCTTGCTTCCATCATCCCTTCTTTGTAGTTTCTTTTCAAGTGGTATGCAATGCCATATCTGAAACAACCTTCTTTGTTCTTCTTGGATTTTGTTGTACCCTTGCTGCCAGATTTATCCTCAATACTCATCAACTGACCTGCCTCCTTGCCCTTGTCATAAGGGCCTCCTTGAGAACTCTCGGTCATGCTACTCGTCTTAATGTAAGATTGAATAGCTTCGGTAATCTCATCATACTTGAGAGAATCCTTACTCGAAACGAGTGTGGCGATAAACTACTTGTATGAAGCTGGTAAAGATGTTAGCAACACAACTGCTTTGTCCTCATCTTCAACTAGCACATCTACCTCTGATAAACTGGCAACACAACTTTGAAACTTATTCAGATGTTCCTGCAGATCGCTGCCTTCTTCCATCCAAAGACTAAATAGTTCCTCCTTCAGGAAAAGTTTATCCGCGTCAGCCTCCTTGACATTGTCCAATGTCTTGTTGTCCATATTCTCACCAATATGACACTTACCCGCATAAACCTTCTCAATATAATCCAGGTCTCTTTGCTGCTCATGTTGTCACCTCCATCAGCCACTACACGACCCAGTACATGATCTGCAAGATGCAACTCTATTGTACTCCTTGCCTTCTTGTCCATCTTCTGCCAAACCTTATCTGACTTCTCTCTAACCTGAGAACAACCTCGTACAGATCTTGTAGAATCAGGACACTCTTTATCCTCCTCTGCCAAAGCGTGAAGTCTTCTTTGCCTCTTAAAGGCTCAATAAACGATCTCACATCTTCTGCTTCGACTATGCCTTTGCTGCCTTCCATCTCAAAGTACCAGAGCCGAAGCTCTGATACCACTTATTGTAGTTTAGCGCCCTAGGATCTCTTTTGGTCTTTACTGGTACTTTATACGATTTAAGCAAAGCTATAGGATAGATGAACTTGGAGAACAGAACACAGCACACACCAATTTTTATAGTGGTTCAGCCAAAACCTGGCTTACGTCCACTTACGTGATCTCTCTTGAGAGATCACTAGCACTATGGAGAATAACAACTTGATTACAAGTACTTATTGAAATCCATATACTAATCCCCAACTCCCTGCTAGATCTCTCTATCACCTTTGGCTCCCGGTTTTCTGTGTAATCTGTCCTCACCTTAGAAAACTCCCTGCAGCTCCTATTTATACTGAATAGGAGCCGCTGATACAATTAGGTTTAGGATTTCTAAACCTAATAGACTCAAGTCTATTACAAATCCTAATAGAATCTTGAAAGAATAACTTTCCTAGAACTTAGAGAAAAGCTACAACATTGTCCTCTCTCTATTCTATACTTGGATTTACCTATTGAATCCTAACTTCAGATTGTATCAATGAGCCAAAAACACAACATATAATGGCATGGATGATTTTCCTTTTGTAAATTTATGTTTCCCAATGTAAAGTTGTCCTGTGAAATTGGTTTGTTCTAATTCTGAAAGTGTAAAAGTTGGTTTAGTTTTGGTTTTGAGTTTGGCTGCCTGTAATTAATCATATTGTTTTGAATTTCAATCAGATTACTACTGAGGTTGCACTAGTGCTGTTATCTTCTGCAACAGTTCTCCTCACGGTGCCTTTTAAATATGTTCTTGCCTTTCTTCTCTTTGATCTCTTCACGAGGGAGCTTGAGTTCAGGCGGGAGATGGTTAAAAGATTCATAGATTTCTTGAAGGCGCGTTGGGACACAGTGCCTGCTACCCCTGTAGTTGTATTACCATATGGAAGTAACGAGTCTCTAACAAAACATGATAGAAAGGGAAACAAGGACGTAGAAAAAGCCGAAAGAAGTGATAGAAGCAGTAATTCTCTATAGATTCATATGTATAGCTATGTTATTGCCTCATAATTCATACTATAAATTTTCAAAACCACCTCAGGTATGTAGAAAACAACAATAACCATTACGTGTACAGAAATGAAGCATTGTTAATGTCAATTTAATGCTACACTGCATGATAGTTTGAGTTTTTGATTATGGCTCTTTATTAGTACTAAAGCTGCTACTCCAGAAAGAAGATGCTGAATCATCAGCTACCTAAGCTATCACTTGCTATACTACATGCACCTAAATGAACAAGGGAAGATTTATATATATATATATATATATATATATATACAGGGGAAGATTTATATATATATACATTTCTATTGAGGGATCCCTATAAATGTATTCAATAAATTTTTCAATCACATAACTACATCTCAACCGTTTAATATGTATATATATATATATATATATATATATCATTTCTGTAAAATTTCATCAAATTTGGTGCTCGTTAAGGTTTTAAAATAATTGAATTCATTTGACGGATCAAATCTGTCAAACATGAACCGTTAATGCCTATAATTTTAATTTACAGTTTTGAATATCTTAACGATCACCGATTTAGATGAAATTTTGTAGATGTGATCTATATATTAGGACCTAAGAATTGACCAGTTAAGATTAAAAAATATGATCGAAAAGTTTGTCGAATGCTTATCTCTATAATTAAACTACAAATAGGGATTCTTTAGTGGAAGAGCTATATATATAGGGTCTTACTAAATGATCCTTTTTTGACATATATAAGGGATCAAACATTAGACTAACTATTCGATCACATATCAACATTTTCACCGTTCAATACTTAGATTCATATATGTAGATCATTTCTGTAAAATTTCATTCAATTTGGTGATCCTTAAGGCTTTGAACTAACTGAAATCAATTGGCGCATCAAATCTGCCAAACAGGAATCGATCATTCTTATAATTTTAATTTGCAGTTTTGAGAACCTTATTGATCACCAAATTGGATGTAATTTTGCAAAAAATGATATACATATATAAATCTATATATTGGATGGAAGAGATGTGATTTGGTGATTAAAAAGTTGGTGTAATTCTTAATCTCTCATATATGTTAAGAAAATGGATCATTCATTAGAAGGAGACCATATACATATACATATACATATATAGGGTCCTTCCACTAGGGGATTCCTTTTTTGACATATATGAGGGATTGATTCTTAACCCAACTTTTTGTTCACAAATCAACATCTTCACCGTTCAATATTTAGATGTATTTATGTAGATCATTTCTGTCAAGACCCACCCCGAGTTAAACCCCTTTAGCTCGAAGTAAATCCTACGGGGACCACCTCAAGGGAACTTCTTACCCTTCCTACAAACCAACTCAGCTCTTCCATGAATAATTTAAATCAACCCTTAACTTCTGGAGCCATCTTGCTCCCTAAATCTCAGCTACGCTTTAACAACTTATTCAACTATCTAAGTTGGGGTAATCAGAGCAATCTATATAGAAGTGATACCTAAATAATCTTACGGCGACAACGGATTAATTGATTATACATTGACTTCTGTACGCGCGACCTCCTCTCAGGAACCCTGCAACACTAGGCATTTGAAAACGAAAGGCCTAGGAGAAAACATTTAAAAACTTTATATTAGAGCGAGTGGACAAAAATAAATAAATTACTTACAAAATCGTATCTTAATGCTCTCCAAGCATTTCGTTCATTTAAAACCCCTCATGCATGCAACATTGGAAAAATCCAAAATAATCACTGACAACAAAATCAGTCATGATAACTTAATGACTTAAAACTTAACATTTAATAATGGGGAAGAGGTTTCACCATGACAATGAGCCTTTAAAGCTAGGGTCGGAGCCTCCTAAGACTTCTAGGTATGCCCGCACCACTTCCTTAAATAAGGGCCTACCCCGCTCCACCTTATTTAGTTAATAAGATGAGGGGTCATCAATCTAACGCACTCTGCGCCACTTCCTTAAGTGGGGGGCCCACCCCTCGCCACTCTAATTAGGTGAGGGGTAATCACTCCACACCCACCCCGTGCCACCCTAAATAAGTGGGCGGGTCAACTATCTCAATGCACCCCATGCCACTTTCTTAAGTGGGAGGTCCACCCCACTAAGTGGGAGGTTCACCCCACGCCACCCAATAAGGTGACGACCCTTCATGGTGAAGAAAACAAGTCAACAAATACGAAAAGTTATAAAAGACTCTTCTCTAGTTAATTAAATTATGCAACAAGCATGGTTCTACGACCGCCATTATAAAAAATTATAAAAATGGTCACATCTAAAGAATTTCTTAATAAAATAAACGTAACTCGATTTCTAGCCTTTTTAAACAAGGAGCCCATGAGAGGGGGGCAACCCGTCTTTTCGGCCCCACCGGCTCAATACAAAATTCAAGTTGCTTATAATAAATAAAACTTATTGCATGTATGACAATAAAATCAAAGGTTCACTCACAGACTTATTCCCCAACCTTCATCAATAACTTAGAGTCCTTAAAATATTTCTCAAACCTTAATCGGCAATAATCGATGGCCGGATTAATATTTTATTATCCGTCAATAATACTAAACTTGAAAAATTCTAAAACCTAACTAATACTCCTCCAAAAATTACCAAATTTAAACCATAGACTCCTCTCATTTTATACTATTTAATGGGCATAAAAAACTGCTCAAAAAATGACAGCACTGCCACCAGCTCTGCCGGCGGCGGCAGCCGCTGTCAGAAATTCCGGTCAAAATTCTGGCGACCTCCAATCGCCACCAAATTATAACAGCAGTTTCGTCTCATCATTTGAAACAACTTTCTAGTTCAACTCGAAGGCCAATTCAGCATCTAACTAGGTCAATCGAACAAAAATGTAAAAACCAGAAATTTTTAAATTTCAAAACATCAAATCTTCGATTCTCCCTCCACACTCCAAATCAATCCACCAAACTTTAAGGGTGAGTAGTACTCCTAAAACCCATTCTAACCATATATAGAACTCACAAATTGGTGGCTTGAGGAGGGAGAAATCCGATCTAGATCTCCTACTGTACACTCGATAATCAACTTGAAATTTGTCCTAAATTATGACGAGATAGGTTGAAAAACTTACCTAGAATTGAAGTAGACTCAGAGACACTCCTTTTGGGACTTGTGTGGCAGCCTGAGGTGGCCTGGATCATTGGCGACCATGCCGAGAAGGACCGGCAGTAATCTGTCCGATTTCTGGGTTATTTTGGGCTATTTACAACCTTTTGTATGAAATTACCTATATGTCCCTAACTTCGTACTCGTATAACTCTTTCATACAAACTTCGATTTAAGCGTGCTACATGTCCACGAACTCGTATCGACGTCCTCTACAATTTTCATGAAGAAAGTTTTTCCAAATTCTTGACTTTACAAAAAGTCAACTTTACGGTTATTATACTGTCAAACAGTTACTCTAAATGGTTAAAGACGAAAGTAACTAACTGTAAAATAATTCTAGGATCGGGATGTGACAATTTCTTTAAATTTTCATCCAATTTGGTGATCGTTAAGACTTTGAACTAACTAAAACCAATTGACGGTTCAAATCTGTCAAAGTTGAACCGTTCATGATTATAATGCTAGATCACAGTTTTGAAGACCTTAACGATAACCAAATTGGATGAAAATTTTCAGAAATGTTCTATACACTAGGAACAACAAATTTTCAGAGATATATAGTTGGCGAAATTCCTCATCCCTCATATAAGTCAAAAAAATAGATCACTCACTAGAAGGAAATATGATCCCTTAGTATATATATATATATACATACACCAAGGGATCTCTTTTTTTAACATATATTAGAGATCAAGTATTAGACCAACTTTTTGATCACATATCAACATCTCCACCGTTCAATACTTAGATTCGTATATGTTGATCATTTCTGCAAAATTTCATCCAATTTGGTGATCGTTAAAGCTTTGAACTAACTGAAATCAATTGATGCATCAAATCTGTCAAACATGAACCGTTCATGCTTATAATTTTAATTTGTAGTTTTGAGCACCTTATCGATCACCAAATTGGATGAAATTTTACAGAGATAATCTACATATATAAATCTATATATTGGGCGACAGAGATGTGATTTGATTGTTAAAAAGTTGGTGTAATCCTTGATCCCTCATATATGTCAAGAAAATGGATCACTCATTGGAAGGGGATATATATATATATATAAATATATATATATATATATATATATATATTCTCAGGTAAGGACGTCCTTACCTAAGTTTTGGTAAGGATTTTTTGAATTGACCAACCTTTAGATAATATTTTTTCATCTCAGTTTCTAGATATATATGAGTATATCATCTCTGCAAAATTTCAGCTAATTTGCTTATTGTTAAGGCATTCAAAACTGTGATTTAAGAAGAACACGAACGGTTCAGGTTGAATAAATTCACTTCTTTCATTGTATTTATACGTTTTCGAGACTTTAACGATTACCAAATCAGTTAAAATTTTGTAGAGATGATCTATACATTATATCTAGATTTTGAATGGTTAAGATAAGAAAATTTAATCGAAAAGTGGGTCAAATTAAAGAAATCCGCACCAAAGGTAAGGATGTCCTTAGCCAAGAAGGCATGTATATATATATGGTTGATCAGGAGCAGAAATCAGTTTCTTAGCTAAGAAACATATTTCATTATTTTATCCACTTCTCGATCCTATTTTCTCATCTTAACCATTCAGATTTTAGGTATATATGTGTACATCATTTTTACATATTTTCAGCCAAATTGATAATCGTTAAGTCATTCAAACCAATAAAACTGTCTGAAATGTTCATGAACCCTAACTGTAAGCGGATCTCTATATATTAAAGGAAGTTTGTGTGGGGGGACTAACTGTTCACGTGAACAGTGCCCTCCCGCTTTTACCCATCAGTTTTTAATTTTTTTCAGTCCAGCCTTTTTTAATGAATTGACTTTTTTGTCCCTCAATTTTTTGTCATTCAATTTTTCTTATTTTTAGTTAAAATAAAAAATTCGTGGTGGTGCATTCAATTTTGATATTTATTCTCGATATTTCTTATTATATATATATATTACAAATTTTTGTTAGTGATTATTCTTTAGTTATCTTTTGAAACATAATTTAGATTTCAAGTTAATTAAACATCATTTTATTTTACTATCTAAGTCAATTATGCAATTTTTCTTATTCTGATTATTATGTGATTTTTACTGAAATTTAAATTACATAGATTAGAGTTTCGAGTTTAAGGTTTTGAAAGCTGATATATAAGGGATATGGTTTGTACTGTTCACGTGAAAAGTGTCAAGACTTATTTGTCCCTTTTTTGTATTATTAAAATACAGCCAGTCCAATCTTGATTTTATCGTTTTATCTCTAATTTTAAATTTATTTCATTTTTGCCACTAAATTTGTTTTTAATGGAATGATTTTTTTTACAATTGAATTGCATAAGAGAAATTATCATTTTCTAAAACAATAAAATAATAATAATAATCATAACAATTATAATGAAAAAGAAATTGAATCCCTCTTAGTCTAAATAATTTTGTTGATTAATTTATCAATTGTTCATGGTTTATATCAATTTCTATCACTTTTTTAGATTAGTAGTTTTGGCGGTCCACATGAGTTTTGTTATGTGGACAGGTTTGGTTTCGAACTAAGTTGGGTTCGGTTCGAGTTTAGAATTTAGGGGTTCAAATTTTAGAGTTTAGAGTTGTTGTACAATATTGATCATACTAGTAAAAATTTCATATTAATTAATTGGATCGAAAAAAACACACTTCGGCACGCGGCAAGGAAAGAAAAGGGAGATAAGGAGAGAAGAGGGAGACGAGAGAAAAGGAGAGGGAGAATGGAAATATTGCAGAGGGAGAGTTTTCGGATTGATATTCCATTAGAATTCCTATTACAGTCGGATTGATCTGTGTGTTAATAACAAATACCGGGTGTTGTCAATGACATCTTCATAATAATAATATTCATAATAATAATTGAAAGAAAATTGAATCAACTCTAAAACTAAATAATTGTGTTGAGTGTATTTTAACCGATTAATAATTGTATCGATTATTCAGAGTTTATATTTATTTATATCACTTTTTTAAAATATTAATTTTGATGATGAATATAAATGTTGGCATGCGGGTTTAGAGTTTATGACATCGATTATTAATTGTATCAATTTTTTAGGGTTTATATTCATTTATATCAATTTTTAAAATATTAATTTTGACGATGCATATGAATGCTGATATGTGAGTTTAGGGTTTAAGACAACAATTAAGTTTATGAGTTCAGCTTATGACATGAACTAGAACTGATGAGTGTTCTTTGAAATTCTAGATATATATTTTGATTGTTAATATAAATTCAGTGTTAACGTCATCTCCATCAATTGTGTAATTTCTATTAAAGTTTTTAAGTAATTGTTACATAATATTGATCGAACTACAAAATTCACGTATATAATATATCAATTTGTTATTTAAATTATATATATCTCAATATAAATATAAAATTAATATGATTAGTAAGTCTTAATATTAAGTACAGAGTATTATATACAATGATATAGAAACCAAAAATTTTACACATACGAATAAAAACCTTTAGAACGAACGTGTTTGAAGACTAGTGGGGTAGAAGCAGATGAGGCTTTATCTGTTCACGTGAACAGTACTGGGCCTTGATGTTGGCCCCTCGCTGCCGCTCAGTTCAGTTTTTAATATATATATTCTTTCCGATTCTTTCATCGACAGAAATAGATTGGGTCAACGAGACAGAGATAGGTAATTGCAGAAGATTTCTGTTTTGGATTTTTCTGTTCTGGAGAATTCTTGCGAACAAAGACGGGTTACAGATTGGTTCGGTACATGCTGTATTTCTGGGTAAGTGTTTATTGATGTGTTCACGCATTTTGATATGATTGTAATTTAGCAAGTATTGTGATTAGGTTACGATTAACTTTGATCGGATTGGTTATCGAAATTTGAATTTATGATAGATTCTATTTGCTATTAGCTCAATTTCGAATTTTTATCAAAACCCTATATCTTGGGTAATCACCTTATAGCTATAATCTGATTCTGAAATTCTCGCTGAACCTTTTTTTCAGTATTAATTTGATTTATCTTCTAGGTTTTTGTTTTCATTGATTTGGCTCAACAATTTGCATAAGTTGTTCAACTGGGTTTCCTTTCTGTCATGTAGTAGAAAACAGAATACGTGGTAGTTGGATATCACGGCCTTTTCCGAGTGAGTTTGAACTGTACTTAGATATCAAGGTCTGCTATTAGTATTACTGATAGTAAGTTCAAGATTTAGGCAATTGGGTGTGTACTGTGTGCTTGAACAGGTTAGTCATTCTACGAAATTGGTAAATGAAAGCATCACTAAGTACATGACACGTACTTAATGGATTGTAAGGAGTCGGGACGCATATTTTGCTCCTCACTTTTAGAGCATGTGACTGTTAACAAAATTAATGTAGAAGATCTCTACTTTCATATAGGAACATTTTATTCTCTTATAATACGCTGTGAGTAAATCTTTGACAGGTTTTGTTTAGTGGGTGACTCAAGAGCTTGAAAATTTAGGTTCAGACAATGAACGAGAGGATTGAGGATGAGATTGGTTCACTGTGGTACTGTTTGATTGCTGTACTTTTGAATGTTGCAAAGACCGTTTAATAGCATAATTCCAATACTTTGAAGTCATAATTCCAATTTGTTGTATTCTCAGCTTATTAATTTCGATTATAAATTTGGATTGGCATGTATGAGAACTGTGGTCAGAGTTGTTAGAAATGCTAATATGATTGCTCAGGTTTACAATTATTCCTAAACTAAATGTATTGAAATTCAGGGCTCCGTGAGAATTCTGTAATCTGAAATTTCATAGCTTGAAACTAAGTTGCATTCCATAGAAGCTAGGTTGTTGTATAGTTAGAAAGATGGTTGTTTAAAGGTTGCAACAATCTGATTTGTAAAGGTTGCATTCCACAGAAGTTTGTGATTGAAATTATTTGCATGTTGACATGTACAGGGAATATATACAACTTAGCAAGAGAGATGGCTTTAGCCTTTGTTTCTTATTACATTATCAACTGGGCGTTATAGACAGTGACATAAAAACCAAACATTTTGCAGGCGTTCACGCGTGCACGAAGGCTAGTTGATCACTACACCGATGAGTACTACATCCTTTATGGACAAGCAGATAATGGACCTGTCACATGGATCGTCACAGAACAACGACTTCCTTGACCTGATGAACAATTCGCAAGAGGAGGAGCACCAGGTGGACCGTGGAAATGGGCTTTCCAAGAAGGAAGAGATCTTGCCCAACTATGATTTCCATCCTATCCGTCCCATCACTGGAGTCTCTTCGCAATCCCAAAGTTTTGATGCTACACCTAATCTTGGAGGTGGTGGAGGATCCACTAGGTCCAAGTCCAACATCAATGCTCCTGTCAGAGTAATTAACTTCTCTCTCTTAATCTCACTCTTCATGTTAGTTTCTTAGTTCTGTACGCAGGATTTTGCATAATCCAATTATCTATTATTAATCAAAATTTTGTATGTTATGCTTCAGGAAGTTGCAATTAAATGTTGAGAACTAGAGAACTGTACTGAATTTCCCTGAGCGTGGTGTGAAATAGCATGATAATGTTTTAAATGGCTTGTTTCCATTTATATTATTGTTTGAGAGTATTCTGACTGAAGATTATGCTTTTGAGCGTATAATGTTTACCGTGGTGGATTTTTAGTTTTTACTTAACTCTATGAGATTGACGTGTACCTCACTTCCGCTAGATGGCAATAGTCTGACCTTTTCTTTATGTTTTTTACAGAATTATGGTTCTGTGGATTCCTTTGAACCAGCAAAAGATATTGTGGAGAAGGACCAAAATGCTCCAAATGCTACAGTTATATCAGAGATTGACCAGACCATGAAGAAGTATGCTGATAATTTACTTCAAGGTATGGATGATATTAGTGCACGACTAACACAACTTGAGAGCAGAACTCGCCACGTTGAGAATTCTGTGGATGATTTGAAGGTATCTGTGGGAAACAATCATGGAAATGCTGATGGAAAGATGAGACAACTGAAGAATATTCTTAGAGATGTATGTTGCCACTTTACCTTCTTATTGCTGTTGATTTGTTTTGGCTGCCTTTGGCTGTCTATTAGAAAGACTGTTTGTTTTATTTTTACAATTAAAATTATTGAGTTTGATGCTGCTTTTCCATTATCTCCTACTCATTTGGTTTTTGTTGACATCACACACAGGTGCAAACAGGTGTTCAGGATTTGAAGGATAAGCAATCAATAATAGAGGCACAGCTGCAGCTTGGGAAGATACAGGTATCAAATCCCAAGGTTGATCCTCAATTGGAATCTCGGAATGCTTTGAATGCGGATTCTGGGCAGACAGTAGCCTCTGCTCCTCAACAATCTTACCAACAGCTTCCTGCTGTGAATGTTCCACCATCACTTCCTGGTGTCTCTCCACCAAATGCTCCACCGCCTACACTCCAAAGCATACCACCTTCAGTTCAGCATCCAAATCAGTACTCCCAAATTCAGATCCCTCCTGTTCCTCAGCGAGACCCCTATTTCCCAGCAGCACCTGGTCAAAGTCAAGAAGCTCCAAATCAGCAATACCAATTACCTGCAGGTCAGCAGTCACTCCAGCCTCTTACGGTACCTCCACATCAGCAATTTCAGCCTACCAGTCAACCACAATATCCTCAGCCACCGCCCCAGCTTCCACAACATTCACTTCCACCTTTTACTCACTCTCAAGTCCAGCCTACCCTAGGCCACCATGCTGAAGAAACTCCTTATGTTCCTTCCCAGACCTACCTCCCCAGTCGCCAGCCACCTTCTCAGACACCTACTGGACTCCCTCCCTCCCAACAATACTATTGTCCAACATCCAATGTATATGAACCACCATCTAGCAGACCTACTTCAGGGTTTTCCTCTGGGTATGGCCCTCCATCTGCGCTTAATGAACCATATCATTATGGTGGAGCTTCTTCTCAATATGGTGGTAACTCAATGAAACCACAACTCTCATCTGCTACTTCTCAAAGTCAAAGTGGAGGAAGTGGTTACCCACAGCTCCCAACTGCCATGGTATTACCACATGCAGTGCCTACCGCCTCTGGTGTAAGTGATCGATCAGGTTCTGCTGGGACTGGAAACAAGGTTCCTATTGATGATGTGATTGACAGAGTGACAAGCATGGGATTCCCGAGAGACCATGTGAGGGCGACAGTTCGGAATCTGACAGACAATGGTCAAGCAGTTGACCTGAATGTTGTACTGGATAAGCTGATGAATGATGGGGATGTCCAGCCACCTAGAGGTTGGTTTGGTCGGTAGTTTGGTCGGTAGTTTGGTGTGCTTGGTACTGAGTCTTGAGATTGATGTATAGGAAGTATCAATATGTTTCTAGGTCTTTTTTCAATTGACATATGGATTGGAATTAGGAGTTTCCTGTTCTCTGGCTTCATTATATTTCTTATTAAGAGTTTTTAACCTGTTTTATTGCTTTGCCAGCTCTCTCGATTTTCATCTCACTTGTGTTTTTACTATTTACTCATAATAACTGATAGTGAATTACTGCATCATTTTCTTCTTTTTAAATGTGCTTGGGACCTTTGGGTGCAATGTAGATTTTCCTTTTGCACTTTCAGCATTTGCATACGCATCGACACCAACCAATGTTTAACGAACGGTTCCTTACTGGGACGTTCCATAAATCCTTGATCCCTAAGCAATCCTCCCACTTGTGACAAATTGTTGTCCACGGCAACCTGGCATCACATTTTAGTTTTATCCTTGCATTAGTGGTTAAAAGTGGGATACGACAGTACAAGTGATTATTTCATATAATTTCATATAGCTCGAAGCCATAAAAACTAGATAAAATGTCAATTTGTTACAAAATTTGGCACCATACTTTTCATTCTAACATTTGTTTTTTTAATAAACCATTTGAACTTTAAAAAAAATTGTGTCTGCGGTCGTCGTTAGCTAGGAGACATTGCTCCAGGTGATTGTGCGGACAGCGGGTTGAATTTTGGGTTGACCGACAGTGCGTGGAGACATAGGTGCGTCAGGATTTGTAGCATTTGACATGGCTCAAAATCTCTTTGCTTTTTGTAAGCGTAGAATTTGAAGAAAAATACTATATGTTGCTTGCGGGGTTGCAGATTACAGCTTGTGGACAAGGTGGATGATGATACCGTCAGCGTCAGTGGCGTAGCCACATTAGCTTTAGAGGGGTCAATTGACCCTCATTATGATCTTCAAGCCCTCTATTTCTTATATTTTCACTTTTAAATAAGAGAGCATACGGTATTCACATCATTTTTGCTCATTCTAATATTTTAGAACATATAGTTTTTTAGCTAGTTTAGGAGAAAAACAAAAATATTGTGTTTTTTGTATCTATTTTTCTCATTTCTACACATATAGTTGCTTATATTATAGTGTTTATATTTCTCAATTATTCATTATAAGTACGTATTTTAGACAGAACAATTTTTGTTTATCTATAGGTAATTCAAGTTGTAAATTATTAATTATACATGTAAATATGACCCTTCTTAACAAAGTTTCTAGCAACGCCACTGGTCAGCATATATTTCGATGAACGCCCTGATGCAAGGAGTGTACTGCCTGTTTAGTATGCACTGATAAGTAGATCCACGCTCGGGAGACCGAATGACACGACGTTGTTATGGGCGAGGATCCCAGCCTAGTGGACCGTATTCATGTGGCGGGAAAGGGGAGGGCTTAGGAGAAACGTGGCTTTTGTTTGTGTTGATAGTTTTGGCTTTGCTCGAACGTGGGCGGAAGTTTGAGTCCCACAGTTGATCGCTAACTGTTGTCAGTGCCGGCCCTGGGGCAATGCTAGCAAGGCCCACGTCTAGGGCCTCGAATAAGAGATGGCCTTTTTATATACTGGCTGATGTAAACATATGCTGTTACTGGCACTTGTGATAGTGGTGGGTAGTTATTATAACTTCTAGAATGCCATGGTTCAAATCCTATTAGCTTCAGTTTTTTTATTTGTAGTTTTGTTGTCTTTATTTATTCTTTTATATGTTCATTCATGTATTTTTATATTTTTGATCTTACTATTTTCTACAATTTCTTTATGTCTGTATTCAAAATTGTTTATATTTTCAATTCATGTATTCTATGTTTTGGATATTTCACACCTTATTCTTTCTTAAATTCTATTATTTACCTTTTTTGTGCCTTCATTCTAGCTATAAGATTCATTTTACAATTTTGATCATATCTTTTACAGTAATATAGCTTTTCAAACTACTTTTCATTCAAACTGAGTTATAACTATTTTCATATTCATTTAATCTATATAATGAGTTAATGATAAATGTCCTTATGTAGTTTATATATATATATATATATATACATATATATATATATAGCAGAGCATTACTTATAGGGGGTTCAAAAAAATTTCGCCTATAGCCTCCGAACACACAGGGCTAGCCCTGACTGTTGTGGGGTGAAAATATGGTAAGATGATAAAGGAGTTCCGCACAGGTATAGTCAGTGCGGGAACTCCTTTATCATCTTACCATATTTTCACCCCTATAGTCAGTGCGGAAACGGATTTATCTGCCGAAAGGGAATTATCCGCTACCTGCAAGATATGAACAGCGAGTTTGGAGGGATGTCCGGATTGCTCTGGACAATCGTTCTCCGATACTCAAGTTAGACATTGAGGTGGATAATTTGTTACTCAAAGTGGGGGAATGAGTTTGTAACCTCTGTTTGTGAGGATATGTGTCTATTTATAGAGTTAGAGCATGGTTGTATTATCTTATGGCGAGAAGCTTTCGGAATCGTGCATCGGATCGAGCCGTCCATGCGCGTCCACATGTGCGGTCGAGATGCGCTCCGGGATAAGCTTTAGGTGTTGAGAACGCATGAGCAAAGCCAATTAGGGTGCTTGGCAGTGGTTCCCACAACACATTTTGGAAAAACTATAATAACCAACTCAATGTTGTTACACTGACTTCTATAGAATTCCTAAGAGAAAAATTTACAAACAGTTCCTCAACTTAAGCTCATTCTAAACATTAGTACGTCACTATCTAAAACTACAATTTTAATACCCGAAGTTTGAAGACGGATCCAACATTCATACACCATCCTTAGAGCACCTGCACCCGTTTTTTGGCTTGCTCCTCCTATTTTGAGGAGGAGCAAGCACTATTTGAGCAAGTGCTATTACTATTTGAGCAATAGGAGGTGTAGTGTAGTATTTTCGTGCAGCGGTGGGAAAAAAATAGCACCTCCTATTACTATTCATTGACTTTTTAAAAAAAAAAATTTATGACTTGAAAAGAATGTGTGATTTTATTACTTGAAAATGTAACGTACATAATGAAAATACATAATTTAAAGTACATGATTAGAAATGAAATTACATAATGGAAATACATAATTTAAAGTACATAACTAGAAATGAAAGTACATAATAGAAATACATAACTATGGAAAAAGTGGGCGATAGCAATTTGAAAAATTTTCCTCGCTAGCATCTCCTTCATCGACATCAAGTTGCTTAAGAATGGCCGCTTTCCTCTTTAAAAAATACCTCTTTGATTTTGGGGTCATAGCCTCCGTATCCATTGCCATAATCCTTGATTCTTCCGCTAAGGCCCTCAATTTGAAGTCTTTCTCTTTAAGGCTAAGTTCTTTTTCGTATAAAGCAAGCTCCATAGCATCACTTGTTTGTTGCGTGGCTAGCCAAGATTTTTGATTTTCCACAATGTTTTTCAAAGCCTCATCCCTGACCTCATTTGAAGAAGTCGAGACGACATTTTTTTTCTTTCTTTTAGCTTCCTTGGCCGCCTTCACTCCCATTGGTCTAACCGGACTTGAGGAAGCTTCAAGGTTGCTTTGTGGTGTTGCAATTTGTGGTGTTGCAATCACTTCATCCTCAACCACATCGATTGTGGGAGACATTGAGCTAACGAGCGGAGTAGAGGCGGCGGAGTTGGCATATGAAGAAGGTGGAGTACTAGTTTGGACTTCTCTAAAATAAGGATGGTTCTTCACCACTTCCCAACAATCAAACCGCGTAAACTCTTTCTTCTTTTGTGCCACATAACATGATTGAGCTTTTCTTATCTAATAACAATAACAAATTTATATGTCATAATAATATCTAATAAATAGAGATGACAACATTTATTTAAGTAAACATACATAAATTTAGGGAAATGTTAACATTATAAACTCTTACCTCATCTTGCAAATTTGAGCCGGATTGTGAATTCCTTCGTGCATAAGCAAGAGCGGCACCCCAAGCTTTCAAAGTCGGCTTCAACTTAGTAAAACGAGAAGAAATCGCGGTTTGGCTCTTATGCTTCGGCCTTGACTCATGAGGCGCAATCTCCCAATTTTCATGAAAATCGGTATGTACTTTTTCCCATAATTTATCGGACTTTTGCATGTTGCCGGTGATAGGACAAACGCTAATACGACAATAAGAAATGCACAATTGCAAATCTTCGGAAGCAAGCCAATTGGACATTTTTCTAGCAAAAAATAGAAAGGAATGGGAGAGGAGATGGAAGGAGTGGAGAAATTTGTTGTGCACAAATTGGTGTGAGATGTGAATGAAGTTGATGTAATATTTATAGAAAAATTGTAGGGTGTTATTTGCAATTTTTGGGATTTTTTTTTATAATTTTTTCGGATTTTTTGGAACATTTTTCCCCAAAAATT
Organism: Comarum palustre; assembly: GCA_951800085.1. Classification (NCBI taxonomy): domain Eukaryota; kingdom Viridiplantae; phylum Streptophyta; class Magnoliopsida; order Rosales; family Rosaceae; genus Comarum; species Comarum palustre. Next base: position 7,749,898 of record OX637576.1, read on the forward strand.
GGAAGGTCGTTGCCTTCAAATCTGGGTCGTTGGATCTAAAATCAAATCAAATCAAACGGCCCAGATCAATCTGCCCGTTGGATCCGATTTGTTGTGTCGGTATTGCCACGTGGCACGCGTTGATTGGGTGAGCCGGATCTGACAGCTCGTGCTGCTGCTCGAGCAAGAACTGCTCGTGCTCGCGCTGGTGCTCGATGTCAACGAGCGGTCGCCGGCCTCCACCTCCCCCGCTGCACGCTGCTTTCTCCCTTGCTCCTGCTATTTTCTGGCTGGCCCACCGATTCGCTCATCTGCTCGTGCCCAAAGCAGCACCGGTGCAGATGCTCTTACAAGCGTTAACTAGCTGACCACATGACATATATTGAGGGGTAGTTCGGTCCTCTTGGTCGACCTCAGATCTTTTACTTAAACCAGAAAAACTATAAAATCAAATGATCAATTTTTGGAGCATCGTTGTAATGGGTATGATGGTTCACCCATGGCGTGCACTCATATATCCCAGATTCTCAGTGTTCAGCACCACAAATTTCTCTTAAAACTTTCGATTATCCATCTTTAATTATGCTTCTTTGAAGTCTAGAGTTTACAGAGGGTAAGAAATTTGTTTATCTTCTTTGGAGACATCAATGAAGCTTGTAATGGTGAATTTGTAGGAGAGCTAGCTTGTGAGTGAATAACAGTAAAATGTTGGGATGTTTGGAATGAATTGGGTTTTCGATGAGGGGATTGGGAGAAAGTGGTGGAGAGGCGAAAAGAGAAGGTAAGCCGCTACTGCCCCGTCTCTTTCGCTAATGTCCAGTCTCCCCTGCCTCATTTTCGATCAAGACTCTAAATTGGCATCAGTAACGACGTCCATAGTCTATGATCGACAAGCTTCCCAATCTAAACATTCTCATAATTAAAGACAAGACTCCCACCTCTGAGACCAATGGTTGTGGTTAAGGAGAGGAAGAGGAATCAGAAGGCAGCCACCGACGGAGGTGCCTCTGCATCAAGGCTCAGTTTCATGAAGAAACATTAGATATGAGCAATCTAAAGCTAGTCATTGACACTAGTAACTTCATGCTCAGAGAGCTCAAAACCCAGATGATGTTAAGAAGGGAAGAAGACAAGATATAGGAAAAGCAAATGACTCAAATGTCCATCCAAGTTTATCAATGTTAATTATTAGTTCACGCGGTCATGACCGTATGTATGAATGTTGGCTTGGTCTTCAAACTGCATGTATTAAAATTGAAGTTTTGAATTGTGAGGTACTGATGTTTAGAATGGGCATAAGATGAGGAATTGTTTGTAAATTTTCCTCAATTCCTAAATGCTATTAGTAACAAAGTAAACGCTATGAATAACTAAAACATAGTGTTCTAGAAACACTATGAAAAGAGTTTTGTAGCGACAAAGAAATGCTACAGAATATGATATTATAGCATAACAAAAATGCTATGATTAATAAAACATAGATAACGTTTCCAAAAAACAGAATTAAATTAAAAGTCATCAACCTACGATAACGGGAGCTGTCTTAGCGTTACGTAAAATGCTATGATAAGATACTATAATGGTTTTCGACCGTTATGGATGACTGCTCATGGTGTAGTGAAAATTTGTTTGACTTTTCAATTGAAAAGTCTTGATTCTTTTACTTTTACTATTAATTATTCTTAATCTTGACGTTGTACTCATGTTGTCCATCATCCGTTATTCAGGTAAGTAGTCATGAAGTCGCAGAGGTGGAAGCAGTAAAGGGCCCAATGGGTCCGTGGCCTTACTGATTATTTCACACACAAACTTAGTAGATAAATACTGCATGGGTGCCCCATGGATGAAATCATAAAAATGCTTACATATATATATGTATATTATATTATATATAATGAAACTGAAAGTGGTTATACATTTGGACCATAATGCATTTCAATTTTAATTTCACCCATTAGAATTATTTTAGTTGTAAAAATATAATTCTTTTACACTTTTTCTCTATGCCTTTTTAGTAATAGAATATGATGTCCACTATAATTTTTTTTTAAAAAAGAATATTTCAAACACACAGTTGCGACTATATGTGTAGCAAGATTATTTCTTGTTATGAATATTGTAATGACTCGATTACGCAGTCGGATGAGTGACTATTTTATGAATAATTGTTTGATTCATATATCAATAATGATTTTATTATTATTATTATTATTATTATTATTATCAATGAGACTATTATGCAACAATTTAAACTCTCGCTTATGAAAGAAGTGAAAATAGCAAACACATTGTCTGGAAACTACATGAATTTTAAAATTCTTTTAGATGACGATAAAAATGAACAGGTGGTTCTCCTAATATTGTTAATCGATGGACCGATTTCCAGGCCTTAAAGTCTAAGAACCCTTCGAGTTCTCCTGCTACTAAGAAACAGTCTGTCCATGCTGGTAATTCTCCTACAAGAATTTCTTCCCCAAATGTGAAGTCTGGTTTCAAGAGTAATGATGGTGCTTCTAGAATTCCTGTGAGGGATCTTTTTAATCTGAGTAGCTCGAGTGGCCCCAAAATTAACTTCCATTATCAGCAAAAAGACAAAGGTACCAATAGTTCTAATTCTAAGCATGCTTCTCAGATTATAAAAAGCTTTCTTTTGATAATGTGAGTAGTAACGTTTTAATTTTTCCGAAAATGAAGTTTCAGTCAGCTACCTTTGGACATTGCCCTCCAGAGGATCCTCCTAACAGTAAATGTGCTAGTTCACATGCTCTAGATGATTCAGCTAAGTTTGTTGATGAGACTTTCAATGCTAATAGTATGATGACGTCTGAAACTGACATGGCTTCTCATGATGGGGAAGCTATTGTTGATATCTTGTTTGAGTATTTCTTCTCCTCATCCCTCATGTTTTCATTGTTAAAGGCCATAATTTAAAATTCTAGAGGTGCAGGAAGTGATGATCAGCTGTTTCTGATCTTGTAAAAATGCATTATGTTGATGTCTTTGCTATATGTGAGCCTCATGTTCAGTTCTCTCAAGCCAAGGATACTCTTTTGAATCCCAGTTTTACTGATTATGAAATTGTTGAACCTGATGTTTTTCTAGTGGTCTATAATTACTTTGGATAGGAATAAAGTTGATTTGGAGTTTGCAAACAGTACACCTTAATCTATCTCTATGAATGTTCATCTGTTCTTTATTTCAGTCCTACTCATTCAGTTCTAGCTACTCTATGGCTTCACTTTGATGGTATTTTATATAATGATACTCTTCCTAGCATGTTCATCAGAGATTTTAATGAATTGGTGTCAAGTGCTGATAAAAATATTAGTTCTTTTACTGGGAGATTTGGTGGTTTATACTACCACAGAAACTGCACACACAATGATAGACGCATTTTATGTTATACTCTTAATGTATTTCCGATCATATGTAGCTACGTTATGATTCAAATAACACCATTTCTAGCAGGTTTTGTATTTTAGAATCAATAAAGACATGTTTACACAAAAGAAGGTTAAAACGTAAGAATTGAGCGGATTCATAATCAAAGAATGATTCCCGATGTAACATGGAGTCTCAATAAGTGTCAGGACCCACCTCGGATTTTTCCCTTAGACCCGGGGTAAGTCCTGCGGAGACCACCTTCAAAGGAAATTCTACCGAAATGGACAACCCTTCCAAAACAACAACTGCAACCCAAACAAGCACTTCAATATTCCATAATCCAAGCTTACACTTGGAGCCATCCTGCTCCCAATACTGAAACGACAATTCATAATTCATAAGATAGTCAGAGCAATCTAATTAAATGAGAAATAAAAATATAAACGACAGCGGACAATTGACTATGCCTCGTCCTCTTGTACACCTGACCTCTCCTCATCTAACCTGTAATCTGGAAATTTTTTAAAACGAAAGGCCCAGTGGAAAGTACTCGAAAACATGTTAGAGTGAGTGGACAAAACTAAATAATTAAACGTGGAATAAAAACCACATCTTCACTTTCCCAATTTTGAATAAATAACAAAAATCCGTTGCACACACGTTTTAATAAAATCTTCGTTAAACACTTCCTCAAGAAAACGACTAGCCATGCTAGTCGAAAAACCACAAATTAGAAGAAAAAAATTATCAAGGGATGACGTTAAATTTAATTTCAAGATTTTCCCTCAAGCTAAAACCATAAAAGCATGCAAATAAACAAATTCGTTTCATGAGAGAAATCCTCAACAAATCCGTACGAGCCTTATAAATCCTCAAATATATCATAATTTTCCATATATGGCTATATATAATCCCCATACTCCCATACTCACGATACCTACACGTGAGGGGCATCGGGCTGAGTGATGTTATCGGAAAACATCACATCACCGGAAGGTGGAAGGGGCCTGAGTGACCCTACTAGAGGTGGGAGTCACGTCGCCTCGAAAGACGGAAAAGTTCTCACACAATAATCCACATATCTCAAAGCTCGTAAGCATAACAACAAATCGTATAATATTCTCCACTCATAACAAAATCAATATGATCAACTCAATTTGAAATATATAGTTCCAATAAAATCTCGAAATATTCGAAGATCCATCACGGAGGAAAAATCTCAATCCAACTCAAAAATTATAAATTCAATTCACAATTCTCTTAAAAATATAGAGAATTAAAATAAATCATTGCATGCAAATTATTTTAAAACAAAAGTCCACTCACAGTTTTAGGCCTAAGCCTGGCGAAATCCAAATTGTCATTCACGCGAAGTCTCCTCGTTTCCTGGCACAAAATCATGTTTAAATTAGGGATAACAATAAATACATCTTAATAAAATTATCGAATCCCATTTTACTGAACCCACTTCTCAATCTCCTATAACTTTCGAACCGGCCTTTAACATTATCCTAGGAGTCTTAGAAAAATCCATAAACCTTAATAGACAAAAATCGATGGCCGGTATAATATTTAATTATCCGTCGATAATGTTAAACTTGAAAAATTCTAAAACCTAACCAAAACTCCTTCAAAAATTACCAAATTTAAACAATAGACTCCTCTTATTTTATACTATTTTTCAAAAGAAAAATCTGCCCAAAAAGTGGTGGCGCCGCCACCAGTGGTGACTGCCGGCAGAAATTTCGGCGAAAACTCCGGCGACCTCCAATCGTCTCCAAATTTTAACAGTAGCTTCTTCGCATCATTTTGAACAACTTTGTAGTTTAGCTCGAAGGCCAATTTTGCCTCTAACTTGGTCAATCTAATAGAAATGTGAAAAATCCCAAATTCCCAAATTATAAACTCTAGATTTTCAAATCCTTAATTCTCCCTACACACTCCAGATTAGACCACCATATTTCACAAGATTGTTGTATTAATCAAACCCATCAAAACCATATTTCACAAGAAACTCACCAAGAGGTGGCATAAGGAGGGAGAAATCCGACAAATCTTCACTGCGCATAGTCGCACATTTAAGCAGTGATTTCTCCTTCACGGTGGCACTATAGCTCCGGCCAGTTATCCTAAAATGTAGGTGGGAGTGCCGGCTTCAAAATGAGACCAAGAACTCGGCCTAACTCCGGCCGACGACGGCCCTGAAAATCACCGATTCGGGAGCTACAGTAACTTTTTTTGAGTTTTTCACTTTTACTAATTCACCTCGAAAAGTTTTCATATTTATTGATTTTTTACCGTGAACAGTACTTCAGAAAATTTTATTTTCTACTGTTTTACCACACGATAACTTTCGTTTTTAGACCATAACTTTTTCATACGAACTCCGATTTGAGCGTGTTATGTATCCACGAACTCGTATTGACGTCCTCTACGACTTCCATAAAGAAAGTTTTCCCAAATTATCGATCCTACGAAAAGTAAACTTTACACCCCTTTACGGTAAAACGGTTACTACAAATGATAAAAGACCACCGTAACCAACCTTAAAAATAATTCTATAATCGGGATGTGACAATAAGTCACAAAATTGAATGATAAGTCATTTAGGGAACTTTTCTATTTTGAATTTGGAAACTTACCTATTTCAATATGAGAAACTTTCTTGTTTTGATTCAAGAAACATACTCTTTGAATCTTTCTCATTATGACTTTCCCAATATGTGAAGCAAGAAGGCCTAATCCTACATGGATATAGCCCACCCTGACCTAAAAATTCAAGAAATGGATTCCTTATTTGTTACCTAATTCATTAATTTCAAAAACACAGAATCTCAATTCAAGGTACAGAACATACCTTAAGAAATTAATTTCTTTACTTTTTTTCAATTTGACAGTCTATTGTAAGGTCAAATTCACCCAAAAACCGGTCAACTTCACTCAAAAACCACCTACATGCAACTTCAACAACCCTAGAAGGCCTATAGGAGCAACCAGAACTCCTAGAACTGTCTGACGCGCCTTCACCAAAAACATTGAATTTTAACAAACTCAAAACATAAAAGTTGTAGATCACAGCAAGGAGAACAACTTTAATACCTGGAGCTTTGATCAATTCGGCCGGGAAGTGGCCCAAAACTGCCCTGAAATGACTGCCTCCACCTCAGCCGCTCCTGCCGCAATGTTGAGCTTCAACTCCACCGGAGGTCCACCCAGAACGCCTTGGGCGTCCTTTCTAGGCTGGTTTGATGCCTCGCCGCCGCCCCACGTCGGAGAACCAGTCGTGTCGGAAACCGGGTTTCAATGCCGTATAGTTCAAGCTAATATGCGTCTTTCCAGGCCGAACTGGACCACGCCACCACCACAGGGAGGCTCTCACGGAGGAGAGGAAGCAATCCCGACCTGCCTCGACGTCTCTGGTGGTTGGAGCTCGCCGCAAAAGTTAGGTCGGGTCTGCTGGGTTCAGGTTGGGTCAGTTCAAATTTTTGGATAGTGATGGGAACGCGCACGCGTGTGCAAGGAGAGAGAAAAATGGGTTATTTCCCCTTTTGGAAAACCTATCATTCTATTTATATACTTTCTAAAAATAGAAACTCAACTTCTGTTGACCATAACTTCTCCACACGGTATTCGATTCACACATGCCGTGTCTCCACGGACTTGTATCGTCCAGCATTACAACTTTCGTGAAGGAAGTTTTCCGAGAAACTCGACGTGAAAAAAAGTCAACCTTTGACCCTTTAAATAAGTCATTTCCGAGTGTCCCTTGACTCCGAACACTTTGACACTCTTCTCGAAGGTACGAATATGCACCAATACTACTAAAATTTTCAAACTTTACACTCGTTAAAACTTTGGGGAAACTAACAGCGCAGTTACAATCCTCTGTAACCCGCTTGGTCCCGGTAAAAGGGTAAATATCGGGACGGGGTGTTACAAATATAAGCCATTAATGTTAAGTCAAGATGAATCTACACCGTTGTTTATAACCCTAATCTTGACACCTCCCCCTCTCTGTCTCTCTCGCTCAAACTCAACTCGCCTCTTTACCTATCTGAAGTTCAAAGCCTCACACCACCCTCGCCTCGCAGCGCCTCGACTCAGCAGCGCCAAGGTCAAAGTTGAGCTTCGAGAACCCTAGAAGGCCTATAGGAGCAACCAGAACTCCTAGAACTGCTGGATGCGCCTACACGCACAGCCACAGCCGGCGGCGCGTGGGCGTCACGCGCCTCCACCAAAAACACCGAATTTCAACAAACTCAAAATATGAAAGTTGTAGATCACAGCAAGGGGAATTGCTTTAATACCTAAAGTTTTGATCAACTCGGCCAGGAAGTGGCCCAAAACCGCGCCGAAAGGACTGCCTCCACCTCAGCCGTCCTGCCGTCGTGTTGAGCTTCAGCTCCATTAGAGGTCCACCCAGAACGCCTTGGGCGTCCTTTCTGGGCTGGTTTCATACCTCGCTGCCGCCCCACGCCGGAGAACCAGTCGGGTCAAAAACCGGGTTTCTAGGCTTAGATGCGTCGTTCTAGGCTGAACTGGACTACTCCACCACCACAGGGAGGCTCGCACAGAGGAGTGGAAGAGATCCCGACTGGCCTCGACGTCTTCGGTGGCCGGAGCTCACCGGAAAAGTTGGGTCAGATCGGCCGGGTTCGGGTCAGGTCAGTTCGAATTTTCAGATAGTGAAGGGAACGAGCGCGCGTGTGAAAGGAGAGAGAAAAATGCGTTATTTTCCTTTTTGCAAAACCCATCCTTCTATTTATATACTTTCTAAAAATAGAAACTCAACTTCTGTTGACCATAACTTCTCCACATGGTATCCGATTTCACACCTGCCATGTCTCCACGGACTCGTATCGTTGAGCACTACAACTTTCGTGAAGAAAGTTTTTTGAGAAACTCGACGTGGCAAAAAGTCAACCTTTGACCCTTTAAATAAGTCATTCCCGAACGTTCCTTGACTCCGAACACTTTGACACTCTTCTCGAAGGTACGAATATGCACCAATACTACTAAAATTTTCAAACTTTACACTCGTTAAAACTTTGGGGAAACTAACAGCGCAGTTACAACCCTCTGTAACCCGCTTGGTCCCGGTAAAAGGGTAAATTTCGGGACGGGGTGTTACAAATATAAGCCATTAATGTTAAGTCAAGATGAATCTACACCGTTGTTTATAACCCTAATCTTGACACCTCCCCCTCTGTCTCTCTCGCTCAAAATCAACTCGCCTCTTTGCCTATCTGAAGTTCAAAGCCTCACACCGCCCTCGCCTCGCAGCGCCTCGACTCGGCAGCGCCAAGGTCAAAGTTGAGCTTCGAGAACTGGGCAACATAGGCCTCAAGCTCAGCTGCGTCGGCTTTGGCGCTTCCCCACTCGGTAATGTCTTCGGCCTTGTCTCTGACGAAGAAGCCATCAACTCCTTTTGGGAAGCCTTTCGCCGAGGCATCAACTTCTTCAACACCTCTAGGTATGTATCAATCCTATCCTTGATCCTCTTCAGTTTATATGTGTTCTTCTTGCATTGTTTATCTTTCTGTTATTCGAACATGCCAAAGTAAGGGAGAACATGTGTATTGATATCGGTGTGTTAGTTGCTGGAATGAGAGCTTATATATGATGCATTATGTTTTACATTCGGTGTGTGTTCAATTTGTAAGTACTTTTAATTAGCTCCTAATTAGCTCAGCAACTTCTAGATCGTCAGCTGTTGGCTTTATTATCAAAGACTCTTCTGGCTCCCCCAATGTGTCTGGTGCGTGGAAGCTTCACAACTCCTCAATTTCTCTAGCTGAATCTAGTTTTCTAAGAGATACATTCAGCTAGCGGAACTGAGTAGAAGGAGACTCATCGCTGCTAAAAGACGCAATTGTCATCAAATTGAAGTAGACAGAGACTCATCCCTCATCATTAACTGTGTTAATGGTTCTTGTGCTATTCCTTGGAAGTTCAAGTCTCTAATTCAAGATTTTTAAAGCTCTAGCTAATTCTATCATCAATATATCCTTCTCTCATACCTTTAGGGAAGCGAATTTTCTCATGGATGTTCTGGCATCGGTTGGCCATTCTCTTCAGTCGCCAAAGTTTTGGTTTGATTGTGTTCCCCCTCAGGTTCAGATGGCTCTTCTTTTGTTGGATGCATAAGAGGGTTCTTGTTGTAATTTATTTTTCTTATATATATATATATATATATATATATATATATATATATATATATATATATATAATCCTTGCGGTAAGGGTTGTCATTGTTTTAGTCCATGCACTTTCTCAATGATCCCTTAAAGGCTGTGATTTTTCGTAAAAATTGATTTGTGAATATAATCAATTATGAATTAAAACAGTTTTATATTTCGTAAATAATACTTAAGACATTAAATGCTTTAAAATCACTTGTCAAGACATTAAATGTAATTTTTCAATGTATTTATCTATATCAGCTTCTAAAAGTAGTCTCAAGGCTACTTCTAAAATTTGTTTCCACTGACCTGCAATTGTAAAAAAACTGCTTCTAAAATATGTTTCCATTTGTAAAAAAACTGTTTTTTTATTTACCAAACATAATAAAGTCTAAAAGTTAAGATAAAAACTGATTTTTTTTTAAAGCAAAGCTGTACCAAACTAAGCCTCAGTCAGCATCCGACCTTTTCGAAGTAGAGAAAGCTAGGGTTTCGATGGCGGCGGCGCTCCATTTGGTGCGAGGATCACAGCAGTGGCTTGACTGTTGTGGCAGGGAGAAGGTTAGGCACAGAATTTCAGTTTTGAGCGGCCGTGGCGGCTCTTGGGAACAGCTTGTTGAGTTTGTCCTCTCGAACTGCAGAGTTTTTTTTTCGACGACTAGATCAGGCGGAGGTCGCATCGGCTTGTTTCGCAACTCTGAGGTTGTGGACAGTTGGGTGGCTTTGGAGTGTGGGTGGTGGTGATTTGGATTGTTTTGATCGATTTGGTTTCTGATTGTACTAGGCGTCGTCGGTGGTTGATGGCGGATCTATTTCTTGTTTAGTGGATTCGAGTTGCTGGTAGTGTGGCTGGGACTTGAGTCGAGTTTGAAGGCGGTGCGGTTGTTCGCTAGTTAGCGCCTCTAATGGCCAAAGATAAAGGACGACTGCTGGAATGGTGACAGAGGGGCTTCGATGGCGACTTTGTATTTGGCGACCACAAAAGGTGAGGGAAGGGAGGTATGGGCTAGAGACTTTAGTTGTACTGGGCTGCATGTTTTGTAGCCTAATGGGCTGGGACTTTGGACCTATCTATCTTTTTTTTTCTCCTTCTTGGGTTGGCTTTGCTGGGTTGTTGAAGGGGTGGCAATGCTAGTCTATGTTACTGATGGAGCAGAGCTGCTTCATTGGATCATGAGTGGAAACATACACCATTGGGTCTTAAGAGTCATACTCACCGGGTTGGCGGCTTTGCTTCACGATTATATAGGTTTAGAGATTTTTTTATTTACTTTCCTAGTGTGTTAATGTTTGTCTTTTTGGATCGTAGGTACGTTTATGGTTGTTTTTCCATTCTTAGTTTGTTAGTTGTATTTATGGTCTTCGGGCTATCCTTATTTGATTGTAATAGTAATTTTTGATCTTTGATCAATGAAATTATCTCTTTCAACGTCAAAAAACTAACCCAAATCACAGGTTCAATCCTGTTTTCGGGTAAACTCGTGGTCCCTTTAGCGGGTGGCACGGCTCCAGAAATAGCGTACTTCCTTGTATTCTGAGTTTTCCTGTGTAAAGAACAAACACGTCAAAGAGGCGTCCCCGGGTTTACCGAGGGAAGCCACTCCGATGCTTAAGTTAGACACTGTCAATTAAGCAGAAAACTCAAGAATAGTCAAGAAGTTGCGCGTCCCCTTACCGGGAGGTCCGCGCTGGTATTTATAGTAGCATTAAAGGCAGCATGCCTTGTCCTTTTCCAATGTGGGAACAGTTTCCCTTGCTTTTCCTTATCTTTACGACCAGCTGGACCCTGACAAAGGACCCAGAGTGGCTTCTCACATTTGACTAGGCTTTCACCCTGTAAACAATACTTCAAGCATAATAAATAATGCATATTTAATAATTGACCAGACATTTAGAGGTTCTTTCTTGAATTGTAACCCGGTAAAGGTGAAATATTAGGTTCCACCTATAAACAAGTCCCCCAAGTCCTCAGTCAAGGGGTACGCTTGGGTGGGGACTTGAAATCTTTTCTTTACCGGGTTACAAAGTTAGCAACCAAACCCGGGGTACCCAGTCCCCCAAGTCCGTACGCAAGCGTAACCCGCAGACACTTCTTGAGAATATAAAACGACGTCTCCGGGTTGTAGTGGGGGGAAACTAAAAGTTTTTCGGTTTTGTGACGCAGCATGCGTGACACGTGTCGTTTTTCTCGAAAAACCGAAACGTCCCTTCAGTGCACGCCTTTAACTGTATAAATAGGGGGTGAGGGTGACAGTTTTGTCTTACCTCCAAACCCGATAACTTTTTCGTGCTTTTTTTTTTGCTTTCGCTCTCTCTCCTGTCGTTGTTTCTTTTGATTCCCAGACTCAAATCTGCCTCAAAACCCCTTCAAACCTTCACAAGTAAGGTATGGCTTCTCCTTCCCTCCTTTTTGTGTGTTTTGGGATGACTTTTGTACTGTTTCTGGGTTCCCAAGAAGATTTTTCTGGATTTCCGCGTTATGCTGGGTGGGATTTCAGCTTGTGGTCGCCGGGTTATCTGGGTTTTTGTTGATGTCCCCGTGTTTTTGGTTTTGCAGATGGCCAATGAAGCAATGGACACTCACGTCCCCGAGTCCAACTTTGTAACCTTCACTGATGGTACCGCTCTCGACCCTCCCGGGTATTCACTGACAGCGGAGGAGATCGTGGAATTGAGGAGCAACTGGAAGATCCCCGAGTCCGTTGAGATACGCCCTTTGGAACCCGAGGACCAATTCTTCGCTCCCGGGGATGGGTGGACGCTGTGCCACGAGTACCAGCTGCGGTGCGGCCTGTCACTCCCGCTGAAAATAGAGGTGCAGTGCCTCTTAGCTGTCAGCAACTTCGCTATCGGGCAAATTGGCCCGAACACGTGGAGACAGCTTCTCGGGTTGTGCGTTATGTACAAAGTATTGAGGCAGCAGATGCCGACATACCACGAGTTGCACGCCATGTACCGGGCCGAGTATTCCCGGAAGGCGGGTTTTAGCGGGACTATCCAATTGAAGTCCAAAGCGACCTTTAAGAAGATCGTCGAGGACCTGCCATCCTCAGTGAGCCGGACCTGGAGGGAGAAAAGTTTCTTAATAAGAAACTTTCAAGACCCGGGATACACGCTCCAAGTACCAGTTGACTTCCAACCATTGATAAGTAAGTTCCTCTTTCTCTCCGGATTCTTCTCTTTTCGCTATCCCGGGTTATAATTATGTTTGTTGCAGATGTCCCCGATATTCCTCTGGAGCCGGTGATGGAAAAGAGGATCCGGAGGATGCTATGGGCCTTCCGTGGGCAAGATGGCCGGAGTTCATACCGGATTTGTAGGCTGTACGTGTACAGCAGGTGCCGGTTGATGGAGCTACCATGTTTGTCCAGTGTCCAGTGTCCTTTGAATTTTTGTTGTCATATGGCATGCTCTTGTGTAACGGGCGTTGTGTTTTTTGTTGTAGCTCTTCTTCCGATGGAGTTTACCAAGCGGAAGAACTGGGGATATACGACGGCTTTGAAGATAAAGCTGTATGGGCTGGGATCCGGACGCAAGCAGCGGATGGTCTACTGTACGATATCGATCTGACCACAAAAGCGGCTTTCCTGCGCCCAGAAGCCGAGCAAGGGGATCTTCAGCAATTCCACGTCGATACCTTGCACTACAACGAGATCCCCGGGTACCTGGCTGAGGTTCTCGGAATAGAGGTGTACCAGGAGGAAGAGGAGGAAATTGATGGGAATCCCGAGGAGGTGGCGGAAGACCCGGTAGTTGAAGAACCGGTGACTCAATTCACCTTAGCAGATGAAGAGGAGATTGAAGAACCGGTGATGAGCGCGGTGCCCTCATCTGTGCTCCCGGGTGAAGAGGGGTTGACTGAAGATGAGGCTGACGACGGGGGTGAAGAGGTTGGAGGTTTTGAAAGGGTGATGAGTGAGGAGAACCTTGAGGGGAGTGACGAGAGCGACGAAGTTCACGAAGTGGAACCCGTTCCCTCTCGCAAACGCACCCGGGAGGCATCCAGCTCGGCGAGGCCCTAGAGGAGGAAGAGGAGGAAGGAGAGGAGGGAGAGGAAGCAGCACCGGGCCATCCACGAGATCATGGAAGAGTTGGCGAGTGAAGGGATGGCGGACATGCCCGTCCAGAGGATGGTGGCGGACATGAAGAACTGTGCCGTGACTCCTGCATCCTGGAGCACGAAGACCCGGTAATTGCCGCCCGGAGGACACAGGAGAAGCTGATGCGAGTAAGTGTTTTCTTTGTGTGACTTGTGTTTTAGGGTTTTGTCTGTTTCTTGATACTGACCCGCTAATTTTTTTTTTGTAGGCGGTCAGGATGTCATACTTGGCAACTGACCGGCTAATCAATGAAGGTATCCCCGAGAGAGAGAGAGTGCTCAGGGACGACCTATGGGCGGCCCGGGACCAGGTGACGGCGAGCGAAGAATGCCTGGCTCGGTTCCGGGAAGAGGCCAGTGCATCAGCGGTTTCGTCTTGGAAAGAGTTGGCCAGGGCAGAAGATCAGGTGGCCGAGTTGGTGGCCAAAAACTCGGAGCTTGAGAGGGTCATCGAGGGTCACCGGGAGGACCGGTGTTCTCAAGATGCCGCTATTGCTCAGCTGACTCAACAGAATCAGGCGCTGCAGCAACAAGTGACTTCTCTGGAGCAGTAAAAAGGAGATTTGGTTCAGGCGGTTTCCCGGGCCAAGGACTCTGCTATCTCCGAGTTTCTGACGAGCCCCGAGTTTGACTTGAAGCTGCGGACGGCAAGGGCTGAGGCTCGTGCCGAAATTGTTAGCGTCGGGATTCGCCAAGGCTGGCTCGACAAAGCGGGTTACGATGGTCACCAAGGTCATGTCAGACCCGATGAGGTTGCAGGCGCCTCCCGGTCGAATCCTGCTGTGGCTGCAAAGCCTAGAGCTCCTACAAACCTGGTTCGGAGTCCCCCGGTTCCTGCTTCAGCAGACCGGAAAGGTACATCCCGTGGCGGGATTGTCGGGGGTCCTCAAAACCGGCCACTACCCCGTAGAGGACAGTTTATCATCCGGCCCCGGGGAGGACGTGGCGGGTCGAGCACTGGCGGGGGTAGCGGGTCGGCAGCGCCATGAGCTGGAGCTTCTGAGGATTTGTCTTTGCTTTTGTAGACTAGTCTGTATTTGTAGCGGTTTGCTACTTTTGTAACTGACCTCTTTGAATGAAAGTATTCAAGCTTTTCCTTCGCATAATTCTTCCTGTGAAATAACACGGGAACTTGACGCATAATATACAAGTGTTGGCAAAATTTACACATATAATGTCGGTTTGGCATGTAAATAAAAATAGTGCCGCTAGGGCTTTACGGGTCCGTTAGGATTTCCATGGGCCGCTAGGGCTTTACGGGTCCGTTAGGATTTTCATGGGCCGCTAGGGCTTTACGGGTCCGTTAGGACTTCCAATGGCCGCTAGGGCTTTACGGGGGGATGCCATTCTATAACACGGTAATTTTTCCTGTAAAATAACACGTTAATTTGATGCATAATCGGCAAGTGTTGACAAAATTTGCGCATATAATGCCGGTTTGGCATGTAAATAAAAATAGTGCCGCTAGGGCTTTACGGGTCCGTTAGGACTTTCAAAGTCTGAAATAAGGCCGTGAAAGGCTTGCAATATTTCAAGTTATGGAGATTACCGGAGATTGCCGAGTTTTGACAGTGAAACAAGGCCTTTAAGGCTTGCAATATTTCACGTCATGTAGATTGCCGGAGATTATCGGAGATTGCCGAGTTTGACAGTGAAACAAGGCCGTTAAGGCTTGCAATATTTCACGTCATGGAGATTACCGGAGATTATCGGGGATTGCCAAGTTTGACAGTGAAATAAGACCGTTTAAGGCTTGCAATATTTCACGTCATGTAGATTGCCGGAGATTATCGGAGATTGCCGAGTTTGACAGTGAAACAAGGCCGTTAAGGCTTGCAATATTTCACGTCATGGAGATTACCGGAGATTATCGGAGATTGCCGAGTTTGACAGTGAAACAAGGCCGTTTAAGGCTTGCAATATTTCACGTCATGGAGATTACCGGAGATTATTGGAGATTGCCGTTTAAGGCATACAAGTAGTGCCGCTAAAGGCTGCATTCACTCAACAAACTGATTTATAAACATAACCCGGTAGGGTTTTATGCATTGTGGGCCTGAAAGGCTTTATATATAACATCAAAACATAATAAATTTGGACATTCATAGATAACTTGGTACCTATTTGGGGAAGAGATGTAGATGTTGTGCGTTCCATGGCCGTGGAAGCGTAACTCCATCTGTACCCCTGATGAAAAACGTGGCCGGGCCCACGACTTCAACAATTTCATATGGGCCGTCCCATGGAGCTTTCAACCCCGTTGGCTTAGGGATAACCTCCTTCATTACCCAATCCCCGAGCTTGAGTGGGCGCTTGATAACCCGGGAATTGTAATGTTTGACCACTTTTTGCTTGTTGTTGATATTCCAGAGATGTGCACGCTCCCGGCGTTCCTCCAGGAGGTCCAAATTAAGGTGAATGCCTTCATTATTGGTTTCCCTGTCAAACAGTTGTACCCGGTCACTTGGGACTTCCATCTCTACCGGGATTACTGCCTCAGAGCCAAAGGTCATAAAAAATGGGCTCTCCCCATTGGCTTCTGTCGGAGTTGTTCTAAGTGCCCACAACACCTCTGGAAGTTTCTCAGCCCATAAGCCCTTTGCGTCCTCCAGCTTCTTCTTCTTCAGAACTTGCTTGATCAGCTTGTTAACAGCTTCAGTTTGTCCATTAGTCTGCGGGTGTGCAGGGGAGGCATATAGCACCTTCGTCCCATTGGAATGTAAGAACTCCCGGAACTCGTCATTGTCAAACTGTGTCCCGTTATCTGTGATAAACGTCTCTGGGATTCCAAACCGGCAAAAGACATTGTTCTAGAGGAATTTCTTAACATTTGCAGTTGTGATCCGAGCCAGGAGTTGAGCTTCTATCCACTTGGAATTATAATCCACTGAGACAATGGCGTGTTTGAGCTGTCCCGGGGCTGTGGGTAGAGATCCAATGAAATCAATCCCCCACATGCAAAATGGATATGGAGAAATGATGACTGATAGCGGGACTGATGGGGCCCGGGAAATGCTGCAAACCGGTGACATTAAAGACAGGAATCTACCACGACTCTGGCATCCTGTTCCAGGGAAGGCCAGTAATATCCCGTTCTGAGGGTTTTGAAAGCCAGGTTACGGGCTCCAAAGTGATTTCCACATACCCCGCTATAAAGTGACTGCAAAACCCGGTCTCCCTCCTCGGGTGTAATGCACTTCAAATCAGGGAAAGTATGCCCTCGTCGATACAGTTTCCCATCACGTATACTATACTGTGCTGCTCGAAGCCGTAATCGTTTGGCCGCTACCGGGTCCTCAAGTAGGGTTCCATGTTGGATGAAGTTAATGAACTCATCCATCCAAGATGGTGGCGGCTTTGCTTCCACTGCGAAAATCTCAGAAAAGGAGAGTGAGATACTTGGTTTGTCCAACGTCTCGACTAGTAGGCCTTTAAACTCGGCATTGGGATCTTCCCCTGTTGCAATCCTAGCCAGAGTATCTGCTCTCGCGTTCTGCTGCCTCGGTATCTGAGTAATCTCAAAGGTGTCAAATTTTTCAAGAAAGAAAGCCGCTAACTTTTGATAGGAGGAAAGATGTGCTTCCTTTGCCTGAAATCCGCAGTTAACCTGCTGCACCACTAGTTGGGAATCACTCAGTATGTGGAGATGCCGGGCTCCCATTTCTTTAGCGAGTTGAAGCCCCTTGATTAGGGCTTCGTACTCAGCCGTGTTGTTTGATGCTTTGAAGCCCCTTAATTAGGGCCTCTCAATGAAAGCACCAATTGTTTCCGGGTAAACTCGTGGTCCCTTTAGCGGGTGGCACGGCTCCAGAAATAGCGTACTTCCTTGTATTCTGAGTTTTCCTGTGTAAAGAACAAACACGTCAAAGAGGCGTCCCCGGGTTTACCGAGGGAAGCCACTCCGATGCTTAAGTTAGACACTGTCAATTAAGCAGAAAACTCAAGAATAGTCAAGAAGTTGCGCGTCCCCTTACCGGGAGGTCCGCGCTGGTATTTATAGTAGCATTAAAGGCAGCATGCCTTGTCCTTTTCCAATGTGGGAACAGTTTCCCTTGCTTTTCCTTAGCTTTATGACGAGCTGGGCCCTGACAAAGGACCTAGAGTGGCTTCTCACATTTGACTGGGCTTTCACCCTGTAAACAATACTTCAAGCACAATAAATAATGCATATTTAATAATTGACCAGACATTTAGAGGTTCTTTCTTGAATTGTAACCCGATAAAGGTGAAATATTAGGTTCCACCTATAAACAAATCACAATAGTCAATTTGTCCAATTCTCGCCAATTAATCTTCACAACTTAGGCTGGTAGTTGCGTGACGCTGATAGTTGGTATGTAGATGATGAACACATCATCGACCTAAGTGAGGAATTAGACGGAAATGACCAGTGGGATTAAAACAGTCGTTCATGGATGTTTAAGATTAAATGAGAACCACATGAGCTGAAACGATGACAAACCCACCCAATGCTACATGAACTAAACACATTGTTGTCCCTAAAGGAAAAATATCGTTTCATAAATTAAGGTGCGCGCCTTGTAGTGAGAGGCCATGGGGCAGAATTGAGACATGATTAGACTACTTCATTAGAGAATTCATTGTTTAGAAACTAATTGTTCGTTTCACCCATGTTAACAGACAGTTATTTAGCGTAGAAGAACTGTGGATAACAAATAATGTTCATAACATACTCAAAAGAAAATTGATGTACGTACGTACGTACATTGATAACTTGATTATGACCAAAAATGGAGGGTCTGTTAATTCCAAAAATAAGTAAAATGGAGATGTGTACGTAGTTGTGCAACGACCATATAACCTATTGAAGGACGCAACTGCAGTTAGTTGCTATGTACATTATTGAATTAAATTGAAGAGTACATATATTTCAGATCTTAACCCAGAAAATCATTTACTCCTCACCAGAAACCACCTGTAACATTCAACTCCGATGCCCTGATATGCAACTAACTTCTACTGATCGAGAGTGAAGACATATTTAGATCTCTTAATTCTTCTTCTTCTTCTTATCATTTTTCTACGATGCCCTGTACGTTCAATTAATTAAATCAATATGAGGTAAGAGAAATTCAAATTTTCGTTGCATAAGTGACTTTTAAGCGATGAAATAAGATTTATCTCATAGGTTTATGCGACGCAAACAAATTCGTCGCATAAACTTATACGACGAAAACTTTTGTCACATAGACTTATGCAACGAAAGCTTAAGAGTTTTTAATAAATTTATAAAAATAATTAATTTAATTTAATTTTCATTTTTGTTGTAATTTAAATTAAAAAAATTAGAATTTTTTTTTTGTTTTTTTGTTTTGCCGGATCGATCTCACTGGAGGAGGAGGAGGAGGTAGTGGTACGGTGGTAGTGGTGGCGGAAGATGAAGGAAGAAGGAAAAAGGAAGAAGAAGAGGAGGTGGAGGTGGTGATGACAACGCGTCTGGTCATGTTGGAAGTCCAGTAGTGTTTATTGGAGTTGTGGAGGGGGCTAAGTCTTGGCAAGGAGTGACTGTTGGATGGTGTTTCGGCACTAAATTAGGTTTTGTGTGAGGCTTTGGCACAATAATTGTGTATTCGATGGAAGAGCCGTCGAGTTCCTATTATAGAACAAGAGATGAGGAATAGATGTTAATCCTCGACCTTGATCAGTGTGGGGGTGAGTCCTTGAGTTTTTGTGCTACCTTGTTATGGCTAAGTGTTGTTGGTTGGTTATTTCTAATTTTTGTTGTTGTTTTGTGTTGTTTGTCGAGAACTTGGAAATCAAGATTTATGGGGAGGCCATGCTCAATTTTTCCATCGAAGTTGGTATTTCAGCAGAGAGCCTTAAAGACATGGGGTTGACTTGAAAGTTCGGTTTCGAACTTGACTCGTATTCTTAAAAGACGCAGCGGGATTGTTAAGGTGAGTAAATCTCACTGAGGTTCTATTGTGAACCATTGATTATTGTATAGTTCATTGATTTATTTTATGAAGTTTGTTTTGAAAAAGGATGTTTTTAGTTTCAAATATATGGACTTAATCGACTACGGTCCATAAGGTAAGTAAAATGAGTTTTCTGTTATAAGAACGATTCTAAAAGTTATGCGGAAAGAACTATATTTGGTGATAGTGTTGATCGTGGTCGAAGGACAATTGTGTGTATTTTGTGTCTTGATTTGTGTGTGGTGTTGGGTGAGAAATGAAAACGGTCGAGTTATGATTCATTGCTAAGTGAGTAAAATCTCACAAGGTCGCTTGAGACCAAATTCTATTATGTTCACATAAATACTTGGCTTATTCTTAAAGAAAATATAATCCTCTAGTTTTAAAATAAATGAACTTGATCAACAACGACTCATTGTAAGTTAAAATAAATATTTTCTGGCACGTGTGATTATAATTGTGGGTCCCTAAATAGTTATTCACGTGAGAATAACTAGGGATGTATATGTATGTATATATATATGTTATTGAGATAAGTGTTGTCTAGTGTCCTTGTGTGGGCTTGTAGACCTTCAGGTCAGTCACAGTTGATAACATTTATTTATTTTGGACCTTCGGGTCAGTCACAGTGGGTGACGTTTTGTTTGGACTTTCAGGTCGGTCACAGCAGTGACGATTTGACAGTATACGGAACCAATGTCTTTGGCTGGGTGGTTGGTTACGATCATTTAGAGCTCTAGTCTGTCTGTCATTACATGCCACGAGCCCCTTCGTGTAGGGCTCTGGGATGCATGTTTATTTGCAGTATCTGGGATGCATGTTTATTTGCAGTAGAGTGAAGTTTGACTTTATTGTCGTTGTATGCCTTGAGACCCTTTTTGTAGGGCTCCGGGATACATGATTTATTTTTCGGTAGACTGAAAAATATGATTGTGATGTGTGATTGAGTGTTGGTGATTCGAAGAGTATTTGAGTGACTCAAATTTTGTATTTTTGCATTGAAATATTGTTATTGGTAAATTATTTGAGTCATTGCATTGTTTTACTCATACGAGCTTTTTAAGCTTAACTGGTTTGTTGTTTACAACCCGGTGCACCATTTCTTGGTGTAGAGGTTGGACATGCAGGTGTTGATCCGCAGGCGTGACTTGGAGATCGGTTCAGGATAGTTTTGGATAATTAGCTGTGAGGCTTGTAATTTATTCTCTTTATTTTGATTGAGTGAGTTGATGTTTTCTCAAATTCTGAGTATTGTGTAACCAGATATAATTATGCGACTCACTTGCTGAGTTTGAATTCAAATTATTACTCTGGATTTGTTGTTGTTGAGTTTGTGAGTTTGCAGGTTTTAAGATTGTTAAGTTTCTAGATGTTATCATGTCCAAATTTTGGAAAAAAAATTACTATTTAAAATTGGGGTCGTGACAAACTCTACGTAGAACCTTCAAACTCAAGAAAGCCGTGAAATAAGATATTACAAGAATGGTGAAATTTGTCTACGGTTCAAAAATCACGTAATTCCGTTAAAGTCTCGATACCGATAAGTGCGGTCAACGTAATTTACCATTCTTTCTCTCTATAGGTAGCCCTATCTTCGAGGGTTATTTTTCAGTAAATTGTTATACCACTGGTTGTGTCTCATCGATTTGAAACTATTTTGTGTTGAAGGTCCGACCCAAATACGTAATTTAGACGGTCAAATAACCATTTTCGTTAGTTTAGGGGTTTGACTTACGTGATTTACCGTCCAGATCGAGCCCTTAACTTTATCGGATCAAGTTGAATTTTTTCCCATGCATGTATTTTATCATGATGGTCATATTATATGGCAGAATTTTCGTTTCTCAAGTTTCATCATATGAATCACGATATGACCACTAATGTTCTATAACTTAGTTACTAAGTTTTAAATAAATGTTTCATTTCAAAAACAAACTCTACGTAGAACCTTCAAACTCAAGAAAGTCATGAAGTAAGATATTACCGGAATGGTGAAATACGTCTACGGTTGAAAGATCACGTAATTCTGATTAAGTCAGTGCTGATAGTTGCGGTCAACACAATTTACCATTCTTTCTCCCTATAGGTAGCCCTATCTTCAGCGGTTATTTTTCAATAAATTTTTATATCACTGGTTGCGTCTCATCGATTTGAAACTATTTTGTGTTGAAGTTCTAGCAAAAATACGTAATTTAGACGGTTAAATGACAGTTTTTGTGCGTTTAGGAGTTTGTCTTACGAGATTGACCGTCCGGATCGAGCCCTTAACTTTATCGGATCAAGTTGAAGTTTTTCACATACATATATTTTATCATGATGGTCATATCAGATGGTCGGATTTTCGTTTCTCAATAGTCAATCAGACACCGAGTGCCACGTGTGGCAATTTTGTCAGTAAATGGTACTTTAGCCGATCAAATACCACGTGTCGTCACCTAAAGTATAGCCGACGACATGTGTTGTTTCGTCGGCTAAAATATCCTCAAAATTTTGAAATCCCGCCAAAAATTTTGAAATTTTTTGCTATATCCTTCATCTCTCTCTATCGTTCTCTTCATCTCTCTTCCTCCTTTGGTGGTAACTCCTTCTCATTCGGCTCCTCCTCCAGTGTGGTGTGGTGGCGGAAAAACGAAAAGAAGAAAAATAATTAATTGAAAGTAAAAGAAATAAAAAATAATAATTAGCCAACGAAATGCAAACTTAAGGCGACGAAATGTAAACTTTAGCCAACGAAATTCCAACTTTAGGCAACGAAATTCAAAATTTAGCCGACAAGTTTCAAATTTAGCAGACGATTTATATTTATTTCTTCGGCTAAAATTTCCACAGTCACACATCGTTGACTAACGGTTTGAGGTTTAGCCGACAAAAATTTTGCATAATTTTATCGGCTAAACATTCTGCGGTCAAAGAATTTTGACCAGTCAACGAAATACCCGTAGTCGGCTATAGAAATAGCCGTAGTCGGCTATAGTCTAAGACTATAGCGGATGACAAATTTTTATTTCGTCAGCTAAAGTATAGTCGACGATCTTTTCCCGACGACCATTTTAGCCTACGAAATTTTGTAACAGACCGACAAAAAATTTTCTTCTGCTAAAGTAGTTCTACTGGCAGTGACCGAAATTCAAATATTTAATTGTATTTTATTTCCTTAAATATGTGTTTGTAGTTGTATATGTTCGACCCCCAACCTCTATGTAAGAGGTCCCCAACCAACACAACTCAATACATGCAATACACCAAATTCTCTACCATTCTTTACAAACATCGATATTTTTATCCTCACCCTAGCTAGCGTAGTTTTATTCTTCTTTTTGTCGTTTTCTTTAATTTTTGCACTCTATCTTTCTAGCAATTTACTCTTCATTTCTTTACTTTTTGTGCAATTTAATTCCTCACAGTTTCTTTCCGCTCTTTGAATTTTGTTCTTTAATCTTCTGCACTTAATTTCTCACAAATCTATATCAAAAATGACAAAAAAAGAGGAGCAATATCAGTGAAAACGTAAAAATTCCTTACAACAAAGGTTATAGAGAACCTAAGGCCGAGACGGTTCCTTTCTCGGCCTATAATCGCTTTGAAGATGTCAGATCAGATGCAAAATTAATCAAAACTTTGCTTAATTGGCCAACTTGCAGCGAGTTGGCACGCCTGCGCAATCAAGAAGGACGATTACGTTTCAAGTCTCTCTGACTAAAAGAGAGATTGGGACGATTTTTTGAGGCAAACAGGTAGAAACAAAATTAAAAATGGGGAGATGGAATTGAGAAACAGCAAAAAAATGAGTAAAAGTAAGAAAAATTTAGTGAAAGAGGAGGAAATAGAAACGAAATTCAAAAATAAGGAAGAAGAAATTGAGAAACGTCAATTAAAAAGTCGAGAAAGGGATGATCTACCTTCACTCAACTATGTGTAATAATTAGTTTTTTTAGGTTTTCAAATCTTTACCTGTGCTCCAGCCCGGTCGAGATCCACCCCTGAATACTGAATGTGTTGCTGGATAAATGCTACTAATTATTAATTTATCAAGATTTAACTGTATTGGGACTTATTGGTAAGTAGTTACGTACCGAAAGACATTGAAACCCGGAGAGATGTCTTCAATTGTTTGGGAACACATCTATACTGTCCTAGTAGATGTACGCGTCTACAGCCCAGTCTAAGAATCTTTACAATGTGTTGCTGGAACAAATGCTACTAAATACTATCTTTTTACAACAGCTTGTGACTTCATAGTTGTTTTTTCACTACTAAATACCATCTAAGGTTTTGTCTCATATAAAGTAAAAGGTATCGCTCAACTTAACTTGTTTGAATCAAGAGTAAAAACAAATCTGACTTATTATATTTTTTTAAAACAAGAACGGATTAGTAATGTAAATCTACAACATTCCACAAATAATAAATATACAACATATTTAACCTCAACTTAATGTTGGTATATACAATTGTTCCGTTTTAAAAAATAACTGTTAAAACCCAAACTGCTAACCCAACATAAAAAAGATATCGCTCAATTTTACTTCTTAGAATCAAGTCTAAAAACAAATTTGACATTTTATAAACAGTAATGTAAATATACAACACTATATATGAATATACAACACATTTAACCTCTCCTTAATATGCACAATTGTGTTAAAAAACTGCAAGCCCAAGATGAAGTCCAACACTGTTCACTTACGAACAGTACATCAACAACTAGTATATAGTAAATATTCATTAATCAATTTCAGAAAAATCTAGTACCTTCAACTGAAACATCATCTCAAATCTACACTAGTGGATTATGGCTCCTAGCCGATGGAACAATTCCCTCTCCTAATAGTATTTTTCTGTCTCCTAAGCTTTTATCCGACGGAAATTCCGTCGACTAAGATCCGTCGGCTAAGACGCATCGGTGAAGACCGTAGCCGACGGAAAATTTTATTCTGTCGACTAAGAGACAACCTAGTCGACGGAATTTCTGTCGACTAAGATCCATCTACTAAGATCTTAGTCGACGGAATAAAATTTTCTGTCGGTTAAGTTCCTAGGAGACAGACATATTTTAAAATAAAAACAAATTAATAATCATCTTAGGAGACGGAATTTCCGTCGGCTAAGATCTTAGCCGACGAAATTTTTAAAAAAAAAAATTAAAAAATAAAAAACTCTTAGCCGACTGAATATTCCGTCGGTAAACCTAAACAAAATTTAAAAAAAAATGGAGATCGATCACTGAAAATCCACCGCCGGCTATCGATCTCCGGCAAGAATTTCGGCCATTCAGATTCCGCACACCACCATAATCAAAAACCACCACCCATCACCACACACCACACACACCACCACCACACACAAGAGAAGAGAGGAGAGGAGAGATTTTGGAGAAATAAAGAGAGAAGAGAATATTTAAAGAATTTTTTTTTGATTTTTTTGAAATTTTTTCAAAAATTTAGTGTGGGGATTTTAAATTTTTAGCTCTTAGCCGATGGAATTCAATAATTCTGTCGGCTAAGTATTTGAAATTTTTTCTGAAACTTTGGTCCAAAATTTTGCGCGGGAAAATTGTTTTGATTTTTTTGCCCTTAGCCGACGAAATTAAATAATTTCGTCGACTGAGGGGTTAAAAATTATTTTTTGTTTTATTTAATTCTGACAAAATTATTTTTTCTCATACACATATTTCAACATAATGATGATATCTGATGGTTGGATTTTTTTTGAATTTTGACGATCGAAATCACAATATGTCTACTAATATTATATAACTTGTTTACTAAGTGTTAAGTAAATGTTCCGTTTCAAAAACAAACTATACGTCGAGCTTCAAACGAAAAAAAGTCTTGAAATAAGATATGACCGAAATAGTAAAATACGTCTACATTTGAAAAATCACGTAATTCCGGTAAAGTCTCGGTGCCGATAGTTGCAGTCAATGCAATTTTCCATTCTTTCTCCTTAGAGGTAGCACTATCTCCGGTGGTTATTTTTCATAAAATTTTTATAGCACTGGTTACGTCTCATTGATTTGAAAATATTTTATGTTGAAGGTCCGGGCAAAATACGTAATTTAGACGGTTAAATGACCGTTTTCGTGTATAAAGGGGTTTGACTTACAGGTAAGGGTGACCATTCGAAACCGAAAACCGAAAAAAAAACGAACCAAAAAACGAACTGAAACTGATAAAAACCAAACCGAAAAACAAAAACTGGACCGATCCGGGTATGTATGGTCCGGTTTGAGATTTGGGTTCCGTAGAAACCGGACCGGACTAGAAAACCATAAAAAAAACTTATGAATTAAAAGGACTTTAATTATGTAGTAGGAAGGAAAATGACTTTAATTATGGAAGAAAAATTATCAAAAAACTCGTGAAATAAGATGTGTTCAAAATGGTGAAATACGACTATGATTCAAAAATCACGTAATTTGGGTAACGTCTGAGTGCCGATAGTAGCGGTCAACCCTATTTACCTTTATTATTTCCTATGGGGAGCCCTATCGTCAGAACGTAAATGTCCCAAAATTTTTATATGGGCAGCGTCTTATCTACGTAAATGTTTTTTGTGTAGAAGGTTTGACAAAAATACGTAATATAGAGGTAGATATGAGCGTTTCCGTGTGATAAGTGATGATGGATCAGCGTTGACCGTTTCGATCGAACCCTTAACTCTGTCAGAACCAGTTGAATTTTTACCACATAAATCTTTCGTCTTAATGATCATATCTGATGCTCGAATTTTAATTTTTGACTTTTAGTCATCGGAATCATAATATGCATACTAATGTTGTATAACTTGTTTATTAGGTTTTAAGTAAATGCACAACTTTGTGAACCAGCTCTATATAGAAGCAAAATTATCAAAAACTAGTGAAATAAGATGTGTTTGGAATGGTGAAATAAGGCTATGGTTAAAAAAAGCATGTAATTCGGGTAACGTATGGGTGCCGATAGTAGCGGTCAACCCTATTTACCGTTATTATTTCCTATGGGGAGCCCTATCGTCGGAAGGTAAATGTCCTAAAATTTTTATATGGGCGATTGTGTCTCATCTATGTGAGTGTTTTTCGTGTATAAGGTTTGACAAAAATACGTAATATAGAGGTAGATATGAGCGTTTCCGTGTGATAAGTGACGATGGATCAAGGTTGACCGTTTCGATCGAGCCCTTAACGTTGTCGGATACAGTTAAATTTTTTACCACATACATCTTTCGTCATAATGATCATATCTGACGGTCAAATTTAAAATTTTGAATTTTAGTCATCGGAATCATAATAGCATACTAATATTGTATAACTTGTTTATTAGGTTTTAAGCAAATGCACAACTTTGTGAACCATAAATTATCAAAAAACTCGTGAAATAAGATGTGTTCGAAATTGTGAAATACGGCTATGGTTCAAAAATCACGTAATTCAGGTAACGTCTAGGTGCCGATAGTAGCAGTCAACCCTATTTACCATTATCATTTCCTATGGGGAACCCTATCGTTGGAAGGTAAATGTCTTTAAATTTTTATATGGGTGGTTGCGTCTTATCTACGTGAGTGTTTTTCGTGTAGAAGGTTTAACAAAAATACGTAATATAGAGGTAAATATAAGTGTTTCTATGTGATAAATGACGGTGGATCAGGGTTGACCATTTCGATCGAGCCCTTAACTTTGTCAGATCCAGTTGAATTTTTTACCACATACATCTTTCATCATAATGATCATATCTGACTGTCGAATTTTTGTTTGTGAGTTTTAGTTTTTGGAATCACAATTTTCCTACTAATGTTGTATAATTTGTTTAGTAGTTTGTAAATAAATGTACTACTTCGTGAACCATAACAATTTTCACTATAATGATAATGAGAAGAAAAATTATCAATTTTTTTTTTTTAAAAAAAACCGAACCGGACCAAACCGTAGGTGTGGTTTGGTTTGCGGTTTGGCCTATGGAATAGTAAAAAATCGAACCGGACCAGACCGAAGTATAACATTCGTTTGGTTTGCGGTTTGGAGTATAAACAGAACCGAAATAGACCAGAGCCAGCCCTACTTACAGGATTGACCGTAAAGATCGAGTCATTAATGTTGTTGGATCAAGTAGAATTTTTTTTTCTATAGACATATTTCGGCTGAATGATCATATCAGATGGTCGGATTTTTCGTTTCTCAAGTTTGATCATCAGAATCACAACATGTCTACTAATGTTGTATAACTTGTTTATTAAGTTTTAAGTAAATGTTCCCTTTTAAAAACAAACTATACGTAGAAGCTTCAAACGAAAAAAAAGTCGTGAAATAAGATATGACCAGAGTGGTGAAATACGTCGACGGTTGAAAAATCACGTAATTCCGGTAATGTCTCGGTGTCGATAGTTTAGGTCAATGCAATTTAGGGGTTTGACTTACAGGATTGATCGTCCGGATGAAGCCCTTAAATTTATCGGATCAAGATGAATTTTTCTCATAGACATATTTAAATATATTGATGATGTCTGACGGTCGGATTTTTGTTTGTGAATTTTGATGATCGAATCACAACAAGCGTACTACTTACCATTATTTATCCCTATAGGAAGCCCTATCATTGAGAGGTAAATGTCTTAAAATTTTTAGATGGGCAGGTGCGTCTCATCATGGTGAGAGTTTATTGTGTTGAAGGTTTGACCAAAATACCTTATATAGATGCAGATTTAGGTGTTTTCATGTGTTAAGTGTTTAGAAAAACTAAATTTTGAATCCTTAAACGAACTCGATGGCCAAAAAACCCATATATCATGCCATTAGCCATGAGTTTGACTTGTATGCCCGTTTCGCTTCTAGATTGGTATCACAATAGTCAATTGGACACCGAAATATCCATAGTACAATTTTGTAAGTAAATATTATTTTTAATTTTAGCCGACGAAATATAAACTTTTTCGTCGGTTTTGAAAGATCTTAGTCGACGGAATATAGTTTAGATTCCGTCGACTATGCTTTTTGGTCTTAGCCAACGGAATACGAGATTTTCTGTCGACTAAGAGCTTTCTTAGCCGACGGAAATAGCCAGGATCACAGATCCGTCAGCTAAGAAAAGCTTAGTCGACGGAAATTTTCGACGAACGTATTCCGTCGGATAACAGGTTCTTAGTCGACGAACTTTTTCTCCTAGCCGACTGAACTATTTCCTTCGGCTAAGAGTGCAAATCCACTAGTGCTACCTAGATATATAGCACAATCTGGAAGCGTCGCTACAAAAACTAAACGATAATAACCCTAGGTAAATGTCTACTTAAGTAATATATACGTGTTTGTCTCCATACATATTTGTATGACATATATCAAACCTGTTAACCGTCCGATCGGATTTAAAAAAATGATAATCACGGCTTGATGTATACTATATATGTATATTAGAATTTTCTTAACATATACCAGCTATTCGGACGTACAACTCAACCTAAGCTGCTATAGGCAGTCCATTATAATCAGAGGCGATATTTGTAACAATCTAGAATTAATAATAAGTTACGCAATTGTACATAGAAAACAAGATATGGATCGTGTTACAGAAGTGAATCTATAACAGAAAATTTGACATAATACTAAGTGCAGTCCTTGATCGATCATGAAAGGTAAACTTCCGCATGCAGGTACGATGGGTGTGATTATTGTGAGGTAAGCTAGAAATCTTCTCTTTTTTGGCGAAAGCTAGAAATCTTTTTTGGAGGTACCATAACTCTTGGAATGGAAATCCATGAACAAAACGAGAAGAGAAACATAGAAGAAAATGTTGAAGCACCAACCCCAGATCCCAGAGCAACCACAATCCTTG
Source organism: Comarum palustre (assembly GCA_951800085.1). Classification (NCBI taxonomy): domain Eukaryota; kingdom Viridiplantae; phylum Streptophyta; class Magnoliopsida; order Rosales; family Rosaceae; genus Comarum; species Comarum palustre. The sequence goes on from OX637576.1 coordinate 7,779,281, forward strand.
TTGAAATGATAGTAGAGCATCCACACCAACCCAACAAAGCTGGACATGAACTGAAATATCTGAAACTCGGTCACTCTCCTCTTCCACTTAGGCCTCGCTCCCAGAGTCGACAGAAGGTAGTAAGTGTACATGACCACATGGACGGTGGCGTTGGCAACGATGACGGCCGGGAAGAGAGACTGGGAGGTGTGGAGCCAGAGGTAGCACATGAGCAGGACCATGGTGTGGTGGTAGACATGGAGGAAGGTGAGGCGGTGGAAGGAGCCGCTGACGATGATGAGGAGTGTGTCGACGAACTCGTAGATTTTGGAGAGGTAGAAGATGTACGCCCAGAAGAAGAGCGGACCTGTCGGCGGTGTTTTCGGTGGGAGGCAGATGATCCAGAAGGGGTAAGGCGCGTGGGAGAAGATGGTGACCAAGGAACCCATGGACATGACGAGTGACAACACCAGCAGGATGAGGTTGTGGACGATCGTGACCGGTTTCAGACGGCGGGGCTTGATGAGCGGGAGAGGGATGCTGGAGAGGAAGAGAGTGAGAGCGAGGTAGGAGACGACGGTAACGGCAAGGAAGAGTGGAGTGGAGCATGGAGTCTCCCCGGGGATCCACTTGAAGTTGAGGATTGTTGGGTGATTAACCAGCCAATACTGGAAGGTACCCTTGATGGTAACGTTGCTGTCCATTGACTCACGCGCCGCCGTGGTAGAAGCAAAGCTTGGTTAGGATACAATGGATCAGGAGCAGCTAGCAAGAGTAGTATTGGGAAGTGGGAAGAATGGAAGGGGGATTTGCTTTATCTAAAGAGAGCAGGAGATCGAAGAGGGGAAAGGCTCTGAAGCTGGGTAGTAATGAACACTGAATCATGGATCGCCTACCTCATGTCGCTCCAATTACTGCTTTGATGTGTTCCATTTAAGTTTCAGCTGGAGTACATTATGAGAGCCCTAGCTACCATGCTCCCAGAGCACGGTAAAGTTTTCAACGAGAAATAAAGAAAGTACGAGCTCGGCTTTAATGAGTTTGATCTGCCTAGTCTGCGTTTAGTTGAGAGTTTTACATGAGGTTGTTGGGTACACATGTGATCGAGGATCAACACCAACACTTATGTCCCTTCTATAAATGAATTTTAAAATGATCTCCGTTCTTCTGTTCTTCCTTTGTTTTATATTCCCCTACAAGTTTTACTTAATTTTGGGTAAACCACATTTTATGCGAGATTAATTGCAGTTCACTTGTGGTTGTTGATTTTTTTCTCCAGGATTATATTTCTGTGATGTAAATGCCCGGGAAATTATGTAGTAGTACGTGCCCTTTATAAGCTAGCTTAATTGGTAAAAGATGGCTTTCACAAGTGCTCCGCAATTTACTAATAGGTAGTGTTACCAAAGAGTTATAACCTTAATTCTTATGCGTGGTATATAAAAATATTTGTTATAATTTCACATAAATATCTTATCAAATCATAATATTGCATTACCAATCATACATTTTTATTTCCTTTTACATTTTAAGAAATAAAATTAATGATATTAATGAATTATATGAGGTGATGAAAATCAATATTTCGTAATAATAACAGTCATTAATTAGGTAAAAATATAAGGAATGTTTCTTACACATTGAATTAGGTGAAAATCGATTAACTTTTTTCTTTCAAATTCGAATCAATTTCGTCCAAAAAATAACACCTTAAATTTGAATATATATGCAAATTAATATATGCCAAAATTTAAGAGGTAAGAATTCAATAAAAAAAGAGGTAAGAAAATATTTCTTGTGACACTATCTATATACATATATGATTTTGTATATGTATAAAAGCTTGTTTATAACATATAATTGAAGAAGTAAATAGGGTAGAGAGAAAAGAGATAGCAAAGAGAATCTTCTTATTCATTGATAGAAACTTCCTTATATAGAGAAATACAGAATATCATTCCGATATAGATAATGAAATATAATCTTATTCTATCTAGTAATCCAAGTTATATAAGGCCAAGACACACATGACAAAATATTCTAGAACACTCCCCCTTGTGTCACGCGACTTCATGTCTTTGATGCTTCGATGTTGCCTAGTCAAAAAAACCTCGTCAAGTAACAAAATCCATGTAGAAGAAACTGAGCCTTGATCGTAGGAGAAAAAGAGTGCAGTGCATCAACTACTTCATTCAGAACACGATCATTCATGAACAACTTCATGTTGATTAATAATCTCTACAAGAGACAAGCAGTGCATGCGCTGTTGTCTCGTTAAAAACCTTGTCAAGCAAAAACCCAGTGGGAAAAAAGTTTTGGTCTAAGGAAAAAGTGCACAACCGCACCCTTCACATTTGATAGCAATATGTATGTGCTAAACTCCCTTGATCCTTAGATCATTCATAGGAGTTCGAATTTATTTAGCATATCAATGTGTTTTAACATGTTTTCAAATGTGGCATCGGTCAATGATTAACTAGATCATACCGGATTGTCCTCATAGATCTTAAGGAGAATGCTGCTTGGGAACTCAAATCATATGTTAGCATTGAAAGTCAGATTCTAGCGCAGCACGACCTTTGGGAATTAGAACAACCGTAACTTTCTCTAGAAAATACATATGAATGAACCGTAAACGGTTTTGGAAATTAGACTCATTTAGGTTTCCAACCGTATATTATACATATTCTGGTTCATTCGGAGATATTCACAAAAAGTTGAAGTTGGCTGTTATTTGCAAAATCAGACTCTCAGACAGATCTGTCCTACTTTACGAGAATAGTCATAACTCACTCAATATGATAGCTATGATGAAATGTTTGGTGTCTTGGAAAGTAGACACATAGACCTTTCTAATTGTACCAATTTTACAGTTTTTGGATGAGCGAACAGTCCTGTAGGTATCGTGGAAGTTGACCTACGAAGCTTGACAGATTATGATTTTGGTTTTGATGTGTCTTTCTTATATGGGGATGAAATTGCCCGAAAGGATGTCATTATGTCATTTCAATGGCGTTGCATTAGCGTACAACTACACTTAGCTTTATAACTTTTCATAATGAATGAGAGGTCAAGTCTTTCGTATCATATAAAGTACATTAATGCGTCTTAGCATACTTAGATGAAAGTTTTATCTCTAAACCCATCTCAATCGTTCTTTAGACAGAACAATGGATCTCTATTTAGACTTTGACTAATCATGAGAGCATATGTAGGCCTCACCTTTAGAGTGCCTAAGCCGATAGATGAGATAATCACCATCAACACAATTATCGAGTTCATTACGAGACCGTGTCTTTCCTAGGATCTTTTTCATTCTAACTTCAGATGTTTGATACATATTGACATCTCTTGATCTAACAAGAGTCCATGTAAATCAGGAATAAACACGCAAGGGCACAATTCATCATATCCCTTCCAATCAAGTAGTTACTTAGTGTGTGTTTCTGACAATGCTTGTACACACGCGCTCTTGTGGTCTAGAGCAACTTGATTTGGGTGAATGAAGTCTGTCCAGGATCTTCATGTATATCTCTGATCCCAAAGAAATGTAACTCAACCACGTTCATAAGCTGCATGTTCAGTTATTTGGAAACTACCAAACTTAAAAAGTAGTGGAGTTCAATGACATCCATTACGAGAGCATATCTCATCGTAGTCAATTCCAGTGCGTGTTAGTGAGAAACCTTGCCCTATAAGATGAGTCTAAACTCTTTGTTTCACTACGCTATCTAACAAAGGCATAGTTGATAGGGTTTCAATTTATCAACAAAGTGTGTTTCAATAATAAACTCATTATTCCACGTTCTCATGTACACTAGTGTATTTGTAGAGATCTCTATTCATGTCCTTAGATTTGACATTGAGACGTCATCCAATGATAATCACAATTCAGACTTCATGAGACAGATTTGAGTATCACTGATCAATGGATCAGGTTGTGTTAAAGCTTGCTTTTTCCTAGTGTGAATACATATCAAACATAAGGGCATCTCTATCTTTTAAGGAGTCACACGGCCTTGTGACACCAGTTTTGCCACTACATGGCATCATCATATCACCACTCATGGTGATGGCGCCAAGACCAACTTCTTTTGGTCGCGCTATGTCCTCTTGATAGGACATCAATCCTTGCATACATATTTGCAGCATGTGATCTCGTCAATTAGATATTTGGGGATCAAGATGAGACCTGGTGGGGATAAACCACGACATTTACGTCGTTCCACTTGAACACTTGTGTTCTTATCTCCCCTAACGGCGGGAATATTGTCTCACCAAAATAAAAATCCCCAATTTAGCAGTTAAAGAAATCGTCTGTCAAGGCTTCTACATAAACAGATTGTAGGTGAATGTTCATATCCAGCCAAAATACTTATTCATCTCAAAAGACCAATCATTAAGCACAGTGGCAGAGCGATTTGGCATCTAGATACAATATCTAGCCGAGCTCAGGATTGGAGATCCATTTCAATCAGGCCGAGCTCAAGGATTGCAATTCTATTTCAATCCTCACATATAGTCGCGAGCAAATAGATGAATAAGGTTGTAGATGAATAGTAAAGCTGCATGCAAAATTACATAACCTCATGTTCAAAGATTAGTACGCATCATAAAACTTCAAGCAACAAGCTAAAGTTGTAGGCTCGACGAGACCATATTGATTATGAACATAGGATACGGAACGCTTCAACTTCTCCTGATAAAACTTCTTTAAAGAATGAGTAGTGAGCTCAAAAAAGTATAAGCAGCATAAGTAGATAATGGTGTAACACATGACTAGTGTGTTTACCCTTCAACCAATCACCCTAGAGCATAAAAAGTGTCCACAAGTTGGTTGTATCAATCTACATGATTTGATGTACAAATGAATTATTTTCTTGTGTCATTTAGCATTGGAGGGTCTCGCTCCTTTTTAGCTAAAGAATAGGCTATCAAAACGAGTGATAAGCATTGCAGGGGGGGCAATGAAACATCAAGGGAAGGTTTAACGCACCTTAATCGCTTGAAGTGATGTCAATGAGAATTTCTCAAAATTTAGATCATAATATCTTTTTCATGGTGTCCAAATCGATCAAACCAAAGCTTATATGAGTCAGTGTCTCAAAATAAAGTATAATTGGTGACAACATAGGATTCGATATTCGAATCTTGGTGGCATACAGTACACTAGATTGACTCATGAACTTTTCCAAGATGCACTTCAGTCTACATTCATGAGAAGTTATACACAAAATAACTCTTTGTCATTTTTAACCAGTAGCGCAACTGTTCTTGATGAAACTCAACATGGTTGGGTTACTTCTCAATTAGAGAGCATATGTGACATGCATCATGGTCACAAATGATTTACATAGCAAAAAATCCAAAGATAGTTGTCGGTTCTTTAGACTATTGTGGATAATTGTACTATCTGTAAGGCACTTAATGTCTCCATAAGACTTATCTACAAACAAGAGGTAGATATATGAGTAAATAGTTCAATTTCAAACCATTTATAGGGATTGAAAAGGTGCTACAAAAGGCAACAATCCTGAGAGTGCATAAAAACTTCCGCGCAGAATGACCTTCGTGCAGTAAAACAGTCATAAATTCTTCGTTAAAATAGATATGAACTAACGGTCAACTGTTCTGAAAAATAGACTCATACAGCTTTTCAGTGATATAAAATAGGCGTTCTAGTTCATCTGGAGCAGTTCACAATGCTCGTTCGAAGTTTCTGTCCAGGGAGGGACAGATTTGCTGTTTTTGCAGATTTGACACTTGCAAAGCATTCTAAGCTTGCAAACTCGCGTGGAGGCTTTAAGCCTTAGCCGAGGACATGCGTGCTCATCTTTGATGAGTCCGAGAGAGTCTTTAACGTCTTATAAAAGGTGACAATTGGTTAAATAGCGTAGGGAAAACCAAAATCAAAGTCGTTCGGTAGCTCCGAGTCAATATGACCTGTTATGTACGTGGAGGTTCGGTAGTGTGAGGCACACTAAAAACCACTATCTCCTTAATTTTATACGATCATAAACATCACATTGAGCTCGGATGAGCCTACTTATAATTTGATAATGGTAAATCCGCTATGTATAAAATACTTAACCAGAAAACACGTCACAATCCTCTTTGAGGATGCATAGCCGCGTGTCTCCTTCCTTTGGGAGAAACGGAATTCACTCTTTTGGATTACAAATAGTGTCATAGTCTAAGGACGATGTAAATTATACATCTTTGTTGAAAATCAATACAAACCATGTAGACAAAGGAACAATTTCGTGAACGAAATTACATTTATAAAGCGTTATGAAACTGTGAAAAAGTAAACATTAATCATGACATTCATATAATGTCGTATTACATAGATTGGAAAGGAGATAGCAATCTCAATCTGTACAATTGATATCTAATGATTCTTTTGTACATTTTTGTATGCTGTCACGATTGTAGAATTAGCTTGACATCTTAAACCGGTGAATAATTGATCAGCAATGGTTACATCGTCATGAGCTGACGTGATTAGATTTGATAATTTGGTGTCTAGACTAGGAGTGCAGTCACTAAGAGCCGGAGGCGCCTCCCCCTCTTTTCTAGACATTAGAGCTGCTTCTTTTGTCGTTGCCATGACCTACATTGTCTTCCCAACACTAGAGGAAAATCTCATATGTGCAGAATAATACGTTTATCTCATTAACGTATATTATAATTCCACCAAAGATTTGTGGAACAGGATGCCATGAAATATTATTGATGATATGTAGTCAAAATAAGTGGTGAACAATCCACTTGATTAAGAACTCAACGACTAGATCAAAGGTATATGTACGTTTCAAGAAACGCTCCATGAGTGCATCCACAGTACTTTGTGGTCATTACTTTTTGCACATATTATCATTAAGGGAATTTGTTGATATAGCGCGTCAAAAATTTGAGCGCAAGAGATTATATATCTCGGCATCTAGGCTTAATAACCTCATGGTCAATATTTGTGGTGAAGTTCTTTATAATGAAAAATTACACATCTAAGTCAAATTCATGTGAGTAGAATGTTAAATTGCTCTTGCATACAAAACCAAGTCGTATGTTTAGTTTCAAGATCAATTATGGTCACTAATACGATGCATTATAAGGTTTGTCTCTTTCTCAAGGATCTGAGCTTCTCAAAAATCATGTTTTGAGGCAAACCTAAAAAGATGACCCCGATTTGAGGATTTTAAAAATCCTGTAAAGTACACAAAACCAAACAGGAGAAAAGTGGTAGGAGAAGGGAGAAGGGATTCCCCCTCCCGAGTTATTTGAATTGTGAAATACCTTATATATAAAAGCTTACTTTCTAGTCTGTCAAATAGTATGTTTTATAAAAGCTGCTTTGCAATATCCAAGCTTAATGCCACGTGTGTGCAGTGAAGTTGCTCATGTGATTCCAATTCTATTTTGATTTATGTGCAGTAAGAACATGAAAAAACAAAACATATGGTTAGTCATATTTCACCATAAATATAATTCAAAAAAACTTTCAAAACTTTAAAATATGAAAGAAAAACTGAAAAATTAACGGCTGAATATAGGTGGACGATAGCCGAGGACTAACGACCGGAGGAAGTTGGACGGGGGCCGAAGAAAAGGTTGAACAATGGTGGTCGGACGGAGGAAGAGCTGAGGGGGTGACTGACCTTTTTGGATAAATATCGGTTAGGGAAAATCTGATGAGATGGTGGCTATCAACTCAAAAGCTGCTTATAACGTGAAAAAGTAATTGGGGTAGAGAGAGAAGAAATAGTAAAGAGAATCATCTTATTCATTGATAAGAGCCTCTTTATATAGCGAAATATAGAATATCATTATGGTATAGATAAGAAAACATAATTCTATTCATTCTATCTAGTAATCCAAGTTACATAAGGCCAAAACACATATGACAGAATATTCTATAACAACAACAAATATATATATATATATATATATATATATATATATATTGTTGTTCTAGAATATTCTGTCATGTGTGTCTTGGCCTTATGTAATTTGCAAAACCAACCATGAATTTCAATACATTTTGTTATGAAAATGTAAATTGAAGTAAACGTCATAGTAAAACAATAAAATTTGAACAAAAGATTAAGCAAGGATAAGATAGTATTTTTCTTCAATTAATACATAATATAATTTGGCAAATTGATGATGTGTTTTTATGAATTGACTGACACCTAGAATTAAGACCACAAATCTTAAGCCTTATTAAGACCACAAATCATTTTCCTTTACGAATATTTTAGATGTGAGACAGTGGTCAATTTGTGATTTCGTGTCATGATCGAAGAAGGGAAACCTAGCCTTCGAGAGGTTATTGTATAACTTCGACCGCCATTAGCGCTAGTGTGTTTTGGCTCATAGCCGACTAAATATTTTCATCGGCTAAGTCCAATCACTACTAGGACGAAGGTTTTAACCGACGAAATTTTTCGTCGGCCTTATAAAAAAATTCGTCGGTTATAGTTAAAGCCAACTAAACTTCGTCGGCTATAAGCTCGTCAGTTACAGTTTTAGCCGACAAAATAAAAAAATCATCAGCTATTGTCCTAAATAAAAGCCGACGAAATTTTTGTCGTCGGCTATACTCCTCAACTATAGCTGACGAAAATGTCTTCGGTAAAACCTCGCACAGCTGGTCAAAAATGTTTGACCAAGAAAAGTTTAGCTAACAAAGCGTAAAGAATTTCGTCGGCTAAACCTACTATAGCCAACGAAAATTGGTACTGTTCGTCGGCTATAGTCTAAAATTAAAGTAAAACAAAAATGCTGAAAATTTTAAATTAGCATTCCCAGCAACCTGCAAAATTCACCAAAACAATTGCACATAAGCCAACACAAAACACGTTTTTAATTTCTAAAAATTAAAACTGTTTACATACATAACAAACTAATCTACTACGAAATCTATATCATCTAAATTCAAGTCCGGCTCCGGGGGTTGCTGCTGAGGAGGTGGGGTTGTAGGTGGAGGAGGCGGATTTGGAAGCGGGAGTCAAGAGCCACGGCAGCGGCAAAGTCCCTTTTGTACTCGTACACCTTTTGTTAATGGATATCAAACTCTTGACGCATCCTCTCATTTTCTTCACGCAGCCTCTGGTTCTCCTGCGCCTACCTCTGAAGTTGCTCCTCTAGATAAGCATTGTTGCTAGTCGAGGCCTTGCGTATGAATCCAGGAGTTTTTTTTAGGACCCCCTTGCCCTTTTGTCCTAGTCCCTGACTGTAACACCCTGGAAGAGGGAGCTACTGTTGCCATGATCTTAAGCCAATAAAAAGCCAACAAGTTCGAATGACGTGAGGACAACTTATTAACCTAAAGTCGTAGGCGATTTAGTAGGTAAAATCAATTTTTAAACTTAAGTGACACCATAAGAGTTTAACAAAACATTTATAAGAGTTTTGTTATTTCGCAGAAGATGGACAAATTAAAGGACCAATTAAAAAACTTTAACGACAACAATAAAACATATAACATGATTAATACTTTAGGAAAACACCTTTATAATTTTTTTGTAAACACTCTGGAAAGTGACTCGAAGGATATAGCATGAAAAGTGAATACGGATTGGATGAAACACTGAGTAGCAAATGAGACTTCACACACGTAGCTCCTTCTATTTATCTTATCATAGTACACAGTACTTGCAAACAACCTATTGTAGGGGTGAGCGTCGTCGTCGTCGCGTACTCACATATAGGTTCACCAATGCTAGGTTTGAAATCTATAAAACCATATATATACATATAGATTTGAGCTCGAAATAAAACCATTTAGAAAACCTTGCCACACAAAACCCATCATTTATATCCTTGGAAGAAAAATTATGCAATATGCTAAACATGGTCCAGAGCGCTCAAAGTACAAATACAGCCTGCAGAGCTTCTCAAATTTCTGTGACCGATCCCGAGCTAGCTTATTCAGCAAACTGAGGCCAACTACTTATGCGCCCAACGACGAATAATAACAAGAGTGTCCATTTACATTGAATGCCCAATAGATCACTCAAAGTAGCACGCCGCACTTACGACTCACTTCACTCTATATGAGACGGGCGTAAGCGAAAAAAAATATAAACAGGGCATTGCACCTCAAGAGATTCACGGTCATCAACACCGTGAGATTCCTATATACTAGGTGCTGTCACTCTCAAGTCACGCATCGAAAATCGGGATAATAGTGCTTAACATATCACATCATCATATAAAATCTTTCGCGTCTAGCCTCGGGTTTTCTTGGCCCAATCATAAATCACTTATCTCATGATATAATGAAAACTTTCCCGAGGTATCGACCATGAGCATACAATGACAATGCAAATTCATATATAAGCAAAACCACTAACAAAGGGGGTTTAGCTCTCCCTACTTGGAATTGTCGTTCCTTACGTAAGCTCCAAGCTACGTACCTATCAACTCAAAATAAACTCAAATAAAACTCAAAATCAACATATATAGTTTCATAAACTAATTCTGAACAGATTTCGACAACACCCAACAATTTTGACAACACAAACTATATTTCTCCCATTTTTTTTCCTAAATGAGCAGCTATAGATCTGGAAATATAAGAAACTTTCGTCGGCTGAATCTGAAGACTATAGCCGACGAAATGTTTCGTCGGCTAAGGTCAAAATCTTTAGCTGACGATTTTTTGTCTTTAGCAAACTCTATTTTAGCCGGCTATACTCTTTATGATAGTAGTGATTGTTTCGTCTGCAAAGCCTATAGCCGACGGAAGTTTTGGCTAAAACGCATCGGTAAAGAACCTAGCCGACTTCCATTGGCTAAGTTACCTCTTAGTCGACGGAATATCTGCACCTGGTCGACGCATAGATTCGTCAGCAAAGATTATTACTGACAGAATATTTTCGTCGGCTATGAAACCGTCAACTATAGTCGTTCTTAGACGACAAAAACATTGACTCTTTATAGACGAAATATTCCGTCGACTAGGATGCATGCTTCATAGGCGACGAAATTGTTTTGTCGGCTAAGACCTAGTAGATGGAACAATGCAATTACATATTCACTCTTAGCCGACATAAATTTCAATTTTCTGTCGGTAAAGGTTCTATCCTTACCAACGGAAATGCAATTTTTCTGTCGACTAGATAGGATGATAACAAATAATTTTTTTTTGGTTTATTTATTTATTTGTTTTGGTTTTTAATTTTTTTTATTTTTAGAAATTGTTATGTATCTGTTTTGGTTTTTAATTTATTTACCGATAAAATTCATATTTGGTTTATGTTGTTATAGAAATAATTATAATATTTAAACTCAATACTAAATCATTAATAATATATAAATTATACATTAATAATTTAAATTGTTTGACAACTACTAGATCTCTTAAGTTCATACATAAGAAAGATGATCAGACATTCAAATATTCATCGGCGTCAAATGTTTGAGACGAGTGTGGAGGAGCAGCTGAAGACGACTGTGGAAGAGAAGCTGTAGAAGACTGAGGAGGAGGAGGAGGATGTCAAGGAGGAGGAGCCGTAAACAAGTCGGGAGGAGCTTCTAAACCTAAGTGAGAGAAGATGAAATTCATATGTCCGCTTACTTCAGTCATCTTATCAGACTACCACGCAATCGTTGCGTCAACCCGCTTAGTCCACTCCTTCAATTATTAGACCTCCTGTTCAAGTCGTTATGTGACCTCTCAAAGTCTCTCCGTCTCTTCATTTGGAGACGCACTTCGAGCCGGACGAGGACTGACTCAGTTCTCGGTCACCTCCTCGTCCAATATCTTTTATCTCCTTGTCTTTGCTATTGATCAACACAACATCCAACACATCAATTTGTTGTGATGCTATTTTTTCCTTGATTTCTTTCTCCGCAGCTTCAGGATTTGACTTCTTCAAACATGTCTTTTGATTACGTGCATTTTTATATAGATAATTACTACTCAAATATAAGAATTTTAGCTACTCATTACTTTATTTAATATGTAATTAATATACTGTTATTTATTTTGTAGAGAAATAAGCGGAGTTGTGAAATCGAAGGCGAAAATGAAGCTAAACTCGACAAATGATGAATTTGTCGTTTCTGGTCAACCCTAATCATAGGAGATGAGAGTGCAGTTGTTTTCTTAATTGATCATTTCGTTAATTAATTAATCAATGATTGATTAAATAGAGAAAGGCATGCACGTGTGTGTTTCAAATTGCACATTTCCTCAAATCAAAAGGTGTACGTGGTAGTAATTAATTCATGCTTGTCTCACGCACCACATCGGATCCATACTTCATCTCCTAGCAACTAATGAGGCGCTGCCACCTCACCTCATCCATTTCTTCTCCATACCAAACGTGACTAGCCACACAGGTATATATATATATATATATATATATATATATATATGTTTCACACAGACAGAGATACAGGGGGAGAAGCAAAATAAAAAGAGAGATACCGAGACCCAAGCGGCAGCACACCACCATCGATCATACCTCATCTCTTTCACTTTTTCTTCATCTCACTCACATCATCTTGAAGAACATCCATTACCGCTCTCAATTTCTCTTCTTCTCTCATCACTACTAATCAAGTTCATCAAATTAAAGAATATTGAAAGAGATGTCATTCATAGCATCAAAGGCTTCATATTAGGTAAAAATGGGGATATATAAATCAAGTCTTGTCATCTTTGTTCCATAGCAACTGTGAGTTGTTATAAATTCTCATTTCTCATTTCCTTTTCCTCATTTGATTCATGTATATTGTAATTGGTGTTGATTTGATTATGAGTAGTGAGTAGTTTTTTTGTTGGAGGCTAGGATTCAGTTCTCTAGCCCAAACTCTATGTAATGGATGCTTGTTTTTAATGTTTGATGCAATTTTCATATGTTGGATGCTTATGTTCTATTTGGTTGGGTTGAAATGCATGCTACAAGTTAAGTCAACTCTAGGTGTGTGTTTTGACATGTCTAGGTTGGAATTAGAGGTTTGACTCCCTCTAATTCCTAAGCTAGTGGGTTACAAGCATGGTGATTTACACTCGTAACGTGGGTGAGTTGCTTGTTAATCTAATTCTCACTCTTTACGCTGATTAGAGTGAGTTAGTGACTCTTTAACCAGCTCTAACTCTCTCTAATCGAGTTAGTGTGATCCATGAATCGGCACATTAATATCCAATTAAGAATATATGGTCCTTAAGCCTTGAAACGCCTTGGATACGACTACCGCCTATCATAACTTTGTATCTACATTATACTAGCTTCCGACACATAGTATTTAGGTGTAGAACCCGTCCCTAGCACCCAACACTCTTTTGTCTTGAGACTTTATCGTTTTCATTTCTAGTTGTAATTTTAGTGTTACCTTTCTCAAAACCAAAATCGACTTTCTCTACCACTTCCATTGTTCGTATTGCTTGTTGAAATTGTTAAGTGACATAGTAATCGATAAAACCGAGGATTGGAGCTAGCTTTTCAATCCCCGTGGTTCGATACTTTGGGTATAGTTATTTGTCATTTCTTTAATGATCGTGCTACTATTAATTTCCCGTTTATTGTATAAATAACACCAAATTAAATGGTGCCCTTACCGTTGATTAGAGTGTAATAACTCTAATCTCTTGGTTTTTGGTTGTTAGGTCACTTGTATTTTCTTTACTTAGTTTTTTGTGCATATTTGTTTGTGTTTTAGTTAAAAAACAAAAAAAATATATTTTTCTTGTTTGCATTGTTTTTGTGAATTTTTGAGTACTTATTACGTGTTCTTGTTTTTTTGTTTCAAGGTGTATGAATGAAGCATCTTCTTCATATCCACCAATCACTCTAAGAATTGGAAGAGTATTAAGTGAGGATACTAGAGGGAGACAAAGAAAGAGGACTCGAAGACCATTTATTACCGAGAGTGCTCCACCTAGTTTTCTTATTCAAGAGAGTGTGACACAAAGAGAAGCCAACATGGGGGATGCACAAAATCCTCCTCCCGCAAAGACAATGAGGGAGTATACTAGTCCCGCAATTGTTGATCACCCTTCATGCATTGTGCTCCCTTAATGTGATCATCATTTGAGATCAAGCAGTATACTTTGAGCATTCTCCACATATTCAATGGTATGCCTTCGGATAACCCATATGACCATATTGCGGAGTTTGAATAAGTGTGTACTACCGTTCAATTAAATGGTCTCTCTCTTAATGGCTTGAAGCTTAGTGTCAGGACCCACCCCGAGTTAAAACCCTTTAACTCGAAGTAAATCCTGCGGGGACCACCTCAAGGGAACTTCTTACCTAAACCCCCTTGAAAGGGCCAACCCTTCCTACCTTCCAACTCAGCACTTCCATGAGTATCTGACAACAAACCCTAACTCATGAAGGCATCCTGCTCCCTAACCTACTTAATTAGCTATACTGGGTTAGTCAGAGCAGTCTACTAAGATGATTACCCTAAAGAATTGCGGCAGCAGCAGATTGATCGACTATGCCTCGACTCTTGTACGCGCGCGACCTCCTCTCACGAACCCTGCACCACTGGGCATTTGAAAACGAAGGGCCCAGGGGAGAAACATTGAAAAACGTTAGAGTGAGTGGACGAAAAATAACATATAAAAACTCTACTTTCCTTTAATGCTCTCCCTCTAGTTTCTCTAAGAAAAATCCGCATGCAAGTAAATCATCAATGATGCCTTGGCTCAAACATAAATAATTTAAATGTGGGGTGTTAACCTCATCCACGAGAAATCCGACCTGCTCTATCCGGGAGGGTCCATTGACCAGCTACTACCGGAGAGGGTCCCGACCCGCTACTATCCGGGAGGGTCCAATGACCAGCTACTACCGGAGAGGGTCCCGACCTGCTACTATTCAGGAGGGTCCAATGACCAGCTACTACCGAAGAGGGTCCAGACCTGCTACTATCCGGGAGGGTCTATTGACCAGCTCCACCGGAGAGGGTCCTGACCTGCTACTATTCGGGAGGGTCCAATGACCAGCTACTACCGAAGAGGGTCCCGACCTGCTACTATCCGGGAGGGTCTATTGACCAGCTCCACCGGAGAGGGTCCATGCTAGCATACAATCCTTTTCCTTTTCCCTTTTAAAATTCCTTTAAAACCAGTAAAACCTGTAAAACCTCGTGGGAATAATAATAATAATAAATCGAAAACCCCTTTAAATCCGTGAGCCAAGTTTCTCCTTTTAAAATCATCCCCCTCCATGATCCCAAAACGGTGATAATCAATAAAACCATACCCCAGGAAAATCCTTTAAAATCACGGGAAGGGTATGAACCTCTTTCCCGGTTTGTTTACCTTTAAAATCCGTAAATCTCATTTTCCCAAATCACCGTAAAACATATAAATGGAGGAAATCATATATGCAGGAGAAACCAATTAAAGTATATAGCATGCAATTTAATTTAAAACAAATGTCCACTCACAGTACTATTGCGACCTTCCCGCTCGGAAAGCTCCTCGAGCGAAAACCTCGAACTAACCGCGTAGTCGAGCCCGTCTCACGTTCAACCAGAGACTGTACAAACAAATCATCATATTAGTTATTCCAAAGTTGACTTGGTCTTTTCCTAGTTTGACCAGGAAATCCTATTTGACCACGAGTTGACCAAGTTCCTTTTTATGACACTTTAACCTTTTTGACTTCCTTTCCCGGTTATCGACTCTTAACTCAATTTACAGGAAGTTCGACTCAGCTTCCGAACTTTCCTCTATCACTTTAACTTGACGTTAAGGTGTCACGTAATAATTCATTGAATTACTATGGACACCCAACGTGTCACATTAACCAATATATTTAACCTCGAGTCGATTTACCGATTTAACGTTTTCTCAGAGATTCCAGTTATCAATTCCCGATAACAATTTAACACCTTACCCATTTAACCAAAAAGTGTCCCCTTCACTGAACTTCAATTCTTTAACCCTTTTTCTGAAAATGTAACTTTCCCAAAATGGAAACGTTCCCTTAATGGAAACTTTCCCAAAATGGAAAGTTTCCTAACATGGCAAGTGTTCTTTAGCATGGGACGTTTCCCAAAATGGAAACTTCCTAATTACGTCCAATTTTCTCCGTAATTACTCAACTTAGAAATTAACCGTACTTTTCGACTAAGAACCTAACAGGGATTCGATTTCTACCTCTTCGGCTTTCTGCCGGAACTATTACGTTTCGCCGAATTTCGGTAACGTGCCGGAATTTCGCCATAGCTTCCCCGTTTCTCGATCACCAAGTTCTCGACATGAAACAACATAAATAACACTATATCAGCAACCCAACAACGATTCAAATAACACCAAACAGTAAAAATGCAGCAACCACACTATAACCTCCCATCTAGACTTCATTCACAACTCACCGAGAAAACATGTTCAGAATCCTCAATCGAAACCAAAAGAGCTAATTTAGAACCACACATCATCCCTGCCGCCGTTGTGCACAGTGCCAAGAACGGCGGTCCTCCACTGCCAAAACACAAATCCTTCATCTCCCAACCAAACTCAAAATCAATTATATAGAGGAGTAAAACACAGTGAGTAGATCGTCTTCCTTACCTCAGTTATTTCCGCCGGTTACCAGAACATCACGAATTTGCCTGAAAACGCAGAGCCACCTTCTCTCCTCCCTTCCTCTGTCACCAAAGCTCCTCTCTTGAAACTGAGACCATAGAGAGGTTGTGGACGGCGAGGCGAAGCTGTCACCACCACTCGCGCTCTCTGTCGTGGCCAAAATCGGAAAACTCGATCGGAGCACAGTCGAGTTCTTCATCGGCCGATCTTCTCCCACAATGGATGCTAACAGAAATTGGTAAGGGGGTTTTGTAGGTGATGTGAAGGGGAAAAGATTGGTGGTTGTCCGCCGGCGAACGGTGGCCGGAATCGCCGGCGTCGAGCAGAGGTTACCGAAGCCGGAGGAGAGCTCGGGGAGCTCGAGTTGACCGGGTAGAGGAGTTTTGACCGAGTCAAAACTCTTCCCTTATTTATAGGGAATTGAACGGTCCAGATTCAATCTGAAATCGATCCAACGGCTCAGATTCAAAGAAGGTGAAAAGTAAAAAGGTTAAATGGTAATTCTCCTTTTTACCGGATAGATAATTAAAAGTTACCATAAACTTCTGAAATTCACAGAAAATAGACGGTAACTCCGAAAAATATTCCGAAAATACCGGAAGACTCGTGTCGACACGTACTACAACATCGAGTCATCAATTCAGGTATTTGGAGTACTTTTAAAAACTCGAAAATTAACTCGAGCGATAACTTATCGAACTACCGATCGAAATTAAAAGTCCTCGGTAACTCGTGAATCTCTGTGAAAGGTAACTTTTATTAACTTCAAAAGATTCGGGATGTGACACTTAGATTGTTCCATTTCACACTCGAGCATTATGTAAGAATGTGGTTGAGCAAGTTGCCTCCTAGATCTATACGGACATGGGTAGAGATGCAAGAGACTTTCTTGCGGAAGATTACCCTCCTTCAAGAACTTCTATTGTTAGAGATGAGCTAATTGCATTTCAAGAACAACCTCTAGAGAGTTTCCATGAGTGTTGGGAGCAGTTTAAAGATCTTGAGATGTCATGTCCTCACCATGAGTTAGAGAAGTGGTTTCTTGTCGACAAGTTTTATAGAGGGTTGTTGTCGGAGTAAAGACAAAGAGTTGACATGTTTAGTGTTGGATCTATTGATAGCAAGCTCCCAGATGATGCGCGGAACACTTTTGAGGAGCTTTATCTGAATTCCCTTCATTAGGATGATCATGATGCTAGGAAATAACAAGCACCTAGTAAGGAGAGCACACCAAACCGTGGTGGGATGTATGAGGTTAAAGAGACATCATCCATGTCTTCTATTCAAGAGTTCAAAAGGCTAAAGGGCAAGATTGATCAATTTCTTAATCAAGTGAACCGAAGTCCTCAAGCACAAAGGAAGATGGCAACCCCTACATGTTTGATTTGTGAGAGCTTAGCACATTCCACTCAAGAGTGCCACTTAGCATTTCAATTTCCGGAGTTCATGGAGGAGAATGTGAATCAAGTTGGAGTGTACCAATCAAGGAACCAAAGAAGTGAGCCTTACTCTAACACTTATAACCCCGGTTGGAAGAATAACCCTAATTCCTCTTGGAGAGACCAAGGAGGCTCATCTAGTGTATTTCAAGGTGGAAAGCAAGGTTATAGTGGTGGGCAAGGTCAAGACTAATCTAACTTTGGTCATTATGGCTATGCACACCAAGGGGGCACTAATTTTCCACAACATGGTCAATATGGGTAGCAAGTACATGAGCCTAAGTCTTATGGCCAACATGGTCAACACCTCCCTCCTGGGTTTACACAAGGTGTTGGATATAATGGTGGCAAGTTTTATGGCAATTCTAGCTCATTTCAAGATTCAAATCTTCAAGGTTTTCCCACTCAAGCTCGGTGATACAAAGAAGCTTAATTTAGAAGACTTGATGGGAGAATTTCTAAAGTTTCAAATAACTATCAATGCGGATACAAAACAAGACATCTTTAGACTATCTCAAGGGTTTCAAAGCCTATAACAAGGCATGGCAAGACTAGAGATACAAGTGGGTCAAATGGCTACTAACATGAGCGAGAGACCAAAGGGAGCCTTACCCTCACAACCAGAGCTTAATCCAAGAGGCAAAGTTCATGATTGCAATGCCATCACCACCATACGTTCGGGAAAGGTATATGATAATAATGTTTATATGTCTTCTCCTTCTAGTTACCAAAATCTTTTATTTGATGATGATATTGATGATTATTATGATAAGGAGGATGAGACCGGAAGGGAAGAAAATGTACCTTCCAGTAATTTGGATTTAAGGAGTGATGTGACTTTGGATACAAAAAGGAGAAATAAGGGGGTGGATAAGGAAACCTGAGGGGAAGAAAATGTACCTTCCGGAGGAGCTACACTTGGTAAAGGCTATGGTTTCTTGTCCTTTAAGAATGATGCAAGTAAGTACGAATTGATTGATAGAGGTAAGGAAAGGGCTTTGTTGAAAAAGATGACTTCTAGGAATGAGGATGTCTGGGCTCCTACATTTGATGGTGAGGCCATGAAGGCTAGGGACCCATCTAGGGTCGATGACACCTCTAGGAAGATTAATGATGAGTTTGAACCCTCTACTTCTAGAGAAAAAGATGGGAAGAATAAGGAGGAAGATCAACTACATGGTAGCTCTAAGAATAGTAATGGTTTGGTCTACTCTTCACTAGGCGAGGCCTTGAGGGCTAAGAACCCTAGTGGGACCGTGACTACCCTTAGGGGCACCACCAGAAGTCTTACCTTTGACCCACCTCTTGATTTGAATGTGTCGGAGCCCACACTTCCTTACCCTAATGCCGCAAAGAGAGATAATTCAAAGAGAAATAAGAAGAAGAGTAGGTTGATGAGGGAGGTGCATGACCTATTCAAGAAGGTGGATGTGAATATCCCATTGGTGAACCGCATTCGCCAAGTGCCGGTGTATGCTCAATTTCTCAAGAGTGTGTGCATTAATAAGAAGGAATTTAAAGTCGATGAGACAGTTGAGTTGAATGAGGAAGTAAGTGCAATAATTCAAAGGAGGCTACCACCAAAGATGCATGATCCGTGGAGCTTTACAATAGGGTGTACTATTGGTGAGAAAGTGTTTGAAGGAGATCTCATGGACTTGGGGGCAAGTATTAATTTGATGCCCTTGGTTATATACCGGAAGCTAGACATTGGTGAGTTGAAGCCCACATCTATTCGATTGCAACTAGCGGATCATAGTATAAGGAGACCAAAAGGAGTAGTTGAGGATGTGCTAGTGAGAGTCAATAAATTCATTCTACTGGCCAACTTTGTAGTGTTGGACATGGGTGAAGATCCCTACCTTGAAAATGAGTTACCAATCATTCTAGGCCAACCATTCATGGCAACGGCGGGTGTTGAAAGGTACCATTAGACTCAAGGTGTTGGGTGACAAAGTGAAGATTAAAGTGTGCAATCCATGTTATCCGCCGGACATCATGAATGAGGTATTCTCTATTGATTTAGTAAAGGGTAATGCGGCCAAGAATGAGTGGATTTTTAGACCTTTGAACCAGGCCAAGCCTACAATTAGTGCACATGATCATTTCTCACCTATTTGGGGTTTTGACAATGAGCCACCATTGAAGCATGATGATGTCATTTCTACTCCTACATTGGAGTCTCCCATTGAGCTTGAAAAGCCTATATCTCCTACTTTTGAGACTTGTGAGCATGAAAATAAGAAATGTCCATTAATGAGCGAGCGCAAAAGAAGTCTATCATGAAATTACGGGAGACTTGTGGAATTAAGAAAAAGAAAGAATTGTCTAAGCGGTATGATTGGCCTCAACTTCCAAGCTATAAGCACACTTTTTCAATTGCTAGGTGTTCTGGACAGGATAGTGGGGCTAATAAAAGTGTTGTGGGTGGTAGGAAGGAGTCATTTGAGCCACCTTGAGCAAACAAAGTGAAGAAGACCGGCTTGGGGTCTTTAAAAACAAGTGCTTCTAAGGAGGCAGCCCTAGGTGACATGATAGTTACTTGGTCATTTTGCATGAATAAGGCTTTGTAGCCATCTTTTAGGAGGAATGGAAGGTGCATGGAATTAGAAGTGCGAAGAAAGAATGAAGAAGGTAGTGAGCAGTTTCTATCGAAACTTTTAGTTGACTTTGGAGGGTCATAATTTCCTGTATGGAGGGTATTTTGAGCTGAAATTTATTAGAGGTCTTCAATTATATACCCTCTATCCTGTGTTCAAATTTCATCATTCTTAGATCACTGGAACTTCATTTATGTAATGGTCAATTCATGGAGGTCAGAACAGAGACTGCTTATGTATAGTGACTTTAAGGAGCCACGTATTCTACATATTAAAGAGTTTGGATCTAAAATTTTTCAGGGTTGTAGCCACCTATGTCCTAGTGTTCTAATGAGACAGGTTTTGGTTTGCATCTTCCTAGCTTCATATATTGTGTTCCAAGTGACAAGAGGTTAGAAACAGGGCACGGCATAAAATGCAAAATATTTCAGTGAGTTTGGAGGCTAACCATTTTCGACTCAAAGATTATTTTTCAGTGAAATTTTATCAAAACTTTGGCATATGAGTCTAGTTTCATATTCAGTTGGCCTCACACTTTTTGCACCTCTGGATCTTGAGATATTGCAGGTTCGGTGACAAGGGGTCAGCAGCAAACTTCATTTTAGACCAGCAACTTTGACCACCTTTGGTTTTCATCCCATTTAGAGATAGGTAGCCCATTTTATATGAATGAAAAGCTCGCTGATCCTAATTTCCAGTAAATGAAGTTTCTCCTACTTATAACCTTCTGAGTTTGAGATATGTACATTTGAAAATGAAAATGTCATTGCTGAAAGTACGCTGCACTCACTATTTTTGTTCACTTGAGTAGTGGGACATCTTTGCACTTCATTTCATTTATGGAGAGTAAAATATGGGCAGTTTTGGAGTGTGTTGAGATGATTTGGGTGAAGCATGACCTTGCTTGAGGATTTTTTTTCTTCTTGATGAGACATTCTAAACTCTAGGCGGTGTGGATCTCTTCTCAATTGATCATTTGTTTGGTAATTAATTAACCAATTTGGTTAATTAATCAATGATTGATTAAATAGAGAAAGACATGCACGTGTGAGTTTCAAATTGCACATTTCCTCCAATCAAAAGGTGTACGTGGTAGTCATCAATTCCTGATTTCAGGCACCACATCGGATCCTTACTTCATCTCCTAGCAACTAATGAGGCGTTGCCACCTCACCACATCCATTTCTTCTCCATACCAAAATGTGACCAGCCACACAGGTATAGGGATATATATGTTTCACACTGACAGAGATACAAGGGGAGAGACGCATAAGAAAAAGAGAGATACCGACAGACCCAAGCGGCTACACACCACCATCGATCGATCAATCGATCGATCATCCTCTTTTTCTTTTTTCTTCATCTCACTCACATCATCTTGGAGAACACCATCACCCAATTTCTCTTCTTCTCTCATCACTACTCATCAAATTGAAGAATATTAAAAGAGAGACCACTCAAAGCATCAAAGGTTTCATATTGGGTAAAAGTTGGGTAAAAGTGAAGATATATAAAGCAAGTCTTGTCATCTCTGCTCCATAACAATTGTGACTTGTTCTTATGAATTCTCACTTCTTCTTTATTTTTCCTTACTTGATTCATGTATATTGTAATTGGTGTTGATTTGATTATGGGTAGTAAGTAGTTTTCTTGTTGGAGGCTAGGGTTGAGTTTCCTAGCCCAAACTCTATGTAATGGATGCTTGTTTTTAATGTTTGATGCAATTTTCATATGTTGGATGCTTGTTTCTATTTGGTTGGGTTGAAATGCATGATAGGAGTTTAGTTAACTCTAGGGTGTGTGTTTTGACATGTCTAGGTTGGAATTAAAGGTTTGACACCCTATAGTTCCTAAGCTAGTGGGTTACAAGCATGGTGATTTACACTCGTAACGTGATTGCGTAGGTGAGTTGCTTGTTAGTCTAATTCTCACTCTTTACGCCGATTATAGTGAGTTAGTGACTCTTAAACCAGCTCTAACTCTCTCTAATTGAGTTAGTGTGGCCCTTGAACCGGCACATTAATACCGAATTAGGAATATATGGTCCTTGAGCCTTGAAACGCCTTGGATACGACTACCGTCTATCATAACTTTGCATCTACATTATACTATTTTCCGACACATAGGATTTGGGTGAAGGACCCGTCCCTAGCACCCAACACTCTTTTGTCTTGAGACTTTATATATCGTTTTCATTTCTAGTTGCAATTTTAGTGTTACCTTTCTCAAAACCAAAATCGACTTTCTCTACCGCTTCAATTGTTCATATTGCTTGTTGAAATTGTTAAGTGACATAGTAATCGATAAAACCGAGGATTGGAGCTAGCTTTTCAATCCCCGTGGTTCGATACTTTGGGTATAGTTATTTTTCATTTCTTTAATGACCGTGCTACTATTAATTGCGCATTAGTTGCTTAAAAAACACCAAATTATCTTTCGTACTTCTACCTCCTGAAGCAGCTTCTCCTGCATAAACAAAATTATGCAATTGTTATTACTTAAACAATCATATACCGACCACATAATTCAACAAAAATAATATCAACATTCTTAATTAATACTAAGTATCCAAATTAATAAAGAGACAAATAATTAAAGACATAATTAAAGGAAATACATTTTCTTATTTCTGTGTGACGACTTCCTCACCAGGTCTCACATAGCTCTGCTTGAATCTCTTAATGATAGGCAAAGGCTCACTTTTGTTCCTCAGATCCTTCATAATATAGACAATAAGAGAAGATCTGTTGTAGTGGTGCATCGTCTTCAAACCACGATTCTTCTTCTTAGCGTCCGAAAGTTTCTAATACGTGATTTAATTAAAATATCATTAATTAATTTTTTTTAAATTTATATTTTATTATATTTTATTCTAAATAAATAGTGTAAAGGTAAACTTAATTTACAAAATAATATTATTCTAACATATTATATATATATATATATATTAAATAGTGGTTAAATTAAACACATACCTTGAACCCGTCGCTCTCAAAATGCATGCAAAGAAATGTCCACTCATCCTCCCTCCCATTGAACTCCCCCGACATCCCTTCTGCTCCATGCTTCTTGTAGACATTGTGACACTGTCATTTCCACTCCTTGTACCTTGAACGTCACCTCGTTATTTTCATCACAGGAGTACCATGGCCTAAGAAATAAATTCAAATGTTAATACTACAAAAACAGTATATGAAATTGTCCGAATAAATCAAACTAATTAAATTTCATGACAGTTTACTTACCGATAATGCGTCTCACTCCTTCCACTGCTCTGGTTGTTCAAGGTTGTGAAAAATCTTAGCCTTAATTCCAACTAGGGTTCGTACGGCCGACCTTATAAGATAATATAAGTAAATGAACAAGAAATTATATTTGATTTTTTTATTAATTTTTTAATTATATATATATATATTAGTAATTATATTTATTTTCATCATTAACATATCATACCAAGACTTTTGAAAAAAATAATTATATATTTTTATTTTATTACATTTTATATTATATTTTAAAAAATAAAATAATTAATTTTTATAATCTATATATATATAAGAAAATCTCTTACTTATGTTGGTGGCCTTCACTTTACAGCGGGAACTAGGAAATAGAACAATGAAATTTATCCGTCAGCTATGGAGTTATTAGTTGACGGAATTTGTCTATGAAAATTTTTCGTCGGCTAAGAAGAACTTAGCCGACGAATCCTTGCACCTTTCCAACAAATGTATTTATGTCGGCTAAGATCTTCTTAGACGACGGAACATTTCCGTCGGCTAACAATCTAAATCCACTAGTGTAGTCGGCAAATTTATTGAGAAAGAAAAGTTATTACTTTTCTGCATTTTAGGTTGCAAAATTGGAAATGCTAATTTCCTAGATAATTGTATAAGTGGGAGGAAGTGGTGTAACAAAAGGTTAACTATTACAAATATTTATTCACATAAATTTAATGTATAATTATAAATAATGAAATGAAATATGAAACCATTTATAATATGAACAACATTGGTTACCACACTTGATTAAAGAACAAGTAGAATTCGCAGAAGCAAATCGAGTGTTTTAGAACACTTAAATCGAAGAACATAAAAAATTTTCTATGATTCCAAACTCGGATGTAGGAGAAGAGGAAAGTGTTAAAGTCGAGTTGTGTCTCACGTAGTTTCCTTAATACAAATTATGTCTCATCTATCAATGCAAAAAGGCTTGATGACACTTATCTCTAAGGGTACAATGATTACTTGCACTTTAGAGCCGCATTGCTGTCAAGTACACCCGACGAACTTGTAGTACTTTCTTTTTATCACCAGAAAACTAAAAACTAGAGAGATAATAACTATTTGAGAAATGAAGATGATTATCAAGAAAGTGTTTTGAATGTATCGAATGTGTATTAAATGGTGTTTAGAACAATAGAAGTTGTCGCTAATTATACATGGGGAAAACCATCCAACTACTTAAATTGCTATGAATTCTGGTTGATATGTTACAACTCTTAACATTCCAGCCTTTAACAATGAAAATGATGTGGCTACAACCTTTCATAATTTTGTGTACGTGGTTACAAACTTTCACATTAATGAGGTTAAAACCTTTCACATTTTGTGAGGTTACATCCTTTTACATTTTGCGAGATTACACCATTCATATTATAAAGGTTACAACTCTTAAAATTCAAACAGTCAGTGAATAATACAAAGACCACAATCCTTTTAAGTTAGTCATCTTTGAGTGACTATTTTTATTCACTCTATAACTCATTTAAATTGGTTATATAAAATGGTGAAGACCACTATTTTTTTCAACAATTCCTCACATGAATGAAATTGATGACTAAAGACTCGATGGATTGGTGAAAGATTTTTACGGTTAAAAATGCAAAGGTTTTACCCTTTGAACCTTCTCTTGTGAAAGTATGATGACTTTACTAAATATACAATAAACGTGATATCTTTGAAATGTTCGTCTTTTGTGTAAATGATAACAAACCTCATAAGCGCCTGGTTCTGTAGGAGTTTGATAAGAATTGTGCCGTAAACAATTCCCCTAGAAGCGACCATACTGCTCTCTTACATAAGTGATTTCTTAATTAAGAGTAACTCACATGACTCCACTCGGATTTCCGACACATAAGAGTCATTAAAATCTTTTGCTTAACCTCTTTCCTTATAGACATCATTGTTTTCATCATAGGAATGGACATAGGGAAAATGCCTACAGTGATCCAACATAATCTCTACAGTTTGGCTGTCCCTTTTGAACCTAGATCTTGTGATCTCCAGTCAGTTAGGTTGGGTGTCCAGTGTAAATATTTTTATTCATGGGCTTTAGTCGCGTTCCCCTCGATGATTTATCAACTAACTCTAACAATTTGATTTGCGGATTGTCAATATTATCCTTTGACTTCACATAATCCATAGAGATAACTCTAATAGATAGTAGTTGTTTGATGGTATCATGTCTTCGACGAATGTGTCTTAACTTCACATAATACATGCAAATTGCAGGCATAAGTTTTGTTCATCTTGGAATATTCTCTATAAACTCGTGTAGTCATTCTACCTCTACCACACATTTGTCCAATGTGACAAACTCAGACTTCATCATGGAACTTGTTATAATTGTGTCTTTAGAGAATTTCCAAGACACAACTACACCATCCAGTGTAAACACATAACCACTAGTGGACTTTGAAACATGTCATATATCCAGTTTGCATTAATGTATCCTTTTAGGACAACTAGATAAATGGTATAGTGCAGCCCGTAACTTCAAGTGTACCTTAAGTACTTGAGTACCTTTGTAATCGCTTGCTAATGCCACTACCAGGGTAGGCACTTTAGCCGACAAAACAATTTTGTCGGCCTGTTGAAACAATTCATCGGCTAAAGTCAACGCCGATGATCCTTCTTCAGCTATGGGTTCGTCAGGAAAAAGCCGTCAACTATGACTTTAGCAAAAGAAACTGGAAGCCGTCGTCAGCTAAAATATCATATTTTAGCTGACGTAATATACAAGATATTGTCATCGGCTAAAGTCTTAGACTATAGCCGACGATACATGTCGTCAACTGTAGTATTAGATTTTAGCTGACGGAATATACAAGATATTGTCGACTAAAGCATTTAATTAAAAAATAAAAAATAACTATGACCTACGAGTTATCTTCGGCTAAAGAATAATTTAAAAAATAAATAAATCGGCTATAATTTAAAAATTAAAAAAATTAAAAATACTTTAGCAGACAAAACTTACGATAATTCATTGGCTAAAGTAAAAAAAATACTTTAGCCGAAGAAACTTACCATAATTAGTCAGCTAAAGTTAAAAAAATAAAAAAAATCTATAGCTGACAAATTATGGTAAGTTTCGTCGACTATAAGTCTATTACAGTAAAAAAACCTTGAAATTTTTAAATTAAAATTTCAAGCAATCTGCAAAATACACCAAAACAATTGCATATAACCAACAACACCAAAAATGGTGACAAAACACGTTTGCTTTAAAAATAAAAATAAAATTATTCACAAACACATAAAACTATATAATCATTCGACTACACAAAATCTATATTGTCTAAATTTATATCCGAGTCTGGGGGCTCTTGCTGAAGAGGTTGTGGCGGCTGAGGTAGCGGTATAGGCGTAGGCATGGGCGGAAGTGGAAGTTCCTGAAGCTGGGCAGTTGTAAAGTCCTGCAAGGACAGAAACATCTGTTTCTGCTAGGCCTGCTTGACGGCGTATACCGCGGCATTATGGGTAGCCTCAGTGGCTTACTGTTCCCGTAGCCTCTGAACTTCTGACTCTAGCTGAGTCGTCCTACTGCTGGTCGAGGCTACCTTTCGTTGAAATCCTAAAGTGGTCTTCAAGAACCCGTTGCACCTCGCTCCTAGACCCCGACAATAAAAGTTGTTTCCTCATGATGGGAAGGTTGTGCC
Source organism: Comarum palustre (assembly GCA_951800085.1). NCBI lineage: Eukaryota > Viridiplantae > Streptophyta > Magnoliopsida > Rosales > Rosaceae > Comarum > Comarum palustre. The sequence continues at coordinate 7,806,797 of OX637576.1, forward strand.
CATGATCCTCATCCCAACCCTCAGATCAGAAGTGTCAATCAGAGACATGGCTTCAGGCATGTCTTCTTCCTGCGTGTCCGGCCATGTATCCCTCACTATAGCACTTATCACCTCGTCACTAGCCTGCCTCACCTTCGCCTAATTGGATAAGTAAAAACTAATTAATTAACATTTTTACATTTATATAAGTAAAATTAAAAATTTAAAAACGTAAGATGACTTACAATATCCTCTTGGGCATTAGCATATGCCCTCTCGTACGTATAGACGTACCAGTTGACTTACAGATGTTGCTTGGCCACCTCATCCATCAAGACAGCGAACGGTCTAAAACCGACATGATGGTTCCTGGTGTTGTGTTGCCGGTTCTGTAAGGCCTACCCCGAGTTAAACGTCTTTAACCAGAAGTAAATCCTGCATGTCACCTCAAGGGAACTTCTTACCGAAACCCTTTGAAATGGACAACCCTTCCTACAAACCAACTCAGCACTTCTATGAATCCTCCAACACCTAGAGCCATCATGCTCCACAAATCTCAACTACGCTTCAACAACCTATTCAACTATCTAAGTCGGGGTAATCAGAACAATCTACACGGAAGTGATACCTAAATAATCTTGTTGCGACAACGGATTAATTGACTATGCCTCGACTTTGGTACGCATGACCTCCTGTCATAAACCCTGCAACACTGGTCATTTGAAAACGAAGGGCCCAGGAGAAAACATTTAAAAACATAACGTTAGAGTGAGTGGACAAAATATGATACTAAAATAATAAACACTTGAAATAAACTTTTTATTTAAATAATGCTGTCCTAGAAATTTATGAGAAACCATTACGCACGATCTATAA